>JAJHZJ010000121.1:4560179-5160179 GCA_023548195.1 Bettongia penicillata ogilbyi | reverse complement strand
TTTCCCCTCTTTCCTCCCACTACATTTCTCTCTCACCATTTACCTTAATTTCTTTAAGATATGGTCCCATCCTATTCAATTCACTCTGTGCTCTCTGTCTCTGTATGTGTGTGCATGTGTGTATGTGTGTGTGCGGGCACACATGTACATGTATGTGTGTGTGTATGTGTGTGTGTGGTCCCACCAACTACCCAGATACTGAAAAGTTTTCAGAGTTACAAATATTGTCTTTCCATGTAGGAATGTAAACAGTTCACTTTTGGTAAGTTCCTTATAACTTCTTGCTGTTTACTTTTTCATGCTTCTTCTCATTCTTGTGTTTGAAAGTCAAATTTTCTTTTCAGCTCTAGTCTTTTCATCAAGAATGCTTGAAAGTCCTCTGTTTCATTGAAAGACCATATTTTCCCCTGAAGTATTATACTCAGTTTTGCTGGGTAGGTGATTCTTGGTTTGAGTCCTAGTTCCTTTGACTTCTGGAATATCCTATTCCACGCCCTTCTATCCCTTAATGTAGAAGTTGCTAGATCTTGAGTTATCCTGATTTTATTTCCACAATATTGGAATTGTTTCTTTCTAGCTGCTTGCGATATTTTCTCCTTGACCTGGGAATTCTGGAATTTGGTCACAATGTTCCTAGGAGTTTCTCTTTTTGGATCTCTTTCAGGCAGTGATCGATGGATTCTTTCAATACTTATTTCGCCCTCTGGTTGTAGAATATCAGGGCAGTTTTCCTCGATAATTTCATGGAAGATGATGTCTAGGCTCTTTTTTTGATCATGGCTTTCAGGTAGTCCCATAATTTTTAAATTGTCTCTCCTGGATCTATTTTCCAGGTCAGTTGTTTTTCCAATGAGATATTTCACATTCTCTTCCATTTTTTCATTCTTTTGGTGGTTTTGTTTGGTGATTTCTTGGTTTCTCAGAAAATCATTAGCCTCCATCTGTTCCATTCTAATCTTGGGAGAACTATTTTCTTCAGTGAGCTTTTGAACCTCTTTTTCCATTTGGCTAATTCTGCTATTGAAAGCATTCTTCTCCTCATTGGCTTTTTGAACCTTATTTGCCAATTGAGTGAGCCTATTTTTCAAGGTGTTATTTTCTTCAGCATATTTTGGGTCTCCTTTAGCAAGGTATTGACCCATTTTTCATGCTTTTCTTGCATCTCTCTCATTTCTCTTCCCAGTTTTTCCTCCACCTCTCTAACTTGATTTTCAAAATCCTTTTTGAGCTCTTCCATGGCCTGAGCCGGATGTCTGGGATACAGAGGCCCCGACCTCCACATCTTTCCCTGATGGTAAGAATAGTTCCTTATCATCAGAATTGAAAGGCGGGAACATCTGTACCCCATCAAAGTAGCTGTCTATAGTCTTAGTTTTCTTCTCTTTTCTGGGCATTTTCCCAGCCAGTTACTTGACTTCTGAGACTCCTGTCCACCCCTGCCTAGATCTGCCCAGCTAGTGCTTGGGGCCTGAGATTCAAATGGGCTTTCTGTGGCAGGAGCAGCTGCTATTCAATGTGAGCTTAAGTTCTGGTGCTGGGGTGGGGGCAGGACCTCCTCCCAGGCTCAGTTCCCTCAGGGGCTTTATGCAGAGACTTTCAGTAATGGGGCGGGTGGAGGTAGGGCCATCTCCCAGGCTCAGTTCCTTCAGGGGGTTTATGCAGAGACCTTCCGTAATGTCCCTGAACTTCTGCCTGCTGCTCCCCTGCCTCTGCTGCTCCCTCTGCCACTGCCTCCCAAGGGGGCCCGAGTCATGGAGACACCCTGCTCCCCTCTTGGCCAGCCCAGACATCTCTCTCACTGACCTGTAGCATCTGTGGGTGGAGTGACCTTCCCGGCTGCCGCAGATTCCGTCTCTGAAGCCTGCTCGGATGTGCTCCTCTGGGGCTGCGGGCCAGGGCAGCACAGGGGTGGACTCCAGTGTCCGGAGCATGATGGACCCCTGGGAACAGCTCTCCAGGGCTCTCTGGAACAGAGATCTTTTCCACTGTGTGTCTGCATGCCTTGCAGTGCTCCAGAATTTGTGGGGAGTTCTTCTTGCAGGAAATATATGGGCTGTGGGTTCAGAGTTAGCATATGTGAGTCTTTCTACTCCGCCATCTTGGCTCCACCCCTACATTATTTTTTAAATAAACACATAAAAATACAAGTTATAACTGATCAGTGGTCAAATCCACTGAAAGTCCTTAACAAGCAAGTGTTGGCAGGCAAACATGCCATTGTTGGGAAGTCCAGCATGCATCGGGAGGAATATTTGTGTGTAATGCCTTGTTTACAATACAGTACTATATAGTTACATGATGCAATATCGTATCATCAAAATTTCAATTCAAGAAAACACAAATTTATAATAAATTATTAAATTTAAGATGTGTTATTTAAATATACATTTTATATTTTTTTGAAATGACTCAAATTTCAAACAAAAAAATTAAAGAATTAAAAAGGTAGATTTCCAGGTGGGTACTGAGAAATTTTTTTTAAGGGGGCAGTAACCCAAACAAATTTGGGAACATCTGATGTAGATGAAGATGACGTAAAAGAGACTGAGAAGGAGCAATCAGATAAGTACTAAAATGAGAAGACAATTTCACAAGAGCCTAGAGACAAGAAAATATCAAGGAAAGAGGATGATACCAGGTCAAAGATTGCAGAAAAGTCAAGAAGTGTTGAGAAAAAGCAAATAGATGTGGCAAAAATAAATCATTGGTAGCTTTGGAGAGAATCATTTCAGTTGCATGGCAAGCTCAGAAGCCAGACTGCAGAGAGTTAGCAGTGTTCTATTAGAGGAAAAGAAATGGAGGTACCAATTGTAGATGGCCTTCTCAAGGACTTTAACCATAAAGGAAGGAGAGATATAGGACAATAACTAGAACCATAAGTGTTTCATTTTTTTAGAATGGGAGATTTGGGGACATGCTAATAGCCGATAGACTGGAAGAAATTAAAGATTGGTAAGAGAGTAAGGATGATAGGCGAATGCAGTCACATAGAGAAAAATGGATAGAGTGGGATCCTTGGCAACGAGAACTTCCTGTGATATGAGGGGAAAGGAAGAGAGAGAGTAATGGAAAGCATCTGAGTGAGATGAGGTGAGAAGATGGAGCTCCTGGTGAATGACTTCAGTTTTTTTTCATTGAAATAATAAGGCAAGGTTGTCATAAAACAGGAGTGGGATTAGGGAAGGCCATGGGAAGCTTCAGCAGAGATGAAAAGCATTGATTTTAGGCATGTCCATTTGGAACAAAATGCTGTGTGCCTCATGTTAGGAGAATCAACATCTGATATAGCTGTGATACCCAGGCCCTCTCTTCTTAAGCCAGAACTTCCTTGGACAGACCTAAGGAATAGTAGTTTTTGTAGGAAGCAGTAGTAATCCCTTTTAAGCAGTTCCTCTAATTATCAAAGTCAGATCGGTAAAAGAATTGTAAGAAAAAAAAATCACTGTATAGTTTCAACTTTGCCAGTTAAACCTCGTAAATTCTGAGTAAAGATTCATGTCTAAGATTAGAGCTGGGCCAATTCAGAGTCATATTTGATTAGTCTACACAAGGCAAAGTTAATTAGGAATAAAAATGAAAGTAGATGGTTCCCTGGAATGGGCTTGAAAGAAAAGATATGAATAGTTGAGTCAGTTTAATTAAATACAGATGAAGTAAGGGCTAAGCAGCTGAATAGAAATAGATAAACTTTGCTTTAGAAAATTAACTTACCCTTCATATTTTGCCATCAATAGCATCATGTAGTTTTCAAAGCTGAATGAGTTATTTTAAGATAGAGACAAATGATCTTTTGTATTTGTTTCAGATGAAGGGTCTCAATAGGGTTTCTCATAAAATATGGATGTTCTTTCTTCATGTGCTTTGTCAATGACCATACTGAAATGAAAATTCATCATTTTAATGTGTAGTATAGTTTGAAAGATGGTGGTGTCATTGTCGAATGAGCAGACATTCCTCCTCATCTAACTATCCCAACAAGCCAACCAGAGTTAAAATATCTTTTGGAGAAGACCAGCACAGGCTGCTATATATGCCTATATATAGGGTCCTGGAAGACAAAAAAAAAGGGAACTCATGATGGGAGGCCTATGTTTTATCAATAAAGACAGAGATGAGGTTCTCTACTGTAGAGAGTGCTATTGGTGGCTTGAGGGGACATGAGAAAGTTTAGAAAATGTGGGTAAAGGGTCCATTAGAAAAGACTCAAAGGATTGACATATATAGTGACAGCTATTGGTGGCATGGTAAGAAGAACCTTGGACTTGGAGTCAGGAAGCCCTTAATTCCAATACTGCCTGAGACACTTAGAAGCTGTGTGACCCCGGGAAAGTAACCTAACCTCTCTTCCTCAATTTCCTCTTTTGTAAAATGAGGATAATGATAGGACCTTCCCTCTAGGCTTGTTGTATGAAATATTATTATATTCGTAAGACATTTTGCAAGTCTTCAAGCACTACATAGATGATAGTAGTAGTAGTGGTAGTAGCAGTAGTAGTAGTAGTATTAGTATGTGTGTTCATCCTTTGTTGTTGAAGAAGACCATGCCCTCAGAGAACTAATGGCATGACTTGCACTTGACTTTGTTTTGAGTGAGGGAGGGCTGTTCAGGTCACCAGCCTCACTTCTCCTCTAAAGCCCTCTGAATCCAGTGACCAGATATTTATCATGATGACTAGAGATGACCCAGGATGAAGCTATTGGGGTTAAGTGACTTGCCCAAGGTCACACAGCTAGTCAAGTGTCTGAGGTGAGATTTGAACTCAGGTCCTCCTGACTCCTGCACTGGTGCTCTATCCACTGCATCACCTAGCTGCCCCAGTAATAGTAGTATTGTTGATGTCATTATTAATATTAACAATGAGGACCTGGGAAAATAGGAAAAATGAACCTGACTTAGCATGCTCATGTGACTTCTTTAATCATTGCTCAGTGACATCCAAACGAAAGTAAGTCGAGAAGTCTGTGCTGGATGTGGCCCGTCTTTGAGTTTAGCACAGTGTATGTGTTGATAAATCAAGGCTAAGTGTTAGCATTAGAGGGAAAGAAGTGATAGCGAGGGAAGAGGGGGTGTGTCTCTTCTTCCTCTGAACTGTATGCATGGGGAAGCATAAGGAAAGTTGTATCGAGTAGAAATGATAATACAATACATTTATTATAGAATTATCTAATGTTTATTTATTTTGTATTATATCAATTTAATTAAATTACTTATGAAATTTTATTATTGTTATATCTCGCATTTCGGTATTACTTCAAAGTTTATGAAATGCTTTTCACATATTATTTAACTTCTTCACAACAGCTTTTGAGGTAGATGTTATGATGACCCTCATGTTATAAAGATGAGAAAACAATGGTTCTGAAGGAAGCGCATGGCTACGAATTGGTGTCTGAGGCAGAACTTGAACCTTTTTCTTCTTTTCACTATCTCAAGTGGCTTACATTGCCTCGGTGCAAGAGAGGGTGGTAGGGGTTAAAATGCCTTTGGTGGTCATGGAGAGGCCGTAGATTTTTTTTGAGTTCAATAAAACAAAGGATATCAGAGAAAATCTAATATGTAATATGCTGTGAAAGATGGCGTAGTTGCCAAATTACCAGAAATTCCTACTCACAATAATTACTACAGGCAGCCAGGATTGAAATGTCTTTGGGTAAGAGGGAGGAGCCGGTATGAATTCAGTGACTTCAATAGATGGAAAGAATATGAAAGTCTAATGTGTAATGACATTTTAAAGATGCTGGTATAGTTGCCAGAAATTTTCACTCATCCTAACTATCCCCAGGCTGGCCTGACTCTATGTACCCTGATATCTAGTGCAACAAACTTTCAGATCTGAATTTCAAACAGCTCTGGTGGGGTCTATCCTCTCCTCTTAAGGCAATTACTCAGTCTTAACCTCTAAACCATTCTGCCTTTCTCTCCAACACACTGCATAATAAGCATAGAAAAATGGTTATTACCTACTACAGGAAAGAGAGGGCAAAGAATTATGAAAGCAGTTACATTTGTGCAGAAACTAGCAAGAGGGGAAAGAGGTAACAGAAATCATACACTACTCATAATGTGGCCTCTTTCCATGAAGTTTCCATAGTAGTGACCCAGCTGGAACCACGTGCTGCTACCACTATCACCTGTGCCCCCAAACATACATACATTCAAAGTGACTGAGACCGCCATGAAGACTTGGGATCTGTGTAGGGGGAGACTTGCGAAGGCAAGGCCATGAGCATGCACTTCCTCATTTCCTCTGGGAATCAGTAATGCTGCTATCTATCAGTAGGCATGCCTCTGGGAAAGGCATAAAATAGATGGAATAGATGAGAACGTTCCAATGGTACAAACCTAGTCCTTAAGCAGTTAGTCAGAAGCATTTATTAAGCACTTAATATATGCTAGTTACTGTGCTAACCAAAAGTGAGACTTAAAAAAGAAAAGGAAAAATAAATAAGAAAAGTAGGAAAGATCAAAAAGTAGGGGATTCTTGCTAAGTCTTTTGTGTGTATTATTTAGGAAGAAAAAAAGGAAATTCGAGGAGATTAAGCTTTGGAAAACAACCGATGCATTATTTATTTTGAGAAGGCAATTAAAGCCTATTTCTAAGAGTTAACACAGACAAGCTTGCTGTACAGACTACCTGGCACATTCAGGAGTAAAACACTTTGTCAAGGAAGTGCCGAATAATGATAATAAACACACTCCTGGCTCCTAGTGACGGTAATTAGAGATCCAGGGAAGAGTGCGTTGAATGTCTTGCCATATGCAGTGATAGTGTTTTGAAAAGAAAAGGATAGCACTATGACTAATGAACTACCAATTAATTGGAACATAAAGTCTTTTGCTAAAGCTTATGGCCTTAGGGGGGAGTTTATAATAATCCTTGACATTACATCATGACCCATGCTTTGCAATATGATGTCAGCTTGTCTCACTGCAATTATTGTCTTCATCTGAAGTGTTAGGATGAAAACAATGGCTCTTAAAATTATTTAATTTTTAGAGACATGAGAGATCACCTGTAACTCCCTCTTTTAACAGATGAGGAATTAAAGCCTCAAAAAACATAAATGAATCCTCACAATCACATTGCTTCTTAGTAGTAGAGCCCAGAGGAGAATTCAGGTCTCTTAACTCTCTGTGACAGGTACTATGACTTTTACTCATTAGTGGTGCTAAGCATGGGACCATGAAAGCCAAGGGAATGAGATCACAATGTGGGGGATCTTAACTGTTGTAGATGGTAGCATCCTATTTCAGTTACATTTTCTTAGATTTTATATTTCTACTTACCCATATTCACAAATAACATTGTGCTTATGTTAAGAAAAAAAACATGCTAGTGGGCAGATAATTAAAGACTTTTGAAAAACGATTGCTCTGGAGAATTCAGAAGACTCATTTTGAAATATGGAAATTATTAAAGCAGAAATTTTACATAATTTAAAAATCTCACTTACCTAGGGCATCTAAGAAACGAAAGGAGAAAAGTGCATGAAAGCAACAGGGAAGACATAACAAAGAAGCTCCTTCTCTGGGTGTTACGTAAAGATGGCCTTTATGGTATAAAGCAAATTAATACAATATCACCTATTTCCTTCGGAATGAAAGAGATCACATTTTTTTATTATTCCACTGATCACAAAGTTCCATGATTCACGCTAGCAGGATTTCTTTTCTTACAGAAACAGAGAAGTGGTTGACTTTTACTTTTTTCACTGTAATTTGAAGTTATGAGTAGTGATACGGGAGATTGAAAGAGTATTCTTCCTCTGCTGCCACTGGTTTAATATCTATGTTGATGGAGCTATAATCTCATGGGCACACGCTCCACTAGGACGAATTGTACTCTGTGCCTTCTCTAAAAACCTGATGCTTAACTTCATGAGTTCTCTATAGTGGATTGAAGACTTTACTTGTGTACCACATGTGTGTGTATGTGTGTTACTTGGATAAATTTTTCTATCACCTTCCCTAGTTAAATACAGTCATAGAAGAGTCATAGACTCGTATACTCAGAGAAAGATGACGGGAGCAGAGAAAGGGTGGAGGAGTTGTGTGAAGCATTCTCACTTGTTCTGTATAGCAGCACCAAGGATCATCACTCATTATTTATAAAACCTATTCCAATTCCCAGCTTAGAGAACTAGACTTTTCATGTATGAAGATTAAAAATTGAATGGTAGTCATAGAGGGCTAGGATTTGTGGTTTTAGAATATATTTTCATAGGATTTCCTATTTCTGTGACTTGTCATAGGTCCTCCTCATGCCTGGAATGTCCACCCTTCTCACTTTTGCCCTTTTAGATTCCTCAGTTACCTTTAAAGCTCAGCTGAGTCACCACCTCTATCGTGAGGCCTTTCCTGATCTCCTCAGTGGCTAGCGTACCCTGAAAAAGTACCTCATCCAGGATATCCCCAAAGATTTAGAAGCTCTGATATCTTAAAACTGCCTGAAGACTGCAAATACCCAGTATTTACTTTGTATGTATTTTTACATGCTTATGCTGCCTCCATTGATAGAATGCAGTAGAATTAATAGTTCCCTGTCTAGGTGCTGTTCTAATTTTGACCTGTATACAACACCTGGGATATTAAAAGGAGCTTGTTTGATTCATGAGAAGTTTTGTGACAGTCCTATGGAATAAAGAAATCCCTCATGGAAGGACATATATTCCCCTATTGGCTCTTCCTTTCTACAGTTGGACTCATAGTGCCATATTTCCCCAGGGCAGGTGTAGCTGACAATAGGTTAAGTCCTCGTCCAGAGGCTCCATTTTTGACTAAGGGCTGGGCCTATGGTCCAGCCAGAGAAATCAAAGAAAACAAGCCTTTAATGAGGTTGGATGCCAAGAATAATATTTAAGTATTGTGTATTAACTCTTTAAGGTCAATGTAAATCTTTAAGGCTAGAATCTGTTGGGACTAAGTTAGCTGATGATGTAACATAAAATTATATTATTCCTGATATAATTTCATAATTTTCATAGTCATAAATTGTCATATAAATCACTTCTAAACTATAAGTAAACTTGTAAGTCCCCCTAACTTCATAAGTGTTTGTGATGGAGGAAAAGATCTCAGTTTCTCATTAAATCAATTCATTATTTTAGAATTTTACATTTAGTAACTTCTTTCACAGGGCCAATAAGATTTTATGACTTTGTCCAACTAGAAAATTTACAGAAAAAGAAAAAGACAAAAAAAATTTACAAGATTCTTTTTTGTGCCTTGCTTACAAAGTAAGTAATTACTGTGACAACAACCTCTAATAATTAATAATTTCACTGGATTCCAGATCAAATAAGGAATTATTTACTAATGATAAAATTGTATCATTCTCTTAACTGTATTTCTTATTCAATGGTTTCCCAAAATTCACAATTCAAGAAAATTTAGAGACATAATAATAACATGAACAATTTTATGAATTTAAAATATGAAACAAAAATTTTTTCCAATCAAATTACATCAATTTAGTTGAATGCATCTCCAGATAATCTTACATAGAAAATAATTTCTTTAGTCTTAACTCTTTTGGCATTCTATACTGATTTCATTAAAGACCAGCATAGAGGAATTTTGATCCAATTAGACTTTTCACTAAGCTTATTTTTTCAGTTTCTAAACATATTTCCTTAATGCCGCATATTAAGTGTATTTTCCATTAAAGCCTAATCTACTTATAGAGGGTCAGAGATCACAATTATCCTTATAAAACACATCATTTTAAAGAGACTATAATAAATGCAATCACATCTGGATCTGTCTTTGCAAATGGTATCATATGGATCCTCAATTTTCCCTAGGCCATTTCCAGCCGGTACTTCAAATTATAAGTCCCATTACTTTCAGCTAGTCTGAAGCCCAAGATTTAATATGGCCATTTTATATTCTCAGGCCTCCTAACCTAAAATCCATGAGGATTTTATGAAATAGAAATTGCAAATATAGTCTCTGTTATGGAGTGATGAAATTATGAATGCATATTCCTTACATACCGACTAAAATATACCCTTTTAATGTTCCCTCAAGGACAGAGTTTTGGCATGCTATCCTCAAATAATTCCATGGTCCAAATTATTTCTCTATTTTACATTTGTTAAATGTTGTAACTGAATAAAATAGAATTCCGAACTGAATAGAATTCAGTTTTTGAATTATATTCCATGATTCCTGCTGTTTTTCCATATCATGAGTAACCAGAGCAATGAAATAAGGTTCAGAGATCACGAGAAATCTCAGAACTAATATTAACAGGCATTTCTCTAAAATGTATTCATAAATTTATAGCCAGAGAAAGGTTCTTATGTCCTTCTTATATTAATGAAATAATTATAATTTAAAAAAAAACATCCTTCATCTTCTCCTCCCTCTTATTTTACATTGGTTTACCAATTGAATTTCATATCCATGTTGTGTTGGTGTAAATGGTTTCCAAGTTGTTTTTTTTTTTGACTCACATAGCACACTCTCCCTTCTAATAAGGACACACTTATTCACTGAAGCACACCTTCCCAGTTTAATAGATTTCCGTCCATGTGCCCCTTAAAGCAGCAGCATCACCTTTGTATGAGATTCATTCATTACACTAATACGTGTGCTATTTATTGGATCTCCATATTCCTCTCACCTTCCCCTTTCCCTCTCTGTCTATTTATGTCCAATACAAATTTAATATTAAACTGATTCCCATTGTTCTACATATAGTTCTTGACATCCCCACTTGTTTTCCCTGACTTCTCTGGCTGGCACACAGACCTTCTCTTAAGACATCAACTGGTCCTGGGTAAGAACTTAACTGATTGACAGTCATACATATGCTGGGGGAAGTATGGCACTATGAACCCAGGTATAAGAATAAAAGGTCAATAGGGGAACCCTATTTCCTTTAAAAAGGATTCCCTTATACCAGAGGACTATCACAAAACATGGGTGTATTAAGGTAGAGATGGAAGAGAATTTAGAAGTCACATAATTTTAGCTCCAATGTTTTATGAATAAAGAAACTGAGTCTTAGAGTTGTGTCTTGACCAAGGTCATATAGGTGGTAAATCCAGATTTTGAAATAAGGTCTTCTCATATCAAACCTCATATCTATTGCTGATTCTGCCTTCTATTCTGCTTCTATTTAGTTGATCAAAAACAATTTCAGATTGAAATCAATTATGAAATTGACCACTCTGAATTTGAATCATACTTGAAGTAAAAGAAGTCCTGGATTTAAGTAAATAACAGTACAACTAAGCATGAATTTTTTATTCCCTTACAAAATTTTCCAAACTGATAATTTACCTTTTGGATGAACTGGAAGATAGTTCTGCAATCTGTATTTTATATAGAGAAGCTGTATATAATACTTCTTCATCTCGATTTTTGGAGGATAGATAAGGTGAATGCTAGATGGGAATTTCTAGTACCATTTACTTCTACAATATGCTACACACCATTTGTAAATTATGTAACATGTGTAGTGAGGTGGCTGCATGGAAATTGGAGAAAAATGGTAACCAATACAGAGATAGAGCCTAATAACATGAAGAAGTATGAGTGCTCTGTCTCTCCTCTGTTTTTCAGTGTGTGTGTGTGTGTGTGTGTGTGTGTGTGTGTGTGTACATGCGCATGTGTGTCTGACTCATTTTTCTCCACCTAAAGTCTTTCCTAGAAATATCATGATATGCCTTATCTTTAGCTCTTTGAAGAAAAAGTAAAAAGTTTTCAAGTCCCATGCAACACTTGGGCTAATTCTACATCAAATATAGGACAGGCTTAATAATACCTTAAAAATTGTGAAGCACAAATAAGCTGTACTAGAACCCTTGAACCCTCAAAACAACTTATCTTTATTCAATAGTGTTTCCATATTTTCAAAGATTTTTGCTGTGATCTTGAATTATAAGTAATAAACTAAGACTTCCTCGCAAAGGAAAAGCCTGTATAGTTCATGTAACTTATATCAGTGAAAAGCAAGATCCAACTTTCCTCTTTTCTGTCTTGGCTTCCCTATATTATTTTGTAGCTTTATTATCTTTGCTGTGGGACTCGTTTGGTCCAAAAGCTTTGTGTTGTCCAGGATATCCTCCTTTGCTTCATCGCTGCTGACAATAGGAAGGCCTCTGATCACTGCCATTTCAGAAGCGACATGGTTTCGTCATATCCTAGGTCTGCATGGTTCCCAAAGGAGCCTTGTAGGTGTTCAAGTTTTTCCTCAAAGGAACCAAGTTCAACTTTATGCATGCTCTGTGTTCTTTGTCTCCCAGTTTTTGGTCTTTTTGTATCTACCTCTGTCCCTTTTAAAATTCAAATCCAAAGGTGTATCATAATTTATGACTAGCTATGACTTAATCATTCCCAAATGTGGTATCAGTAGGGGTGTTTCTACCCTGTAAGGGGAAAGACCTTCAATGCTGGAACATTTTTCATCATAAGGTGGCAGTGGGTACCCAAGACAATGTCTACATATTGAAAATTCCAAATGACTCTCAGTCTTGCAAGGGACCCTTCTGCTTTCTCAGAGATGGAGGTGAGAGAAAGAGCAAAGGATCCTGAGAATTTTACTTTTCCTAGAACTTTGATAAACATTTATTTATCTATTCATGGTCTTTAGATGTGTAATCTTACTCTTTGGCAAGTAAGCTGATATACTTTTGAAGAAACTGAACTACAGTTGTCCCTTCCACATCGAAGGGGTTAGGGGCATGGTACCTCTGAGATTTGGAAAACCCACCAAAAGTTTTTGGTCCTCCCTTTGAACAAGAGAAATCTGAGTTATTATGGTATTAAAAGATAAAATATGTTGTTATCATTCAATACCATACATATATTTTATGCACGTCTGAGTTTCTAAACTTTTTTGTGTTATCCGCTGGCCTTCACATGTCTTCTTCAGCTTACACAAAACTCCCCTCAAATTCCCATTTAACTTCTTATACCAAAGCTGTGATGAGAAGTGACAGATGAAAAAACTGTATATCCATGTTAAACTTGTCCCTATAAATGAAACCAGAGAACATGAAGAACTAACTCATGTGGAGGATTTTTTTTTAAAAAGACATTGATTAGAATTATGTATCATAAGTCATGGAGGAATTTTGACCTTTACTGGTAGAGGAAGTACTCATACTGGTAGAGTAACAGTATAGCATACTGGTTAGAGTATTGGATTTGGAGTCAGGAAGACAATCTATCATGAACATTTACAAATTGTTACTCCTACCAAGTTATTTAACTTCTTTCCATGTTTCCTCAACTTTGTAAAATGAAACTAATAATAGAAATTCATTTCACAGGGTTGTTGCAAAAATCAAATGAGATAATATGAATATAAATTCCTTTGCGAATTTAGGTAATGATACCTCCTTATTAATTTCATTGAGGTCACATATTTATTAAAGTATAGAAACATATTTTTAGAAGTTATTTTTATTTCAGATGCTTGGTTTTAGTGCCTAATGCCTTCAGGTTATATGTATACTTAATTATTTCACAAATAAATCTCCATTAAACATTTGATAAAAGTTTTAATTATCATAAAGGTGGTAACATATAAATCTTATACCAGAAAAGCCAGAAAAAAGACAATAGCAGAACTGATCCTATTTAAATTAAAAATACTATTTTGTATTTCTTTGTCTTTATCATAATAGTGAACTGATTTTTTTGAATGGCACCCAAGTGGAACTTACTAGTATTAGGTAGAGGATGGAGAATAAAGAGACATTTTTTGAGAGAGGGGTAGCTGAAATAGGACAGTGTAAACATCGATAAATAATATCAAAACAAAAAATCAGATTAAAATAAAATCAGGAAGAGTAAAATAAATTATAACTATCAAATAATAAAAGTGCCCAACTAATTTATCGCTGCTATTCACTTATAGGTCTTAAGAATAAAAGATATTCTTAGAATATTTTAAAAAGTAGTGTTATTTTTTCTAGTAGATAATCCTAAAATGTGCATTAGTTCTTTATCATGTATTATTATATCATATTGGCCAATATACAGCAGCAATGAAAAATGGTAATTGGGTGCCTAATATATTCAAATGGTCACCTAGGTTGCACAGTGAATATATGCTGCCAGGTCTAGAGTCAGGAAGACTCTGGCCTCATACGCTTACTACCTGTGTGACACTGGGTAAGTCACAAAACCCCATTTGCCTCAGTTCCCTCATCTAAAATGAGCTAGAGAAAGAAATGATGAACCAACCACTACAGTATCTTTGCCACAAAAACCCCAAAGGAAGTCACGAAGAGTTAGACATGACTGAAAATAACTGAACAACAAGAGTCTATTTAAAATTTTAGCTCTAGGAACTTAAGTAAATGCAAGGATAAATGATCCCCTGCTTTCAAGAGACTCATAATGTAGAAGGGATTAGACTTGAAACTCAGAGACCTGAGAGATTATCAACTCCTATCCTATCACGTTGCACGTAAGGAAACTAAAGCCCAGAGAGATAAGGTGACTCAGGTCATACAAGTTAGTGAGTGTGTCCAGAGCAGCATTCAAACTCAGAACTTTCTGACTTCAAGTCCAGCACCATATCTGCCTACAGGGGAGAAGACACTTGGAAAAATAAAAGATAACACCAATTAAAATGTCATAAACTCCCATGAGAGATAGAAGTAAAAAGTTCCAGGAGAATTCTGAGAAGAGTGAGAGTTTCCAACTTGGATTTCAAAGGGCTCCATAAAGACGATGGCATTTGAGCTGCATTTTTTGGAGTATAGGTAGGATTCTAATGGGAAGCAGCTTAAGAAGAAAAGTATTCAGGGATCGGGAAATTTTAAGAAGAAAAGTGGTGACTATTTCTGTGTGACTCAAATGTAAATTTAAGTACAGAAGAAAAGTGTAACAGAAGGGTAAAAAAGCAGGATGCGATGAGATTGTACCATGCAAAATAAAGACATTTGAATTTCATTTTAAGAAGCATATGAAGGCTTACAAATAATGTGATCAGAAGACATATATGGCAGTGGGTATAAAATAGACTCAAGATGAAGAAAATAGTTAGGAAGCTATTACATGAGAGATAATGAAAGCCTTGACTAGAGGTTGATAGTTAAAACACTAAAGAGGGAACAGACAGTAGGGATCATAGGATTTAGAAATGAAAGAGACATTAAAGGTCACCCAATACAATCCTTTCATATTCCACTTTAGAGGTCACCTAGACTAATCCTATCATATTACACATGAGTCATTGGAAGCTTGGAAAATTTAAGTGACTTGTCCCTCTACATGAAACTTTTCCTAATCCTCCCAGATACTAGTGCCTTCCTCTAAAAACAATTGCCTTGTATTTACTTTATGTTTATACTTACATATGTACATGTTAGAATGTAAGCTCCCTGAGGACAGGGAATATTTTATCTTGCCTTTTTACCTCTAGGATCTAGCACAGTGTCTGGTATTTAGTAGGCTCTTGGTAAATGTTTATCGATTGATTTTCCAAGGTAACCCAGATATCAAGTAGTAGAGCTGAGATCTTAAGAAACAGAACTTGTAGACTATGAATTGGATGTGAAGAGAAAATGAGAGCACAGAGTCAAAGATAACAGTCTAGTTTAATAGTCACTTAGAACTAGTATCACAGGAACAATAAGCTTTCATGTTGATAGAGGAAAAGCCCAGAGCATAATCACATTTGGACAGGGAATGCCTATAAGGAACAGCATATTTGCTGCTAAATTAGGACTTTGGCAGAGGAGATAGAGAAATATGCATTAAAAGGAGAGATAGAGGCACTGAAGAGGAAGGGCACCAATGATTAGCGTTAACTAAATTAGAGCTCCCTCTAAGACCAGGCTTGAAACAAAATGATTTGCCTGGGGACCCACTTAAGCAAAGTCCCTGGAAATATTGCTAGTTAACTGTTGGGTAAAGAATAATGCAGAGACATGGGGAAATGGCCATATCTTCAGACTTAACTTTTAGACTGTCTGGGATGTAACATGTTCTATCGTGTTTTTAATCTTTCCCTAGCATGAGATTGTACAACTTCCATTCCAGTTTCTTAAATCCTTTCACGGTCAGGAAACTCTTCTTTCTATCTAAATCCTTCCTTCTTAAGCCTAAGCTCTGTTCAGCTCTAGGAGATAAGAGCAGAGCAGTGTCCTCTCTTTAACCTGTCTATTTTTAAAGGTAGTTATTAGATGCTCCATAGCAGCATATCTTCTTCAGACTGAGTAATTGCAGTACCTTAATCTTTTCCCCTAAATCCTATACCATTCTTAAGCCAAATCATTCCTATTCGGCAAACAGTACAAAGCCTTAAGGTAAGGATTTCAAACAAAAAATTTTTTTGTTCCTTGAACCCTGTCAACCATCACTAACAATAAAAATTTGTTGTGGGAATCCCCAGGATAATTGAATGTATATCTTATGATATTCATTTAAATAGATTCATTAAGTGCTTATGATAGCTACAGTGTTATCATCTGAAAAATTATTTTAGCTACATAACCAAAGGACAAAATGAATAACTAGATGTATTTCTTTTTCTGCTGGCAGCTAGGTGGTGCAATGGGTAGAGCACTGGGCTTGGAATCAGGAAGATTCATCTTTCTGAGTTCAAATCTGGCTTCAGACACTTACTAGTGTGATCTTAGCCAAGGAACTTAACCATGTTTGCCTCAGTTACTCTTCTGTAAAGTGAGCTGGAGAAGGAAATGTCAAAGCAAGAAAACCTCAAATGGAGTCATAGAGTGATGGACGTGACTAATACGATAGTGATAATAAGTGGTGATAAATATGAATATATTGCTTAATTTTAAATAATGCTTATAATTAAACTAGTCTTTATAAAGGAATAATGCCTTTAGATGTGACTTTCTTCTCTTCCTATACTCTTGTGAAAACTCTCTGGAAATGACTGACTGATGTTGCCAACCAATTCATTTGAAAAATCTACCAATAGATTGGTAACATAAGAGGAAAATAAGATCAGAAAACTACCCTAATAACTCCAAAGAGAAGACACATAAAGCTTGTTTCTGCAGAATGTTTGTGATGATCTGTGATGGTTTCAGGATGCCTTGTAATGCCCATGCCCAGAGATCATGGTTTTTCAATGGCCTGATATTTGTGATGCAAAAGCATGAACATTCCCAACGTCTAGATCATGATTACTTAGCTAATAACCTCTGATTGTAGGGGAACAGAAGGAAATGAGGGAACTTCTCTGATAAAGTATACAGAATGCAAATTAGGTTATTCACATGTGTCTGACTATCCTCTGGGAATTGGTTTGCATTTAAATTTGATCCTTTCTGGCATTTGGGAAATAATTTGATGACAGTTTAAGAAAATGCAAAAACATGTTGTGCTGAGTCAGAAACAGAGTTTGATGTAAGCACTGCATGAAAACCAAAATCATTTTGTCACTGATCATGACTTTTTCAGATTGTTGCAGAAACACATCTATAAAGCTTCAAGCATGCATGTGTTTATCTTCACAGAGGGAAACATATTTGAAATATACTTGGGCAATTATTGGCTGCTTAATGCACCATTAAGAAAAGTTTATCTTGAACCCCCAAATGAGAAGGATGTTTCCTGGAGTCTGGAAGACCTGAATTCAAATCTAGCCCAAGATGCTTAGCAGCAGTATGACTCTGGGCAAGTCTTAACTTCCTTTTGCCTCAGTTTCCTCAACTATAAAGTAGGACAATAATAGCACCTTCCTCCCAGGTTTGTTGTGAAAGTCACATGAGAATGTTTGTAAAGCTTTTAGCAGAATGGGTAGAATGCCTGGCACATAGTAGACACTGTGTGCTAATTGTTATCATCATGAGGATGCTTTCAGTTCCTGCTCCATTTAATTCTCATCACAATTTCATGAGCAAGGTAATTCAAGTAGTATGTCTGTATGACAGAAGTGTAACTGGGCAGTCCAAAGTGATGTGTTTGTCCTTTGTTCTCAAAGAGGACCATGCCATCAAGATGATGACAGGATTTGCAGTTGACTTTGATTTGAGTGAGGTAGAGCTGTACAAGGTAACCAACTTCATCTTCTTCTCCTGCGCCATCTGGGTCCAGTGATCTGATATTCATCAGGATGACTGGAGATGACCCAGGATGCATTGTGAGACCCTTGCAGGCTAAGGTCTTACATTTTCGCTTTGAGGGAGATAAACCCATAGGCTTCTTTAAGTAGTTACTCAAGGCAGCAATAACTCATCAAAAAAAAAATCAAATTGGGAGGGGAAGACTCTCAGGGTTCCTGGGTAAAAGAGAAACAATTACTATTTAGCTGTTACATTCACTCTGTGCTAGGTGGGTGGGGACTTTTGGTCCAGTCTAATGTGGTACATTGGAGGAGAGTGAAGGATTTTCAAATCCTGGTTCTGCAACTGTATGATGTTATCAAGTTATTCCGCCCCTCTGACCTCCATCCTTTCAACTATAAAATGAAAGGATAGGACTATATGAGCTCTAGCACATCTTTTAGCTCTCAATTTATGATTCTATGACCTTTAGGGTCCTAGTGTAACCCCTCGGTTTAAAGGCCATTTGCAAAAGACTCTCTTCATTTGTGGAAATTGATATTAGGCACTCAGTGTCTGTGTGAGGGGTGGAGTTGGAAGTAGCTTAGGAGAACAGAGAGCCTGGTCTGATTCCTAGCTTCAAAAGAAAAGATATGTAGTTGTAGATTCTCTTTGGTTCTTTGAAGGGGAGAGAGAAACCGGAAAGAAGTTGACAGGTAGAGGGGGCTGTACCTCAGTCATATGCCTAACCCCTACATCCATAGTAAAGACTGAGGAATTTCCCCTTGGGTGAAATCTAGATCCTCTCTTTCCCTCTCCTGGCCTCTCTCCCCTCATCTCTCCTCTACCCTCCATGGGATAGCTCATTCATTATGCATTCTGTCTGGTATAATTTCATCCTTATATTTTTTCTGATTTCTGTTTGCTGTTAACTTTGTTAAATGATTTGGTTTGATTATCTCTACTTGTGTTCTTTGTGCTACTGGCATTTAATAGGCAAGTAGCCAAGCCTTGATTACATAGCTTGTGGCATTCCATCCCTGTTAAGTAATAGTAGGAGTTAAGTTTGATCTATATACTAAGTTCTCTTGATTATCTTGGTATTGCGTGAATTTCCTTTCTGAATTTATCCCTGATTTTGGACATTCTTACTTGTATTGTGATTGGTCAAGGATTCTGGTCCCACTTTGTAGTTGGAACTATTCTGTATCACCCCTGTTATGTTGTAATTGTTGAAATCTCTTTTCTTTGTCCCTGAACTTAGTTCAGTATTTCTGGCTCCCTGGAAGCCTAGGTTCATTGGATCAGAACATCCTTCAAGGGTTAGCTTTCTGTCTGTTAATGTTTATCCTTGTGCACTGGATTTCACTCTAGATATTCCTCCCAAGTGATGATTAAGATAATATTTTACCAGGTATGGTCAACAGTGTGAAAACAAGGAGAGAATGCTGCCCTGAAACCAACTTAGCTTGTCTTTTTGAGATGTCATGTTTATCAGAAATAGAAACAGTGAACCTAGAGTGTGGAAGAGACACAGAATAAGATAAGGACAAAGCCCTTCCCCCCACCAGTTGACATGATTTTCTATTTCCATCCGTAACTGAACTCTGTGTCTCCTTGAGGGTTGAACCAGCTTTAACACCAGTGCCATTCAGTCTATACCGGACTGATAAACTGTGCAGCTGGGACCCTTGTGGATAAGCAGACCATCATACTTTCATAGTCTAACTGTTGTCCTTCATTCTCAAAGAGGACCGTGACATCATGGAGGTGATGACATGACATGCAAGTGAATTGGATTTAAGTGAGGGAGAACTGTGCAAAGTCTCCAGCCTCATTTTTTCCTCCAGAGTCATCTGGGTCCAGTGGCCAGATATAAATTAGAATAACTGGAGATGGCCCTCTAAAGTCTAGCAGTTACGAAGGGAAAATAATGCTGCTTTTGCCGTATCAGTTATTCATGCTCCCCTTCCCTTTCTGTTCCCCTTTGGGAAAGGACTAACCCTCTCCTACTGCTCATTTTCTCCTCCCATGCCACTCCCATTTAGGAGGGGATTACCCTCTTCTCCTCCCATGAGACGTCACTTTTTTTGTAACCCATAGATATTCAAGTTTTTGGCTGTATTATGAACATTATTCTCATTATTCTACTTGGTAAAAGGAGTTCCACAAACATGTTCACTTGTGATAAATCAGGTTGCTACTCATAACTTGTGGAGTCATGACTTTTGGTTAGCAAACTGAATATAAATTCTAATAGAACAGGGCTGGGAAACCTGTGGCCTCAAGGCCTTCTAGATCATTGGGTGCAACCTTTTCACTGAGTTCAAGTTTTACAGAAGAAATCTTTTATTACGGGGATTTGTTTTATGAACTTTGAATTAAGTGCAGCAAAGGACAGCACCTAAGGACCTAGAGAATCACATGTGACCTTAAAGCCTTAGGTTCCCCACCCCTGACCTATGATAGCCTCTAAGATCCCTTCACATTAGTCATCTATTAGCCTTTGAGCCTATGACTAAATGATCTCCAGAGTCTGTTCAAGCTCTAAACCCCAATGGGTCCATTTCTAAATCAAGGAATAAATATAGAAAAACATTATCATTGTTGATTTATGATATTGGTTATGATAAGGCAGTTAGGTGGTAGAATGGCTAGAGTGCTGAGCCTGGAATCAAAAGATTGATCTTCCTGAGGTCAAATCTAGTCTCAAACACTTAGTATTCATGTGACCATGGACAAGTCACTTAACTCTTTTTGCCTCAATTTCCTCATCTGTGAAATGAAGTCTAGAAGGAAATGGCAAGCCATGCCAGTATGTTTGTCAAGAAAAAACTCAAATGGGGTCCCAAAGAGATGGATACAACTGAAAAACAACTCAATAACAAAATTGATTTATGAAGTACTCATTTAGCAACTCCTATGTATAAGACATCAAAATCAGCACCGAGGATTTGGGGGAGGGAGAGGAAGTATATTTGTGATTTTATTGGTCTTCGCAGTTCCTGGTGAAGAAATTAGATTTTCCAATTCAGACCAGCAACTGTTGTACATCTTGTTGCCTGAGATATTTAAAGGTTGTGACTTGCCATTTCTCATAAAGCCAGTATCTGTCAGAAGCTGGATTTGAACCCAGGGCTTCATGATTCTGAGGCCAACACCACAGCCTCTAAGTCATGTTATCTTTCATGGGACTACAAAGACAAATGTGAGTTATTTGCCTTTAAGAAGCTTATATTCTCCTTTCTTTTTTTAAAATTATTTTCTTTTTTAATGATTATTTATTTTTAGTTTTCAACATTCATTTCCACAAAATTTTGAGTTCCAAATTTTCTCCCCATCTCTCCCCTCCTCCCACCTCTAAATGCCATGCATTCTGATTACCCTTTCCCTCAATATGCCCTCTGTTCTGTCACACCCCTCACTTCCCTTATTCCCATCTTCTCTCTTTTCTTGTAGGGCAAGATAGATTTTTATACCCCACTACCTGTATTTCTTATTTCCCAATTGTATACAAAAACAATTCTCAACTATCATTCCTAAAACTTTGGGTTCCAACTTCTCTCCCTTCCTCCCTTCCCTCCCACCCCATGAAAAGGCAAGCAACTCAATATAGGCTATATATGTGTAGCTGTGTGAAAGATTTCCATAATAGTCATGTTGTGTAAGACTCACCATATTTCCATCCATCATCCTGCCCCATATTTATTCCATTATCTCTTTTGACCTTATTGCTCACCAAAAGTGTATACTTCTAATTACTCCCTCCTCCCATTTGCCCTCCCTTCTATCATCTCCACCATCCCACTTATCCCCTTCTTCTCAGCTGTCCTAAAGTGTAAAATAGATTTTCATACCAAATTCAGTGAGCATGTTATTTGGTCCTTAAGTCAAATGTGATGAGAGTAAGCTTTACTTTTTCCCTCTCACTTCCTCCCTTTTCTTCTCCATTGAAAAAGCTTTCTCTTGCCTCTTTTCTGAGAGAAAATTTGCCCCATTCCATTTCTCTCTTTCTCCTCCCAATATATTCCTCTCTCACCGCTTAATTTCATTTTTCAAGATGTCATCCCTTTTATTCAACACACTTTAGGCTCTCTGTCCATATGTGTGTGTGTGTGTGTGTGTGTGTGTGTGTGTGTGTGTGTAATCACTCTAACTACCCAAATATTGAGAAAAGTTTCAAGAGTTGCAAATATTATCTTTCCATGTAGGAATGCAAACAGTGCAACTTTGGAAAGCCCCTTATGATGTCTCTTTCCTGTTTACCTTTTCATGCTTATCTTGATTCTTGTGTTTGAAAGTCAAATTTTCTATTCAGCTGTGGTCTTTTCATTAAGAATGCTTGAAAGTTCTCTACTTCATTGAATGACTATTGAATTACTATTTTTCCCCTGAAGTTTTGCTGTTTAGGTGATTCTTCATTTTAATTCTAGTTCCTTTGACTTCTGGAATATCATATTCCAAGCCCTTCGATCCCTTAATGTCGAAGCTGCTAGATCTTATGTTATCCTGATTGTATTTCCACAATACTCAAATTGTTTCTTTCTAACCACTTGCAATATTTTCTCCTTGAACTGCTAACTCTGGAATTTGGCTACAATATTCCTAGGAGTTTCTCTTTTTGGATCTCTTTCAGGAGGTGATCAGTGGATTCTTTCAATATTTTTTTTACCTTCTGATTCTAGAATATCAGGGCAGATTTTCTTGATAATTTCATGAAAGATGATGTCTAGGCTCTGTTTTTTAATCATGGCTTTCAGACAGTCCTATAATTTTTAAATTGTCTCTCCTGGATCCATTTTCTAGGTTAGTTGTTTTTCAAAGTAATATTTCACATTATCTTCTTTTTTTTTCACTCTCTTGGATTTGTTTTGTGATTTCTTGGTTTCTCATGAAGTCAGTAGCTTCCATCTGTTCCATTCTAATTTTTAAAGCACTATTTTCTTCATGAGCTTTTGAACCTCGTTTTCCATTTGGCTAATTCTGCTTTTTAAAGCATTCTTCTCCTCATTGTTTTTTGAACCCCCTTTGCCATTTCAGTTAGTCTATTTTTAAAGGTGTTATTTTCTTCAGCATTTTTTTGGGTCTCCTTTAGCAAGTTGTTGACTTGCTTTTCATGTTTTTGTTCCATTGCTCTCATTTTTCATCCCAATTTTTCCTCCACCTCTCTTACTTGATTTTCAAAATCCTTTTTGAGCTATTCTATGGTCTGAGCCCATTGAGTATTTATTTTGGATGTTTGGGATACAGAAGCCTTGACTTTTATGTCTTTCCCTGATGGTAAGCATTGTTCTTCCTCATCTGAAAGGATGGGAGAAGACATCTGTTCACCAAGAAAGTAACCTTCTATAGTCTTATTTATTTTCCCTTTTTTGGGCATTTTCCCAACCAGTTACTTGATTTTTGGGTCTTTTGTCGAGAGTAGGGTATACTCTGGGGATCTATAAGATCTCAGTTCCTCCAAGGTGGCACAATCAAGCAAGTACACTGATCTAGGAGCAACAAGAAACTTTTGCACCCAGAATCTGTGAGTAGTAGAGTTTCCTCTCCACAAGCACCTGGCCTCCAGTTCCACTAAGGCAGCACTGAGGGCTGAGATAAAGATCAGCTGCTCGTTTCCCTCAGGAGCATTAGGTGGGGGCAGGGCCACTACACAGCTGCTCAGTTCCCCAGGGGTTTTATGATTCACCTTGGATGAGAGCTGCTGTGGGAGCTGCTGCTGGCAGATGTGACCTCTGCTATCACCTGAGGCCAGAGCCATGGGAAAACCCTGCTCCCGTCTTGGCCAGCTGAAAAAACCCTCTTACTGACCTGTGGTGCCTGTTGGTTGAGGGATCTGAAAACCGTCACTACTGCAACTGGGGATTCTGCCCCTGAGACCTGCTCGGGTCCTCTTCCCAGTACAGTGGGGTCAAGGCTGGGCTCAGCTCCACTCCATATCTAGTGCAAGAGACCTTTCCTGTCAGTCTTTCAGGTCACCCTGGGCTGGAAATCTCCTCCACTCGGTTGTTCTGTGGCTTCTGCTGCTCTAGAATTTGTTGAGAGTCTTTCTTTACAGGTATTTTATGGGCTGTGGGGTAAGAGCTAGTGTATGTGTGTCTTTCTACTCCACCATCTTGGCTCCACCCCCAGGATATTCTCTTCTCCTTTCTTTGCTTAAATTTCTTAAGAAACGTCAGAGACTGTGTTTAATTTCAGAAGATTCTCCTTTAGGTTAATAATGCTTCTACTTGAAAATTTGTGTTTCACTTGCTGGTACCTGACTTACCCAGACTTTAAAACAGGAATTTAAACTTTCAAAGCATTTATTAAGTGCCTACTCTGTGACAAGAGCTCTATTAAGTGTCAGGATTGAAAAGAATGTCAAAACAATCCTTGCCCTAAAGGAGTTCTCAGTCTAATAGAACATAACATTTACAGTCTATCACATAGAGTGACTATGAAAATGAATTAGATAATATTTGAGAAACACAGCAGACTAAGTGTTAGGTATATTCACATCATTAATTTCAAATTCCACTCCATTTTCAGTAGTCATTAACAAATATTGATTGAGCTTAACTTCCAACATTTTTAACCCAATAGTCTTTGACATGTTATCTAACATTTCTCATGTGTTTCTCCTCAGAAATGTGACCTGGAATAATTTAGCTATCCCAGATACCCACTGTTCCAGAGAAATTGAAGAAGGTTATCAATGCCCACCAGGATTTAAATGCATGGACCTCGAAGATCTGGGACTTAGCAGGCAAGAGCTGGGCTACAGTGGCTTTAATGAGATAGGTCTGTCTTTCTGGTAAAACACATTTTCAGTTATCTGTTTAAAATGTTTATAAAGTTGGTAGAGTTGACATGTAAATGGTTTTCCATGTTAAGTCTGAATGCATTTCTTTTTTTGATTAAAAATATCAAAACTAATATAAAAAGTAGCTTAATTATTTATAATAATGATATAAAGATATACTTACTATAGTCTAGTCTTATGGACCAAATTTGTAAGATAAACTTATAATGGAAAAAAATCTATTCTATAGAGAAAAGTCTAATTTGGCTTTCTTTTTCAAAGTCCATTTGCAATTACCCTCTGTAAATCAGTAAATGATTATCTGTTTTGTTTCACTTGAACAAATTTCCCTTGTGTGGATTAGTTGGTATCTCAATCTACTTTTGTATTTTCAGCGTCACAGATTGATGACCAAGTCATGCTTTCTAAAATAATATTGTTATGACTTAAATGAGGCACCAGTTGCCTAATAGCCTTCATAGCTTATATTAGCAGGTATGTCGGTGCCCTACATGGGACTTCTTAGGAGAGAACTTCCTACAATATTGTGATAAGAAATTTGAATTTTAGTTTCTTTAAGAGAAGAGGAAAATCCATATAAAATAGGATAAATATAATGGAAATATGGAATTGAAATAAACAACAAAAAAGCTTTATACAATTTATATAATCCTATAGAAGCGTAGCAGTTGTAGGTGTGATCAACCCGTCACTGTCTTCCAAACCAAGTAGAACAAAGCTAAAGTGCTGTTAATAAGTTGCTGTTTTGTATAAAGCTTCTATGTATAAAGCACCATGCTAGTGGAAATGGAGAATAATTAACCTCTGATATTCCTGAAATGCCAAGAGAATAAGAGATATTTCTTTTTTTTTTTTTTTGAGGTAAGTATGATCTCTTCTAGCAAAGCTGGCAATTGACTAAATAAGTATATATAGAGAGATGAATGCATATATACATATATACATTACATAGAAAGCAATGAATATAAAATTGAATATGTTTACATATTGTTTGATATTTATTATTACTGTTAGCAAACTAATACAATTATTTGCAGTTTTATCAACTTTAATAATATATTATATTAAATTGAATCATGCTGATTATATATAAATGGGCTTATTAAATGTTGAAATAAATAACAAATGCTAACATCTTTAAGATTTCTATGATAACTGTACTTTTAAGAGGATAAGGGAAATATTGTGTCTGATACTAATGTGCAAAGAAAAATATATTCACGTTGTAATTATATATACTATTGTGCTCTATCAGTCATTCAGCAAAAATTTATCAGACACCTATGCCAGGAACTCTTCTAAATAGTGGCAAGACATAGATAAAAATGAACCAGCACCTAATTCTAAGGAGTTTATATTCTGACACAGTGTTTTAATACTGTGTTGATCCAAATAAAAAAAAAATTGTGATTAGAATATGGTTTTATAATCAGTACTATTTTTAATTTCATATATAGTATCAACTTTTAAGACACTAATTAATCGATGGAGCATGGTTATAGTGGAGAAAATATTGGATCATTTTCCAATTTATTATAATTATTATATGTAGGAATAATAATAATAATAATAAAATATATATTACAAACTCTACCAATTTATTATAATCCTTAGACACTTAAGAAAATCACTTAACTTCTCTGAAGCTCAGTTCCCTATTTTTTAAAATGGAAATATAAATTATTTTACTGTAAAATTCCTAGGGATACTATAAAGATGTAAGGTACTTTGTGACCCTACAAATATAAACCATTATCGTTACACTTCTTATAGGAGAATGATTTTAATGATGTCATTTGAAAATCAATATGATATACAGTTGTAGATAATTGATCTTTTTTTGGTACCTCCTAAATGTCATGGGAATGATAGGAAAGCCTCAAATGTGTTAGGTAGGTGGGGAAGGATATGATATGTTTGCAAACTTTGATAGGGATTGGTTCTGTTATTTAAATAGTGTAAGGGATTCCTGGTTGTAGATACCCCTTCTACCAAGGCAAGTTGACATTTTCTCTGCAATTTATGTATTTAGTTGCCTGTAGTAGTAAGAAGTTCAGTGACTTATCCAGGATCAAACAGTCAATATGTGGTAGAGACTAAAATTTAACCCCATGTCTTCTTAATTCCAGTCTTCATGTTCACCATTGTGAGTTATAGATATAAGAAATATCCACATCCATGAAATAAATAATTGATCTTTCAAAATAATGCAGTACAAAGACAAGCATTGTTTAGGTATCTCTGGAAGACCAGAGTAAATTATATTACATGTGTGTATATCACTTATGCTTTTAAGTTTATACATGCTTACCCTAAAGATTTATAAATGTGTGTATATGCATACCATATGATATTGTGGAATATACAAATAATATTTTATGGATATATAGACAATTTGTAACTTTTCAGACTTTAATACTCGCCCCAACTCTGTCACATATACCAAACACAGTGGATAGCTTTCTCTTTGTGTATGTTTTCTATGCATATATAAAGTGTATGATCCAAGTATATAATTCTTATATACAATATGTTACAGACAAAAGTATGCAAAGTATACTTTCCATACAAGTGATTGCATACCAATAGTTATTTCTTTTTTGTCTTTATTTATAGAGAGAAATGCACACAGGAGATTCCCCTCTTGTTCCTTGATCCCTGTATTTCAGGGTTAGCAAAGAGGACTAATGATCTCTAATTATAAACTGTTTTTAGTTTTAAACAATATATAATCATACCTTGTGCATGATTATAGTAACACGTGACTACATAGTACATGTATGCACAAGCATACACACATATTTTCTATGTAGGTATGTATACACATAAAACATGCTTATGTATATTTGTATATAGGCATGCATATACATGTACATACCCATATATACACACATATACACATCTATCTGCCTGAACCTATGTGTATGTATATATACATATATTGTATATATGTGTGTTTGTGTATATACCCAAACCTCAAACATCCATACATTCTGTTCCCAACTTAGATGTAATCCAAAAGTTAACTTTAAAATTCAGTTTAATTTTGCAAATACTTTAGTGTCAGTAAGTTAGTCACCATGCTAGGTAATGGAGTAAAAGAGAAAAAGAACAAAAACCACAAGCTGGACTAAACGATAAAGATGGATTGTGGGGTCCTGAGAGGAAAAGCTGTTTCAGAGTGATGGTAGAAAAAGAAATGGTTAGAATGGGAATGAGGGACAAAGACCATGTCTACTCTTCTTTTGACTCAATGATTTGGGAGGACATGAGAAAAGATGTACCAGAACTGGAGCAGGTGGCCTGGGATGTATTGTCTTCTGGAGACAGCACACGAAGACGTTAAGCATAAAGGGCAGAAATGAAGGATAACGTGAGTTTGTTAATAAGGTAGTAATGAGAATACCAGAGAGTGAAATGGAGGAAGAAATTAGTGGGTGGTTGTAGATTATGGAGGACTATGACTGAAAGATAGAGCAATGAGAATATGGGGAATGGTAGGAAAAGGAGAGCATTTTTACCCTTGGAGACATTGACAATATAGCAAGGGATTGTGGGAATTCAGTCACCACATATTGGAGGAATGATCAGTCACAAGGGGCACTTGCCCTCTAAAGTCTTAGTGGTACCTATCATGGAATTAATGCAAGTCCTCTGAGACTGACTCCTTGCGCACCAGTATCTTTGATAGTTGGGAGATACAGGTTGTTGATCAGGACTAGGAGAGTATTAAGGTCCCTTTGGGCTAGACTGAGCCCACAACTGGCAGGAGATGTGGTACACTCAAGAGAAACACTACCTGTGGTACATTCAGTTCTAAATATCTTAGGCCAAGGAAACAGAGGCCCCCGAAGTACCTTATGTTCACTGAGGCTCATACTGGAGATGGATTAGGGTCCCTTTTGGAGCAGCCCATGTGATTTCCCCACCCCTTGGCATTTCAGGACTAAAACTGTTTCAGGACTCTCTAGAGCAAACATTCTACAGATCGCAACATCTGGAGGAATTTGAATTACGTTTTCCTATAGAAATAAGGTTGAAAATAATGGATTGCATCTAAGATTTGACTGCATCACACACACTCCAAAAAGAAATCTGTTTTTCTCATTATGTAACTGAACAGAGTGGCAGCATGGCATTGCAGACAGAATGAAACATACAAGCTTTGTGACTCTGGACAGTTTATCATTCCTTTTCTCCCTCAGTTTCTCATTTCTCAAATGACGGTATTTCTATGGCCTCTAAAATCCCTTTCAGCACAGATTTGATAGTCCTGTGAAATATAGTCATTATTTATTAATCTGAACTCTGGGTGATTTGAGTACAGGGTTTTATGAAGAAGAAAGGAAAATATGCAAGCAAAAGGGCAAGGGGGAAAAAAGAAATAATTTCCTGGTTCTTTCCTGCTACAAGACCAGTTTTAGACAAAATTTCAAAATAAAGAAAGTTGGGCTTCAACCTCATTTAACATGCAAATCCATTGAGGGCAGGGATTATGTTTCCTTTTGGTCTTCATATCCCAGGCACCCAATACCCAATGCCTTGTATGTAGTAGCAACTTCAGTGTTTGTTGGGTTGAATTCAACTCTTTGATATCCCTTTTTGTTCTTTTCTCTGTTCAAATTCTACTTTCCTTTTACTATGGTGCATAATGAAATCATGGTCTTCTATAACCAGGGCTTCTTAAACTTTGTCCACTCATGACCCTTTCAGCACTTGGGATTGCAACTCACAGTTTAAGAAGCCTTTCTCTCCTGCATATCCTAATTTGGAAGTTTAATCTGTACCTAACTGTTCTTCCCTAAATATTCTTTAGTAAGTTCCTTCTCCAAATCAAATCTCCTATTCCCAGAGAGTAGAAGATTCAAGGAAAAAATTCCAATTTACTGACAAAATTGCCTAAAAGTTTAAATGATTGATAGCCCTTATCTTGTCCAATGCTATTTGTATTTTTGAAAGAGGATCTTTGCATATTCTGCTACGTCTCTTATTGCTAGAATTTCAAGCAATGTAATGAATTGGATTTTTAAAAGTTAATACAAATAAATATTTTACAGGTAGATGAAAGCAGTTGTTTCTCCAATCCAGAGATTCTCTAAAGCTTCAGATGTTCGTAATGGCACTGACTTCTTAGGACTGTGGGATTGGAGGAGGAGTAGAGGGAATTATTTGTAAATCAGGAAATGCATGTGTGGTTTATATGTCTGTGTATATCAGCATATCTACAAATGTAAATATAGATGCAGATGTTTGATGGTCTTACCTATTTTGGTTTTCAAATTACACCATTTAAAATCATTTTCAAGTAATTAGATATACATTGAACATGCACGAAAAGTTTATAATAAATATGTGCACAATGAATGAGCAATTTGCTTTATGAATATGGTGTTTTAAAGGTTAAGACTACACTTGACTTGTCCTTTTAATTCCTAAAATGCATCATTACACAGAGTAATCAAAGATCTTTACATTTGCTAGAAAATTACTATAACTTCATTTTTTGTAATTTAATGTTATACACACTTTATCAAAGTTTGACAAGTTAATACTTTTTTAAATAACTGAATATAGTTTGAGCATGGTGATACTAAATCAAAATGATATAGGGCTTCAGATTTAAAGGGAAATATTTTAAGTTTCTGATTGGAGAGTGAATATGTTCCCAAGGGAATCAAGTCTGCTTCTTGAGTTATACTCCCTGATTTTACCAAATGTTGGGGAAAAGATTATAGCCAAGACAATTGGGCAGAGCGATATTCTGGTATAAAAGTAGGTGTTCAATAAGTTTATTTAATTGGATGGATGGATGGATGGATGGATGGATGGATGGATGGATGGATAAAAGTCACTCATGGCATGACCTACTTTCATATGTTGATATTACAACCAACAGGTTGACTAACCTTTAAGAAAAGTGGTAATGAAAAATGGGTGTGGAATTCCCACAATTGGTGACCCTGCCATCCTACAGCAGACACAGGATAATATTAGCTCAGTGCTAAGCCATCATTTATTCTTATTATTATAAGAGTCCTTAGCCAATCCTTAGCAATAGAGTAGGGCACAGTATGATGACCATCTTCCAGGATAAGTAGAGATATTGTTGTGTTTTACCAGGAGAAAAGACAAGGAGAATAGTAAGTGGTAGTTTTTAAAATGAAATTGTGTATAGTAGGGACTTAAATGTTTCCTGGGTTGAAATGAATTCATCAATCTCTGATTCCTTTGAGTCTCTGATTCTTCGATCTTTAATTCCTCAAAATATTATATGTTTCTCCAAATATTATGCCCTATTTTCATTAAAGGGTTTTTTTTTGACATTACAGATTTTACATGATTTTTAAGGCCATTGCTAATTAGTTCTTGTTTGAGACAGGAGATGATTACTTTATTTTATTATATAGTTCATGATTTTTATCTGATTTTAGATTTCAGTATCTTATATTCTCGTCCACACCAACAAGCATTGATTAAGCAACCACTATGTGTCAGGCACTCTGTTAAGTGCAGGAAATAAAAATAAAGACAAAAAGACATTCCCTACTCTTGAGGAGCTCAAGTCTGATGGAGGAGGAAGCATGAAAACAATTATATACAATAAAATATACAGCATAAATTAGAGACAATAAGTAAAGGGAAAGCACTTGCATTAAGGACAATTATGAAAGATTTGTCATAGAAGATGGGATTTTAGCCGGGATTTGAAGGAATTCAGGGAAGCCAGGAGGTGGAGTTCAGAGTGTACGAGGGGTCTAGTGCAAGAAACAAGAGATTATATACAGAGCATAGCACTCTAGAAAGATAAAAAGCAGTTAAATGTTTCTCATTTAATTATTTGGTTTCACTTGTAGCCATATAATACAACTAGTGTTTTGATAATGTAGATATTACTTGTATATATAATTATCATACAATGTACAAAAAATGATGGAGACTTTAGAATGGATAAAATTGGTCATTTTACTTTATATTACCTGTGAATGCATTTTCACAAACCTCGGTATTTCTACTAGGTCATGGTGAAGATTTTTGCTGGATCTAAAAACTGTGAAACAAATGGTGATCTTGGGTGTGTGATCATCCATTTAAGGATGCTATTGCATTTGCAACATAATTAGCTGCCTAATAGTGCATCTAAATTTGGCCAGTGTGTTTGTATGTGTAAATAATCATTATTAATTAAAGGCTACCATGTCTGCTTTTTCCTTTGTAACCAAATTGCTATGGAATGAATTCCATTTCAGATTGTTGTGGTAATGTTTTGTTTCTGAAATAATGTTATCTTTTAAAAATATGATGGCAATAATATGCAAAAATATCCCACATTGCAATATATGCAACAATGCTATTTTAGATACATCCCTGAATTGCCATGCTGGAATGAGGTCCCTTCTGGATTTAAATTTATGATCTCATGGTGCTATTGTTAATCTTAGGAAGAACAAATGAAATGTTAAATTTCTACAAAAGTATCCGTGATATTGTTTGTTCTAACATGCTGGAAGCAAATGTGAGATTCAGTAGCTCTATTGAATGCAACTTAGATCACCATGGCTTAACTGCTAAGCTAATCCAGAAAGAAGTATTTGGAGACAGAAGAGCAAAATGTGAGGGATGTGTTGGTGTGATCTGTGAGGCAGAAGCCAATCTTGAAACCAGGAAACAGGGTAATGAATACCTTTTTAGGGTATGTGTACCAGCAGTCTCTAAGTTCAGCAGTGCTTTCTCCTGTCCTTTTTGTTTCAACTAGAAACTTGTCGCTGATCAGAGGAAATCATTTTCGGCAGCTAGACCTCTGAAAGTGGATGGGCAAGAGGAGGGAGCGAAAGAGAGAGAAGGAGTAAGAAAACAAAAGGGAGAAAAAATAGAACTTTGGTCACCACACCCTGTGGCCCTTTTAATTTTTTTGAAGTTTGGTGGCAAAGATGTTCCTACTGTCCTTAATGTTGTCATCATCAATATCTGTCATATCATCATAGGGGATAACAGTTGCACAGTGCTTAGGTGGCACATAATAGGAGCTTAGTAAATGTTAGTTCTCCCTTCCCCTACCCATCCCAACTTTCTACCTCTCTGTCAGAGAGGCATCATGCTAGAGTAGCTAAACAATAGAATTTGAAATAAGAAAAACCTGAATTCAAATCCTACCTGATGTGTACTAGAAATATATGTGCCCGTCATTTAATCACTCAATTGGCCAGTATTTTTCAAGACCTTAGCATATGCCAAACTCTGTGCTAGATACTGAGGATATAAAGACAAAATTGAAGTAGTTTCTATTTTCAAGAAGCTTATAAATCTTTCTGACCCCATAAGGGTCTCCTTTTCTTCATTTCTAAAGTGGGAATATCTATTATAACTGTCTCACAGAGAGCTTGTGAGGCTCAAGTGACAGAATACATATATAAAGCTATATATAATTTATCTGTGATCTATACTTGTCACTCACTCCAATGTTTTAAATTCCTATTTAGAATTTTATAAATGTCCAATTCCTACTTTGAGTTTAATGAAAGTTTAGGAGGTACATAAGTAAACTGAAAATATTTACTTATGCAATTGAATAAATTCTCAGTTTAATATGAAAATATATGCAAAGTATCAGAATTGTGGTATTACCAAATTAACAGAAAATATTACTTTAACTTCCTTTCAGGCATAGCATGCTACTAGGTAATGAAGATATATTTACTAAATATATTGTTGTGGTTGTAGAGGTTAAAGTGAGCTGGGTAAGGAAGGGAATTATCCCTCTTTTAGCTCAGATCTTTGTTTTTCTTTCCCTTATAATTCCTGTCATATATTATTACTTTTATAAATCTGTGTTCTTATTAAAATAGGAACTTCTTTCTTAATTCAGATCATAACCAATCCATATCCATATCCATGGCCTACTCATCCTTTTGTAGATATTCTCCCATAAATAATCCATAGAAGCGACTTCCCAGTGTATGAGGATTTGCTTCTAGATCCCTGGAATTTTTATGGATATCAAGGTAGCATATTATCTTCCCATTCCAACTTTTGTTATCATTTATTGTTAGCTTTATATTTCTCTGATGACACCCTTTGTGCTGCTTCTCCTGATTATCTTCCTTTAAAATGTGTGGCAGTCTGTTCCCACAGACCAGGCTTCACCTTAGTTCTTTGGACATTCCAGTGTTTCATGGAAAATCTAGGATTCCCTGATTGGCAGTCATACAGTATCACCAGAAGAAAATTGTTTAAAAAACACATAGGTCTTTGATTCAAAGAGAAGTTTGGAGTCATCCAATGCACTATAAGAAAGCTCAGCTGTAGAAGAAAATTGTCCGTCATATTTTGGAAGATTATATGGTTTCTGCATCTTTTAAAGGTCACGGGAACTGTCTTGCTTGGTAGGTAGAAACAAAGCAGAGAAAATAGAAGACCATGCATACCTGGCAAATATAAACTAGATTTATTTGGAGATCAACTTAGTCAGTGTTTAGCACAGTATCCGGCATATCATAAGCACTTAATAAATACTTAACTTGTCTCGTTACCTTAGATTGACCCCAAGGAAAATTATGAAAATTATGAGCCAGATGAAACAGAATTTTTGCTTTAAATCTTCCTCTTTCAGCAAACTGTCTTCATTCTTCTGAATGGCTACCTAGCTTTTGTTATTTTCCTAAAGAGCATTATTTTTAATAATCTGAGAGTTTTAGCTCATTCATACATTAGAACGTTAGCATTTGATAGGAAGAAGTTATCCCTCCTAGGTGAATTAATATTTCAGAAAAGGCTGGGGGAGAATTCATGAAAACCAAAAAACAAACCTTTCAATACTTAAAACATTAAATCTCCAATAATAAAATTTTGGGCCTTGTGGCTCTCAAGAGTTCTATTCCTTTGTGTGGAAATGATTCTAGGTTCTAAAATGCTGTGCCAGTAGAATATAATCTCAAACAGATTTGAGTGCACTGGAAAAGCTTACAGAGTGTTCAAATGATAAACTGTGGCTACTGAAGACTGACCTACCTAAATATAAAGAAACTCATCCCTAGTAATTTGGCCACTTGGTAATGAATTATTCGGCCATGACCATTTGTGGAATTAAGAAAAATTCAAAACATATTAATTTGCTTCTATGGTGAAAATAATAGGAATGGGTAGTGTGCAATTTCTATGCTGTCTGGAAACAGTCTATAAAGCTTAAATTATTTGTTGGTATTGTGAGTGTATATAAGCAGCAATGCATTCTACAATGGGCACCCAAATCAAAATCTGAGTTTCTCTTGATAATTTGAAAGAAGTGGATGAAGTTGAGATTCTCCTTGAGTTGTCAGATAAAGGAGTTCATGGATATAGTTTAAGTGGACCCAAAGGAAATTTTTTAAAAGTAATTTTATGGGACAAATAGTCATCCCACCTTCTAGTATTTCTGATAAGCAAAATCTCTGTGAAAATAATTTAATCTTTTTATGCTCCAAAACCTATTAAAGAGATTAAAGAAGTAGAGAAATACTATGGAAAATCTTGACAAGATCTTCTAAATCAAGTCAACACATACCTTGATATCCTGTGACTTCTAAACAAAATCACAATGGAAAAAGGTTAAAAAAATATTAGACCACATATATTAGGTACAAAAAGAAAGAGGTCAAAGGCTTCTAGAAAAGTCTCAGGGTAGCTGATTTCTCAACAAAGAAGAAAGGAAAAGGAGAGAGAGAAAGAAAAGAAGGAAGAAGAGGAATAGGAGGAGGTAAAGGACAGGTAACAGGAGAACAAGAGAAGGAAAAGAAACAATTGACAATACCTTAAGTATAAAATAACTGGATCATAAATTTAGAGTTGGAAGAAACTTAGTGTCATAAGTACAATCTCCTCATTTTATAGTTAAGGAAACCGTAGTCGAAGAGGCCAACTTGCCCAAGGTCACACAGTTACCAAGTGGTAGTGCTTGTTACCAAATCAAGGTGCTTTGACTCCATATCTAGTGATCTTGCCCTTCTACCTTACTATATCCACTTAGTTACTAGTTGTGGACTGTTTACTGATGTGGAGGTTATTTCAGAATAATTTGTCTCTGTGCATTCCGACCAGAGTCAAAACTAGAGTGCAGTAGCCAGGGATTTGACTTAGATCCCAATATGGTCATGCTTCTCTAATTAGAGTTGCTAGAATTAGGTACCAGGCAGATGATAAGAGGAGAAAGTGGAAGAAGAGGGAAGATGGAGAGGCAGCTCGATGTAGCTGAATGGAGCGTTAACTTTGAAATCAGAGTTGCATGGATTCAAATCCTATCTTAAACCTTGTGTGAACCTGGGCAAGTGACTAACCTCTGTATGCCTCAGTTTCCTCCTCTGTAAAATGTAGGGGTTGCACTCAATCTTAAGGTCGCTTCCAACTTTAAGCTATACTTCTTTGATTAGATTCTCTTTAGATTCCAGTATAGCTGTACCCATAGTCAATACTCTGCTACCAACCTGTCCACCATTATCTGCTTGAGTTGATGCCTTCTTGTCAATATCACTGCTGCCTCTCCCCTCGGACTGTTCTTTGTGCTTTTGCCTACCTGTCTGTTTTTGTCTCAAGTAAGAAAATTTCTAATTACACCTCTGAGTCACATCATTGATCAGCTAGAACAGAGGTCAAAATTAACATGAAATTGAAATAAAAGGGGAAAAATGCTGTGCAATTCAGCTTCAACCTGAATGCCTCAAATAAGCTGTAGATGATAAAACATGGAAAATGCATAAAGATTAAGTTATTAAGTATTTTCAGCATTTCTTAGAGACATTTAAGTGGTTTGAAGCTGTTGCTCCCCCCACATACACAGGTGTGTGCACACACACAGAGACAGTGGAAGGAATCCCAAACCATTTATTCTTTGCCAAGTGAGCAGACATAGCACTTAAGAATACTGCCAATTCAGAGTTTATACTCATTTGCAAAAACTCTGGAGAAGGTAATAGAAGGCTGAGATCAATCACCTGATAAAACACTAAAAGCACTGAAGGAAAAGCAAGCTTACAGAAAGTTAAGCATGAGACACAATCAAGAGAGATCATTCCAAGGATATTTAATGATGAAACTGGAGGAGAACAAAAAGACACAAACAGGCAGATAGAAACCTGCTAGATGCCAGGCACCATGCGAAGTACTAGAAATAGAAAAACAAGTGAAATTGATCTGGACCTCATGAAGCTTACATTCAGATAGGTCAAATAACTACACACACACACACATATCTATGTATGTATGTATGTAGGTATGTGTGTATGTATGTATATGTGAGTATATATGTGTATCCGTATATACATATGCATATATACACGTATATAAATATACCTGTATATATGCATATGCAAAATACATGCAGAACACATACAAAACCACCTGTTGAGCATAGGGGAAGGAATCACCAGTAGCTGAGGTAACCACAAAAAGATTCTATACAGAAAGTGGTATTTGAGCTAAATTCTGAAGGAAACCAGATTTTTGAAGAGTGGCACTTGAGCTGAGTGTTAAAAGGAAAGCAATGCATTGCAAGAGGTGGAGATGGCGGGGGGGCATTTTTGGTTCAGACATAGAGGACTTTCAGGGTAAAAGAACAGAAGTGGCAGAGGAAATTTCATATGGGAGGATGATTAAGTAGGTTAGTATGACTGGGTTGTAGAGTACAGGTATATGGGCATAAGTTGAAAAAGAAACTAAGGTTGCAAACCAGAGTGACTGAAAAGATGGTGGTGTCCTTGACAGAACTAGAAATGTCTGGAACAGGAGAGGATTTACAGGGAAATATTAGCTCTGCTTTAGGCAAGTTGAATTTGACATACCTATGAGACATCTATTTCAAATAGGCATTTGCAGAAATGTGACTAGAGACTGGAAAAAAGATTAGGGCTTAATATGTAGCTCTGTATATCCCCAAGTTTTGTAGAGCTCTGTAAAATTTCCCAAGAAATTGAGAAGTACCATGAATTACTGTGGGATATGGACAATGAGTCAGTGAGAGGGAGAAGCTTCATCTCACCCTGTTTATTTTCATCTCTCCCCCAGATGAATACAGACTCAGTTTGAGTCCAGAGTGGACCTCCTGTGGGATCAGGTCCCCTGAGCAGATTTACAGCATTATATAGTGATTTATTCTTTTGATCAATTACTATAGAAACATGCTTCATGAGGAGCTAATTTAAAAATTAAATAAAAAGAACAACTAGATTTGAATAAGTATATAATATATGTTATATGTATGTTATATATATAGATATACATACATAGTAAATGTACATACATACAGATGTGTACATACACAAAATAAACCTTTGCTGAAAATGACACAATCTTAAAAGTATTGAGGGATCTATTCACAAAATATTTCTAGGAAAGGAAGGTATCAAGCAATTAAAAAAAACATATTGAATTTTTGTCTAGAAAAATTAACCTAAGATGCTACTGGACTATCTCACTTCTATAAAGTATTGTGGAAATTATATCGATCTACACCTATCAAAGTCCTTGGATTGTAGATTTAGAGTTGGTAAGACCATTGGAAGCTGTCTAGACTGGAGGTTTTTAACTTTTTGTCTCATGGATGTCTTCTGATGAAATCTGTAAACTCAGAATAATGTTTTGCTTCTTTTAAAAGCATAATTGAAGGATATGCTAAATTTCAATTCAAGATTAATTAAAATTAAGATGTATTTTTCCTATTCAAATTCATGAATGCCCTGTGATTGTCAAGGGACCTCTTAGAGATCTGTGGATCCTAGTTTAAGAAGCCCTGATCTAGACCAACACCCTCATTTTAAAGTTGAGGAAATTAAGATCCAAGGAGATGAAATTATTTTCCCCAATTGTACAGATATGGCAGATCCCTCTTGTTCTAAATCCAGTGATTGTTCCAAATACTTGATCAAATATAAGAAAAGAAAAGAAAGACTTTTATAAACAAGTTTACACTGTACATCACATCTTTAGAATCACACAAATAAAGGTGCAAAAAATATGAGATCCTGCGATAGTTATTACTTATTGATTGCAAAAATGCATTTCTGAGTAAAAGCAAAATAAATCCTCAAGGGCTATTCTCCACCAAAGTATCTCCCAAGTAAAATAGAAAGAGAGAAGACACCAGGCTATGAGTTATTGATAGAATGAAATAAAATAAAATAAAGGTCAATAGAATTTTTAGGATTTTCCAGGCATCTCAGCCTTTTTGTCATTTACATAAAACAGAAGAGCAGGATGAAGGGAAGTTGAAGGTAACTATCTCACCACAGTTTTACTAAGCTCTTTTTTTTTTGTCTTTGAAGAAAGAGCTCTGGGGATACTTGCTTAGCTAGAGGATTATGATAAGAAATAAGAATGAAAATGGATTTCTGACCTTAAGCCAAATGAGAGATGAACTGAGGGAGTCATAGGAGATAGTGGAGGAGAGACAATTACAGAGACAAGAAATTATCTCAACCTGAGCATATGCTTCCTCACGTGAGCCATCTGGTTGTTGGGAAGAATTTCAAAGACACTGGCTGAAAGAACTGAAAGAACTGTAAGTCTCCCCTGCAGGGAATAGGCGTAGTAATCACAGCACCATCCCATGCTCAGTGAATGGTAGAGGTGGCTAAAAGAGCTGGCTGACAGCTATAGGGAAGGCTGATTCCTCTGTGGGGAAGAATTAGTCACAGAATCTCTCTTAGACAGTGCAATAGTATTATATGACCCTAGGGTAGAGCTAAGATACAGAAATGGGAGCAGACCCAGGATAGAACAGTTTGACAACATCACCTGCTCTGTAGAATTAGAGACAAGAGTTTCTTCTCTAAAAGAGCATCCACCACATCCATTCCCTACATGATTTCATCATGATTCTTATCCATGTTCTCTCTGTTCAGTTCTTGATAGATGCAATCAATCAGTTGTATTTAGTGATATTTGGATAGTTATCAATTGCAAACTTATTATTGATTATTAATACTAATCAAGGCCTAAAATATTTTAAAAGAAAAAAAAAACATTAAAAATGGTATCAACTTCTGATAGAATATAATCTTGTTGAAGGCATGTTTAGACTTTGTAGCTCAGAGCCTAGTATGGTGCTGCACACAGTAGGCACAGTGTATTCTTGTTATTAATTTACCACTACTGTGGAGGATTGTCCTGCCCAGAGATGATTTCGGAGAGTTACTCATGGCTTTGGAAAGAACTTGCTATCTCTGCAATCAGTGTACTTAGGTTCAAACCCAATCTCTCTGATGCTAAGTAGCTGTGTGACTTCGGGCAAGTCACTTAACATCTCTGGGTCTCAGTTTCTTCTGTTTTAAATGAGGAGTTAAGCTAAATGACCTCTGGCCTTCCAGGCCTAGAGCTATGATCTTATGAAAAGCAGGCTGTGAACCTCAGAGTATGATATCAAAATGTGAGTTGTTCTATGATATCTTGCAGATGTCCCTCTATTCAGACAATAGTTCTGACTACAGCATCTGGCCTCAAAGTGAGAGTCACTGTTATTCCAAAGGAACTGACTATTTGGAAACTACACAAATGAAGTATCCCTATTGTCCAAACCACATCACTGAGATGGGGAGAGCACTGAATGAATATTCTATTAGTGTGTATGCCTTAGACAAGTTAGTCAACAAACATTTATTAAGCTCCTACTATATCCTTGGCACTGTACTACATGCTGGGGATAAAAAAGGGCCATTATCTGAACCCAGAATTAAGCAGGAAGAATGCAAAGTACTGGATTACATTTTGCAATTTCTACAATGCTTTTAATCAGTGATGTGAAACTCAAATAGAAATGAGAACTACTAATCCATACATAAGGATCCCTACAGACCACATATTGACTTAGTTTTAAAGTATAATATTATCTATTTTATTATATTTTCATTTTATGAAATTTTCCCAATTACATTTTAATCTGGCTTGGGCCAATTTGTGAGCGTTGTCAGCCACTTGCATCAGACAAGAGTATTTGACCCCACTGTTTTAAATCATCTGAAGGCATTTCTTGGCTTAACTCACCTTAATTAACACCAAGTTTCTCACAGAAATGCCATATGAGTAATTTTTGGTACACTAAAGAATCAAAGGGCCATGGACCAATCTATATGTATAATTAGGCTTCTGCCTATTTTCAATGATGTCTTAGATGCTTGAATTTACAAAGAAAGGATCATCCCAGATATATGTAACTGAAGGAAAGTGGGTAGAGACCCTGGGCTAAGTAGAAAGGAAGTCAGGGCATCTAAGTTTGAGGTCTGGCTCTTTTGATTATTAGCAAAAGAGCAAGTTATACCTACCCTTTGAGTCTCAGTTTCCTTATTTGTACATTTGAATGCTGGACTGTACAACCTCTTAGGTCCCTTCCAGATATTTACTTGTGGTCTTGAACATCCTATGGAGTAGAAGGCAAGAATATCAGATGGGCAACATAGGTACTACATTGATACCCATGAAATGGTCAAAGGCCACTAGGATATCAATAATACCTCTAACAACAATATCATTTATATAGTGCTTTAAGGTTGACAATGTAGTATTTAGATTGCTTTAATGCTTGGATGTCAAACACATTGCCTCATTGGCCCACAATATTACTGTTCCTTAAAAACAGATTAAAAAGTAATTGATAAAGATTTAACAAATGAAAATAAAATAAACATAGACAACATTTATATGTGGCCTTCTAAGTTAGTATGCTGCCTAAGGTTGAATGGACCTCTGTTACTATTTGAGTTGAACTTTATATATTCTCTTTCATTCTATCCTTACAACTATCCTGTGAAGTAGATGCTATGTTATTCCTATTTTACAGATGAGGAGGCCAAGGCTGAGAAAGGTTAAGTGATTGGATCAGGAGGCTGATGTTTGTGTTAGGATTTGATCTTTCTGATGACATTTCAGATGCTCCACCATGCACATCAACCCACTATAAGCTTAGCTTCCTCTTTGGAGCACTTATGGGAGGTAATACACAAGATTTTCCAATGAGTTGTGATTTACGCTGATTTTGGCACTGTGAGGGTGATATCCTCACATCAGTGACATCACTATTCAACTGAATTGACAAGTACTGAGATAGAAGTCTGCATACGGGGAATCTTCAGTATGCAAATACAAATTCTCAGCTATGAAGGAGGAAAACTCTTGGATGGGTGTGGGGTGGGGGTGGGGGGTCCTCACATCAGTGACATTACTAGATGAAGTCACAAGTGGTAGGTAGGTGTCAGCATGGGGACATTCAGTGTCCCTGAAATTACAGCTGTTTACCTGTTCCTAAAATGTCCTAGTGTAAATAATTACCTGTATTGTCCATCATATTGTAAGTTCTTTTGAGGACAGGGATTGTCTTTCCCCTCTGTTTGTATCCTGAGCTCTAAGCACAGTACCTGGCACATAGTAGGCACTTAATACATATGTTTTGATTGAAAGATAATTGTCTTTCTTCTCAGCTTCATGTTGACTCTCCAACTTTCTGAATACATTTATAAACTCAACTCATAAAAAATATGCAATTGTTACAATGTTCAGCTTAAAAATGGAGAGAAACTGAATCACAAGTGAAACTCAGTATTTCAAACAAGTTCACTTACAGGATGACTAATGGCCCTGAGATTAGAATCAGAATTTTGACCTTAACTGGATGGTGCCATAAGTAGAGGTGTGGGATTGAAGTTAAGAATATCTGACTATCGATGTTCAAATCCTGCCTCAGACACTCAGGTTTGTGGCTTTGGGCAAATCACTTAAAATTTGCCTCAGGTCCCTCAACTGTAAAATGGGTATAATAATATCCACCTCTCTCCTAGGATTGTAGTAAAGATCAAAGAATTAGAAAGCACTTAGTACAGTACCTGGAGTATTATTATTAATGACCCTTATTTTTATTATTATTAGGCTTCCAAAAAGAGAAAACGGAGACCCAAAGAGCAACTTTTCTGAAGGTTACATAGGTTGTTATTGGAGAAAGCAGGACTGGAACCCAAAATTCTATTCTGTATTACAGTTCATGGCATATTCTGCTCCAACACTTTCTCCTCTGAGTCTTACTGTGCTCAAAGATAATGGGGAATTAAGAAGATATTTCTCAAAAAATATAAAAAATAGTCATTGTTCTTAATTTCAGAGAAGAAAATTAGTACTTTCATCCTATGGAGAGATGCTCCTTGTGGAGACAGCTCCCTAAACAAATGAGATATGCCAGTTAGAAGAAATTCTAAATCTATTTTACTTGTAAACATGAAATGAGTAATATGAAAGACTTGTGAAACTGGTAATTTAAACATCTTCATCTTTCAAAAGAAGGGAAAGCATTTTAGAACTAGAAATGATGAGTATAAAACATGACAGTTTCATCTGCTAATTAATTGTGCGTTGATGCTAAAACAAAACAGTTGGGTTAGACAACTGAAGTTATTTAATCACAAGACTAATTTTAGGCTACATCTTTTTAAAGGGAAAAGGATTCATAATAAATCTGTCATTATATCCATAGCATATCCTCAACAACAAAAAGACATGATAAAGTCAACTTAATATAAATCTAATAAAAGAGCAAATTAAAATTGCTTTTAATATCAGTTTCAGTAGTTGCTAAGATTTCTATTAAAGATACTAAAACATGTTAAAGTACATAAATCAATTAAGTAAAGAAAAATAGCTATGAACATAATAGTCAAAAACTTTCATGTGGACTCCATGGAATGATGTTTCTCACCTCTGGGTTGCAAATGGATGCATCCTTATGCAGAGAAAGAGCAGGGTTTTGTTTTGGTTTTTTCCCTTTCTAATAAGCCAAAACTTAGGTATGAATGACTTTAGTAACTTTTATCCTTTAGCCTCTTTCTGCTCTTTGCATAAAGCAGAATGATGTCTCCTACACCATAAAGTCCTTGAGGAGAGGAAGAGCAGTGTAGACCCTGAGAGTAAACCTCAGAGCCATAACAATGTGGATTCATGGTGCTTTTATATCGCATACTGGCTCTGTGAATCCTGAAATTCACTTAGCCTCTCATCGTCCCCTGTCCCAACCCCAACAACTAAGACAATAGGGTGCTTGGTAGAGGAAATTTCTTCATCCAGAGTTCCCTAAAATAATCAGATCACAAGTCTGGTTTTTTTAAGAGATTCAGAGAACTTCTTTACCTACCTGTACATATGCCAGTGTTCCATTTCCATAGAATGTAGGGAGAATTAAAGTGAAAATTGCCTATATTACAAACTAGAAAGAAAAGTATAAGTATATAAAAAAGATGAAGTGAGGTGAAGAAAATTTCCTGAGTCAGACTGTCCCATGGGGTGAATGATATCTAAGAATACATCAGGTATTAATGACCACTGCATTAACTCTTTGCACTACTTTGGTACCATTTAGTGCAATGAAGCAGTAAGTTACTAATTGGTTGCCTTCAGTCCCCAAAGAATTTCTGTAACTTCACAAGTGCTAGACTTTCTAATATCCAAGGGAGTCATGTGTTTAGTGGGAAAGTCTGACTCATAAGATCATGAAACTTAATTTGGTCCATTTAATTAGTTAGCCAAATGATTCAGCTCGTGTTTTTGAACACCCTCTATGTTCTCAATAGAAATTCTTCAAGAATTAAAAAAGGGGAAGAGGAAAATACAGAGACAAAATATTTATCTAATATAAAATATAAAGGGAAATTCTATTAGAAACCTAAAGAATGTAATAATGATTATAATAACTGCCACTTAGTTACTAAGTGTATTCTCATACATATATTCTCATTTCAACCTCACAGAAATCCTTGTTAGATGGACAAGGGTAAAGGAATAAATTGTCCTGCAACAATCACAGGGAAATCTCTCTCTTAGACGTTGCTCGCAAAGTTCTCGCTACAGTCCTCCTTAATAGGTTAATCCTTCACCTGAGGATGGTCATCTACCTGAGTGAGAGTCAACATGGCTTCAGAAAGGGCCGAAGGAACAGTCAATATAGTGTTTGTTGCCCGACAACTCCAGGAGAAATGCCAGGGGCAGAACAGAAGTCTGTACATACTTGTGGATCTGACCAAGGCCTTTGACACTGTTAGTCATGAGGGCTTAGGGAAAATTATGTCAAAATTTGGTTGCCTGGAGAAGTTCCTCAGTATTGTATGTCAGTTTCATGATGGCCTGTTTGCCCGGGTTCTGGATAATGGACAAAGCTCTCGTGCCTTCCCAGCCACCAATGGAGTGAAACAGGGCCGTGTGCTTGCTCCCATGCTTTTTAGCACGATGTTTTCAGCCACGTTGACAAATGCTTTCAATGAGGACGAACACAGAATCATGGTCAACTACTGTATTAATGGTAAGTTCTTCAATTTGAAAAGGCTACAAGCCAAGACCAAAGTGGAGGGAGTATTGGCGCATGATTTTCTGCTTGCAGATGATTGTACACTCAGTGCAGTCTCTGAAGCTGAGATTCGACAAAGTGTGGATCAATTCTCTGTTGCCTGTGTTAATTTGTGCCTAATAATTAACACCAGGAAAACACAAGTGCTCCATCAGCCACCACACCACCACACCATCCATACATGGAACTATCAGTTACAACAAATGGAGAAGTTTTGAATGCTGTGGATAAGTTCACTTACCTTGGTATTGTACTTTCCATGTTGCACACGTTGACAATGAGGTTGGTGCACACATTGCCAGAGCTAGCTCAGTGTTTGGAAGGCTCTGAAGAAAAGTTTGGGAAAGAAGAGGTATTAGACTGACTACCAAACTGAAGGTCTGCAGAGCCATTGTGCTGACCTCATTGTTATATGCTTGTGAAACATGGACATTCTACCAGCACCATGCCAGGAAACTGAATTGCTTCCATATGAACTGTCTTAGGAAGATTCTGAGGATTACCTGGCATGATAAGGTATCAGACACCGAAGTCCTTGCTTGAGATGAACTGCCAGGTCTTCAAACTATGCTTCAGAGAGCGCAGCTCCGATGGGCTGGTCATATTGTTCTAATGCAAAATATACGCTTGCCAAAAAGACTATTTTACGGAGAACTTGCATGGAGTAAGTGATCACATAGTGGCCAGAAGAAACAATATGAGGACACTCTCAAGGTCTCTCTCAAGAACTTTGGATTTGACTGTGCAATATGGGAGACACTGGCACAGGACCGCTCAGCATGGCATGCCCACATAAGAAAAGGTGCTGTGCTCTTTGAGCAGACCAAAATTGAGACAGTAAAAGTAAATGCAGGATGCACAAATTGGGGATATTCACCCCAAGTATTCATCCGGACTATCTGTGCCCAACCTGTGGTAGAGCATTCCAACCTCATACTGGTCTGATCAGCCACAGCTGGACACACTGAAATTTCATTTTATCATGGTGATGTCATTTTGGTCCTCTTCGAAGACGAAGTACAACAACCAACCAGCCAATCCTTGCTAGCATTATCTCTGTTTCACAAATGGGAAAACTGAAGCTCTGTGAGTATCATGGATATATTTCAAAGAAAATTCCAAGACCATCTAGTATGCCTTATTTTATAGAAAAAGAAACTGAGACTCAGGAAAGCTTAGAGGCTTTCCTAAAGTGACATAGATAATTAAGTACCAGAGACTAACCAGAAACTAGAGGCTCTAGGGCATATTCTAGCTTTCTTTATGGGTTTAAAGGGCTTCCATTAGTTAGAGGATTAAGATTTGAGTTACTTTGACCCAGGGGTAGATAACTAGGAAATTTGGTAAAAATTGCAAGAAGGCAAATTAGGTGTAATTGTTAGAAGAAACTTCCTAACAACTAGAGCTGTGGAAAAGTAGAATGGGCTACTACCTCAAGAGATTTTTTTTTATTGGAAGTCTTCAGACAAAAACTGCATAACAAGATGTAAGGTATGTAACAGAGAGAAATACTTTTCAGGTATCAACTATACCTGAACCGGACTCTAACTTATGAATGGCCAGAGCCAAACAAAACAAGTCAGAGGCAGATGTGTCAGGAATCAAGTAGTGGTTTAATTAATTTCAGAGTGAGGAAAATGCTTGCAAATGAAACACCCCCACCTCACCCCGCTTCCTGGGAAGGAGGACTTAATTTGCTGGGGTAGGGCTAGGGTTTACATTTATGATAACCATGAAGAGGCTGGACCACAACCGAATCATTCTTAGGTCTTCAGTAACAGTTCCCACAGCAGGCTCACGTATGGATAATGCAGGTATCCCTGGGTCCTCTGGGAAGAAGTGTGGATAACGTCACATGTGGGGAAACTAACAAGATGGAAGTGATTATAGGGCTAGCAAGTGTTCCCAGTTATATCTTTAAGCAAAACTATGAAGGTCCTGAAAATTTGTGAAGAATATAACCCATCAAGAAGTTTTTCCCCCCCAGGTGGAAATACTTTTAAAAATAATTATAACCTGATATTTAGTAATATTCCCCTCTTAGCCCCATCTACATTGACTTCCTAAGTATATTGCTTAAAAGATCTTTCACCTGATCACTTATATAATGCACAAATCAGCTTCATTAAATATATGAACAGAATTATGTCAATTATGAATTTCTTTAGTGAAGATGTTTTGTGCTTTTGAAACTTTGTTTCTATAGTCATTTCAAATGTAACACATCCCAAACAGAACTCTTTATTTGCCTGCCTAAATTCACTCCTCTTCCAAATATCTCATTCTTGTTCAGGGCAGTATCCTTTTGGTCATCTATCTTTGCAACCTTTCTTATTCCCTACATTCAGGATATCTAGTTAGCAGCCATATCTTGATGATTCTGCCTTCAAAATATGTCTTATACCATGTAGGATTATAGTATCATAAATAGGGATAGAAATAGAGTAGATCAGAGATAGTTATAGAGTATGTGGGATTATGGTTCAGGATTATTACAAAATTATATAGTTATCATTATTGTATCATTTAGTTCTGGAGATTGATTTAGAGACCATCAAGTCAAATGTCCTCATTTTACAACTTAGAAAACTGAAATTCAGAGAGATTATATAGCTGACCTGGGAGTCATACAACTATTAAGGTCTGTGGTAGGATTTGAACTCAGATCTTTTTGACTTCAACTTCAGTGCTTTATCTACTATCTACTACCCACATGCCTCTATTCACAGTTTTCTCTTCTCACAATAGCCAACCTAGTTCAAACCCTCATCATTTATTGCTTTGACTATTGTAGTAGAATCCAGAAAACTTGCCCTTCTTCTGGGGCTCTCACCTCTCCAAACCTCCCCCCATCCAACTTCCAAAATCATCTTCTCAAAACATAAAGTGGACCATATCACTCTCTTGCCCCAGAACTGTCTGTGGTTTTCTATTGCTTATCAGATAAATTATAAACAGATTCCTTTGGCATTTAAATTATCCATGATTCTACCTGTCTGACATATTTCACTTTACTCCTTACACACTTTGCATTTTGGCCAAACACATCTGCTTGCTATTCCTTGAGCTTGGCCTTTTGTCTCCATGTTTCCCTGCCTTTGTATGGATTATTTCCCCATGTCTGTAAAGTCCACCCCCCTCATCTTTGCTTCTTAGAATTCTCAGTTTATTTAAATTATCAGACTGCTTTTAGAAATCCTCACTATTTCTCACTCTCTTAATTCCTTCCTCATATTATCATGTATACACTTACAAATTAGAATAAGTATGTGGAAAATAGAAACTAATTTTATTTTGTCTGTGTATCTTTATGGGGAAAGGGGAACATAAAGGGAATAAGCAATGCCTACTACATGCCAGGTACATAAGCCCTTCTGACAAATATTATCTCATTCAGTCATCACAACAACTCTGAAAAGTAGGGGCTACTATTACCCCCAATTTACAATTGAGGAGACTAAGGAAAGAGAAGTTAAGTGACTTGCCTAGAGTCACATAGTAAGCATCTGAGGCAGGGTTTGAACTCAGATCTTTCTATTCGTTGTGCCACCAGATGCCTGTAGTGCCTTGCATGTACCTGAAGTTTAATAGATACTTGTTGGATTAGATGGACTTGTCCTGTCTTTTTATTTTCAAAATAATGTGGATTGACACATACCTACAGACTATCTACAGCAGGGAATCCATGATTTCTGTCAGTTTAGCGCCAGTCTCCTCCATGTTAATTCATCCTGTACATTCCTGGTGGATGGATCTTCCCTAAACATGCTTTAATCATGTCATTCCTCTTCAACAGAAGTGATAATGGCCTCCTATTATTGATTGCATGTACCACATCTCAAGCTCATCTGACTTATTTTCAAGGTTCTCCATAACCTAGCCAATACTCTAATCTATACTCCCCTATTTCCCATTACTCCTCAGTGGGAACCCTTGAAATTCCCCTTGAGTTAGTTTTGTTTTGTTTTTTTACTTCTCTCCCCCATAAAAGTCTCACTCACTCTACCATGCCTTTGCTATTCTCTGTGTCCTCTCTACTTCTCTCCTATCTTTTAATCACTGCTCAAATATATCTTCCTCTATGACAATTTTCTGATCTTTCTTTTATTTTCATTGGAAAACAAATGTATTTTCTGTATCATGTACTTTATTACATACTGTCTCTTACAATTATCTAATTTTTTAATGTATATTTGTCATGTCTCCTCAATTAGCTATCTAGATTACAATATCCTTCAGGGCAAGGATGCATTTCTTACGATTTTATGTCTCACCCTGTGAAGACCTCAAAAGTCACTTTCTAAATGTTTGTCTATTATAAGTGAATTGCTATATTTTTTCCTCAGTGAATTATTGCACAGAGCTTCATATTTTTAATCTTAAATTCAAATAAAACTCAAAAATTTTAATTTATTGTTTTCACTTTCAAAATAACCATTTCTTGCATTAAACTAGCCAATCGGGTGAATAGATTAGTACAGCTGTCTTGTACTGACAGTCAAAGAAAACTTTACTGCTGGTACAATCAGTGGAACATAAATTCCCCTGACATTCCATGGTATTATATATTCATTTCACTAACTAAACAGTTGGAGAAAGGGGAAGCAAAACCCCTCAAGAAAGGCCCATCATTTTTTACTATTTAAATAGCTTCTGTTAATGTGAGCTATTGCCTTGGGAATGGGGAAAGAGGAGTCAAGGAAATAATTTCCAGCAGTACAGATCCACCTTTTTCCCTTTTCCTACTGTTTTCCTGTGACAGACCATTTAAGACAGATATGGGGAGATGAAAGAAGGAATTACTAGAGGCTTTGACACTCCATTCCAAATAGGGCAGCAGAGAGAAGGAAGTCACCATCTTGAGTCTGCTGCCCTACTGCAAATGCAAAAACAGGAATCTACATTAGCTGAGACACATTACAGTTGTTTTTCACATCTTTAATAGCCCAGTGAATACTTTTAGAAGAAAATGAGGGTACAGAGTACTTTAGTATATAAAATAATATAAAAAGAGAAAGTATTAACTCACATTTAGAGCCACAGAATAACAAAGGAGAAAATCAATAATTTAACATTATGCATCTAGAACTGATTTAGTATTTGAATATTTTGAAGCATTTGGAACTTTCTAGGTTTATTGAACTAGAGAAATTATGCAATGTTTTTAACGATCACAAAGTTCTTCCTGGAATAAGGAAATTTTTTAAAAATCATTACTTTTTAATTGATACTGCATGACTGTGTTTGTAGAATATAATAATCTCCAAAGAATTAAAGTTCATAGCCACCCAAAAGACACAGATACTACATGATAGGTATTAGTAAATTACAAGAGAAAGTATTCTTAGCAAAGAATTGTATGGGAGAATTAGCACAAAGAATGTCACCAGAGAGTTGCACAACTAAAAGAAGTAGATGGGCCAGGAATGGAGCAAGAGAGATGGACAGATGATTTGTATGCTCTAATGGAATTCCTGCCATGTCAGGAGATCTAGAGGGATGGCTTAAGCATTTTGGGTGCCCCTACTCACACCAAGGATCGGCAGAAGGAGTACAGAACGTGAAGGTGTAAATGTGTTTTGATTGCTATCTTCAATTGAAGTACCTCCATCATTGAAACGACAGATCTATTGAAATATTCACCAAACTATTGAAGTTATTCATATGCTTTGATGAAATAATTTAATCCACTTACGTTAAGTTTTAATTTGTTAAATAATTATTTTCTTTTTGCAGATTAACATTTTTCCTTGTGTCTTCATACTCTGGGGCTTTGAAGGATTCTTGTTTTCAGTTGTGTGGGTACCCATCATCCCCCATCAAACAAATGGAAATGTGTCCCTGTCTTCTTCACTTTTGAGATTCCTGGCCAGGTTTATTCATAAATTCCTCCAAGAGGATCCCTCTAAGCATTTGGAAATCTTCCATTAATTCTTTCGGTTTCTTAGCACCAATGTGCCATTCAAACTATCCATCTATTTCTCATTCTTGTTGCCTCACTGCTTCATTTCCTTTCTTACCAAATAACCAAATCATATCAGTTCTCTTTGATTTTCTTCTGGGGCACTTATCATTTTAAGTTTTTTGAAGTATCATTGCTATAATTTGTGACTATATAGCATCAAAACAGAATATTGGTGTTAAGGAGGGAAAGAAGCACTTATATAATACCTACTACATCCAAGGCTAAGTGCTTTTGACAAATAGTATCTCATTTGATCCCCGCAACAATATTAAAGAGACGTGCTATTGTTAACCACATTTTATAGTTGAGGAAACTGATGTAGCAGAGCAGAGTAAATGAAGAACTTGCCATGGGGCCAGGGAGACTTCAGTTCCTATCATGCCTCCACCATAGACTAACTGTATAATTATAAAAGAGACATTTAACCCCTTCTCCAGAAAATTCCCTTAAGATAAAAATAAAAAGATGAGTTGCTGATCTGAAGGGTTGGATGGCATTTCTACAGCTGAATTCCCCACACCAATGATAATACAGGTCAGGGCCTCCCAGCCTCTCCTACACAAATATATGAGAAAGACCAGTATTGAAACCCATTCTCTTACAACATATAGCTGTGTGTGGCCCTGGACAGCTCATTTAAACTCTATGCACCTCATTAAAAATACTTAGGACTTATCTAGGACTAGGATGAGTAAGTCATGGAAAGATTGTGATCTGACTTGGTAGAGGAAGTTTCCACATTGGAGTTCCCCAATTTAAGGAAATCACCGATCCTTTAAGTATCGCCATATGTTCCTCATTATTTACTGGATTTTGAGGAAGCAGTGAATTTAACTCCTTCTAATACCCGCAGATACTGCTACTGTAATTCCTTGGCATGCGTTTGGCTTCTGGATTCCCCTGCTGTCCCTGGTAGTATTCCAAAGCAGACAGCTTGCATATGGGATACAGGACAATGGCGCATAATAAGCAATGACAACGAAATGAAGTGAAAAATTTGCCCAGTTAAGTATCTCTTAATTGTAATAAATTGCAACAAATATTCCTATCTTCTAGCTCTGGATGGAAATCCTCTAGGGAGTAAATATAGAATACGAAACTCTACTCAGAATTTATTGGAATATGAAGTGAACAAAGCTTCCTTATGCAAATTTGATCCCAAAGGACATCATCGACAAATTTTAAACTATTTAGAAGAAAAGAGTTTGTTTGCTAGTGGTTAAAGTGGAACTTGAAATGGAAGAGAATCTAAGGCAAAACAGCTTCTCATTTAATTCTAGATTATGTTATGATGCAAATTAGATCAAGAATTGATCCATATTTCACTAACTTCATACATACCATATTTACTGCTGAGTTTTTCCCTCTTTTTTCTCTAGGAATATTTTGAGAGGAGAATCCAGAAAAACAATATTCTCCATAATTGACCCCTCCTATCTCTTTTATTTTAACTTTGAAACAATTGCTGGTAGAAGCTTCTTAATTCCACAAGCAGTTATTAAATAACTAAGCTCTGGGTTAAACCCTAGAGATACAAAGACAAAGTGAAGATACTTCCTGCCTTCAAAAAAGTTATTGCAATTCACCAGAATTCTCCAAGTTTCTCTGACTATGGCCTTGAATGGCTGACAAAGGACTAAATCAAAAGTGTTGAAGAAAAACGCAAAATCAAGCTGGCTTTTCTACAAATGTCTGTTCGTTTTCCTTGTCTCAGTTTCACATTCTGTGGCTCTTCAATCCTTCTCCCCTTATCTATTCTGTACCCTACTTCATTCACAACAAAATATGCCAAGGTCTCCTTTTTCACCTTGGACTCCCAACTGAAATCCAACCCCCTCCTTACATGGTAGATTACTTAGCCTCTCTCTCTTTTTACTGAGAAAACTGAAGCCATTACATGTGATCTTTGTCTTTCCACCTCCTCTGGCCCTCAGAACTTACCATCATCACCTGCCTTTTTCCCCTCCATTCAGGAAAAAGAAGCAACAGTGTACAATGGCAGGAACACTGTCTCTGGAGGGATGCCTGCAGAGCATTATAGGTCTAATCTCTGTTCTGATACAACTGCCAATGCCATTTTGGGTACATCATTCACCTGGCTAAATCTCTTTTTCTTCAGTCCTAAAACTGAAGGGTGGGGGGATAATGTGAGATAAAAGGGTATATTACATAGATAGCCCTATTCTTTTTTTTTTTAAGATATATCACATGTTTATTCCATGTCACTCCTCACTTACAAGTAATTAGTACTTGGAAGGAAGGAAGAGCATTCTCAAGTAAGCCCTAAAGACACTGGGCCCTTAGCAAAGCCTGAAAAGCTGGTTCAACAAGCTTCCAAGGGCAGGCTTCACCCTCAACAATGGAATTGCAAGAAGTTACCCCTCTCTTGTATCCTTGAAAACTCTATGTCAGAGGTTGGAAAACAAGCAAAGAACACAGAACAGCAATAGTGGAACTCAAAGTCCAGAGGACAGATATTTCTTGTTGTGTAAATCCACATCCAAACATCCCTCTCTTTTTTACACTAATGAGAAAATGGGGGTTGGACTTTCTTTTTGGCATACCCCACAATTCTAGGAGTGCTAACAGCAATCATGGTACCCTAAAGCCTCACAGATGCTTTATTACCATCACTCCTGTGGGGAAGCACCACATCTGCAATTTATCTGATTTGTGACCTGTCCCTTTAGGTCACCCCTGGCAACTGTTCCTCAATTTACCATGAAGTTACTATTCAGGATATGAATATACCAGGGGCAGCCCTGTTCTGAGTCCTCCTAAGGCCCTACCTAGCACAAAAGTAGAATACACTAGTAAGAGTGACCCAGGTGGTTGTCTCTAGGGAACCTTGTGGTATGCTGATTTGGGATAACCCTATTCTTCCACAAAGCTTAATGAGAATGGGTGGGCCTTAGATCTTTGCTATCTCCTCCAGCACCTGACCCTATTGTTGTCTCTTATGTCTGTAACCTCTCTCCTCACCTCAGGCTCGGGACTTTCCTAAAGGTCTCCTTAGTCCTAATTTTAAGGATTTCTTTGATCCCATTGCTCCAACTAGTTACCATATTATCCTGCCCTTCCTAGTTACTGAAAAATTTCTAAAAGGTTGGAGGGAAATTTCTATACTTGAAGTCCCTACCTCTTCAGTAACAATATCTTCCCAATTATTTGCCCCGGTCCTTCTGACCTCACCACACTACTGGAACCACTGCCATCAGTGCCTTTTACTGATTCCCCATTTTCCTTGATTTCTAATATTTTGATATTATAAATGCCCAAATTGACTACAAAGGACCTGTGAAGGAAGACACTGTCTACAACTAGAGAAAGAACCGATAAATACAAGTATGAATGGAATGGTTTTACATATATGCATAATGTTAATATATTTACATATATATCTATATACTTACTTATATACATATGTGTGTGTAATGGTAGCCATCTGCAGGGGAGAAAAAAGGAAAGTTACATAATAACTGTTGAATAGAGAGAGGGGAAAGCTAGTTCAAACTTGAAAGAATTCACTTAGACCTTCTCTGTAGCCAAAGGGAGATTTATTGATGAAAAACTACACAGACCTGAGGTTTAATAAGAAGTCAAACAAAAGGCAATGATGTACAAAAAGGGTTAAACTTGTATAGGATGATTTTAGGATTTCCTTATAGGGGTTGGAGATCTAGAGTTAGTCTTGCAAGACACAGAAGTCTCGCAAGATAAAGACACAGGATGAGGACGATAAGGGAAACTTCACGACTCAGGATGACGGGGGACAAGGAAGATAGGGAGGAAGTTTTATGGTGTTGCAAGAGAAGGGGGATAGACTTTAGGGTGCCTTCAGGTTAGAAAATAAACCAGTCAATCCTTAATATTATTTTTAACTTACTCCTAAGGCACTGTTTGCATCCACATCATTAACTATATTATATTTTAAAATGAATAACAAATTGTACATAATAGATTTTCAATTTCATATGCAGTCATCTTTTTTCCTATTGTACCGTAATATACAAATGCTTGCTTTATTTCTTAAATTCAGAATTTTTTAAAAAAAAGAACTACTCTAAACTAGATCAAAGGTGCCTAAACACAAATCTGAAATCTGAACTAAAAGTTTATTATGAATGTAGATACTACTGTCAAACACTTGAAGATCATGTTGTAGGTACCTTTGTGAACACTATTCAAAAACACACAGACAACTTTATGGAACTCTCACAGACCAATAGTATTAGCAGGGTAAGTCACTTAATTTCTCTAAGTCTTATTTTCCTCATTTGGACTGTTTGATCTCTGAGGTACCTCCTGTTTCGAAAAGCCTATAATGGGGGGCGGAGCCAAGATGGCGGAGTAGAAGGACGCACATTCACGAGCTCCGAGCCCACAACCCATGGAATTGAGGTAAAAGGAGAGCCCCATAAATTCTGAATCTCTGCAGGGGGTTCACAAACATAGGGGAAGAGATTTCCGTTCCACTGAACCCTGGAGAGCCGTCCCCGGGGTCCATCGCACTCCGGAAAGCGGACCCCACCCCCACCCCTGGCCGCGACCCAGAGAAGCTGACCTGAGCAGACTTCAGAGAGGAAAGCTCCGGGAGAATCTCCGGCAGCCGGGAAAGTCCCTCTGCCCACAGAAGCTAAAGGTCAGTTAAAAAGAAGCCTGCGCTAGGGGAGGGGAGCGGGCCCCCTCGGGAGGAAGCGGCGGCGGCAGAGACGGGGGCAGGAAGCGGCGGAGGCAGAGGCGTGGGCGGGAGGCTGAGGCGGCAGCTGCCCGGGACTCAGGAATCCCCCAGCAGCAGGTAGGATCTTCAATACTGAAGGTCTTTCCAACCTGAGGGAGCCGAGCAGGGGAGACGGCCCTGCCCCCACCCTGCTCTACTGCTGAACGCCTCTGAATAAAACCCTCAAGGGAGCTGAGCACAGCAGGCGGGGTCCCCCACCCCGCCCCCATCGGCTCTGTTCCTGAAAGTCTCTTCAGAAAGCCCCTGAGGGCCCAAGCTAGGAAGCGGCCCTGCCCCCACCCTGCGCTAGAACTAAAGCTTGCCGCGGGAAAGCGCATTTGAATCTCAGAGGTCAAGTACTAGCTGGGCGGATCCAGGCGGAGGTGGAAAGGAATCTCAGAAGTCAAGTAACTGGCTGGGAAAATGCCTAGAAAGGGAAAGAAAAATAAGACTTTAGAGAGTTTTTTCCAACAAATGCAAATGATCCCGACCTTCGGATCTGAGGGGGAGGACGAGGACGTATTTTTCCCATCAGGGAAAGATGTGGAGGGCGGGGCCTCAGTACCCCAGACACCCCAGGGGGGTGTTGGGTGGGCTCAGGCCTTGCAAGAGCTTAAAAAGGATTTTGAAAAGCAAGTTAGACAGGTGGAGGAAAGACTGGGAAGAGAAATGACAAAGATGCAAGAAGAGTATGAAAAAAAGGTCAATATCTTGGTAAAGGAGTCCCAAAAAAATGCTGAGGAAATTAACACCTTGAAAAATAGGCTCACTCAATTGGCAAAAGAGGTTCAAAAAGCCAATGAGGAGAAGAATGCATTCAAAAGCAGAATGAGCCAAATGGAAAAAGAGGCTCAAAAGCTCACTGAATTTAATAGTTCTCTCAAAATTAGAATGGAACAGATGGAGTCTAATGACTTTATGAGAAACCAAGAAATCACCAAACAAAACCAAAAGAACGATAAAATGGAAGAGAATGTGAAATATCTCATGGGAAAAACAACTGACCTGGAAAATAGATCAAGGAGAGACAACTTAAAAATTATGGGACTACCTGAAAGCCATGATCAAAAAAAGAGCCTAGACATCGTCTTGCATGAAATTATCAAGGAAAACTGCCCTGACATTCTAGGACCAGAGGGCAAAATAAGTATTGAAAGAATCCATCGATCACCACCTGAAAGAGATCCAAAAAGAGAAACTCCTAGGAACATTGTGGCCAAATTCCAGAACTCCCAGCTCAAGGAAAAAATCTTGCAAGCAGCCAGAAACAAACAATTCCAGTACTGTGGAAATACAATCAGGATAACCCAAGATCTAGCAGCTTCTACATTAAGGGATCGAAGGGCGTGGAATAGGATATTCCAGAAGGCAAAGGAACTAGGACTCAAACCAAGAATCACCTACCCAGCTAAACTGAGTATAATACTGCAAGGGAAAATATGGTCTTTCAATGAAACAGAGGACTTTCAATCATTCTTAATGAAAAGACCAGAGCTGAAAAGAAAATTTGACTTTCAAACACAAGAATGAGAGGAAGCATGCAAAAGTAAACAGCAAGGAGAAGTATTAAGGGACTTACCAGAAATGAACTGTTTGCATTCATACAGGGAAGGACAATATTTCTAACTCTTAAAACTTTTCAGTATCTGGGTGGTTGGTGGGATCACACATACACATGTACACGCATGCACACACATACACACATGCATTCACATGCAGAGACAGAGAGCACAGATTGAACTGAATAGGATGGGACCATACCTTAAAAGAAATTAAGGTAAATGGTGAGAGAGAAATGTAGTGAGAGGAAAGAGGGGGAAATGGAAGGGGGTAACTATATGTCATTTAAGAGGCAAGTAGGAGATGTTTTTAGTGGAGGGAAAAAGAGGAGAGCTGAGGGAAAAAACAAACAAACAAACAAACAAACAAACAAAAGTTTACCCTCATCACATTTGACTAAACGAAGGAGTGAAATGCACACTCATTTTGGTATGAAAACCTATCTTACAGTATAAGAAAGCGGGGGAGAAGGAGATATTGGGGGGGGGATGATGGAAGGGAGGGCAAAGGGAGGAGGGAGTAATTGAAAGTCAACACTTGGGGAGGAACAGGATCAAAGGACAGAAGAGAAACAATGAGGGGCAGGTTAAGAGGGATGGCAATTCAGTTAGTCTTACACAACACGACTATCAGGAAGGTCACTTGCAAAGCTACACAGATATGGCCTATAATGAATTGCCTGCCGTACCAAAGGGAATGGATGGGGAGGGAGGGATGGGGAGAATTTGGAACTCAAAGTTTCAGGAACAATTGTTTAGTATTGTTGTTGCAACTAGGAAAGAAGACATACAGTTAATGAGGAATAGAAAGTCATCTGGCCCTACAGGAGAAAAGAGAAGATAGAGACAAGGGAAGGGAGGGATGACAGAAGAGAGGACAGATTGAAGATAGGGAAAATTAGATTGCTTGGGGTATTGGGGTGGGGGGAGGGGAGAAAAGGGGAGAAAATTTGGAACCCAAAAATTTGTGAAAATGAAAGTAAAAAGCTAAATAAATAAATTAATAAAAAAAAAAAAAAAAAAAAAAAAAGAAAAGCCTATAATGGAGGGTTATCTTATGTTGGTCATTCACTTTATGAATTAAGGAATTGTGGAAGAAAGAAGAAAAAATGTTTAGACTTTAGATTCTGATTTACCTTTGCTATGGAATATAATCAAAATAATATATGGGTGAGGTTTAAAAAAAAACTTAGAATTTCAATGATGTGTATAATTATATATTGTTTGCTCTCTCCAGGGGTGTGAGAAGGGTAGGCAGGAAGAGAGACTTTGCAATTCAAAATTTTAAGAAACGAATGTTAAAAAACTTTTAAATGTCATTGAAAATAATTAATAAAATATATTTTTCAGAGAATTTCAGTGATGAAAAGAAACTTGGAGGCTATCATTCTGACCTTATTTTACAGATAGGGAGACAAGTTAAATGTCTTGTCTGGGATTACATAGCTGGATGTAGCAGAAAGGAGACTTGAAACCAGGCTTTCCTGGTTCTAACTCTAGAATTTTATTGAGCAAAGCAAATTGTCTTTCAACAATTTGGAGGAATATTAGGGAACCGGCATCTAAATAATAATGCAAATTCCATCAAACCATCTGTATTACAAAGGATATGTTAATGAAAATGGTAGATATCAAGGAAGGAAAGAGGGATTGTGCTTTTTAAAACAGTACTACATTTAGTACCCTAGTAGTATAATATATTATCACCATAAGTGGCTAATTTTGCACTCTAGGGAAGAACATAAAATGCCATCCTAATAGTCTGGTTCCCTTGGGTAAATAGATATATGTTTCATATATTTCTACATTTCCATGGTTACATTAATGTTTTGAATGATGGCAATGATCATCTGAGTCTGCAGAAGTTTAGCATTTGGACAGTTCGCTTTCATAGTATTATGTAGTTAGAGCAGGCAGAAATGTTAGAGATCTTTGAGTCCAACCCCTCTATTTTCAAAATACAGAAACTGAGCATCAGAAAGGTTAGATGTTTTGCTCAAGGTTACTCAGTTACTGAGCTGAAGAACTGAGATGCTAAGTCAGACCCTCTGTATTCACAACCAAGATCCTTATCCGCTGGACTCTATCACTCGCTATTTCCATTCTTACTTAGCGTCCTCATTTCTTTGAACTTTGACCTGGATTCTTTCAGGGTCTGGCCTTATTTCATGTATAAATTAAAACAACATGTTTTATTTCGGAGAAAAGACTGGGTCACACCAGAATAACCCCTTAGATTATTCAAAAATAATGTATACTCCTCAAAAATTATCTACTGATCCTATTTTGTGGTAGTAAAGGGGAAAAAACGGTTTTATTCTCTTATGAAACTTTCTTGTGTTTTTTTTTCATTTTCCCAGTGTTAACTACTTTTGTACTTGTGATTATTTCAAAAATAATTTTTTTGTGTTTGTGTGTAGCTGCCTTTCCCCTCCAATATTGCTTAAAGGATTCTCAAATGTAAGGAAATGGCAGCCCGAAATTAATCTTCCCAATGTTGTAACAGGCTTGTGTCCTAAGCCCAAGCCCGCACTCTAACCTAAGGGAGGACACCTGGAGGGGTTAATTAGCTTGCAGCTGTATGTAATTACCTTGCAAAGGCTAACAAGGAAGCTAGCCATAAGTCTCTAGGAAGAATAGGGCCAGGTTACCAAGACTGAAAGACGACAGTTGGAGGCTAAATCCTTATTGTTCTCAGACCTAGAAAAGTGGAGAGAAAGCCCCGTGCCAGTGGAAAACAGAAACGGGCTGGGTTTTAAGAGTGGACCCTGCTGAGGGAAGGAGACGGCACTGACTGATTGGTCTGAGGGCAGAACTCAAGGATATTTTATTTTGTAGTCAAGGAAGTACTTGAACGACCTTTAAATTGGGAGAAAGAAAATCTTATGGTTCTTTGTGAGACAGGAATGAATACTAAATAGAGGAATGCCTTACTTGTTGGCATATTGTCTGTATAATAAGACTTTTTTTTTTTTTTTTACCTGGGCCAGTCATCCTTTCCCAGCCTGTTGTCTTCTTTGTAAAATGAAGTTAATACGCACCTATTCCTTAGAATTGTCCTGAGAATAAAAAGAGACATTATATGTAAAATGATTTGCAAATCTTAAAGCACTATATAAATGCTAGGTGTTATTACAATTATTATTAAATATTTTAAAGATCCATGATGATGTCAAGGTAAGCACTCCATCTACTGACAGAAAAATACAAAGTAGCCCTCAGTGCTGAAAAAACACCTTTTTGCTTCTACAAAGATGGTGATAGAACTTCCAGGAGCCAAGATGGTAGGCTATGCAGTAAATTGCCATAACTCTTTAATGTTATCTTCCAAACAACTACAACATAAAGCCTGGAACAGCAGAACCACCAAAGAGATGGGGTGATGTAATTTTTGAGCCCAAGAAACTTGGGAGATTGACAGGAAAAGTGTCTCATTCAGGGAAAAGGAGAATTCAGTCTAGGACAGGAAATATCCCAGAAAGCCAGCAGCAAGCCCCAGCTCAGCAACCCAGTGGGAGATCCTGAGTCCTAGTGCAATGGAACAGGCAAACACTAACACCAGGATGCCCTACATGCCTCAGCACAGCTAGGGGATGGGATAGATTCCATCTCTGAGAGCTACCATGCACTTCAGTGTAGCCCTGGGCAACCACCAGTGGGAAGACCACCACATGCTTCAGTATATCCCCAGGGAAATGCAGAAACACCCCTACTGGCCTAAACACATACTAGACACTACCACTAGGACCCCAGCTTTAGTACCAGGTAAGATACCAGACCCCTAAGGTCTCCAGCAGCACCAGCCACCCCTCTACTCTATCCTCAGCACAGCACCAGACAGGAGGGTCTAGTGCAGCAGCAGAAAAACAGCCTGTGTCTGCAATTTCTGGCAAAAGAAAGCCAAGACAATTTCCCTTCCATCCCTGGAGCAGAGTTCAAATTTAAAAGAAAGAATAATTGACTCAAAGGTATAGAGAATACCATAGTCCATCTGACTTTTTGTTCAGTTGGCTACAACAAAGCACTTGCTTTAGTAAAACAAAATGTTGGGCTCTAAGGGAAAGATGCAGACAACAGTCACACATGAGAAAGGCTAGCATGAGTTGCAACCTGTGCCACTGGGAGGAATGTTTACATTGATTAGAAAATATCCCTCCAGGTATCAAAATATAATATATCCACATTGATAAGCTATCCTCAACATAAAATTTCTATGATTCATCTATATATAAAAATTGTTATCCCTATTTTACAAGTGAAGAAAGACTATCAGGTTACATGTTCACTTAGCCAATGAAGACTTTTTCCAGCTCTACTGTCTTATGACTTGAAAAAAAATTTTTTTTGGCATCTAAGGTGGAAGGATTTAAAATGTGCATGAAACATGATCCTTCTTGTATAAGTACTTACTATTTCACTGGGCAGAGAAGGCAAACATATACCCATTAACTGGTAATGTAGCACACTGGATAAATTGCCAAGAGAAAGATACAGGCAATGAGTATTCTAGGAGTTTGAAGAAGCGAAAAATGACTGATGGTTGGGTTTGATGTAGGAGGTGTGCCTTTAGCTCACTCTTGAAGGATAGGCAGGACTTACATAAGTAGAAAAGAGTCTGGAAGGGTATTCAAGATTGGAAGTGATAGCATGAATTTCCTGTAGGAAATAAGATTAGATTAGGGATGAGATAAATTCTGAAAGACTAATATGATATGGGATATAGGGAAAATTCTATATTTACAAACAGCCATGGATAAAAGAACAGCATGGATGTTGTTAGCAAATATAATTGCCAAATTAGGGTAGAGCACATGAGTAAGGGCCCTTACTGTAAAAAAACACTGTATTTAATTTGAAGGAAAATGTCTTCCCTTGTAGAAAATGGAGTTTCTTTATGAACTATTGGAAGAAAGGGAGTCACAATAGGGATTCACTGGATATTTTCCAAATTTACTAAAAGTAAACTGCTTTTCTCTATAAAGATAGACTTGCTATATCTTTTTGATTGATGGTTTTAGAATGTCTTTTAAAAAAAAGAACAGTTGGAGCAAAGTTCAGCAACTCTATCAGTTTGTTGAGTTATTGTTATCGAATAAATGCTTGAGGATTTATTAAGCAATAGGTATTTATTAAGCAAAAGCTATGTATCCAACATTTTATTAAGATTAAGTGATGTAAAAAAGGGAAAAATGTATGCTCATTGGAAGAGAGCTAGGCAACTCATTGATTGTGGTCCTAATAATATATTAATGAGTTAATATTTTAGAAGTACATACTTTAAAGACAGTTTGAATTCATACAATATTTGAATACCTTCTATGGCCTTGCATTGTACCAGATGTTGTGATATAAATATCCCATGGGCAGCTAGGTACTACAGTGGATAGAGTGCCCGGCCTGGAGTCACGAAGAGTACTCATAGAGAGCTCAGATTTGACCTCAGAAACCTAGTAGCTCTGTTATACTAGTTAGGTCACTTTTGCCTCAGTTTCTCATCTGTAAAAAGACCTGAAGAAGGAAATGGCAAGCCACTCCAGTATCTTTGCTGAGAAAACGTCAAATGGGATCACAAAGAATCTACCATGGCTGAAAGGACTCTACAACAAAAAATATATCATAGAATGTTAATTTGAGAAATTAAGAGATCATTTTCTCCAAACATGAAAATGTACATGAAAAAATGGAGATCAAAGAGAAGTAATGCCTAGTGTAACACAATTGGTTGATTCCAGTTAATCTGATCAAATGGATCCCAATCCATTAGAAAAGACATCCTTGAACAAACACATTTAAATACCCACTGAATGTTGAGTATTATGCTAGATGCAAGGGATGAAAAAATAAATTATATAGTAACTGACTTCAGGGAACTTACTTCTGTCTGGAAAAACAACATATACATATATGAATATGAGAGACTTAAAATGTAGTTTTATGAGAGAGGGCAGCAGTAGTTAGGGGGAACAGGGAAGACTTTACATAGATGATGCTTAAACAGATTATAAAAGGAAAAGGCAAAGAAAAAGGTCATTCCTGACATGGGGCACATGTTCATATGAAACAGAGTATACATATGATCATATGTTAAAATATTGCATGGACAATGAGAGCAAGAAAAAAATCAAGTGCAGAGAAGGAAATGGAACCTGAGAGGAGCCTTAAAGGATGAATAAAATTTGGAAAGCAAAAGAAAAGAGGAAGGAGTGAATTTAGTGTTTGTAATGATTTCATTGCATTCATTTTAAGTATGTGAATATATTGACTTCCTATTTAATTGCCCTTTTAGTGAATCTGTAATGTGCTTCTTCGTTTTTCCAAAGAAAGATCTCTCATTTTATCATAAACTGATTATAATAGATGAATCTTACATTGACATGCTTATACTATAGTAAGAGGTGAAATGATTTGTGTGCGAAAATATCCATTCTATTTGGAGTGTTACATTATATAATTTTTTTACCATTCTAGTAAAAGTTGTTGATATTATCATTAGGAACTATAACAATACAATAATAAAAAAGAACTTCTCTATTAACAAAGCATATTGAGAATCACAGTCCAGGAACATACTGTGCTTTTGCTGAATTAGTGAGATTGGATAGCAGTGTTCACTTTCAGAAATTTTGAGTACAGATTGGCTTTTAATATCAACAGATGATGCCATTAAATATGTAAAGTATTTGGCAAATCTTGACAACTCTAGAGACACTTTTCCTAGTTATGACAAATGGTTGAGATCTTTAATTATGAGTTATTTAAGCCTTATCATCTGCTATGAAAATTAGCATGTTAATTATTTATGTCACTAATGGCAAAGATCTAGCAAGTCATCATATTAGCTGATTAATTTTGAAATTATTGATACATTTGTTAATGAAACTTCATGTTAAGTAACCCATCTCAGTAGACTATTTTATTGGATAAATTCATATTTGTAGACTTCAGAGCTTTCAAAAATAAAATTGCATTCTTCCCTAATTTAAGGCACATAATTTTAATGTAATATTTTATGAAATCAGATCATATATGCACTGGGATTGAAAAACATATATAAAAGATCATCAACTTTGCTCCTCTGTTAAGGTAAGATACTATACAGATAAAAAGGCACAATATACATTAATATACTAATTTATCTGATTATGTAGCTAAAGATGACTGAAGGAGTTGCAAATAGCCTGTTTAAAGGTGAACATTCCTTTGGAACTGATGCACAAACTTACAAACTGACAGTTTTTTGCTTCTTGTGATGAAAATGCGTGTCGTTTGTGCTAGTACCTCTGAATATATTGCTGTTCTGTCATCTACATATTTCTACACGATTTGCAAACTTGTGAAATAAGCAAGTTGCAGAAATGTATTTGTGCATGTCTCCTCACTGCATAATAGTAGATTCCTGAATATTTTTTTAAATCAAGACATTTTCATGGTGAAAATATTGACACAATTCAGTTTACACTGAACTATTTTCTAATAGAAATAAGAAATATGTTGAATACAAGCTGAATTTTGGAAGACTATTAAGCTCTAATAGTATACACCCTCTACCAGCTTTCAGTTTGTGTTTTATATTTTATAATTTAATTATAATTAATAAATTTCAGTTTATATTTTATAATCAGTATTTGCAAGGGATTGTAGATTAAAAGATGGATAGTATCTGCTGAATTTTCCTTAGATGGAGATATTTTTCTGCTTGTGATTTGGTGAGTGGTAAATGCAGTGACAGCTGCAATATTGTCTCTTGATTCTGCTTAATCAAATTAGGATTCTTAGAAGTTTTTTGTTGCTTTTTAGTCATTTTCAGTCATGTCTGACTGTTTATGACTCCTTTTGGTGTTTTCTTTGGAAAGCAATTTTGCCATTTCATCTTCCACCTCATTTTACAGTTAAGCAAACTGAGGCAAGCAGGGTTAAATGACTTGCTCAGGGTGATATATCAAAAATAAAAGTGTCTGAGGCTAGATTAGAAATCAGGTCTTCCTGACTCCAGGCCTGGCACTCTACCCTGTGCTACCTAGCTGCCCTATTTTTAAACATGATAAGATTTAAATGCTTTTGAAAAAAAAATGTAGATTTACAAATGTGGAATTGGAATCCATCCATGAATAAGAAGTTACTTAGCAAATGGCAAAACAGAGAAGTAAGAAAGAAATTTGGTTGGAGTGAAGTGGTTCATGAGAGTTTATTGGATTAAGCACTGAATCGAATTCATTCAGTGAGATAAATTGAAGAATATTCTAAAAACCAAGATGGAAGTTGCTTTTCATATATTCATTAATTCAGCAAGCTTTAATTTAGCACCTTCCATGTGCTAAGTGCTAAGGATGCGAAGGAAAAGAAAAACTAAAAACAAAAATAGTTTCCTGTCAAGAAGCTTATATTTTCAAAGCTTTGTGATTTCATTGTTTTATATTCTCTCCCCTAAGAGAAGTTACAGCTCATAGTGGACATTTCTTCATGATTTCTTGTGGCTAAGGACAATTAGTAGCCTTACTCTTAATTATGAGATTCTATGAAATTAACTAATCACAGGATGATTCTCAGATAACATGCATATAATCTTGAAGTCTTTTTAGCTTGATATAGAACTTGTCCAACCTTCCCTTCCTCTCCATAGCAACAGCCTTTGAGAACCCATTATTGTCTTCATGCCATTATGAAGCATTGGAATAATCACTCCTTTTCAATTAACTAGTCATAAATATATGTTTTTCATTTTATATATATGTATATATATGTATATATCATCTTGGTGCAGAACCTCATCTCATGCCTGGGCTACTGCAGTTGCCTTCTAGCTTGTTTCTCTGGCTTAAATATTTCTTCAGTCCACCATCTACTCAATTGCCAATTGATCTTCCTAAAGTGGAAGTCTGAACATATCACACACAACCCATTTAAAAACTCCAGTGGCTCCTTATTACCTCTAGGATCAAGTATAAAAACCTCTTTCTGACTTTATGCATCTCTTATGTAACCTATCTCCTTCCTACCTTTCCAATGTTCTTAGTCCTTATTCCAAACCTAATTTCTCTGATCTAGTGACACTGGCTTTCTTCCTGTCACTTTCAAATGGAATTCCATCTCTCAACTGCAAGCTTTGTCAAAGTCTATCCCCTCATGTCTGGAACACTGTCTCTTATCTTAGCCCAGTCTCCTAGCTTCTCTGATTCCTGCACATCTTCACTAAATTTCTATACCCTGCAACAAACCTTTCTCCACATTCCTTAGTCTTAGTACCTTTCCTTTGAAACTCCTGCCGATTTATCTTGTACCTATCTGGTTTGTCCAAATTTTGTCTGTTTTGTCTTCTCTATTGGATTATGACATGCTTGAAACTGGGAACTTTTTTTGCCTTTCTTTGTATCCTCAGAGCTTAGCACAGTTCCTGACATGGAGTAAACACTTAGTAAATTCTAATAGACTGCTCTAATAGCTGGAAGATGGATATTTTTGAGTGATGTAAAAGATGAAGACCGAGAGGAATGGGTTTCAAAATGTAATAATAATCTGTACAGGAGATAAAGCCTAGAGCAAGGATTTAACTTGGAGGAGAAAAACGTAGCAAAGAGATGTTATAGAAGACTAAACAATAAAACTAAATAATATTAATGGAAAATCAAGAAGAGTTTTGCATCATGACCGCAGGATCCTTAGCAATGTTTGCACCTCTAACCATTATCATGAACCTAACATTGTAGAGTTCTGTAAGGAAGCCATTTTTTCTTTATTGTCTTTTATATAACTTTCATTAATCAGAGGTAAATATGTTCATAATAGTGATGATGGAAGATTTCTGGTGCATAATATAGACTTAATAAATATTTGTAAATAGAATGGAATAGAGTAGGACAAAATAGATGTTGACAGAGAAAGTCAATATGAACAAAGAGGAATATTTAATAGTTGCCTGCATTTAGAGAATAATGGACCCATGAAAAAGGATAATAAGGTCACCAAAGAATATGGATAAGGTACCTGGAAAGAACGCTTGAACACCTGCAATAACAAGAACAGAGGGAACCTTGGAAACAAATACTAAAATGCAAGAGCCTTAGGTAATAGACCATTCTTTAAAATTAAGGTCTTAAAAGGTGATAAAATATAAACTAATGGAACACAGCTTTTGATAATTATTCCTTTCTCCCACCCAGTATGCTGCTTTTAGAAAAGCTGACTTTAAAAAAATATATATTAAAAAACAATAATGGAAAGGAATAGTACACAGCAAGAATTATACCTTGTGACATTGCTAAGTACTTCAAGTGCCTAAAAACATACAAAACTGAAAACTAAATAACTATAGAATTTTAAATGCCCTGGAGTGTGCTATTTCACTTAAAAACAAAGATGGAAAAAAACTTGGAAGTAAACCTCAAAAGAAAGCCTGGCGTTTACCAGCTAGCATTTGATTCAAGAATCCTAAGGATTCTCCAATTTTCTCTTATTTTTAATGCAATTAAATGGATTGAAAGGTACAGGGAAAAAAACCCTAAGAAAGTTCAGTGGATGTCAAGAAGTCCTACATAACTACAAAGATGCCACCTGTGGAGACAAGTCTCATTTGTAAAAACTGTGGGACTTCCTGCAGTGAGGTACTGAGCAGAATCATTGATGATGGGGTCCCTTCACTGTTATGTGCTTAAAAGAGAGGGGAAAATAGAATTTTTTTAGGAACCAGAAAGCTTTCCACTCAAAATGAAAAAAAAAGAAAACAACACAAAAGATCAAAAGATGGGGACAATTAGGACAGAGTGTTATTTCACAACAAACTTCCTGTGCTTTTACTTCATAAAAACTATGACATCTTCTGGCCTCTTTTCAGATTTCAAAAATTAAGCTTTTATGATATTGAACTAGACCCCATGCAAAGAAAATCTTCAGTCATGCATATGTTCCTTTCCCTATATAGAATAGAGAAGTAAATTTTTAATGGTTTTATGAACAATCAATTCAGTTCAAGAAAAATTAAACACCTATGACATCTAGACTTGATTGGTTGGCATTGCCGGAAACATAAATATAAATATTACATGTTTTCTATCCTTATAGGAATAGAAAATATATTGGTCAAGAGTGGTTAAGGAATGAGATGCTTTGTGTAACTGGATAGAGTGGTTTTAATTATTGACCCCAAGACCTAAGTTTGGGACTTATTTTCTTCCAAATTTATTAATTTATTTGTTTTCAGTTTTCAGCTATCACTTCCATAAGTTCCAAATGTTCTCTCCCTCCCTCCCTCCCCTCTCCCTTTCCAAGACAGCATGAAATCTTATGTGGGTAGTACACATGCATTCTTATTAGACATATTTTTACATTAGTCATGTTGCATGGAAGAATTAAAACAAATGGGAGAAACCATGAGAAAAACAAAACAAAACATAACAAAGGAGAAAACAGTCTACTTCATTCTGCATTCTGACTCCATAATTCTTTCTCTGGATGTGGGTGGAATTTTGCATCATGAGTCTTTTGGAAATGTTTTAGGACCTTGCATTTCTGTGAAGGGCTAAGTCTGTCACAAACAGTCCTCATGCACTGTGGCTGTTACTGTGAATAAAGCTCTCCTGGTTCTGCTCACTTCTCTCAGTATCAGTTCATATAAGTCTTCCCGAGGTTTTCTGAAGTCCACCTGTTCATCATTTCTTATAGCACAATAATATTCCATTGCATTCATACATGACAACTTAATTAGCCCTTCCCCAATTGATGAGCATCCCCTTGATTTCCAGTTCTTGCCCACCATAAAAAGAGCTGCTATAAATATTTTTGTACACATGTATCTTTTTCCCATTTTTATGAGCTCCCTGGGATACAGCCCTAGAAGTGGTATTGCTAGGTCAAAGGGTATGCACATTTTTATGGCCCTTGGGGCATAGTTTCAAATTGCTTTCTAGAATGGTTGGATTAGCTCATATCTCTACCAACAATGAATTCATGTTCCAACTCTCCCGCATCTTCTCCAACTTGTATCATTTTCCTGTTTTGGCCAATCTGATTTTCATGTTAGCCAATCTGATAGGCGTGATGTGGTACCTCAGAGTTGTTTTGATTTGCATCTCTCTAATCAATAGTGATTTAGAGCATTTTTATATGATTATAGATAACATTAATTTCTTCCCCTAAAAATTGCCTGTTCATATTCTTTGATCATTTATCAACTGGGGGAATGACTTGTATTCTGATACATTTGACTCAGTTCTCCCAATATTTTAAAAATGAGGCCTTTATCACAGACACTAGTTGTAAAAATTCTTTCCCAGTTTTCTGCTTTCCTCTTAATCTTGGTTGCATTGGCTTTGTTTGTGCAAAAATTTTTCAATTTAATGCCATCAAAGTTACCTATTTTGTATAACATTTTAGGGCTTATTTAGAGAAAGAAAAAAAAAATTTTTACAACCTGTGAAGTTGGTTGTACAAGTACTGCAGATAAGGAAAATGAATCTTTTCAGGTTCATGTGAGAGGATGTAACCTGACTACAGTCAGATAGCCAAGAGGAAGTGCCAGAGCCAGTATTCAGAGAATCACAGAATTTAGAATTGAAAGGATCCTTAGCAGCAGTATGATCTAATCTTCACCCAGAAGTATCCCACTATAAATTTTCAGCCCTTTTGTTTCTTAAGTGCAGTATCTTTTCTATCAGACCATGTTGTTTTAACATATGCAGCATTTTTATATTTTGAAAGATTTAAAGTGTAAAAACCTCTGCATAGTGTAAATTCTTCTCCCCAATTCAGAAAAGAAATTTACTCTTATATGACCATTCTTCTGGAGAGATGACTTCCATGGCTTAATAGATATAGGAAGCATAGGATACTGTAACACATATATACTAGCCCTATGACATACCCTGAAATGTAATAAAGTTTCAATTGTTGAAGGATTTCAGTTATTTGAATTACAGTTAACGAGGAGTTTACATATTTGGTATACTATTTGGACTAAGGAAAGGCGATGAAATTGGAGAAAGAAAGAATGGGGAATAAGTTCAATACAAAAAATGAAATTGGGGCACGGGATTGATAAGAACTGATGACATCATAAAATTGAAACTTCAAAGGAACTTTAGAGATCATCTCATATACAGACTCTATCATCTTAAATATGTAGAAATTGAAGGCTAGAGTAATGATATAATTTACCCATAGTCAGTGGAACAGGAAGTAGTAGACGTAAAGTTAAAATTTATACCTGAAGACAAATTCAGCACTCTTCACTACTCTGCTATGTTGCCTTTATGTCTCATTATGTCTCAAATAACTAATTTGTAATAACAGATAACTAATTATTTAATTAATCCACTCATGCTGGTACCTAAAGAATTAAGATGATTTTTCTTATGGGGAAAAACTAGGAAGTTTGGATACTGGAAGGAGCTTCTCTATGATGCTGTCATCAACTATCTGGCATGTTCTCCATTTATACTCTATATTCTTCAATTTGCCCATCTTTTCAAGGTAATCAATATAATTACCCTAAAATGTCAGGATAAAAGATAAATGGTGTAGGTTGTATAGAAAATATGTAATATGAAATAAACTTTTCTAAGTACTTGATTGAATTGTGATTAAGAATCTACTCTTGGGGATATGTCCATATCCCCTATTTATCAACCCAAGGTTTCATCAGGTGCCAACTGTTCCAAGCCTTATTCCGTGATATTAAGCCACATTGTACCACTTTATGTAGCATCAAAGAACATGGTAGAAGAAAGAAACAGTTGATTATTGAATGCTCAGTTCTTTGCCATAAAGGGAATATCCATCCATACCTCATTAATACTTCCTGCTTCTTTCTCATTTCCATAAAGAATATCATTGTCCATGTCATCTTGGAGATAAATGATGTAATTTATAATTCAAAGTTGAGGTTTTTATTTTTGCCAAAACCTGTAGTTTCATCAGTGTAGGGGATTTTTAAGTTAGAAATTGCTTCTTTTAATGTAAGCTAACACCTATGTGTAACTTACAGTCTTGGAAAGCTGATGGACACAAATACTTATAGCTACTCTTTTGTAGTGGCAATAAACCTAGAAACTAAAGGGAGGTCCAACAATTAAGGAAAGGTTGAATAGGCTGTTTACATGAATGTCAGAGAAATGTACTGTTTGGTATAAGAAATGAAAAAATAGATGATGTCAAAGAGCCATGGAAAGTTTAGATGAATTTATGTTCATGTATGTGTAACAAAAGCCACCCTGATCCTCATGGCCTGACAGGCTACAGTTGATACTTTCCCCCAGGGTTCTCTGATATACTTATGAGTATTAGTGAGGTGTCTTCCCAGACTTCCTCTACCCAATGTAGGTCATCATCTTGTTTGTAACTTAGAGCGTTGAATGGAACCCTCAGAGAATAAGTGACAGATTCGTTTTTACTAAGACAGTATCTGTAAATGACAAGATTGGAACTGAGGACTTTGTGGCTTTGAAACCAGTTCTCTAAAAAAAATAATACTAATGAGGAAATTTTCTGTGTTTCTTACGTACCTGAACATATCCAACTGTGTCTATTTTTTCACTTTATTCTGTTGTACAGATTAACACCTATATACCCTGCAGGGTGCCAATAGTTATTAAGAACTGAACAATACAGAAAGATTATGTACTAGATGTCACAGATTTTAATTATACTCAGGCAAACATAATCTATCTTTTTTTTTTCTCATAACAGCATGACTTTTCAAATTCATTGCCGATCTCAGGTCAACTTTGACTCGAAGGTCTTTTTTTTCTCGATATTACTCTCTGTATTCTTTCTACAAAATTCATGTGCTTGTTCTCTATGTAAATCTTTTTCCTTTGTGGGTCATTTCACCATTTGCCAAAGTTATTTTTCTAGTATGAGCATGCTCACTTGTGCTACACTTGAGAATTTAATAAACAGGCTTTCAACTGCATTATTTCATTCACTGTTTAATTGTAAAGGTATGCAATAGAATAGCTTTAATGAGTTTTAGCTAAAGAAAATGTAGATTCCCCTTACTGTGCTTACTGACAATAACAGAAATACTATTTTAAAGTTACTGAAAATGCACAGGAGCTAAAAAAATTGTGGTTCCCCAAAAGCTTTAATAACATGTCACCTTGCTTTGCTTATCTCTTCTAGCTCATATTATTTAAAGCATTCATGACTATTGGATTAATAACAGAGAATGTGAGGTTTTCTATGTATTGTAGCTCCTCCATCCACTCTCACATAGGCTTTGTTAAAAGCTCTAGCTAATTTTATTCTGCCCTCATTCCATCAGCCCGTAATACTCATGACAACCTACCCTAAAACTTGGTTATATTCCAATTAATTTCAATTCCTCTCCATGTGTACCTGGTTATTCCAACCGAAATTTAATTAAACAAGCGTCTTATGAACCTACTATACTCAAGATATTGGAAATAAAAGACAAATACATGATGGGACCTGGTTCACAACCTTGGTGTCATCTTGGTATCTGTATTCTCCTTCAACAACTCCCTCTCCTAGATGCAGTTGGTTATCAAATATTATAATTTTCTATGTCCATATTATATGTCATGATGCTCTCCTTCTTTGCACTCACAGGACCATCATCCTGCTTTCAGCTCTTATAAACTCATATCTGAATAATTCCAATAAATGTCTAATTGACTTCCCTTCTTTCAGGCTTTCCTTTCTTCAGTCCTTTTTTTTTCAAAAAGCTGCCAAAGAGATTTTCCTAAAGCACTGCTCTGACCCTGATACTCCCTTATGCAGTAACCTCCAGTGGCTCCTTTTTTCCTCTAGGAATATATATTAAGCATAGAAAGTCAAAGAAAATTTCACCCTAACCTACCCCTCTAGCCTTATCCTCTATCATTTCCCTTCATACACTCTACCATCTGGTCATTCTGACCTCTTACTGTTCCTTCAAGATGGTGCTCCACCTTTTTCTTTTTGTAACTAACTTCCAGAACCTAACACAATTTTTGGCACAGAATAGACATTTAATAAATACTTGATGGATTGCCCTCAAGAGTTTACCTTGCAAACTTCCTGCAACGACATACAGTAGATGCTCAATAAATAGTGCTTGAGTAAAACTTTTTTTTTCTATTTTGTAGCTGAGTTATTTTATTTTATTTTTTTTCATTCTAGTGATATTTTAACTTCTCACATTCCTTTTTTCTTTTGGTTATTAATCATTCCTTTTTTTGAGTTTTTTTTTACTAAAAATTTATTTCTTTAACTTTTTACATTCATTTTCACAAAATTTTGGGTTCCAAATTTTCTCCCCATTTATCCCCTCCTCCCACCCCAATACAACGAGCAATCTAATTTTCCCTATCACCAGTCTGCCCTCTTTTCTATCATCCCTCCCTTCTCTTGTCCCTATCTTCTCTTTTGTCCTATAGGGCCAGATGACTTTCTATTCCCCATTACCTGCATTTCCTATTTCCTGGTAGCAACAACAATACTAAAGAGTTGTTCCTAAAACTTTGAGTTCCAAATTCTCCCCATCCCTCCCTCCCCATCCATTCCCTTTGGGAAGGCAGGCAATTCAATATAGGCCATATCTGTGTAGTTTTGCAAATGACTTCCATAATAGTCATGTTGTGTAAGACTAACTGTATTTCCCTCCATCCTATCCTGCCCCCCATTGTTTCTATTCTGTCTTTTGATCCTGTCCCTCGCCATGAGTGTTGACTTCAAATTGCTCCCTCCTCCCATTACTCTCCCTACCATCACCCCCCCCTTGATTATCTCATTCTCCCCCACTTTCCTGTATTGTAAGATAGGTTTTCATACCAAAATGAGTGTGCATTTTATTCCTTCCTTTAGTCGAATGTGATGAGGGTAAACTTCCTGGTTTTTTTGTCAGCTTTCCTCTTTTTCCCTCCACTAAAAAGTCTCCTGCTTGCCTCTTGAATGAGATATAATTTACCCCATTCCATTTCACCCTCTTTCCTCCCACTACATTTCTCTCTCACCATTTACCTTAATTTCTTTTAATATATGGTCCCATCCTATTCAATTCACTCTGTGCTCTCTGTCTCTGTGTGTGTGTGCATGTGTGTATGTGTGTGTGTGCACGCATATACATGTGTGTGTATGTGTGTGTGATGCCACCAACTACCCAGATACTTAAAAGTTTTAAGAGTTACAAATATTGTCTTTCCATGTAGGAATGTAAACAGTTCGCTTATGGTAAGTCCCTTCTGACTTCTCTTTGCTGTTTACTTTTTCATGCTTCTTCTCATTCTTGTGTTTGAAAGTCAAATTTTCTTTTCAGCTCTGGTCTTTTCATCAAGAATGCTTGAAAATCCTCTGTTTCATTGAAAGACCATATTTTCCCCTGAAGTATTATACTCAGTTTTGCTGGGTAGGTCATTCTTGGGTTGAGTCCTAGTTCCTTTGACTTCTGGAATAGCCTATTCCACGCCTTTCGATCCCTTAATGTAGAAGCTGCTAGATCTCGAGTTATCCTGATTTTATTTCCACAATACTGGAATTGTTTCTTTGTAGCTGCTTGCAAGATTTTCTCCTTGACCTGGGAATTCTGGAATTTGGCCACAATGTTCCTAGGAGTTTCTCTTTTTGGATCTCTTTCAGGCGGTGATCGATGGATTCCTTCAATACTTATTTTGCCCTCTCGTTCTAGGATATCACGGCAGTTTTCCTCGATAATTTCATGGAAGATGATATCTAGGGTCTTTTTTTGATCATGACTTCAGGTAGTCCCATAATTTTTAAATTGTCTCTCCTGGATCTATTTTCCAGGTCAGTTGTTTTTCCCATGAGATATTTCACATTCTCTTCCATTTTTTCGTTCTTTTGGTTTTGTTTGGTGATTTCTTGGTTTCTCAGAAAGTCATTAGGCTCCATCTGTTCCATTCTAATCTTGAGAGAACTATTTTCTTCAGTGAGCTTTTGAACCTCTTTTTCCATTTGGCTCATTCTGCTTTTGAAAGCATTCTTCTCCTCATTGGCTTTTTGAACCTATTTTGCCAATTGAGTTAGCCTATTTTTCAAGTTGTTATTTTCTTCAGCATTTTTTTGGGTCTCCTTTAGCAAGGTATTCACCCATTTTTCATGCTTTTCTTGCATCTCTCTCATTTCTCTTCCCAGTTTTTCCTCCACTTGTCTAATTTGATTTTCAAAATCCTTTTTGAGCTCTTCCATGGCCTGAGCCCACCGGACATCCACCTGGGATATCTGGGATACAGAGGCCCTGACATCCACATCTTTCCCTGATGGTAAGAATAGTTCCTCGTCATCAGAAATGAAAGGTGGGAACATCTGTACCCCCTCAAAGTAGCTCTCTATAGTCTTATATTTCTTCCCTTTTCTGGGCATTTTCCCAGTCAGTTACTTGACTTCTGAGATTCCTCTGCACCCCTGCCTAGATCCGCCCAGCTAGTGCTTGGGCTCTGAGATTCAAATGGGCTTTCCGAGGCGGCTGTGGCTGCTATTCAATGTGAGCTTAAGTTCTGGTGCTGGGGCGGGGGCAGGACCAGTGCCATACCAGTACTTCTAACCTACCATCAGTAGCGGATGTTAAAGTATTTTCAAGTATTTGTGCAGCAACAGAAATGTTGTTGTATTGGATATGCTGCATATTCATATTCTCTCTCTCTCTCTCTCTCTCTCTTTCTTCCCCCCTTTTCCTTTTTCCCTCCCTTCCCCTCTCTCTCTTATCCTCTCATCCCAGAGGATGAAAAGTATGAGTCTTTTATCACAGAATAGCACAGAGCTGATGAAATTTAATGCATGTCTATGGTATGACTTCTATTTACTTAAAATCAGCGTATTTGTGGATGGCTGCATTTATAGCATTTCTTCTGCTGAGATGTGTAGATTTTCAGAACATGAATCTGATGCAGGAGCATTTTTTGTCATTTTCAGCATGTCTTATGGTATACCTAGCATGACAAATTAAATTTCTTGCTTTATTGGTTGAGAAGATTTCACAAAGTATATACGACTCTGTGAAGTTATAACACAAAGTATATATGACCCCTTAAGGTTGCAACTTTGATATTTTCTTAAAATATTCCCATTCATAAAACTTTTATATTACTATATGAAATACTGATATTTCCTATTAATAATTACCTAGCCCTAAAAAAAGATTGGTCTCACATAAAAAGGGAAAAAACTGATATGAAATTGAAGAGATTCCCTTTCTTGGCCTCCAGCATAACCTATGCAAAGTTGATAATTTTGTATATTGACAAGAACCAATAGATTTCCTCAGATTATTTAGCTTCTCAAGGAATACATCTGAATTTAATTAATTATTCAGGAAAAACATAAAGACTAGAGGAAAGAATGAGCATTAAAAATTGTTCACACTCAGACATTCATTTGAGTGAAACATTTGTGTTAATCTGAAGAAAATTGTATACACTAATTCTAGATTTAAATTGATTCTTGCTTTCTTAGTGAAAAATGGAACTTATTAGACAAGACCAAAGCCCTAACAACCGCAATGACAATGAATATTTATAGAATATTGTAAGATCTACATACCACTTGTCTCCCCACAAAACAAATGAAAGTAATCAACCAATCAAGAAGGATTCATTAAATACCTTTGATGTGACAGACACCATGCTAAATACGGGGGATGCAAAGACCATAATAAAGCAATTTCAGCCCTCAAGTAGCTCACATTCTATCAAGAGAAACAAAACCTGCCTATTAAGGTAGACTAAATATTTATTAAGTAAATTCAAAGAAATTTTAAAGAGAACAGCAGACGGAACTCTACTGAACGATCTTTTAGCTAAGGAAACTAGAAAAATCCTCAGGTAGAACATGATTTTTGAAGGTACTATTATCAAGAAGAAGTGATGCAGAGGAAGTATGTTTCAGGTTTTAGAGAAAGCTAATGCAAATGCCCAGAGATGGAAAATAGAATGTCTTGAATGAGAAACAGTTCAGTTCGATAGGTTGGATAAATATGCAGTTCATAAAGAAGAGTAATGTGTAATAAATCTAAAAGGATATGTTCAAACTAGACTATGAAGTCACACTGGCCTCCTTAGTGTGCCTCCTACTAAATTATCCATTTCCCACCTCCAGGCACTTTCACTTGTTCTCCCACATGCCATCCTCATTCCTGCCTCCTAGCTGTTCCACCTTCCTTTATCTCTCAACTAAAGTCTAGCCTTGTTGTTCCTGGTCTTCCTTGATATGAGTGCCTTCCCCTTGTTGACTATTTTCAATTCATCCTCTGTGTGTATATATGTATGTGTGTATGTATGTTTTGTGTACATGCACAAATGTGGGTATGCATGTATGTATATTGTGCATAGTTAATGGCATCTTTTCTAACTCATTAGACTCTAAACTCCTTGATATCAAAGACTGTCATATTTTTCTTTAAATTTCCAGTGCTTAACACAATGTCCGCCGCATAATATGTGTTTAATAAGTACTTACTTACTGACTTGGCTTGATTTAAATGGTGTTAAATGCCAAACAGAGGAGTTTGAATTTTTCCTGGAGACAATGTGGCATCACTGAAGCCTCTTGAGCAATAATAATAGTTAACATTTGTGCAGCACTTTAAAGTTTGCAAAATGTTTTACAGATATCTCATTTTATACTTAACAGTCTCAGGATGCAGTTCCTATTATTTAACCCATTTTATAGATGAGGAAACTGAAGCAGACAGAATTTAAGTGTCTTTCCCAATTACCAAGTGTCTGAGACTGGATTTTAATTCAGATCTTCCAGCCTCAATCCTCTTCCAGTATGCCCTTTCCAGGAAGAATTTCAGCTTGGCAGCTGCGTGGAAAATTTATTGGAGAAAGGAAAGAATTTGATAGAGAGATAACATTTCAGAGACTGTTGTAATAGTCCAAGTGAGAGATGATGGGAGCTTTCAGTTAGGATGGTGAGTATGAGTGGAGAGAAGGTTATAGTTTCAAAATACACTTGTGAAGGCAGAATCAACAAAACCTGGCAATGGTTTTTATATGTAGTATGAGGAAGGGCAAGGAGTTGAGGATGACTGAATTGGCAAAATTGACTGAAGAATGATGGTGCCCTTAATGGGCATGTAGAAATTTATAACAATGGGTTTGAAGAGAAAAATAATGTCCTGTTTTGAGCATGTTTAGTTTGAGATACCTAGAGGACATCCAGATGAAAGTGTCCCATCAGCAGTTGATGATGGTGGGATTGTAGCTTAGGAGCTACACACTAAATTGAGTGTGTAGATGATGATTGAACCTATAAGAATGGTTGAAATTCCCAAAAGAGAAAGAGACACACACACACAGTAGAAAGAGAAAAGAAGTGAACCTGAGACATTGTGAATATGCTTAGGAGGTGGGACATGAATGATGATCCAATAAAAGAGACAAAGAAAGTAGTACAAGTATTATTATGTCAAATTAAGAAATGGTGAAATGAACATCAGAAGGGTAAATGATTTGCCCAGAGTCACACAACAAGACAAGTATTTTACAGTGCTCTAAAAAAAGCCTTTAATATATCTGCTTCATTATGATAACATATCCCATGTACTTTATAAATCTTCCAAAAAGAAGTATGTAAGTACACTTCTTTGAGAGCTTTAGAAAGCAGTAAATACCTATGTTAATTCAGTGCTACTTTTCCAGCTTTCCAAACTATTTAAATTTCTGGTGGCAAAATAAGGTAAGAAATCATAACAACCATAATCTAACATGCAGATATAGAAAGACTTCATTTTTCATAAGAAGGATCAGTGTTGACAGGTGGCAGGAATCTAAATCCAAGAAAAATCTGGTGCTTTTACTCGAGAATCCCAGGTGTGGAAAATTCCTCTGTTGGCTCTAACACAATGTTTCCAGTGCTGATTGAGAGGGGGAAAAAAGATTAAATTTAAAAGTACAAGTTCTGGAAATATACGGTAATGTGTGGAATTTAAAAGTCACAAAAAGCTGGATTGGCCAATTTAGATATTATGAAGCAAGATGCCTAATCACATTTAAATGTAAAAAAAAAATTTAAAACACAGTAGACCTATTGTATATGACTTTACACTTCATGCTGTGTAAGCAAAGTATGATTTGGGGGCTCAGATCTTGATCAAAATATTTTCCTATTGATTGGTCTAAGATTTCTAACATTGGACATATCTCTTAAAAGTCCTTCTTAATGTGCATTTTGACTGAGTTCTTTATGAGAGGAATAACCATTTCCAAGTGAATTATGCTAGAAGCATTAGGGTATATAATGTTTTATCATCAGGAAGACCGTAATTCACGAGATACTGACAAAGTGGCAATTGACAAGTTACTTTGTTGCTGTTCAGTCATTTCAGTTATGTCCAACTCTTAATGACTCCATTGGGGTTTTTTGACAAAAAATACTGGAGTGTTTTGCCATTTACTTCTCCAGCTTATTTTGCAGATGAGAAAACTGAGGCTAAAAGGTTTAAATTTGTCCAGAGTCACACAACTATTGTCTGAGGTTGGATTTGAACTCACCAATGTGAGTCTTTCTGACTTCAGCCCTGGCATTCCATTTGCTGCATCACCTAGCTGCCCAGCTAGTTACTTAATCCTCGCTTATTCTTCAGATTTAGACTGGAGTTACCTCTCTGGGAGCTTCCATGCTTACAGTTCCCCACATCATTGAATTCATATGTCTAGAACCAGTAAGATGACAGTAACATTCATACATACATACTGATACATAAACTAAGCCAACTTACTATTCATTTCCCATGTCTCCTGGAAAAGACTAGGCATGAGCAGAAAAAGGGAAAAGAGGCATATGACACAATCTTACCTGGTGAGGTCTTTCATTAGACCCCAGCAAGATCAAACTTAGATATCTTCCATAGAGAAAAGGCAGCAGTGTAGAGCATGTAGTGAATAGTTCTGTAAAAGAGTAACAAAGACAGTTTTCTAAATGACTGATTTATTTGCAAAGAGCCTAACAGCTTGTGTGTCAGACATACACGCTTCATATACTTCATTACCCATAGTATATTATATATGAGAAACAGAGCATAGATCAGTCATGAGTGAAAAAAATATTTTATAATGGTAAATTATACTTCTTTGTTGTCAGTGTTAGTTTGTAGAATATTTCAATCCATTTTATTGACCAAAAGGCATTTCATTGTGAAATGTCTTAAATTCACAGTCTCAAATAGCTGTTTGATTTATATGTATCACTGATAGCAATTAAGTGTGACAACACATTGCATAAATTCAATGCTTAATAAGCTGTTGGAACAAATAAATAGAGGTCTTTTTTTTTCTCTGTGGTATTATATTTAGTTTTGGAATTCTTACCCTGGGACTGTCATGGTGAGTGAATAAGCACAAAATTATATAGCCCTGTGTGTGTGTGTGTGTATACACACATATATGGCATACATGTATACATGCATATATACATATATAACTTACATACTTGTATAACTATACAACTGCATAATTGTATCTATTGTTGGCCTATGACCACAAACCATATTTAGTATTTCATCCAGATAACAACATTGATCATTTTCTTGCAGTCTACCTTCTATAGCTTAACAGGGTGACAGTTGCCTATCCTACGGCTATGTTCATCATACCTATGAGTTTTGAAAGCAAGACACCTTTTCCTCCACTTTCTGCTGAAGATCAAGATAGATCTGTCTTGATCAGATCAAACACTTGTTTTTTCTAATTCTCCCTATGATGCATTCTATTCCTAACTAGAAGTGGATTATTTCTCATTCTTAAACCATTGTTCAGAAGACCACTTTTTTCAATACTGTTCACTCCTTTTATCTGCCTTCCTCTTCAATATCACTGGAGTTGAAAGCACTATAGCAGGACATATCAAAATTCTAAATTAGCAACGTATGGGTGAAGCATCATGCCTGTAGTATAGCTGTAGTGGCATACCACATTCTTTCAGTGTAGTTCACTTGAACGGTAGGCACTTAGGCAAAGGGATACAAAATTTATACTATAATAAAACATAATGTTGATGATGGATATGACGCACATACATAAAAAGTCACAGTTCAAAATAAGGGAAAATGTAAAAGCAAACTACTGCATAAAGTTGAAACAATAACTGAAGACTTAGAGAAAGTACCATTTGACCCAAGCCTAAAAAGATAAGAAAGAATTTGAATTTTACTTAAGAGGTAATAGAGAACTAATGATGGATTTTGAGTTTCATGCCTAGGTTTATATATGTGGAATATAAGTTTGGAGTTGATATGAAGAATAGGTTGGAGGGGGTGGGAAGGTGATAAAAAAGAAGGTAAAACCTGTTAGGAGGTTATCATAATAGTTCATGCGATTATGACTTGTATTGGGATGGTGAAAGTGGATGCAGGAAGGAAAAGTATTAAGATAAAATGAAAGGCATATTAGTATTTTTTTTTTTTTATTTTGAGTCCCAAATTCTCTCTCTCCCTTAGGGTCTTCCTCATCTGTTGAAAAAGAAAGCTATGTACTATCCTTTGTACATATGCGAATTCCTATGAAACATTTCCATATTAGACATGTTACAAAAAAAGAGGCAAGAAAAATAAAGTGAAGCAGATCTGTTTCAATCTGCTCTCGGAGTTCATTGGTACCCTCTGCAAGTGGACAGCATTTTAAATCATGCTCATTGTTTTGATCGGATTAGCTAAGTCTTTCCTAAGTGATTGTCTCTACACTGTTGCTATTACTGTGTACAATGTTCTTCTGGTTCCGCTCATTTCACTCCATAGCAGTTCACATAACTCTTCCCAGATCTTTCAGAAACAATCCCCTTTCTCATTTATTATAGCACAAAATTATTTCATCACCATTCTATACAACTTATTTATCCATCCCCGAATTGATAGACATTGCTTCAATTTACAATTCTTTGCCAGCATAAAAAAGAGACACAATAAATGTTTTTGTACAAATAGGTCCTTTTCCTTTTCTTTTAATCTCTTTTGGATACAAACCTTGTAGTAGTATTGCTAGGTCAAAGGGTATGCATAGTTGAGCATAGTTTAAAATTGTTTTCCAAAATGTTTGGGCCAGTTCACAACTCTACCGGCAATACATTAGTGTCCCTATTTTTCCACACATGCCTTTCCTCATTTGTCATTTTCCTTTTCTGTAATGTTAGTCAATCTAAAGGGGTGGGGTGATACTTCAGAGTTATAGTAATATTCATTTCTCTAATTATTAGTGATTTAGAGCATTTTATATGATTATTGATAGCTTTGATTTCTTCTGAAAATTGCCTGTTCATATCTTTTGACCATCTGTCAATTGGAGGATGACTTTTATTTTTAGAAATTTGACTCAATTTCTTATATATTTGAGAAATGATCCCATTATCAGAGAAATTTGCTGTAATCTTTTTCCCTCCAGTTTCTTATTTTCAGTATGGAGTCTAGAATGCGTAAACACTAAGTGGTGAGAAAATAAATGTATTGTTACAGTGTGTTTAAGAAGAGGAAGAGAACTGAAGAGGGATAGCTGAAAAGTAGATTCAAAGGAAGGGATTTTTTTTTTTTACGATGATGGTGACCAGTGTGTGTGTGTGTGTGTGTGTGTGTGTGTGTGTGTGTGTGTGTGTGTGAAAGGGGGAAGGGTAGAGGAAGGAAGAATCAGAATCAAAGACAGGTTGAACATGTATGTTAAAGTGGTAGGTGCTTATTGCTATTTAGAAATTGTTCAGAACTTTTCTTACTGATCTTCTATCTCTATCTTAGAGCAAATATAGCTTTTTTCCTTCTTTTCTTAAGACCCTGACAACAATGTTAGTGTCCCACAATAGCCTCCTACTTCAGTGATAGAATTGAGATCAGCAAACAATCAGTACCCTTAGCTCCTTTTATCCATGAAAAGTTTTCAAGATCAAAGACTTTTTCTACATCTATTGAGATAATCATATGGTTTCAATTGGTTTTGTTGCTGATATGATCAATTATGCGGATAGTTTTCCTAATATTGAGCCAGATCTGCATTTCTGGTATAAATCCTACCTGATTGAAGTGTATTATTCTCATGATAACTTGCTGCAATCTTTTTGCTAATACCTTATTTAAAAAATTTTTCATTTATATTTGTTAGGAAAATTAGTCTATAATTTTCTTTCTCTGTTTTGTTTCTTCCCTGTTTAGGTAGCAACACCATATTTGTATCATAAAAAGAATTTGGTAGGATTCCTCCAGTTTTCTGAAATAATCTATATAGTACTGGAAGTAACTGTTCTTTAAATGTTTGATAGAATTTGCTCATACATCTGTCTGGTTCTGGATATTTCTTTCCTAGTGAGTTCACTGATGAATTGTTCAATTTCATTTTTCTGAGTTGGCATTACTTAAGTATTTTCCTTCCTCTTCTGTTAATTTGGGCAATTTAAATCTTTGTAAATATTCATCCTTTTCACTGAGATTGTCAAACTTATGGACATAAAATTGAGCAAAATAATTTCTAATTAATTGTTTTTTTCATCAGGGGTGAATTCACCCTCTTTATTTTTGATACTGGTAATTCGGTTTTCTTCCTTCCTTTTTTAAATCAAATTGACCAAAAGTTTATCAATTTTATTCTTTTTTTATAAAACGAGCTCTTAGTTTTATTTATTAGTTTGATAGTTTTCTTAATTTCAATTTTCTTAATCTCTCCTTTAGTTTTCAGTATTTCTAATTTGGTATTTAATTGAGGATTTTCAATTTGTTCTTTTTGTAGCTTTTTTCAGTTGCATGCCCAACTCATTGATCTCTTCTTTCTCTATTTTATTCATGTAAGCCTTTAGACATATCAAACTTCCCCTAAGAACTGCCTTTGCTGCATCCCATAAGTGTTAGTAGGTTGTCACATTATCGTTAGTCTCTTGAATGATGTTATTGATTATTTGTATGATTGTTGTTTGACCTACTCATTCTTTAGGATTAGATTATTTAGTTCCAATTACTTCTTGGTCTATCTTTCCATGGCCCTTTATTACATATAATTTTTATCGCATCATGACCTGAAAAGGATTCATTGAGCATTTCTTCCTTTCTGCCCTGGATTGTGAGATTTTGATGCCCTAGTATATGATCAATTTTTGCATCTGTTGTGTACTGCTAAGGTAAAAGTATATTCCTTTCTATCCCCATTCAGTTTTCTCCAAATATCTATCATATCTACCTTTTCCAGAATGCTATTCACCTCCTTAACTTCTTTCTTATTTATTTTGAGGTTAGATTTATCAAGTTCATTAATGGAGAAGTTGAGGTCCCCCATTAGTATAGTTTTGCTTTCTATTTCTTCCTGTAACTCCCTTATCTTCTCTACTAAGTATCTGGATGCTATACCACTTGGTGCATATATGTTTGGTAATGATATTGCTTCATTGTCTATGATGCCTTTTGGCGGGATGTAGTTTCCTTCCTTATCTCTTTTGATTAGATTTATTTTTTCCTTTTGCAGTATCTGAGATTAAGATTGCTACTCCTGCTTTTTTTTTTACTTTAGCTGAAGTCTAATATATTCTACTCTAGCCATTTACCTTTACCCTGTGTGTATCCCCCTGTTTAAAATATGTTTCTTGTAAACAACATATTGTAGGATTATGGTTTTTAATCCATTTTGCTCTCCACCTCCATTTTATGGGAGAATGCATCCCATTCATATTCAGTTATTATTACTATTTGTATCTTTCTCTCCATCCTACACCCCCCCAATTATGCTTTTATTTCTCCTTTCTCTCTTTCCCTCTTCCAAAGAGTGTTACTTTTGACAACAACTTCCCTCAATCTCCCCTCCCTCCTATCGGCTCCCCTCCCTTTTCTTCCCCCTTTTCCCTCATACTTCCTGTAGGGCAACTTATATTTCTATGCTTAACAGAGTATGTTATTACCATCTTGTATCAAATCTAATGAGAGTAAAGCTCAAACAATGCTCATCTCCCTCCCTTTTTCCCTCTACTATAATATGGTTTTGTGCCTCTTCATAGGATGTGATTTACACTTTTCTGCCTTCTCCTTTCCTCTTCTCCTTTCATAATCCTTAATTTGGTTTTTTATCATCACATTAGTTAATTTATACCCATACCCTCTATCTATGTATATCCCTTTTAAGTGTCATTTATATATATACATATATATATGCAATTTTCAAGATGAACAAGTATCATCCTCTCATACATGAATGTAAACAGTTTGCCCATATTAAATAATTTTTTCCTGTTAACATTTTTATCCCTCTCTTGAATCTTTTTTTAAAGATAAAATTTTCTATTGAGCTCTGACCTTTTCATCAAGAAGATCCGGAAATCCTTTATTTCACTGAATGTCCATCTTGCCTGAAAGATTATGCTCAATTTTGCTGAGTAATTTATCCTTGGTTGTAGTTCAAGCTCCTTTGCCTTACAAAATATCATATTCCAATTCCTCCAAACATTTAATATAGAAGCTGCAAAGTCCTGTTCTCCTTGACCTGATAATTCTGGAATTTGACAACAATATTCCTTGGCACTTTCAATTTGAGATTTCTTTCAGGAAGTGATCAATGACTTCTTTCAATGACTCTTTCTCCCTCTGAATCTAGGATATCAGGGCAGTTTTCCTTGATGATTTCTTAGAAGATATTGTCCCGCCTCTATTTTTCATCATGGCTTTCCAGTAGACTAATAATTCTTAGATTATCTCTCCTGGATTTAATTTCCAGATCACTAGTTTGTTTGTTTGTTTTTTTCTAATGGGATATTTTATGTTTTCTTCTATTTGTTTTCATTCTTTAGATATTGTTTGACTGATTCTTGATGCCTCATAGAGTCATTAGCTTTTACTTCCCCAATTCTAATTTTTAGCAAATTGTTCTCTTCAGTTAGCTTTTGCACCTCCTTTTACATTTGTCCAATTTTTCCTTTTAAGGAACTATTTTCTCCAGTTAGGTTTTATGCCTCCTTAACCATTTGACCAGTTTTACTTTTTAAGGAGCTGATTGTATTTTTAAAATTATTGGTCAATTTTTTTCTACCTCTCTAATTTGGCTTTTAAAATCTTTTTTGAACTCTTTCAAGGATGTTCTTTAGGCTTCTGTTCATATTCCCTTTTGAGGTTTGAGATGTGGGTATAGTGTCAATACTTTCCTCTCCTGAATTTGTATTTCGATCTTTCCTGTCCTTGTAATAAGATTCTATGGTCTATGCTTTTTCTAATTTACTCTTACTTGTGGTGATTGCCTTTTTTGCTGGCTTTTGAAGTGTATCTCCGCTTCTGGGTCATGGGTTGTTTTTTCCTTATTTCTGGTGCTGGGAACTGGGGGCCTGGTTACTGGCTTTGTGTGGTGTGTCCTCTGGTTCTTTCAGCTGGAAGCTATATAATGTTGCAGCTTCCCTAGTGTTGAGCTGACGGATATGTGCCAAGGCTGAGAACAGGGGAAGTCTATCTGAGTATCCTCAGGGTTACACTGAAGCTCCCAGAGTGAGATATGAGGGAGAGATAATCTGGCTGTTGGAGGTCTCTTCCTCCCCTTGGGCTGTACTAGAGCACTGGCAGGTTCAGTGGCTGGTGAACTTCATCTGAACTGGTGTCTGTCCAATTCCCCTGTCTATTCTAAGACACATCTGGGGTTCTGCTGTTGGTGCTTTCTGGTTCCACCCCACTAGGGCCTGAGATCTCTTGCTAGTGCACAGAGGAGAGGCTTTCTAGGACACCTTTGGTCCTGTAATGGTCCCCTTTGACCATAGCAAGAGGGACCTTTCCCATCAATCTCCCCAGTCCCCTGAGCTAAAAAACTGCTATACCCCTTCTGCTGGCTCCAGTATTCCCGGATTTTTTCTGGGGAAATATTCTCTAAGTTTTCCAAGGTCAACAAGGGATAGTGAGAGCTTTTACAGTTCAATCTATCATCTTGGCTCCTGGAAGTTCAAATAGGTGACTTTCATACAGTCAGTCTGTGAGCAAATAGCCCCAAGAGCAACCACTGTTACTGCCATAAGTCCAGCCCTTCTCTTTTTTCCTGCATCTGCTAGGAAAAAAGCATCATGATTCTTTACTATACATTTTCAACCTGTCTCTGTTGCCTCTGTTGAAAGGTCAAAGAGTACAGTTACAGAAATACAGCCAGAATGGGGAAAGGAACTGGGAGTATGGAGAGTGCTCAAACTCAAAAGACCTAAGTATATCAAAGAGATCAAAAAGCAAATTCAGCATAGAGAAGGACTGGGAAAGGTGAGAACAAAAGGACTTATATTTAGAACAGAAATTCAAATTCAGGATCTTGAAGGTTTTGTAAGCTTGTGTCAGTGTGAGGTCTAAAGCATAACTACGATGGTATGTGACTAAAATGGGGTGGGAACTGAATGTTTTGAATTTAAGGAGCCTGAGGAATTATGCAATATGTGTGTGAGGGAGTGGTCAGGATGAATACTGAAGTCCCTTAATGATGAGGAGGTGATAGACAGGAAGACTATAAACTAGATATTAAGTCATTAGAATACTTGAGAGAATAATTTGTAAGTCAATCAATGATAGTAAAAATTATAGTGAAAAAGAGTAAAAATTAGGAGAGGCTAACAAATGCCTTACACACCCTTCAGAAGAAGACATGATGACTGGATGGAGAGTTTCTCTAGGTCATCTTCTCTTCAAATGGCATCATGCTGATTTTTATTCCTTGGAACATTATAGTTCTCATAATCATTAAATATTGTATAGCATTTATCTTAAGTACCCACCAGGGAAAATCAAGTGCATAAAGATTGCTTGTTTCTAGAACATTAATCATATTCAGTTGAGTTGACTATGTATAGAGATAATCTATCAATATATTTGTCTTGGGACAAGCACTGCAAATGGGCAATAAATTGGGACTAAGACTGAATAGGAGGAGAGCGAGCTGAAATGCCTTTGAGAAGTTTTGTAATTATTTTAGTGACCTCAATATTTTCTCTCAAATGCAGGCCCATTTTTTAAAATTCTAATTTATTTTTAGTTTTCAAGATTTATTTCCACAAGATTTTGAGTTACAAATTTTCTCCCCATCTCTCGCCTCTGCCAAACCCAACACAGCATGCATTCTGATTACCCCTTTCCCCAGTCTGCCCTTCCTTCTGTCATACCCCTCCCTTCTCTTATCCATTCCCTCTATTTTCTTGGAGTACAAGATAGATTTCTATATGCCATTGCCTGTATGACTTATTTCCCAGTTGCATGTAAAAACAATTTTTAACATTCATTTTTAAAACTTAAGAGTTCCAACTTCTCTCCCTTTCTCCTTCCCCACATGTCCTCACTGAGAAGGCAAGCAATTCAATATAAGCTATATATGTGTAGTTTTGCAAAAGACTTCCATCTTGTGGAAGTGGATCTTTTCATGTGGAATAGTAACTATATTTCCCTCCACATTATTCTGCCCCCCAATTATTCTATTCTCTCTTTTGGCCATATCCCTCCCTAAAAGTATTTACTTCTAATTATGCCCACCTCCCATTTGTCCTGCCTTCTATCATTCCCCAACTCCCGCTTATCCCCTTCTCCCTTTCTCCCCTAGTTTCCTGTAGTGTAGTATAGAGTTTCATAGCAAATTGAGTAAGCATATTATTCCCTCCTCAAGCTAAATGGGATGAGAGTAAGGTTCACTTTTCCCCTGTAACCTCCCCTCTCTTCCTTTCTATTGAAAAACACTTTTTCTTGCATCTTTTATGTGAGAAATAATTTTCCCCATTCAATTTTTCCATTTCTCCTCCCAAAATATTCCTCTTTCACCCCTTAATTTTATTTTTAGTTATCATTCCTTCCTATTCAACTCATTCTGTGCCCTCTGTCTATATGTATATAATCCCTCCAACTACCTTAGTACTGAGAAAATCTCAAGAGTTACAAATATTATCTTTCCATGTAGGAAGGTAAACAGTTCAACTTTAGTAAATCCCTTGTGATTTCTCTTTCCTGTTTACCTTTTCATGCTTCTCTTAATTCTTGTGGTTGAAAATCAAATTTTCTATTCAGTTCTGATCTTTTCATCAATAATGCTTGAAAGTCCCCTATTTCATTGAATAACTATTTTTGTCCCTTGAAATATTATAGTCAGTTTTTCTGGGTAAGTGATTTGTGGTCTTAATCCTACTTCCTTTGATTTCTGGAATATCATATTCCAAGCCCTTCAATCTCTTAATGTAGATGCTGCTACATCTTGTGTTATCCTAATTGTATTTCTATAATACTCAAATTGTTTCTTTCTGGCTGCTTGCAATATTCTCTCCTTGACCTGGGAATTCTGGAATTTAGCTGCAATATTGTAGGAGTTTTTATTTTGGGATCTCTTTCAGGAGGCCATTGGTATATTCTTTCAATACTTATTTTACTTTCTGGTTCTACAGTATCGGGGCTGTTTTCCATGATAATTTCTTGAAAGATGATGTTGGCTCTTTTTTTGATCATGGCTTTAAGGTAATCCCATAATTTTTAAAATGTCTCTCCTGAATCTATTTTCCAGGTCAGTTGTTTTTCCAATGAAATATTTCATATTGTCTGCTATTTTTCATTCCTTTGGTTTTGTTTGATAATTTCTTGATTTTTCATAAAGTCATTAGCTTTCATCTGCTGTATTCTAATCCTTAAATAATTATTTTCTTCAGTGAGCTTTTGAACCTCCTTTTCCATCTGGTCGATTCTGCTTTTTAGGGCATTCTTCTCCTTATCAGACTTTTGTGTCTCTTTTGTCACTTGGATTAGTCTACTTTTTGTAGTGTTATTTTCTTCATCATTTTTTCGGTCTCCTTTAGCAAGCAGTTGACTAATTTTTCATAATTTTCTTGCATAACTCTCATTTCTCTTCCCAATTGTTGCTCTGCTTCTCTTACGTGATTGTCAAAATCATTTTTGAACTCTTCCTTGGCCTGAGACCAATTCATATTTTTCTTGGAGGCCTTGGATGGAAGAGCTTTGATTTTGTTGTCTTCTGTTTGCATGTTTTGGTCTTCCTTGCCACGAAAGTAAGATTCTATAGTCTGGTTCTTTTTTCAGTTTTTGTTTATTGTTCCAGGCATTTACTCAACTTTTGAGCTCTCTGTCAAAGTAGATTTGTGCTTTCAGTGGGGTTGGGGGGTTATACTGTCAGCTGCTCAATTTCTCCCACGGTCTGTGGTCCTAGAGATCCAGAAACAATCTCTATTGCTGCCCCTGATGCTGTGGATTCTTTATCCCCCTTCCCCCTCTGTCATCCTGAGGCTAGACCATTTCACTCTCACACACTGGTGTCACAGGCTTTTTCCACTGACCTTCCAATTTGTCCTCAGCGTTTTGGGGTGCTGAAGTCTGGAAACTGCCCCAAGTGCAAGAGATTCAATCTCCCCAAGGCCTGCTCAGGTCCTGTCTGTGCGAGCGCGGCCAGCCCTGGACTGTGTCCTGCCCCCTGCATGGTGCGATAGACACTTCCCCACAACCTTCCAGGCTGCCTTGGGCTGAAGATTTGTTTCATTCTGTCATTCTGTAGGTTCTGCACCTCCAGAATTTGTTTAGAACCATTTTTTTGCAGGTATTTGGCTGGGCTTGGGGTCAATGCTCTAGAAAGTGTGTGCTGTTATTCCACCATTTTGGCTCCACCTCAGGCCCATCTTTTAAAAACCATTATTGTACTAGTGATTTACAAATTCAAATCATGGAAGACTATAGTATTGGAAGAGTTGAAACTGAATATCAAAGGGAAACAGGTGCATGAACCCCTATTGTTGGGAGACAGGTCGAGGGAGAGAATGGAATAAATGGACAGCAGGACAGGGCAGAGGAAAATGTGATTAGTCCTTTGCAAAATAACTGTTGTGAAAGTGTTTTTCATTGATACATGTGCATGACCTGTATCAAATTGCTTGTTTTCTCAATGAAGGCAGTAGGGAGGGAGGGAGCAAGAGAATATGGAACTCAAAGCTTTAAAAATGAATGTTAAGAATACAGACAATGGAATATAGAAATCTATTTTGCCCTACAGGAAAATAGAGGGAAGGAGGATGGAAAAGGGGAGGTGATAGAAGGGAGGACAGACTCAGGGAAGGGGTGGATGTATGATGCATGCTGTCCTGAGGTAGGGAGTGGGGAGAGAGAGGGAATATATGTAAATCAAATTCTTGTGGAAGTGAATGTTGAAAACTGAAAAATAAATTATATACTTAAAAAAAAAAGAAAATAAACAGATGCATGGTGGGCATAAGACTCATAATTTAGGTAAATACCTAAATAAGGAATCGTGTAGAAGAGAACAAAATGTTCATAAAGAATTATATGACCAAAAGGATAGGTTAATCATGAGGGAAGAATGAGAGGCAGCAGATAGGCTATGCTTATCATTGGTATCCTTGTGAAACTGCAAGAAAACAAAAAAGACTCCATCACATTGGACAGAGATTTTTTCCCTCCTTCCCCCACTGCAGTGAATTAATGGAAGCAAATCCTTGGATAAGAATCATATAGGCTGAGCAAGCATAGATGGTATGTTGTACACATCATTGGAGGGAACACAAAATCAATGAAATCATATATACATTAGAGAATTTAAGATTCCATAAGAAAAATAAAGAGGCCTCTGTGAAGGAACAGAATATAGGGTATGATGATTCCCTCCTTCTTGGGCCTATAAAATTTGTATGGGTAGAAGCAGGAGAAAAAGTGATCATCAGTGGAGAGAGTTACTCTTTCCTCAAGAGAAAGCCAGGTTTCATTTACATTAAGAAGAGAAAAGAATGTTGGAAGAAAAGGATACAGGAGAAAGTCTTTTTGTGTTGTTTTGTTTTAAATAAGAGAGTGGAGAGTCTCAAGGATAAAGTAATATAGTTAACTGGGAAATGGCTGAACCAAATGAAGTGACCCTGGGGAGCATAGAGCTGATTCCATTTAGGATGAAGGAATTAGAGGAGATAAGTAAGGAGAAACTGATTGCATTGTGGGTTGAGGCAGACAACTGGAATTGAGAGGTTGAATGGAGAGGCATGTTGGCGATAGAAACTTGTACAACTAAATCACCTCAGTTTTCAATTAACATGAAATATTGGTAATTCAGGATATAACCCTGAGAATTAAATCCAAGATATTTTTTGACTCATGCTAATTAAGCCTATAGGATTTCCCAGTGGGTGAGAGGGAGGCCAATGTGAAAATTCACTCATAGTTATTCTTTACCTCATATTTATAAAAAAACAAACAAACTATGAATTGGAGATAAGTATAGTCAGTATTTTTCTTCTGTGACATGTTCTTTTGCTCATTAGACTCTTAGTGGGGGCCATCTCCAGTTGTCCTAATCTATAACTTGCTGCTGGACCTAGATGACTCTGGAGGAGAAAGTAAAGCTGGTGACTGCACAGCTCTCCCTCTTTTAAATCCAAATCACTTGCAAATCATGGCATTACCTTTCTGATGCCATGGTTCTCTTCAAGAATGAAGGACAAATAGCAATAAATTCTTAATGCTGGTCTTCAAGATCGTGTGATCTTTATCTTCATGAGATTGGAGAATTTGAGATTTAGAAGGGACCATAGAAGCCATCTGTTCCAACTCATATCTGGACAATAATTGCTGAATACTAATCAAGTTTATTTCCTAACTATCCTGCATTTATTTTGTACTTATTCTGTATGTTCTTACCTCTATGTGTTGTCCCTAATAGTGTGTAAATTCCTTGAGAATGGCAACTGTGTGATATATTTCTGGGGCATGTTAGAAACTTATTAAATGTTTGGTAACCAATTGATCCTTCCTACAGTACTTTTTGAATTACCTTTCCATCCAGCCTGATTGATAGCTATCCATCCGTTCTGATATGTCAGTTCAGGAGAATGTGTTTGAAGGCCTTTCTTTTACCATAGCCGGGGAAGTCACCTCATAACTGTACAGCAACATGATTGGTAACTATTTCAAGTTGGAAGATTCACATAGCCTATATAATATAATCTGTAGTGTCTATGAAGAGATCGTAGGAATGGTATAGAGGTTCAATATTAAGCCAAATGAGTATTGGTTAAAAGAACTAGAAATACTTAGATTGTTCAACCCAGCAAGGAAGGTGATGTTGGGTTGGGGGTGGTAGAAAGATATAATAACTGTATATCATAGATATGGAGGTAGGTAAGTGATTCACTTGGTAAATCTTTGGAGCTGGACTCAGGAAGATCCGAATGCACATCCAGTTGTGAACACTTGTTATCTCTTTGGCTCTGGACAAGTCATTTAAACTCTAACTCCCTCAGTTTCCTCAACTGTAAACTATTCACCTTTGCTCCAGAGGGCATTAACAGAGGTAATGAGTAGAAGTCACAGGGAGACAATTTTAGGTTTGATATAGGGAAATATTTCTCAGTAATGGAATGGGCTAACTTAGGAAATATGACCTCCTCCTCACTTGGGATATGACCATTCTTTAGGCATGATGTAATAGGGATTCTTGTTTATATATGAATTGATACAATGATAAACAGATGAACTTAGTAACCTACTTATGAGAAACGGGTGATGGAGGAATGGTTGATATCTTGCTACTGGATAAGATCCTTCAATATCCATGCTTTCTAGACAATAGATAGGAGAAGCTTATATGCAATGGAAAAAGTATTGACTCTCAAATCAGAGGACCTGGGTTGAAATCTAGAACTTTAATAATAAATGTTTAACAGTTAAGTCTGTAAAAAAGATATCTACAATATAATTATAATACATATAATTTTAATTATTATTTTAATTATAATATACATCATTAATATTTTTTCATCACTTTTGTAAATCTAGAAATCAGCAAAACAATAAATCAATTCATGATTTTGATGTTTGTGATTTTCCAAGGCATAAATGTTCAATGCTGAAAATTTAACAATTGGTTCCCCTTATATCAAATCTCATCTCTGATATTTACTAGCAATGTGGCCCTTAAAAACAATGGTCCCCAGTTCACTCATTGATAAAATGAGAGAGTTGGATTAAACATCCTCTTGCTGTTCTACATCCTAAGATATTTTTTTTTGGCTTCCTCTTGGAAAACATCTTGGAAACTCCGCTCTCCATTCACTCTCCTCCAGTCAATCCTCTTGGTCCTGGGTAGTTTTATTTTTTTGTGCCTCTTGGGCTCTGCTTTACCTTACCCTTTTTTCCCTTGTCTACTATCCTGACAAGCTAGCAACCTTCTCTGGTGCATTAGCAGTTATGTTCGAGACTTGCTAAAGATAGATAAAACATTTCCTCATTTGCAAGGGGCTTTTCTCAGACAACTGTGTGAGCCATATTTGACAGGGCATATATTATCTATATTTTAAAGGTGAGGAAACTGAGGCTAAAAGTAATTGTAGTCACTATCAATAGCTTAAATAATGTCAAGCATTTTCCTAGGAGACACATACACACACACACACACACACACATACACACAAAGCCCCCAGCAGTATATCCCTCTTCTTTTTAAAAATATTTAATTAATGTATTTGTTTTCAGTTTTCAACAAACACTTCTATAAGTTTTAATTTTTCTCCCCTTCTTTCTCTCCTTTCTTCCTGGGATGGCATGCAGTCTTATATGGGTTCTAAACACATACTTTCTTATCAAGCACATTTTCCCTTTAGTCATGTTGCATAGAAGAATTAAGATGAATGGGAGAAACCTTGAGAAAACAAAATAAAACAAAACATAAAACAGGATGAAATAGTCTGCTTCGTTCTGATTCCATAGTTCTTTCTCTAGATGTGGATGACATCTTGACTCAAGTGTCCTTTGGGAATGTTTTAGGTCCTTGTATTGCTATGAAAGGCTAAGTCTATCAGAAACAGTTCTTACATACTGTGGCTATATAATGTTCTCCTGGTTCTGCTTATTTTACTCTGCATCAGTTCATATAAGTCTTTCCAGGTTTTTCTGAAGACCAACTATTCGTCATTTCTTATGACATAATAGTATTCCATTATATTCATATACCCCAACTTGTTCGGTCATTCCCCAGTTGATGAGTATTCCCTCGATTTGGAATATCCCTCTTCTCATAGGCACCTGTAAACAAGCTCACATGCCCTGCTTATTCACTATTGTGACTATTACAGTGTCTGTAAGAATCAGTTGACAAGCATCTATTAAACGTCACGTATGTGCCTGGAACTATGGTAGGTCCTAAGGACACAAAGACAGAAAGGAGAGAGTGTGTTCTTTCAGGAAGCATGCATTTTTGGTGTGAGAATTTAGATTACTATGTAAGAAGTTTGTACAATGAATCAGGAATACATAAAAGGGAGCACTTGGATAAAAAGTTAAATGCATTTGGCCAGTGTAATTATGGCACTTGGTAAGAGAATAATACCATACTATTTTCTTGAAAAGGGACTAAAACATGGATTATTTACTGTTAAATCTGCATGATGGTAACTGAGGCCATTGCTCATAGTAAATTAGGGAGGACTGTACAAAGGAAAGGAGAGGAGATCATGAGCCTCAGCGGAAATGCAGATTTCTAAACGACAAAAAAGAACCTTTCAGAAAGTTCCTATTTGGCCCATCCAGGACCCTGTCTCATGACATTATGTGTACCCATTGCTTGTCCTACATATATTGTGTTGGTTCTAATTTAGGAAAACAAGAATTCATATTGCTTATGACTAATAGAATTTTATACCTTCCATATGTTCAACTCTCCATTTACTGATTCAACCAAAATTTTCCTTTTTGTTAGTTTGGGAACTTACTGGAGTGGTGAATAGAGCCACAGGAGAGTAGATTGGCATAGCATTTCCAGAAGCAGTGATGGCACTGATTTGATTATGTTTCCAAAACTGAAAAGTAGAGGGGGCAGGGTATTCATAGAGAAAAAAATGAATGATGAGTAATTGAAAGGGAAGAAAAGTGAATTATGGCTAAAATCCCTAAATACAGTAGGCCAAGTGAGGCATTTACTAGTCAGGATAGTGGTTCTTCAGGTGGAAATTCTGGAGCTGAAACGGCTTTAGTGCTCTAGAATTCAGTCTTTGGTACAGGAAGCAAAATATCCAAATTATGAAGTGCATCTATTTAAATAAAAGCCAAAAGAACACTTTATATTAGCTTTCCTTGGGGGCAAAAAATGAAATTCTTTTTGTGAAATGAAGTGATTATTGTTTAGGCTGAAATAGAAAAATTAACAAAGACAGGAAAATTTTGTAAGTTGCATGCACAGGGTGCTGTGTGATTCTAGGTATCATATTAAAGGGAAAAATGAAACTTGCCATTTTGATGATTTCTGGAAATAGATAAAACTATTTTGATGGAGCGAGTGAGTTTCTTTGATTGACAGGGAAGGAAATGAAGCCATACATCTCCTCCATTTCTCTACCAACTTTCTGGAAGTTCAGCTTTCTATATGATATTGACGTCCCTCACCGTAACCAGTGATTGTGTGTTCAGAGTCTCTGAAATATCTTTCAGTTTTGCTGATGAAGAGCCAAAATACTTCTGGTGCAATAATAACAAAAAAAAATTCTCATGTTTTTCTGCCTGGAGTCACAAGGTGTAGGCTTGGTACTCATTTCAAATATGTGAAGGCTGTGGGTGTGTTTTGATTTCAGTACTGTTTTTTTTTTTCTTTTTAACGTAATTTGATGTGGTTTTATTCTTAGAACTTTGCTTACATTTTAATGTTTTCACAGTGAGAAATAGCAGTCATTTGATGCGTTTTTTAAGCCTTATCAGTAGAGTCAATTAAAAAGCAGTTCCTTAGTTTTTAGAAACAACTTATCACACCATATATTATTGAATCACACTATTTAGTCACAAAATCAAAATCCTATATTTCAGCAGACCACTTCAAAGAACTCTTAGGCAAGTTTTCACAAGTCATTAAATTATGAAATTTTGCTAGCTAATTTGGATCTCTGTGGCTTTTTTTTCTTTAAGGATTTATAGTAGATGTTACTTCTCTGCACAGTAAAGACTTACTTCCATGATGTATTTATAACTTGTTTTTCCCTTATTACTCCCTCACCTTTCTTTCTTCCTCACCACTTTTATGGGGAGTATTCATGGAAAGCAAACTGGCATCCCACTTCTCCTATTTATTGCCTGTTGGACCCTGGAAACATTTACATCCCTGTGTTGAACTTTTTTCTCATCAGTAAAATTATGGGGATGGATAAAGTGGATTCCAGAGTTTGTTCTGATTGTAAAACTTATGAATAATAAACTAAAGCAAGCATTGAACAGTTACTAATCCAGTATCCAAATGAGTCGATTTTGTTTAAATAAATCAATCCCATGGTTTCACATTCTAATGAAAAATACCTGGTTGGCTAATTGGTTTTCCTTTACTTTTTACCTGATGGTATTGCTATCATATAGGCAAGACCGCAGGAAACCAAATTGCTATTTTAAAAGGATTATGTAGTACATTGTAGGACTCAATAGAAGTTAACTGTCATATTTTTTCATTGTCTATGTTACTGATTCACTACTTTAGTTTGGAAACTGGGTTGTATTCTAGAGTTAGTCTTATACCAAAGGTTCTGATACTCTGATTGTATCCCTGTCTCTAGAAATGCCTATTAGAAAACAGAGAAAATTTAAAATAATAAAAGTTAGCCAGACACAGTGCTTTCAGGTTCTACATATTTGACTGCAGGATTGCTTCTAACCCAGAGAACGTTATCACCACTTCCTGTAGTTTCCATTTAAGAGCACCTCTAAAACAACTAGAACAGTAAAGATACTCTAAAAAGCTTTTGTTAAAATGAAGCATTCTTATGAGGTAACTCACCCTCGTATCTCCAGCTATCCTGCTCCACTGTGGCAATTCCATTACAGGTGGCTAGGTGGAACACTGTATAGAGTACTGTGCTTGGAGTCAGGTAGATCTCAGTTCAAATTCAGCCTTAGACACCTACCAGCTATGTGATCCTGAACAAGTCATTTCACCTCAATCTGCCTCACTTTCCTCACATGTAAAAGGTGGATAATAAAAGCCCCTTGTCTTCTAGATTTCTTGTGAAGATAAAGTGAGATAAATATTTGTAAAGCAATTTGCAAACCATAAAACACTATATAATGTACTTGCTAGTAAATACTGTTTTTTTGGTTGTGAAGTGCTAGACTAAGAGTCAGAAAAAGTTGAGTTCCAATGTTCCTAAGACGTTTACTAGCTATGTCATCCTGGACAAATCATTTACCTAGTATGGGCCTGTTTCCTCATCTCTAAAATGGGGCCAGTCATAGCAGTTACTATATGAGGTTCTTTTGAGACTCAAACAAGATAATGTTTATAAAGTGATGTTCCAGCTTTGAAGCACTACATAAGCTAGTAATTATTATTTTTATTAATTCTCCCAAAAGTTTCCATACCAATGGTGGGTGTAGGGCACACACATGCACACTGAAGATACTTTTAACAAAGGAACATGTATAGATGACATTTATGGAAGAAACATGTGTGGTTTGGAGCGGGGAAATGTGAAGGTATACAATGCAGGAGTCTATTTGGCCAGGGAACATGAATGGACTATAGGCATGTAACAATGTGTATCTGGGGCAATTCACATCTTCTGTGTTGCCAAGTTTCCATTGTCCTCAAAGTAAATAGAGAGAGAATTTAAAGCCAAGTCCTCTCAATCCAAATTGAACACATACTCTTATGAGGTCAGACATACCATCCGGAAGGCAAAGATGTATGTTGCATATTGTTCACAGCCTAAGAGTCATGCAGAGATCTTATAAAACACATGAGCAACTACAGATAAGCTATACGGCAATCTTACTGTTCCATGGGTTCTCAGAAAATGTATCAAATGCTGGATTTATCTGATGAAAAAATTTCATCGTGATTATCATACTCAGGAAACCTGGCATCATGGATAAAATGCTGGACTTTGAAAAACTGAGGCAATTCACTGAATGCATATGGGAATGTTTCCTTATTTATAAAATGAAGATAATAGCATTTACCTCACAGAATCAAATGAGGTATCTTATGACACGTGCATTGCAAACTTAAACTGAATGTCAGTTGTCATCAGCTGCAGAGGTAATTACCTATATGGGCTCCATACAAAATTCAGGATGTGTTGAATATGAAAGAATGAAGGATGGGTTGGGAGTAAACAAACTTTTCCTCTATTATTTTGAAAATACTGAAAATTTCTTTCAGTTGTTTTTCATACTAGTTATCCACAGGAATTGTGTAAGCTTTTTGTATTAGCAGCTGATTCATTATAGGTGCTCAGTAAATACCTGATGATAAAAAGGGGCTTACCACCTGTATTTTGGGGAAACAGTACAGATCTGGTTGGATTCCAGTATATCTGGCAAATAAGATCAAGCCCTTGAAGATCTATCTTGTGAGGGTTAAATCCTCTTAAGAAAATAAGTCCTCTGATATTTGAAAGCAGCCAGAATAGGATTTAAAGGATAAAAAGGCTGGGAAAAGTAAATCTTTGTTCTGGATAAAATAATCATTAGGCTATGAAACTGATGAGGACTGATTTAAGTCTGGATGTATTTTTAAATTTTAAGAATTTTGTTTATGCCATACCAACATCCTATCCAAAACTAGCACTTGCAGAGCAATTTATTGAGATGTTCTCCGAAGCTTTGTATGTCATTCTTGCTATAAATGAAACCAGAAAATGGAATATAGTTCCATCTCATTGGAGTCAAGGCTTATGGCACAAATTCTCCTTGGAAAAACAAGTGAAAGGATTGGCAGCATTGCTTTTTCCCACATGCAAAGGCAACAAGAAACAGAATTTCATAAGATACTTGGTTATCTTATGTTGAGGTTCTTGTGATGATGTTTGCAAAAAGGGTTCCAGGAAGATAATCATAACTTATATGTCAACATCTGTTGTAGAGCATGACAAAGGAGAACAATTCTATAAAGTACTTTGTTAAGACCTTTCAAATGAATTTAACATCTTTTTAATAATAATAACAACATTTATGTCGTGCCTTGATGTTGGTAAAGTATTTTCATTCGATTCCCCTCTATAAATCTATGATTCCCCTCTATAAATCTGTGATATAGATGCAACTTTTATCTACATTTTACAAATAAGAAAATGGAGGTGGGGAGACATTTACTCTGCCCAGGATCATATAGCCAGTAAGTATTTAAGGCAGGATTTAAACATAGGTATTACTGAATATAAGTCCAGTCCTCTATTCACTATGCCACTTGACTGTTAAAAAAAATTCTAAAAGTCAACTTTATTTTTTATGAGGAAACTGAGGCAAAGAGGGTTAAGTGGTTTGCCCAGGGAACTAGAAACCAGGAAGTGTCAGAAGCTGGATTTGAATTCAGAAAAATAAAATCTTTCTGACTCCAGACCAGGCCCTCTACCCACAGTGCCACCTTACTTCCTCCATCACTATTTTACAAATGAGTAAACTAAACCTCAGAGAAGCTGTGTGTATTTTGGTCACAATTACACAGGTAGTAAATGATAAAACCGGCATTTTACCTCAGATCTGTCTTGCTATCAGGTGCTGTACTCTGACTATGCTACAGTGCCTGAAAGAATCTATGATTCGTAGAGTATTTCTGTCTTTTGGCTAATCATTCTCAGAAGCAGACAGCATGATGTAGCAGGTTGGATGCTGGAATCAAACGTGGGGAGGCCTAGATTTGAATCCAGCCTCAGACATTTAGCAGCTATAGTATTTCTTTTCCCCTTATATCGGACATTTATTTATTTATTTAGCATATAATTTATTTAATTTCAGTTTACAACATTTACTTCCACAATATTTTGAATTCAAAATTTTCTCCCCATCTCTCCCCACTCCCCACCCCTGGACACTGTGCACCTTATCCACCCCTTTCAATGATCTGTCCTCCCTTCTATCATCCCCCGTCTCCCACCCCCACCCCTCTATTTTCCTGTAGGGTAAAATAGATTTCTGAATGCTATTATCTATACATCTTATTTCCCAGTTGCATGCAAAACCAATTTTTAACCTTTATTTTTAAAGCTTTGAGTTCCACATTCTTTCTCTTCCTCCCTCTCCATCCACCCTCATTGGAAAAGCAAGCAATTCATGTGTAGTCATGCTAAACACTTCCATGACAGTCATGTTGTGAAAGACTAACCACATTTCCCTCTATCCTGTCCTGCCCTCCATTTATTCCATTCTCTCCCTTGATCTGTCCCCTCCACAATAGTTTTTACTTCTTATTACCCCTTCCCTCAATCTGCCAGCCCTTCTATTATACGCCCTCTCCATTCTACTTGCCCCCATGCCTTCCTTCAGGATAAGATAGATTTGCAGACCCAATTGAGTGTGTTTTATTCCTTCTTTAAGGCAAATCCAGTGGAAATAAGGCTCACTTGATTCCTTTCACTTCCCCCTCTCCTCCATTGTAAAAGCTCTTTCTTGCCTCTTTTATGTGAAATTTACTACATCCTACCTCTCCCTTTCTCTTGATCCCAATAAATTCCTCTCAACAGTTAATTTTATTTTTTTAGGCATTCTCCCTTCATATTCAGCTCACCCTGTGCCTTCTGCCTATATACTTATATACATATGTACATTTATATGTGTGTATACACACACACACATATATATATATATATACTTAGACATAATATACACACATACATATATATAGATATAGATATACATATTTGTGTAAATGTATATGTATTTATTCCCTCTAACTACCTTAACATTGAGAAAGGTCTCATGAGTTACAAATATCATCTTTCCACGTAGAAATGTAAACAATTCAACTTTAATGAGTCCCTTATTGCTTCTCTTTCCTATTTACTCTTTGATGTTTCTCTTGATTCTTGTATTTGAAAGGTCAGTTTTCTATTTAGCTCTGGCCTTTTCAACAAGAATGCTTGGAAGTCCTCTATATCATTGAAATTCCATTTTTTCCTTGAAGTATTATATTTATTTTTGCTGGGTAGGTGATTCGCAGTTTCAATCCTACTACTTTGGACCTCTGGAATATCGTATTGCAAGCCTCTGATTCCTTACTGTAGAAGCTGTTAAATCTCGTGTTATCCTGATTGTATTTCCACAATCCTTGAATTGTTTCTTTCTTGTTGCTTGTGATATTTTCTCCTTGCTGTGGAAACTCTGGAATCTGGCTACAATATTCCTAGGAGTTTTCTTTTTCAGAGTCTCTTTTAGGAGGTTATTAATGGATTTTTTCCATTTCTATTTTACCCTCTGATTCTAGAATATCAGGGTAGTTTTCCTTGATAATTTCTTGGAAGATGATGCCTAGGCTCTTTTTTGATCATGGTTTTCAGGCAGTCCATTAATTTTTAAATTATCTCTCCTGTATCTATTGTTGTTTTTCCAATGAAATATTTCACATTTTCTTCTATTTTTTTTTCATTCTTTTGGTTTTGTTTTATAATTTCTTGATTTCTCCCAAAGTCATTAGCTTCCATTTTCTCCATTCTAATTTTGAGGGATGTTTTTTTCTTTAGTGAGCTTTTGGACCTCCTTTTCCATTTGTTCTGTTCTTATTTTTAAGGCATTCTTCTCCTCATTGCTTTTTGGACCTCTTTTGCCATTTAGATTAATCTATTTTTAAGGTGTTATTTTCTTCAGCATTTTTGGGGTCTCCTTTAGCAAGTTATTGATTTGTTTTTCATGATTTTCTCGAATCACTTTCATTTCTTTTCCTAATTTTGCCTCTTCTTCTCTTATTTGATTTTCAAAATACTTTTTTTAACTCTTTCAATTGCTTGGAACCATTTCCTATTTTTCTTTTGGAGGCTTTGGATGTAGGAGCCTTGACCTTGCTGTCTTCCTCTAGTTGCATACTTTTGACTTTATTCATCCAAAAGTATGGAAGAAAATACCTTTTCACCAAAAAAGTAACCTTCTATCATCTTATTTCTTTCCTCTTTTTGGACATTTTTCTAGTCAGTTACTTGAATTTTGTGTTCTATGTTAAGTGGAGGATGTAGTACCCCAATATTCAGAGCTTTTGTTTTGCTATTTTCAGAGATATCTTTAGGGACCTGTAAGTTCTCAGATCCTCCAAAATGGTATAATCAAGTCAGAGGTGTTTATTCCTCTCCTGGCCTATACTTTGGTCTGTGAGCAACCACAAGCACTTTTTTCTGCCCTGGAACTATGAGTACAATTTCCTCTCCATAGTGGCCAGCAACTCCTCCTCATCCCAGGACCGCAACTCAGAACTGCGACCCAGATCAACTGCTCAATTCCCCCACTGTCTGTAGACTGTGAACTACAGCCCTTGTGGCTGCTGTCATTTGGGCTAGGGCATGATCATGGTCCCCTCTTAGCCAGATGAGAGAGCTTCTTCAATGAAGCTTGAAGTTGTCTTTGGCATTCGTAGGTTGAGAAGTCTGGAAACCACAGCATCTTCTCATGATTCAGCACCATGAGACCTGTTCCAGTCCCCTCTATGCTGGTGTAGCCCATGCTAGGCTGTACTCTGCTCTGAACCTGGTGCAGTGGACCCTTCCTGTTGGTTATCCAGATTGTCTTGAACTGGAAATCTGTTTCACTGTCATTTTGTGACTTCTGCTGCTCTTGATTTTGTTTAGAGTCATTTTTACAGGTATTTTGAGGAGTTTGGGGTTGAGAGTTTCAAATATGTCCCTGTTTCTACTCTGCCTTCTTGGATCCACCCTTCCTAATAATCAATTTTAATGCAAATCATTTAGCAGAGGGAAGTATAGTGAAAAGTATATTAGGAAATAAAGAACAAGAAATAAATTGAGATAGTGATTACAAAACCAGAGAAGATATTGAACCTACTTTCTTCAACATAATCATAGGATGCCAAGGGGGAGAACAATGACAAACATACGCACACACACACATGCACACACACACATGCACACACACATACACACACATGAAATTAGCCATAATTTAGGAGGCAGAAAAATACATAGTTTAATTTCAGAATCATCTGTCCGTTTATAGTCAGGCCATCGAAGTTCTAGAGGAAAGAATAAAATCAACTAAAATTAAAGTGAACCATGTTAGAAAAAAGAATAAAAATAAACAGATTTGGCATGTAATTAAAACAGTACCAATACTATTTAAATGAATTACTGATTCAAAAAATGATAAAGTGAAAAAGAGTAATTTGGGCCAAATGATCCTGTCCAATGGCAGAGATCAACACCTTGAAAGCTTGTCTCTCCCCAGAAAACAACAACCTCTAGGCAAATCCCTAAGACTAGAATTTTCAGAGTAAATACCAATCTGCAGTTGTAGAGCTCTTAAAAATAAACCCCTACATAGATGAAATCACAGGTCCAATTTTTTAAAAATACAGCAACTTTGTGAAATAAGTGGTGCAAATATTATTCTTATTTTCTAAATGTGCAATCTGAAACTCAGATGTTTCCAAGGTCATGCTAGAATAGTTATTGATCAGTAAAATCTGAACAAAGTTGTGCTGTCACACTTTGATTACTTTAGAGATGTCCCACATTCAAGTTCTCCCATACACACAGTTTTATCTTGATAGACTAGAATTTTATTATATACATATTTTTATTTTCATGTACTCAACTGTTTTATTATTCTGTCCCACTCACCAACTTCCTGTGTTCCTAGAAAACATGCATGAAATATTGAGGGAAACCTAGACACCCAGAAAAAAGTGTATGGAGAGGGGTATTGATGGTGATAAGGGGGCACACATTAGTGGGGGAAAAGTTAGATATAGAAAGTGGCTAAAATGCCAGCCCTGGGACTCATTTACTATTTTGCAGTAGAAATTTATCTGATCACAGCCCTTTCATTCATTTATTTTTGAATCAATTTATTTATTTTCAGTTTTCAGCATTCACTTATAAAAGATTTTGAGTTTTAAATTTTCTCCTCTTCCCTTTTCTGTCCCCTACCTAAGATAGCATCCAATCTGATATAGGCTCTGCATGTACATCCATGTTAAACATTTTCACATTAATCATGTTTCAAGGAAGAATTAGAGCCAATGGCAGGAACCACATGAAAGAAGAAACAAAACAAGAAAAACTAAAAGAGAGCAAATATTGTGCTTCCATTTGCATTCAGACTTCAAAGTTCTTTCTCTGGATGTGGATAACATTTTCCATCATGAGTCTTTTGGAGCTGACTTAGATGATTGAGTTGCTAAGAAGAGCTAAGTGTATCAAAGATGGTCATTGCACAATGTGACTGTTACTGTATGCAATGTTCTCCTGGTTCTGCTCATTTCACTCAACATTAGCTCATATCAGTCTTTCCAAGATTTTCTAAAGTCCTCTTGTTCATCATCTCTTATAGCACAATAGTATTCCATTTTATTTATATACCATAATTTGTCCAGCCATTCCCCAATTGATGGACATGCCCTGTATTTCCAATTTTTTGTCACTATGAAAAAGAGCTCCTATAAATATTTTTGTGCATTTTTATTATCTCTTTGGTACACAGACCTAGAAAGGGTATTGCTGGATCAAAGAGTATGCATAACTGTGTAGGCATAGTTCTAAATTGTTCTCCAGAATGGATGGATAAGTTGATAATTCCACCAACAATGCATTAGTATCCCAATTTTCCCATATCTTTTCCAACATTTGCCATTTTTTCCTATTTTGTCATATTAGCCAATCTAATAGGTGTGATGTGGTACCTGAGAGTTGTTTTGATTTGCTTATCTCTAATCAGTAGTGACATAGGGCATTTTTTCATATAACTATAGTTAGCTTTCCTTTCTTTATCTGAAAATTTCCTGCTCATATCCTTTGACTGTTTGTCAATGGGGAAGTGACTTGTAATCTCATAAATCTGACTCAGTTCTCTATATATTTTAGAAATGAGGTCTTTTATCAGAGACAGTGCTGGAAAAAAATCTTTCCCAGCTTTCTGCTTCCCTACTAATCTTGGTTGCATTGGCTTTGTTTATGCAAAACCCTTTCAATTTAATGTAATAAAAATCATCCACTTTGCATTTTGGAATATAGCCTGTCTATTCTTTGGTCATAAATTCTTCCTTTATCCATAAATCTGACAGGTAAACTATTCCTTGCTTTCATAATTTGTTCATACTATCAGCCTTTGTTTGTAAATTGTGTACCCATTTTGACTTTAACTTGATATATTATGTAAGATATTCATCTATGCCTAGTTTCTGCCATACTGTGTTCCAGTTTTCCCAGCAGTTTTTGTTAAATAGTAAGTTTCTTATCCCAGAAGCTGGAGTCTTTGGGTTTATCAAACAGTAGATTACTATAGTCATTGATTATTGTGCCCTGTGTACCTGACCTATTCCACTGATCTACCACTCTGTTTCTTAACCAAGTAGTCAAAAGTTTTGATGACTGGTGCTTTAGATCTGGTACACGTAGGCTACCTTCCCTTGCATTTCTTTTCATTAATTCCCTTGATATTCTCAACTTTTGTTCTTCAAGATAAATTTTCTTATTATTTTTGTAGCTCTATAATATAATTTTTCAGTAGTTTGAGTGATATGGCACTGAATAAGGAAATTAATTTTGGTAGAATTGTCATTTTTGTTATATTATCTTGGCCTACCCATGAGCAACTGAAATTTTTCCAAGGATTTGGATCTCGTTTTATTTGTGTGATGTGTTTTGTAATTGTGTTCATATAGTTCTTGGGTTTATTTTGGCATGTAGACTCCCAAATATTTTACAATATCTATGGTAACTTTAAATGGAATTTCACTTTCTATCTCTTACTGTTGGGCTTCATTAGTAATATATAGAAATACCAAAGATATATGTGGCTTTATTTTACATCCTGCAACTTTGCTAAAGTTGTTTATTATTTCAAGTAGTTTTTTATTTGATTCTCTAGGATTCTGTAATTATACCATCCTATCATCTTCAAAGAAGGACCACTTTGTTTCTTCATTGCCTATATTAATTCCTTCAATTTCTCTTTCTTCTCATTGCTAAAGCTAACATTTCTAGTATAATATTGAATAACAGTGGTGATGATGGGCATCCTTGTTTCATGCTTGATCTTATTGGAAATGTTTCTAGCTTATCCTCATTACATATAATGCTTGCTGAGAGTTTTCAATAGATGCTACTTATCATTTTAAAGAAGATTCCATTTATTCCTATATTCTCTAGTTGATTATTTTTTAAATTTTTTCATAGGACTGGGTGTTGTATTTTGTGAAATCTTTTAATGTAGAAACTGCAAAATCCTGCATAATCCTGACTGTGATTCCACAATATTTCAATTGTTTTTCTTTCTGGCTGCTTCTAGTATATTCTCCTTGCCCTGATAATTATGGAATTTGGCTACAATATTCCTTGGCATTTTCAATTTGGGAACTCTTTCAGCAGGTGATTGGTGGATTGTTTCAATGACCATTTTATCTTTTGGTTCTAGGACCTCAGGGCAGTTTTCCCTGATGATTTCTTGAAAGATGCTGTCCAGACTCCCTTTTTGATCATGGGTTTTAGATAGAAAATTAATTCTTAAATTATCTCTCCTGTACCTATTTTCCAGGTCAGTTATTTTTCTAACAAGGTATTTTACATTTTCTTCTATTTTTTCATTCTTTTGATTTTGTTTGACTGATTCTTAATTTTTAGTGAATTGTTTTCTTCAATTAGCTTTCGTAGCTCCTTTTCCATTTGACCAATTTTACTTTTTAGGGAGTTGTTTTCTTCAAAGTACTTTTTTCCTGTTGGCTAATTGTATTTTTTAAGGACTTGTTTTCTACAGTCAATTTTATCCTTCCTTTTCCAAGATATTGACTCTTGCATGTCTCTCATTTCTTTTCCCAATTTTTCTTTAGTCTGTCTTATTTGACTTTTAGAATCCTTCTTGAGCCCTTGAAGACTTTTTGGACTTGAATCCAGTTTCTATTTTAGGTTTTGAATTTTGGTATATTGACAGTGTTGTCCTCTTCTGGATTTAAATTTTGATCATCCCTTTCCTCATTATAAGAATCTATGGTCATTGTCTGTTTCTGCTTTTTCTCTTGATATTTTGCTTATTTCCTGGCTTTTCAAAGTGATCTCTACTGCTGCAGCACAGGGGGCACTGACACAAGCTTCTTGTGCTGGGGGCCAGGGAGCTTGTCAGTGGTTTTGTGTGCTGGCAGCTGGAGGCTGTTGCAGTCTGGCAGCTTACTTGGCACTGCACTGAGGTCAGCAGCACTGAAGCTCTCTGAGTGCAGCAGGTTCTGGACCCTGGAGGACAGCTGCTGCAAAGCACCAGAAGGTTTGGCTGCTGGAAGACTCTTGCCTGCCTGGAGTTATGCTTTCTGGAATTGTACTGAAGCACTGGGAGGCTTGGCTGCTGGTTCCACAGCTTGTGCTAAGGTTCTTGGGGAACAAGGGGTGTTGGCATTCACCTGCTCCACCTCTCTGGGGCTCAGGATCTCCCACTGCTTTGCCAAGATGGGGCTTGCTACTGGCTTTCCAAGATGCCTCCTGTCTCATACTGCTTCCCTTCCAGCAGAGCAAAAGGAACCTTTGCCACAATCCCCCAAGATTCCCAGGTTAAAAGTCTGCTGTGTGCCATCTTTCTGCTGGCTCAGCTGTTCCAGGGATTTTCCTGGAGCAACTTTTTCTATGTTTTTAGAGGTCAATAAGGGAGAGTGAGAGCAACTTACTTCTTATTCTGCCATTTTGGCTCCTGGCCTAACTTTTAATCTTTAATTTAGGTATGATATTACAATCATTTCCATGTACTTTAGCTAGCTAGCTGCATTGGCCTACATGTGATTAGGCAGACAAGGCTATCTTTAATCAGAGAATCATGTCTTGGTACTAACATTGGTAGACACATGGGCAGTGGCCTCATTCCAGTAAAACCATTTCTTTAGATAGGGTAAACCAGGTGGAAGTAAGCAAAAGGCCTTAAACCTGTTAGCAAGTTAGGAGGATGTGTACTTCAAGTATGTGAAGTCTTCCTGTGGCAGACAGGGTTGGGAAGAACAATTTGTTCCAATAACCATGAAGGCAAGATGGAGCATTTACAGGTTGTTCAGGATTGAAGACACCAAGGCCATCCACTGCATCTGGGCCATTGCCATGCATCCTATCTTTTGTCTTGCCACTGAATCCAGGAAGAAAGAGTGAGACTGATGACTTTGTGCAACTCTGCCTCACTTAAATCCAATTCAGGCACAAGGTAAGACATCACCTTGTGATGTCATTGATCTTCTTAAACAAAAATCAACTAAGGATAAACAACCATAGAGTCTAATATCTACAGTGAGAGAGTAGCTAAAAAGTATGCAAAATGTATATCACTTTGCTTTTTCTTAACTTATAGCCGCAAATATATTCAACTGCCTCTAGGTCTTTATTTCAGTACTTCACCATGTCAGCCTGCTTTCTCAGAACACAACCTTTGGCAGGATCTACCCTGTTGGAGAGTCTTCAAGTACAGACCTGGCAGTGGACTTGCTCTATTTTTCTATCTGAGGACCAGCCTAGAATATTTTGGAAAGGATCATCTCTAGAAAATTGGCCACAAAATGATGATTTTTTTTTCAATCTGAGTAATTAATAATATATTGAGATGAATTTTGCAAAGATGTTGAGTTTCATAAATCCTCTATTCAAAAAGGCTCAACAAATATATTTTCCTGTGATATCAAGGTGTACAGTTTTATTAGAGTTGCTAAACTGTTAGTTTTGGTAATAGATACATCAAACGAAAATATGAATGTGTGTGTATATATGTATATATACACATTTATTTTTTACAAATATACATGTGTTTGTATATATGATACAATAAAAGAAGTCTTGTTACTTAAGTAGACTCTCATCACAACCCACAGTTTATAGGAGTGTTATACCTCTCAAGTAAGGGTGTTTAATACCTTACTTTTTCTCTATGAGGGTTAACTCACAATTCCAGACACCAGACTTGCATTTGGAAACACATCTATACCTCATGATACCACTTTTCTGCTTGCTTGTTAACTAATAATTTCAGAAGCTCCCCTTTCCCTCTCCAACATAGAATTTGCAATCTCTGTCAATTAGCTAATCACGTTTCAGAAGACACTCAGAAAATCTTAGATTTTAATACAAATTATATTTTTCTTTAAGCTAGAAAACTACAAAGCTCATCAAATGGAATCTTTCTGGGATATACAGATCAGCCTTTATGATAATACCCATGGAAAGAAATTAAATATTTATTATTTAAAGACCAATCCAGCTAGAAATGTCTATTTAATGACTTTAGGAGTTCATGGAAGAATATGGACAGTAATAGAATATATAAGTGGGAAATAGGAAAAAATTCACAAAAGACAATCTGATCAAAGATTATTCCTTGCTTAAAAATCAAATTAAGGTTTTTATAAAATAATTTCACTAAAGTGTATTATATTTGCATGTTTATAATACATATACACATATTTTATGTATATGTGTATCATATATATCATATACATATATGTGTATATAAGATACACAGCACTTGGTCATCATTCTGAGTGAGGAAACATCTTCTTTATGTTTCCAATGGCTCTGCATCGTAACTATAGATTTAGAATATTGTCTGGGGCACAAAGGGATAATCTGATTTGCCAGGGTTAACAAAGCTAACCCTTTTGAAGAGAATAGATTGAGACCTTTCTAACTCTGAGGCTGCTCTACATTACCTATGCCATACTCTCTTACATTATACTATTGCCAGGGATTGTACGTTATTTTTTTCTCATTTTCTCTTTATTAGAATTTTTCAAGTATTTAAAGAAAAATAATAAAATAGAATGTTATGCTATATAAATAGAAAATTAGACTTGCCCCAACTAGTTAGATAATTATTGATAAGTACATAGGAGAGGAAGGAGGAGTGGGGTAAAAGACAGAGAAAGAGTGATGGGAAGGAAAGAAAAATAATGCGTAAGAGAAGAAACAAGAATGAAAGATTGGGAAAAGTCCCCAATGATTAATATCTCACATAAATAAGATTATAACAGGAATGTTGCTTGCACAAATAAATACATGGAGGAGGTAAAGAAGGAATGGTGGAACAAATCTGATGAGGCAGCCTATGGAAAATAAAGGGCTATAAATAAGTTTAGAAAAGATTCTTTCTCTAACCTTAGAAAAAGAATTTTCAAACTAAGACATCATCTTGAGCAATGAAATATCAATAAACAAAGGCTGAAACTCTCTAGGTATTCTTTCAAATGCTTCAACTTAATCGTGAGCTGCATTGCTTTGCAGTGTAAAAGTCCTTTGCAGTGAAGAGTCAGTGAAGGATTCCTGACATTCTTGGAACATTTTCATAGCAAAGTGGAAGTTTAGTCTGAGGCAAGTACATGTGAAAATAGTCAAATCTTTCTTCAGATTCATTCTTTTTCAGCAATTTTGGGATTTCTTTTGCAGTTAACTAGCACACACCAAAAAAAAAATCATTTTTTCTCCTCTCCTATACACATTAAGGTACTTATGTCTTTAGGAAGAAAACATTTTAAATTTCTTTCCTTCATGCAATTTATAATTTATGTTTGCTTTGTATTTACTTGGCAGAGTTTTGAATAATACCTTTTGTAACCTTTCTTCATACACACGTATACATATGTGTAGCTACGTATGCACACACATACATGCATACACATATACATATGTGTAACTATAAATACATATACTCATGCATACATACAAACACATAGTCATCACTCAAAATTCTTGAGTTTCACATTGACTGTTTTGGTTATTCATGTGTTGGACGCTGAGAATTAAATGGGAATTTTTGGAGATTTGCAGCATACTGAAGAAAAGTCAGACAACGTGCGTATGTAAGTAAAACTAAAAAAATCAATTCATCACTGAATAAATACTGATTATTATTCATCTATTTTATCATCTACAGATGTAGTTGTATCTAAGCATACACACATACAATTTTTATAAAGTTAAATTTTGTTAAAAACAAAAAACTACAGATTACATGGTCTCTTTGGGAACACCTCCTCTTTGTCTGTCTCTATCCAGACTCAGTCACCTGATTTGCTCCTGCTGTGATCAATTTAGTATTTTAGGCTTTTGGTAGGATAAGGAAATCCATGAAGCAGGTGCTGCAGCTGCACTAGTAGTTGTGAAGGCTTTGCATAGTCTGAAATACTAGTCTCTGTTATATAGAAACTACAGCTTTTTTTATGGGTGCAGTGTCTTGTTTTTCTTGTTCTATGTGTTAAATAAATGTGATCAGAATTATTAAAAATAAAGATTTGGACTGGGGCCTAGAGTTATTTGCAGTTTTTTAGATTGTCCCTAATCCCTGTGAATATAGAGGGATAAATGTGTGTGTGTGTATGTGTGTGTGTGTGTGTATGTGTGTGTGTGTGTAATTCATGGCCTGATATGGCAAAGAGGAAAATGAAGGGAAAAAACATTTATATAATGGCTACTATGTTCCAGATTCTGGGCTAAGCACTTTCACAAATAGCTCATTTGATATGGGACTCCATTTTGCTTTACTGAGTACACATAAAAATGAGCATGATTTGTTACTGCCTCAGCTGATTTTGGAATTTTTGTTTACTTATGCTAGTGCATCATGCCACAAGTACTAGTGAAATGACTTTTAAGATTATGGATTTCAAAAATCTGTTGCACAATCTTTCATTTGGCTGGTTGGCCATGACTTTCCATGTGAATCCTATGGAGCCTAAAGTCCAAAGAGAAGAAAATTCCAGGAAAGAATGATGAAAACTCATTTATTAAGTGTTTACTATGTGCCAAACCCTCTGCTGAGTGCTAGGAATACAAATGAAAAATCAAGACAGCTCCAGCTCTTAAGGAGCTTATTCTCATTGGAGAAGACAAGAGCTAGAAAGAATTATTAAATTCATTGAATCCAATCTTTTCATTTTTATAGATGAGGAAACATCTATAAAATTCAGAGTTGTTTAGATAAGTAACTAGCCCAAGATCACACAAAGAGTGTCAAAAGTGGGATATTACTCTTAATTGTGTTTATAAGTTGATGCTTTAATATATTCTGATATCAATGATAGAAGTGTTCCCTCAAATGGCAAAGGTAACCAATTTCCATCTTCTTATGTGACTTTCTTCCGTATCTAGCCATAAGGACTCCATAGTAAACCAATGTACTAGGGGTCTTTTTCTAGTTTTCTTGGTAGTACATTAATTCTAATGAATCATATAAATTGTTCATTGATTACCTTTCCCTCTCTATGCATGACTATCACCTTCCTTTTCTGGGCACAATTCTCTCTGATGATATCCTATCCAATCTCTCATTGGTAATTACTGTAGCTAATTTTGAACCATTGTGTGCCTCTATACTGCCCTTTGGGTGATCGACAACTTCTGTTATTCATTGATGCTGTTTCCCTGACTTTGATAATAATAATAAAATACTAATAAATCGTAAGAATATATCTTACATTCACACAGAGATATACTCCATATACTCTGTAATCCGCTGAAACTAGCCTCCTTGCTGTTCCTCAAAGAGGACACTGCATCTCTTGACTCCAGGTCCTTGGCTATCCCCCAAGCCTGGAATTCTCTCCTGAAATATCTAAGCCTCCTGATCTCTCTGAAATTTTTTAAGTTCCAGCTAAAACCTTACCTTCTACAGGAATCCTTTCTCAGTCCTCTTTAATTCTATTGACCTTTTTTTGCTAATTTAAAGTTTATCATGTATGTAGCTTACATGTATATAGTTCGTACCTAATGGTTTGCAGGTTTTCCATTAGATTATTGACTCCTTCTGATGAGAGACTATATTTTAATTTTTTTTATCCTCAGCATTTAACACAGTGCCAGGCACATAGTAGGTGCTTACTACATATTTATTGACTGGTTAATGATGATGATAACCAACATTTACACAGTACCTTAAAGTTAGCAAAGTATTTTACATATATTAACTCATTTAATCCTTACAATAGCTCTGTGCATTAGGTGTTATCATCCCCAGTTCATAAATAAGTACACTGAGGCTTACACAGTTTAAATGACTTGCCCAGGGCTCACAAAGCTAGTGAGAGTCCAAGGCTGAACTTGAACTCATGTCTTCCTGACTCCAAGTACTGCTGGACTCAAACTACTATGTCATGTCTACCTGGCTATATGTATACTTATAGATGTGCAACACCTCTGGAAGAATATTGATGCTTAAAAGGTGAGCTTGCATTTTGAGAAGTTTGTGGGTAATAAAAATGCTACACAGTTTCTCAAATATAATCTAGTCCACCTTTGTCTTCCTGTTTGATTCTGGTCTCAGAAATTTTTGTTTAAAGATGTAGAATGAAATTGTTTGTTCCCTTTTGCCCCTTTATTTTTAGTGTGTTGAGTGCAGTATTTTTCTAGACATTGGTAAGCTTGGGTGACAAGTAGATGGCCTGCGTGGAGCACATGGTAAAGAGTTTCTTTTTTGACAAGACATTTTGTCCCAGCTAATTAGGAGAAGGAAAACTGTAGAAGTTTCAAAGGCCAATAGATTGTTGATTCCACAGCTACGTTGAAGAGGTCTGGCTGGGTGGTAGAGGAAAAGGGAATGATTAAAAACTCTGCAAGGATGATGATATTAAAGTGTAGTCATTTTACTGAGTTTTCTATCTTTTGCTGAGAATGGGGAGGAGAGAACATGCTCATTTCTTAAATTACATTTTATTTAATTCTCAAAGTGTATGCATCCTGATAGGAAAGTTCTAGAGGTTAATTCAAGCAGACAGGGAGAGAAACTAGGGCAGATTTGGATTTCAGCATCCCACGGGAAGAGCATATATAAAAAGGGGGGAGGAGGGAAAGTTAAAAAGGTCTTAGGTGTCCAAAGGGTAAGAGCCATCTCTTTTTTTGTTTTTTTGTGAAACCAAGAAAAAAGGAGGAAAAAGACTTCACTCTTCTTGCTCCTCAACAACAGCACCCAAGGGTTTCAAAAATCAAACAATGCAGTCCAAGGTGCCTTCTTCTGTTGAAACTTTTAGCATCACAGAGATTTATGTTATATGAGCTAAATATTTGTTACCTTAATTAAAACTCTTGAACAACATTTTGATGCCAGGAGTTCTAAGATTAGGGGAAGGGGAGAGGAAGAGGAACTCTGGTTTTAAGGCAGGACTTTTGGGTTACTATAAATGCAAAGTAGAGGATAGAGTTGGGAAATTTGAGTTAGACCCATAAAGTCCCAAACATTAGTTTCAGATGCCTTTACCCTACTCACAGGTCTTTTTTTCTCAGATACGTTCAATGGCCTAGCAATAGGCACTATGATTGAAAGAAACTCTCACCATCTATCATTTCCAAGTCAATCATATATGAATTTCAGAGAGCAAAGTGTGAAGGTGAGAAAGCTGTCTCTGCTCCATCTTTGCAAGGAGAGTTACTTGGTTAGCTGGTGAATGACATGGGCAAGATACTGTAATGTGACCCCTGCTATGGAAAAGTGGTCATTTTTTTGTAATATAGGTGGAGAATTCTTTGATCAGCCATTTCACGTACTCAGGTTTCAGGGAACAAAATATGCCAATCTGGTTAGTGATGTGCTGCCGGTTGTGGGAGGAGCCCTCTTTCTTGACACTGGAAATCAGCTAGATCTGCATGCTAATGGTGTGATCTGCCATGCCTTTTATATCTTGCAACCACTGGCTACTCAAATCAGGACTATTCAAGATCATGGAGGCAATTCCAATAGAGAGAGGAATTGGAATACATAGGACAAATCAGGATTTTCACTTGGGATTCTATTCTTTTTTTGATTTGCATCTTTACTAACGATAGTGAAGACTCCCACATGCTCACCAAAAAGGTTAGTATACCTGGAAGATCACTGGCAGAGAGAGATATTAATGCCCTGACCGATGAAATAGCAAACAGTCCAGGCACCGTTTTTACTATCTCTCCACCAGAACAATTCTGGTATGGCATGTCTAAAAAAGCAGAGTTTCTTTTGCTTTCCCAAGGATGCTATTTCTTTCTGCTGCTCAGGACAAGGATCGACTCCCATGAGGTTGTGAGCACAGGTGTGCAGGAGGATGACAATCTGCTCTGGGTTTTTCGAAATGTCCTCTATGGCTCCTGTGAAGTCAAAGTCACAAGTTTTGGGGACATGTTAGCAGTAGCCATTCAGCTACATGCCAGCATCCTTGAAGATGGAGATGGGATTTTCTCAAGATGGTTTAGGAAGGCAGATATCCTTGCTGAATTTGAATAATGGTTGCAGAAAACCAGCTCCCACCCTCAACGCTCCAGTTCCATAAATGGTCAGCTTGATGACCTATTGACTGCTTTTCAGCACCTCTTTATTTTAGCTCATCCATAGCTCTGTTGATGCCTTGCAAAATTCAGCCTACAATGGGTAGATACATTTTGTCCATGTTTTTCCTACAGTTTGAGTCTCTGACTTATGAATGCTGAGAAGAAAAATAAAGCTTCCCATGGTCATCTTGGCTGGCCGCAACTCCCATTTCTAGATATGAGGTTCACTCTTATATACTTCTGTAACACCCAAGATAGGATAGAGAGGGCCCATCTCTCCAGGAATTTAGGAATTGGAACTGTCAGGAACTGTCTCTGGTGCTGAGGTCCAAGTGGAAAGAGTGTGCCCTGTAGAGCCTGAGTCCAGCAGTGCCATGGCAGGCAGAGACTGAAAAGTGAGCCTTTTCTGGCCAGACCCTGGCATAGACAACCTCCTCTGCAGGTCAGCTGAAGGTAGAGAGCGCTGTAAGAGCCACTGCCCTAGAAGAGCTGCTTCCTCCCCACAGCGCCCCCTTTGCATGGGGAGGACACTGTGTAGTTGTCCTGAGGCTGGAGGTGTGGGACCATTCCTGAGCAGTCATTATGTTCTGTTAAAAAATGTTTATAATTGGTTCCAGGAACTTAGGCTGAACCTTTCCTATTCAGTAGTCTTAACTCTAGCAACAAAGAGCCAACAACATCAAAATCATTGTATTGAGGTGAATTCACCAGCCGAGTTAAGTTTCTACTAATGTTTAGTTAATCATAATTTTTTTTTTCTGTAGATAAAAACTCAGGTCAGAAGAAAGGACATATTTTGCAAAATATGGGACAAAAAGAAAAGAATTTTCAGCCAGTTGCATGTGCTGCAAAATAAGATGGCAAATGGAGTCATACTGTTAGAGTTGGAAACACTCATACGAACCATGTTGTCAGGAGTCGGGGTGTCAAATTTGCATCCTGCAGAACTCCCTGGTATGGGCAAATCAGATTAAAATGTAATTGGGAAAAGTTTAACAAAATAAATAAAAATTCAATACAACATAGTCCTAAATTTTGGTTTTCTAAGTTAACGTGCAGCCTTATTTGAATATAACACCACTGATGTAGAGCCTTAATTTCTAAGAGGATAAAACCGAGTCCAGGGAAAGTCAAATGACCTGCTGACAACCTTACAGGTGCTGATGAGACTGGAACTCAAGTCTTATGGGTTTCAGTCTATCATACCTTTCACTACAGAATGGATATAGATGTCCCTTTTCATTACTTAATGGCACTTCTAAGACTGAATAGTTTCACCTCTTTAATTCACAAAATGGATTTATTCTTTTCAAGACAAAAATTATGCGGTTAGTGTTCAGTCTACTAGGGGATGTTCTTGATTTGATGAGCTTGGGAATATATTTCAGTGTAAAGAGATTCATTCTCTTGCAAGGAAGAGAAAATATTGCTGCTAGTGACAGGTTTATTTCTCAGGAATGGGATATTGTCCTTTGTAATTTGATTTTAAATGTTTCATTTGGTTTCATATTACTAATCAAGATGACTCTTTGCAGCTTTGAGCTGATTCATGGACATTTTTCACATATTGTTCATGAATATATGTACAAGGCAACATCAGTTCTAAATAATTATTATTTATTGTAGACTCATGTCCAATTAAAGTAGAGATATCCCTTACTAGCTTTGGGGTTTTTTTTTGTTTTGTTTTGTTTTTTAATTCACATGCTTCCAAACGCAGCCTGTACTGGTAGTGAGAAATGAATTGTTTTGTGATAACCACAGCTGAATCACATTTGTAGGGCAGATGGTATTCTGCATCTACTGTCACTATAACTCATGGTGAAGGTTTTATTTTATTAGTCTTTCTCCTAATTTTTAAAATTTAAGGTATTCTACTGTACTTTTGCTAGGAACCATAATAAAATGTACTTTTTTATTTTTAATTAATTTTATTTTCAGTGTTCTACAAAAACTTATATTTTTTTCCCCTCCTTGCCCTCCTCCCTCCCTGAGATGGCATAGAATTTACATAGGTTCTACACATACATTCCTATTAAATACATTTTCACTATAGTCATGCTGTGTAGAAGAATTAAAATGAATGGGAGAAATCATATAACAAACCAAAATGTAATACACACACACACACAAATTATCTGCCACATTCTGTGATTGAATTCCATAGATCTTTCTCTGCATATGGAAGGCATTTTGTCTTAGAATACCACTGGGAATTTTTTTAAATCCTTGCATTGCTATGAAGTTCCAAGTCTACCAGAAAAAACTCTCACATACTGTGGTTGTTGCTGTGCACAAAGTTCTCCTGGTTCTGCTCCCTTCGCTCAGCATCAGATTATATAAGTCTTTCCAGGCCTCTCTGAAATCTTCCTCTTCATCATTTCTTATAGCACAATAGTATTCCACTGCACAGAATGTATTTTTAGAAGGAAAATCAAATTATTATTTTTAATGCTTGCAATAACTTAGGGAAGGAAATACAAAAAATTTATAAAAATGTCAAGTGATATAATAGTAAAAAATTAAAACACTGTGACATTTTTCAAAATGACCCTTAAGCATCAAATTATAGCTAAACTAATTACAGGACCAACATCTATTTACTACAAAGATGCAGAAATGCAATAGCTCAGCAACACTTCCTTTAAATGTTTAATGCTGGTTGACTTTTATATCTCTGTGTGAATATTACCAAGAACATTAGTATCCAAAAGTTTCACAAACATTCATTAAGCTCTCTCTATTATAGAGAAATAAAAGGATATAACATAGGATCATAGATTTAGAACTGGATTTAGAACCTAGAGGCCATCTCATCCAATCCCCTCATTTTGCTGGTGGGGATACAACATTCCATAGAGGTAACATAGTTTGCCTGAGATCACATAAGAAAAACTTGTCAGAGGAAGAACTTGAACCTCTCTTCCTGACTACAAGTCTGACCCTTATAAATGTGTAATACTTTCTTAATTCACTTCTGATTAGCTTCCCTGCAAGCATGCAGTTCTCATACAATTATACAAAGTGTTCCAAAACTCTTGTAGCACTGGAGGGATTTGCACTTTGCCCTGTTTTCTTTATCATTTTTATTAATACTCTGGACTCAAGCATAGATGGCATATTTACTAAATTTGAAAATTAAATAAAGATGGCAGGGATTGTTCATATCACTGGATGAAAGATGGGGATTCCAGAAAGAAAAACTAGACAGAATAGAATAATGAGTCAAATCTGCTAAGATGAAATTTAATAATGATAAAAGTAAATTCTTACACTTGGTTCAAAAACAGGGAGGATATGTCAATCAATAATTATTTATTAAGCAACCAATCTGCACCAGGCACTATTGCTGAGGGTTGAGATTGCAAAAAAAGAGATTTTCTTTCTCTCAGGGAGCTCACAGTCTAATATGGTTACAACATACAAACAACTATGTATAAACAAGATATATAGAGGTTTAATTGGGAGTAGTTGCATAGAGAAGGCACTAAGATTAAGGACTTGGAAAGGCTTTCTGTAGTGGAACTTTAGTTAAGACTTGAAGGAAGCCAGGAAAGTCAGAAGGCAGAAATGAGGGAAAGAGCTCCAAGAATGAAGGACAGTCTATCAGAATGCTCAGTCAAGGAGACAGAGTGACTTATGTGAGGAACAGTAAAGAGACCAAAGTTACTGGATCTCAGAGTGGAGAACAATGTGTGTTTATCCTTCGTTGCCAAAGAAGACCATGCCATCGGAGAAATAATGACATGACTTGCACTTGACTCTGTTTTGAATGAGGGAGGGCTGTGCAGGTCACCAGCCTCACTTTTCCTCCAGAGCCATCTGAATCCAGTGACCAGATATTCATCAGGATGACTAGAGATGGCCCAGGATGAGGCAATTGGGGTTAAGTGACTTGCCCAAGGTCACACAGCAAGTGAGTGTCAAGTGTCTGAGATGAGATTTGAACTCAGGTCCTCCTGACTCCTGTACTGGTGCTCTATCCACTGTACCACCTAGCTGCCCTTAAGAAGATTAGGAAAGTAGAAAGGTGTTATGTTTATGAAGAGATGTAAAAGCCAGGGGATTTTACATCTGATGTCAAAATTTTCATGTGAAGAGCTGCAAGCTTAATAAGACTATAACGACAATAAAAAAAGGAATGTCACCATCCTTTGTACTGATAGAAATATAATCTCCAGAACAGAGGTAATGACCCTTATTAATCAGTGCCATTGTCAGAACCCATCTAGCGAATTGGTTCCAGTGCTAGATGTTTCATGTTAGAAAGGAGATTAATAGGTTACAGTTTATCTGTAAAAAGCAAACAGAATGGTAAATGAAGGATGGTAAATTAAGGAAAAACCTTGTTGTTTGTGGAATAATTGAAAGAATGTTTAGAGGAGACGTGATAGGCCTTTTCAAAGTTTTGAAATCTGGATGTGGAAGAGAAAATAAACTTGTTTTGAGTTTTCTGAGGCCCAAACTAAGACTATTTGGTAGAAAGTACTAAACAGAAGACTTCTCTACATGAGTAAAAGCTTCCTATCAATTAGAGTTTATACAGAAATGGAATGAGTTGCGTTACAGAGTAATAATTTTCCTGTCTCTGGTGGTCTTCAAAGAGCCTCTATGATCATTTGGCAAGAATGCTACAGAAGGGATTCATGTTTTGAGTACCTACTGGAGTACATAATCTTTGAGCTCTCTTCTAACTCCTGAGCTTCTCTAAGGTTTTTTGCCTTATCCAAGTCTTGATTCAGATACTGAGTAATACCACAAAATAGTTTGATAGCTATTTTTTGAGAACTTCAGAAAGCTAATACACATTCCCCAAAACGAATGGAATATCTCCTACTAAAGTATGTGCTTTATTGAACAGCCACAGAGTTCTCTCAAAAGGGAATAGACTTCTTTTTGGCATCTACTGCATAACATAGTCTGATAGGTGAGAGAAGATGAAATTTGCAACATAAATCTGTATTGGATGATTTATCATTATAAGTAAAACATTTGTAGTGTTTGTTGACTTTTTTCACTTTTTTTGTTTTTAATTAGCCATGAAGTATCCTAAGCATCTACCTTCTTCCTACATTTGTAACAAACCAGAAGGAAAGAAGTGAAACCAAGTTATATTTTTGGGGGGTTTTAGTGGGAGGGAGTTTGCTAGATTTGCGATTTTATTAGTGGATGCCAATTGGAATAGAGAAATTCTCTACAAACATTAATTGCCTTCCTTCATTTCTCTTTGTGAAACCAAGATTGTTTAAAAAAGTATATGTAATATATATTTAACATTTTATTACTTCCACAATTATGCAAAAACAATTTTGTCATTTGTTTTTTTTTAATTTTTAGTTCTAAATTTTCTCACTCCTAACGTTACTCCACTCTCCACTCATTTAAGAGGGCAAGAAACTTGACATAGTTATACATGTGCATTCATGAAAAACACGTTTCCATATAAATCATGTTGTGAAAGAAAACAAAGACAAAAAAACCCAAGAAAATAAAGAAGGTTTAAAAACGTATTCTTCAATCTACCTTCAGATTCTATCAGTTCTTTTTCTGGAGGTGGATAGTATTTTTCATCATAAGTCCTTCAGAATTGTCTTGGATCATTATGTTGCTGAGAATAGTTAAGTCATTCACAGTTGATTGTCATACAATATTGCTGTTACTGTGTATAATGTTTTCCTGGTTCTACTTATTTAACTTTGCATCAGTTTATATGACTTTCCAAGTTTTTCTGAGAGCATCCTGTTCATCATTTCTAATAATACAATAGTCTTCTGTCACAATCAATTCTACAACTAATTCAGCCTTTCCCAACTGATGAGTATCCCCTCAATTTCCAATTCTTTGCCACCACTCAAAGAGCATTGTAAATATTTTTGAATACATAGGTCCTTTTACTTTTTTTCTCTTCAGCACACAGGTCTAGCCAAAGGATATGCTAATCTTATACCCCTTTGGATAGAGTTAAAAATTGTTCCCCAGAGTATTTGAAACAGTTCACAACTACACCAAGAGGTATTGGTGTCTGTTTTCCCATAGCTCCTCTAATATTTGTCATTTTCTTTTATTGTCATATTATCTAATCTGATATGTGTGGAGTGGTACCTCAGAGCAATTTTTAAATTTGAATTTCTCTAATCAATAGTGAGTTAGTGCATTTTTTATATACTTATGGCTGACTTTAATTACTTTATCTGAAAACTGTCTTTTATATGCTTTGACTATCAGTTGGAGAACAGCTCTTATTTTTATAAATTTGACCACTTCTTTTTATAGCCAAGAAATTAGCCCTTTATCAGAAAAACTTGCTGTACATTTCTCACAATTATGATTACTAACTGTATATATGTATAATATATATATAAATATATGTGATGAATATATACATTTATATGTTTATATGTATATAGATATATGTATATATAGTAGCTGTATATTTCCCTTTATTCCATTTTAGTCCCATTTATTCTCTCTTTCTCCCTCTCCCTCTCCCCCCCACTCTGTCCCTCTCCCTCTCCCTCTATCTCCTTCTCTCTTCTTCTCTCCTTTCACCCTGTTCATCTTCAAAATTGGTTTGCTTCTGACTACCTACTTCCCCTATCTCCCCTCACATATGCTTCTCTTATCCTTTTTACTTCCTACTTTCATATAGGGTAAGAAAGATTTCTCTATCCATGTGAGTGTGTATGTTATTCTCTCTTTGAGCCAATTCCAAGGAGAGAAAGGTTTGACTACTTCCCCCACCACCTTCCCCTGTCTTCCTCTCCATTGTAAAAGTTCATTTACACCTCTTTTATGTGAGATAATTTGCCCCATTCTATCTCTCCCTTTCCTCTTCTTCCAGTGCTTTCCTCTTTCTCATACCTTAGTTTTATTTTTTTAGATATCATCCCATCATCTTCAACTCACACCTGTGCCCTCTGTCTATGTATACTCCTTTTAACTGCCCTAATAATGATAAAGTTTTAAGGAGTTACAAGTATCATCTTCCCATGCAGGGATGTAAATACTTTAACCTTATTGAATCTTTTATAATTTCTTTTTCCTGTTTACCTTTTTATGCTTCTCTTGAATCTTCCTTTTGAAAGTTAAATGTTCTATTCAGCCTTGGCCTTTTCATCAGGAATACTTGAAAGTACTCTTTTTCATTGAATATCAATTTTTCTCTTGAAGGACTATTCTCAGTTTTGCTGGGTAAGTGATTCTTGGTTGTAAGACTATCTTCTTTGCCCTCCAGAATATCATTTTCCAAGCCCTCTGATCCTTTATAGAAGCTATTAAATCTTATGTTATCCTGATTGTGGCTCCATCATACTTGAATTGTTTCTTTCTGGCTGCTTGCAATATTTTCTCCTTGACCTGGGAGCTCTGTAATTTGGCTATAATGTTTCTGGGACTTTTCATTTTGAAATCTCTTTCAGGAGGTGATCAATGGGTTCTTTCAATTTCTATTTTACCCTTTGGTTCTAAATACCAGCACAGTTTTCCTTGATAATTACTTGAAAGATGATATCCAGGCTTTTTTTAATCTTGTCTTCCAGATATTCCAGTAATTCTTGAATTATCTTTCTTTGATCTATTTTCTACATCACTTGTTTTTCCAGTAAAATATGTCACATTTTCTTCAACACTTTTTTTAATATGTTAGTTTCTTGATGTCTCATGGAGTCATTAGCTTCCACTTGCCCAATTATAATTTCTAAGGAATTTTTTCTTAAGTGTGCTTTTTACCTCCTTTTCCTTTTGACTAATTCTGTTTTTTTTAAGGAATTCTTCTCTTCAGTGAATTTTTATATATTTTTTTCCATTTGACCAATTTTGCTTTTTTAAAGGTTTATTCTCATCAATAGATTTTTGTGCCTCTTTTACCATTTGGCCTAATCTGCCTTTTTAAGATGTTATTTTCTTCATTTTTTGTGTCTCCTAAACCAAGCTACTGAAATGATTTTGTTACATCACTCTCATTTCCTGTCCCAATTTTTCCTCTGCCTCTCTCATTTAATTTTTAAAAAAAATTTTGAGATCTTCCAGGAGTTTTTCTACAGGTCTGAGACAAAGTAACATTTTTCTCTGAGGCTTTGGATGTAGTAATTTTTACTTGTTGCCTTCTGACTTTGATCTTCGCTATCACCATAGTAACTTTCTATGATAAGGTTCTTTTATGTTTTGATCTTTACTCATTTTCTGAGCCCATTTCTTAGTTTTTATGTTAAAGTTGACCTGTACTCTAGCTGTGGTGGGGGCACTATCCTTAGATGGGGTTTTTTGTGCAGCTGTTTCCAGAGGGCCTACAAGTTTTGAGTTCTTTCAAGGTGACATGATCTAAAGAGAGGTGGTTTTACCACTCTCCTGGTCTGTGCTCTGGTCTGTGACTACCCACAAGCATTGTTTTCCACCTAGCTCCCTTATGTTTGGACGTTCTAGTATGCTAGCCCTGGTACCATGACCCAGATCCATATGCAGAAAATTCAGCAGAGTCCTGCACCCAGTGCCAGAAAAAAGACCCCTGTAATCTCCTTCTGTCCAGTTTTCTGATCCCTTTACCATCCATGAGTTGAGAGACACTGAAGCCTTTACTATCACAGCTGATTTAGTCTCCGCCAAGGTCTGATGTTGGTTTGCTGGAGTGAGATTTGCACTGCACTGTGCTCCACTCTCACCGTGATGAGACAATTCTTTCCTATTGACTTTGTAAGTTGTCTTGGGCTGGAAAATTGTTTCATCCCATCTGAAGTTTCATCCCATCTGAAGTTTCATCTGCTACTCCAAAATTTGTTTTTGGCATTTTTAAAAGTTGTTTGGAGGTGAATTTGGGAGACATCAGGCACATCCCTGGCTTTTTGCCACCATGTTGGCTCCACCTTATTTTCTCTCTCTTTTTCAATTCATCCTTTATACAACTGTCAAATTGATATTCTCTAGGAAGGGGTCTAACCATACCATTTCACAGCTCAAGAAATTTCAGTAGTTCCTAATTGCTTCTAGAATGAAATACAAACTGCTCACCATTTAAACAAATCCCCTATTTACCCGCTTTGCTATACTAAATGTAAGACAATCTACCCCGCTTGCTATTCCTTATATGAAACAATCCACCACTATGCCTTTATACCAATTGCACCTCATTTCAGGCATGTTTTCCCTGCTGCTCTGCACCTCTTGAATCTCTTTCCTTCCTTCAGGGTTCAGTGCAAGTGCCATCTCCTATAAGAAGCCTTTCTGACACTCCTGTTTGTTTATACTCAATGTCTTAAAAGTACTTGGTATCTGTTTTACATTTTCTACTTTTGCATTTGATGTTTTTAATTAATGGTGTATAAATTCCTTGATGACAGGGATTATTCATGTCTGTAGTCCCTGCAACTAGAACAGTATTTGGCACATGATAGGGGCTTGATAAATGGTTGTTGACATTAGTTTACTTGAATTGTATAACTACATACTGATTAAATCACAGTCTGTGAAATGTAACCAGATATTTCTATACGGGCCATTTAAACAATTTACTGAGAAATATCAGTATTCTGATACAACCTAAAAAAATTGGCAAATATCTCATTTATACAATACTGAAGGCATGATTCTGTAAAGATTAATCCCTGGAGGGATGCTAGCAGAGAGATTATTGTCTCCAGTTACACTGACATTAAAGTGACAAGAAAACTTTTACTGCAACTTTCTGGGATCTTACTTGTTCCCCTGTGTTGAATTTCTAAATAGTTCTTTCTTTCTCTTCCAGTGAAATGAAATGGATGAACCAGAAATTTTAATAATAGTTTCATTTATTTATTTTTAGATTTTGACATTCATTTCCAAAAAATTTTGAGTTCCAACTTTTCTCCTCATCTCTCCCCTCCCTCCACCCCATAATACCCTGTATTCTGATTATCATTTTCCTCAGTGTGCCTTCCCTTCTATCACACCCCACCCTTCCCTTATCCCCATCTTCTCTCTCTTCTTTTAGGGCAAGATAAATCTCTACACCCCATTGCCTGTATTTCTTATGTCCCAGTTATATGCAAAAACAATTCTCAACATTTGTTTCTAATATTTTGAATTCCAACTTCTTTCCTTCCTTCCCCACCCATCCCCACTGAGAAGGCAAGCAATTCAATGCAGGCTATATATGTGTTGTTTTGCAAAAGACTTCCATAACAGTCATGTTGTATAAGACTAACTGTATTGCCCTCCATTCTACCCTCTCCCCCTTTTTTCTATTCTCTCATTTGACCTTGTCCTTTCCCAAAAGTGTTTACTTCTAGTTACTCCCTTCTATCATCCCCCTCACCCCACTTGTCCCCTTCTCTCTTACTTTCCTGTAGTGTAAAATAGATTTTCATACCAGATTGAGTGAGCATATTATTTCCTCCTTAAACCGTATGTGAAGAGAGTAAGCTTCACTTTTCCCCTCTTACCTCTTCCCTATTCTCCTCCATTGAAAAATATTTTTCTTATCTTTTTTATGAGTAATAATCTGCCCCATTCCATTTCTCCCTTCTCCTCCCAATATTTTCCTCTCTCACCCCTTAATTTAAGGATATTATCTCTTCTGATTCAACTCAGCCTGTACTCTGTATGTGTGTGTGTGTGTAATCCCTCCACCAAATTCTGAGAAAAGTCTCAAGAGTTACAAATATTATCTTTCCATGTAGGAATATAAACAGTTCAGCTTTAGAAAGTCCTTTATGATATCTCTTTCCTATTTACCTTTTCATACTTCTCTTGATTCATGTGTTTGAAAGTCAAATTTTCTATTCAGTTCTGGTCTTTTCATCATGAATGCTTGAAAGAACTCTATATCATTGAATAACCATTTTTTTCCCTTAAAGTATTATACTCAGTTTTGCTGGGTAGGTGATTCCTGGTTTTAATCCCTGTTCCTTTGAGTTCTGGAATATCCTATTCCAAGCCCTGTGATCCCTTAATGTAGAAGCCACCAGATCCTGTGTTATCCTGATTGTATGAATTGTTTCTTTCTAGCTGCTTGCAATATTTTCTCCTTGACATGGGAACTCTGAAATTTGGTCACAATATTCCTAGGAGTTTCTCTTCTTAGGTCTCTTTCAGGAGGTGATTGGTGGATTCTTTCAATATTTATTTTGCCCTCTGCTTTTAGAATATCAGGGAAATTTTCCTTGATAATGTCATGAAAGATGATGTCTAGGCTCTTATTTTGATCAAGGTTTTCAGGTAGTCCTGTAATTTTTTAATTGTCTCTCCTGGAACTATTTTTCAGGTCAGTTGTTTTTTCCAATGAGATGTTTCACCTTATCTGCTATTTTTTCAATCTTTTGGTTTTGTTTTGCAACTTCTTGGTTTATCATATAGTCATTAGCTCCCCTGAACTCCACTGTCGTTTTTAAAGAACTATTTTGTTCAGTGAGCTTTTGAACCTCCTTTTCCATTTGGCTAATTCTGCTTTTTAAAGTCTTCTCCTCATTGGCTTTTTGGACCTCTTTTTCCAACTGAGTTAGCTTATTTTTAAAGGTGGTATTTTCCTCAGTGGTTTTTTGGTTCTCCTTTAGCAAGTGGCTGACTCACTCTTCAAGCTCTTCTATTGCCTGAGCCCAATTCATATTCATTTTTGAGGTACTGGAGGCAGAAGCCTTGACTTCCTCTGACAGTATGCCTTGTTCTTCCTCATCTGAAAGGATGGAAGGAGACACCTGTTCACCGAGAAAGTAACCTTCTATGGTCTTATTTTTTTTTTCCCTTTTTTTGGGCATTTTTCCAGCCAGCTACTTGACTTCTGAATCCTTTGTCAAGAGGAGAATACTAGTGCTCCTGCTCCCCCAGCACCATACTCAGGGCTGAGATTCAGATCAGCTGCTCAATTCCCTCAGAGGCTTTAAGCTGAGCCTCTGCGACAGTGGATCCAGGCTACTTCTGTGGTGACCACAGCCTCCCTCTGCCTGCTGCCACTGCCTCTGTTGCCACCTGGGGCCAGTGCTGGGGGGACCCAGCTCCTCTCTCATCCATCTGGGAAAGCCCTCCCACACTGACCTTTGAAGGTTTCCTTGTCTCCTGTGGTTTGAGGGATCTGGGACCTTCCCTGCTGGGAATTTTGCCCCAGAGGCCCATTCCAGTCCTGTTCCTCCCTGTGCCATGGGGCCAGGGCTGGGCTCCACTCCACATCCTGTGGGATAGACCTTTCCTGTCAGTCTTCCAGGTTACCTCTGGCTGAAAACCTCTTTCATTCTGTTGTTCTGTGGCTTCTACTGCCCTATAATTTATTGAGTCATTTTTACAGGTGTTTTGTGGGCTCTGGTGGAAGCACTAGAGTATATGCATCTTTCTACTCCTTCCTGAACCAGAAATTTTAATGCTTGTTAAGCCAATTCTTTGGAGTGTTTTGGACATGTTAGGACAGAAGAATTGAAGTTTCTAATAGTAAACATATCAAAATTAAAATTCAGTGGAAGATTATATCTATTCATGTCTGCTCCCAAGAAATTTCAATGAAAAATATTTCAAAAAAGTTACAATAATTTTAGAATGTTGGGATATTAGTTTCTATAGAACAGAGAGAAGTGCTGTTTTGCAACATCATAATCTTATTTGTACTTAATTTGAATTTATTGAATTATCATGAAAAATTTGGGATTTCATTCCTGTGGGCTATCCTTGTACAGTAGAGATCTCAATCCCTCTGTCTTTAGTAGATGACTTAATAAATTACTGTAACAAAGATATAAGGTCCATCACCTGGTGAACAACCTTCAGGTGAGGACCCTCTCTTTCCTAAGATATAATGTCATATTTTCTCTTCCATGATAGAATCTACCAGAACTTGTAGTCTTCTGGCAGAGCAGAATATAGAGAAACCACAGTCACTTTCATGTCACAAAGACTCATAAGAAAAGGACTTCTCAAAATATGGGTGGATTAATTCCATTGCTTTCAAGGAGGAAAAAAAAGATTTCACATTAATGGTGCTCTTTTGCACTTATCTAGGTCTGTATCATAACTAAAACTAATTTAAACCAGGAAACACAAGCCTGGAACAGCATTTACAAACAGTATTAGCTTTTGGAATTATGTTAATTACAGTCATATTTAAGTAGCTGTTGTCAAATTTAATAATTTTTTGTTTGAACTAAAGTGTCCTTACTTAATTACATCATTTCTGTTTCACGGTAAGAGGTCTCCTTAAATTTCACAAGTATATGTGATTTGAATTTTCTTTAATTTTCCATTATGGCTCTTGGGATTTCAAGAAAAATATAATGACAATTTTCTGTGGAACATGTCTTACCATCTATTACCCCAAAAAATGTGTGAAGACAATTTATGAAAGAGCTTTACTAAAAAACAAAACAAAAAACAAGGAAACTGTATCTATAATATGCCCTGGTCTACTAATTTTAATAACTCAGTCCAAAAAATAAAGAAAAGAAAGACAATTTGAGTAGTTTTACTCTCAACGAAAATGGACTAGTTCTTTGTAATCATTACTTCCTTTTCTAGATATTAACAAACATATCTTTAATAAATAATTCTAAAATGGTACCAAGAGTTCTGACCTACAAAATTTTTCAGGTACTATTCTCAATCTTTCTTTCCTCCCTTTTTTAAAAAAGAGGGACAACATTTCCCCTTCTCTAGTCTTGTGAAATGTCTCCCATTCTTCATGGTTTTTTAATTTACAGCAATCATACTTTTTGTACTTGTAAATTTTATTTATCTTAGACATGTTGAACTCATCAAGGGCAGCTTGGTGCAACCTCTTTCCTCATCTTGGCTATCAGTTATTAGCAATTTATGTTTTGTTCTTGCTGATTCTAAGGTAATACCCTTTGTTACAGGAAAGAGAAGGAAAGTAAAAATTCAGTACTTCTGCCTTCTTTCTGTTGTCATTTATCATCGTCCCTTCAATCCTTAATAATATTGAGTACAGCTAAAACATAAGAACGATACTTTCTTTTCTTCTCAGGTTTATTCTGAGTTTCAGTACTACTGACACTCTTCTTACAGGACTGTGTCCCTGTTTCTTCCTCCACTTCTATCTGCTCTGGCTTCCTTCTTCTCTCTTTTTGTTTATTCCCTTCACTGTGCCCTTTTTAAGGTTCCAAAGAAATGGACACCATGGTGGTACGTTTCTTCTCGTGAGTAAATTGTTTGGAACTTGTCATTCTTTTTAAAATTTTAATAGGAACTATGGCCAGGCTCTGCAGCAACACTGGGAGAAACCAGGATCTCTTGGAGAACAATGAGAAAGCAGAGATGGCATGGTAGCCATTGACCTGGAGACAGAAACTCTCTAGGGGCTTCATTGAAGAGCCCATGGAGAGACAGCACAAAGTCAGTTCTTGACCTCACAACCTACAGTGACCAGCCTGCTAAACTACTGGGCCATAGATTTCACTTCTCATCCTCCAGGAATTCTTATAGAGGTCAAAGCCTATAGTTGTCACTGGCCAAGAAGCAAAAGGGGTGGGGGGGGGAAGGGGAGAGACAATGTTGAATAGGAGAGTTTGAAATCAGCTTCCTTTTTCTCCCAACCCCCCCAAGCCCCATTTAGCATTAAAGGACTTTGAGGTACCCCTGTCTCAGGGGGTAGCAGGGAGAGTGTCAGCAGGGAGAGAAGGGATTAAATTGGAAAGGAGAGAATTTCTGATTAACACAAAATACTTTGGCTTGTTGAGTTTGTGGTGTGGGTTCGTGAAGCTTTATCTTTCACTTTTGATTTTGTTCCATAAATATATCCTATTCTATATGTAAGTAAGTGACTCTTTAGGGTTATAGAATGTTGGAAATGAAATTCTGATACTGTGGGATGGAGGTGAATATAAATGAAGTGAATTATGATTTGGTGAGGGAGGGGAGGACATTAAATCATACCCTTAGATTCTTTAAGAGCCCTTTGTTACAGTTCCAGGAAGGGAAAATATACAGGATGACTGAGGAATAGTAGGGGCTTACAAGTTTCTACAGTAGAAAATCTATGGTCATTCATTTTGGGAGCTCAAGTCTTGGACCACCATCTGGTGGCTTGCCTCGATATAGCAACAAATTTTGCTATTGTAGTACACCTCTTAGTGCAAAGGTAGAGGAAGTACACTTGTGAGTGGAACATATTACACTTTACGTATTCATAAACATTTGTGACTATAAAAAGCAAACAAACAACCCCCTCGCCCCACACACACACCCTTAATGGCTGTTTTCTTGAATTATGTCTCCTTTACTTTTTTTTTGTTTTTTCAACTACTATACTTCCTTCATGACAATGATTTTCAGCTCCATGGATAGTTTTCTCCTTCATCTTTTAGTTTCCTTTTTAATTTTGTGGGATTTGCAAGATACCAGTCAAATACATGCTTAACAGCTTTCAGGAGGGACACTCCATCCCTGGCCAGGAGTCTGTGATTTCTTTTTTAAGCCTTGGTTAAGAAATTCAAATTTTATTCTCAGGCACTATCTTCTTAGGGATGGGGATCTTACCCAACCTAATAAATGCTTGTCTTTTTTCTTTTAACAGAACAACAAAGACCTTAATTACTGAATTTGCAGATCAATCTCCTGATTAGCCCAGACTTGATCTTTAATTGTAACATGAATCTTTGATATAAGTATGATCTTTAACTATAAAAAAAATCTGAATTTGAATAGAAAAATGTCTGCAGTGAAAATTAGCTTGGTTAGTCTTTTTTCACTTTTTTACATATCTGCTGATTTATTGAAAATGCTACTTATCCTATCCTTTTGGTGGAAGAATTTTTATATTTCCTAACAAATTAGCTTCCTCTGAAGATAATCCGTAAATTCAGGAATTTGCAAATGTCTTAAATGGAGTGAACCATTTTATTTAAATTACGCTTTTCTAGGTTATAAGTGTTTCATTTGCAGAAATTAATGTTGAAACCTATTTTTTATTGAGGGAGGTTATGAATAAGGAGATGTGGTCAGCCTTATTTACAATTCATTATGCTGCTTGGTGGCACAGTGGATAGAGTTCTAGCTTGGAATCAGGAAGAACTGAGTTCAAATCCAGTCTCAAACACTAGCTATGTGACCTTGGGCAAATCACTTAATCCTGTTTACCTCAGTTTCCTCATCTGTAAAATGAGCTGCAGAAGGAAATGACAAGCCACTCCAGTACCTTTGCCAAGTAAACCTCAAATGGAGTCATGAAGAGTTGAATATGACTGAAATGACCTAACAACTGCAAATACTTCCTAAGACCCACAGAGTAAAAGAATACTGATAATACTCTTTCAAATGATATAGATTATATCAATTCTAGTAGATGGTTTAGTAACTGGTGACAGTCCCCACAATGCCAAAAATATATACTCTGTCACTCTGTGAAAACCCTTCTGCTGATGAATCCCTTTTAGTCCCCATATCACAGATACACATACCATTACCAGACTAATACTTGAAGACTTTTAGCTTGGTAGAACCTGCCAGAGTGTGTCCCACTGGCTTAGCCCCTAGAAACACAGTGTTCTATCTGAATCACCTCATTAGAGTAGGAAGATATTCATCCAAAGAGTTTGGGAGAATTAATCTTATTATTTGATTCATATTAGATATTCTTCCTAACAAAGGTAGGAGAAAATGTTATTTAAATCCTTGAAAACAAAAATAATTAGCTGTATTACCTTGAGCAAGTTGTTTTCTTAATTAAATGAGTGGGTTGGATGGAGGTTCCTTCCTGTTGTAATGTTTTATGATTCTGTGATATGGTGAATAACAAAATGTAATTCATTGTTCAGGCCCAAGGATGAATTAGCTTTCTTGGATTTATTTTAAGATATGTTTTATTAACACTTCAAGAAGAAATATGCATTTTTAGATGAAAGAATAACACTGAGACAATCCTCTGGTTATTCAACCTATTATTGTCGTCATTTGGTTGTTAAGCAGAATATTTGGTAAGCTGTGATTCATTCTTTCAGAATATTAAGTAGAAAATGTAGAAATGGGTGGGATGTGACTTTTTCCTATGCTCAGATAATTTAGAGGCTTATCCTCTTATTTTTACTTTTCTTGGTATCTATCAGTTATTTTGTTTGGTATTAGGATGAAGCTAGAAGAAGGACCAAAATTTTAGACATGAAGAGATTAATTTTCTAAGAGATAGATGTCTGCCAAACAGGAAAAATAAAAGCCAGCAAATGGGAAAGTTCGAAGCCCATGATTATTTGCTTTTCCTTCCTGTCATATTCTTGGATAGTCATTGTACAGCATGACTGAAAATACCCTTTGAGTCAGAAAGGATAAGTTATTTTGCCTTTGGAAACTTGGGGTTATTTGTTTTTAGTCACAGGCATTGACCAGATTGGTAAGGGTCTAGCTCATCTGCACTAAAATGCAGCTCAAAAATTCAGGGGAAATTTATCATCTTCTTAGTTCCATCTAAAGAGGATGAAGCCTGAGAAAGTCTTATAAAGGAGTTATCTGGAGGCATAGAATGAGGAAAAGTGACATTATTTGAAGGTTAATACTAAGGACAAAACCATCAATTGAGAAGAAATATGAGAGAAGACTAAATAGTCAGGATGTATGTTATAGTATTACAGTGCCATCTAATGTGAGCTCCTTCCCCCAACCTCCAAGGCTTCCTTATATCTTTCTGGTTCAGATATGGAGACTTCTACTTTTTAGGCTAAACTCCTCCACCTGAACTGAGGGCAGGTCACTATCCCTCCCTATCTTTTCTCACACCTTTAGCCATTTAGCTACTTATATCTTTAATCTCTCCTTTTGAAATGCCTGCGAGCATTTAAGAACTAGTCTTCACAGACATTTCTGTGACTCATTGCCAAACTCTGAAGAAAGCAGGCTACATGCAGGTCTGACTGTGTCACTCCAGAAATTTCAGAAATAATACCTATTACATCTTTTTTTTTACTGTTCAATCATTTCAGTTGTGCCCAGCTCTTCAAAGATCCCATATGAGATTTTCTTGGAAAAAATACTGGACTGGTTTGCCATTTCCTTCTCCAGCTTATTTTACAGATGAGGAAACTGAGGCAAATAGGGTCAAGGGACTTGACCAGGGTCACACAGCTAGTAAGTGTCTGAGGCCAGATTTGAATTCAGGAAGACATCCCCCTGACTTCAGTTCTCACACACTAACCACTACCCCTATTGCATCTAGGATAAAATACTAATTTCTTGCTTGGCATTTGATATGCTTCAAATATGATGCCAATCTGTCTTTTCAGCCTGATTTCTCCTTTCTTCCCCTTCATGTACTTTATATTATATGTATTTCAAACTGCCCTATTTGCTGTATTTCCTAAATAACATTTCATAGTTTTCTCCATGTTTTTATACAGGGTATCTCCGGTGCTTAGGGTGCTTTCTCTCCCCATTTTTGCCTGTGGGAATCCCTAATTTTAGTCAAAGCTTAGCTCAAGTTATGTCTGTTCCATGAAGTCTTTCCTTATCTCCACCAATGATAAATGATTTCCTCCCAGTTTACTTTGCCTATATTTCCTATTTACTTATCTGTAAAAATATTATTTCTTTGACATAAGATTAATTGCTTTGGAAGGAAATTTAGTTATGTCCCTCTTGTATTCATAGGAACTGGAAAGTCATCTCATCTAACCATCCGCCCAATGCTTGAATCCATTTGGTGACCTCAAAAGTCTCGATTTAAATATTTCCAGGGAATAGGAACTCCCTACATATGTAGACATATATATATGCAAATATTATTAAGATATATTATATATGATATATAGTTAAACTATATGTCATATATATCTTATAAATTATATATGTGTGTGTGTATATATAACATATTATATGTTGTTGAACTGAACTGAGTCAACTCCTTTCCCCTAAAACAGGGGTATAAATCTGGTTGCACCAGTGGACTTTGTTTTTTTCTGTTTACAATATTAATTTCCACTTTTCAACAGAAAATAAGCTATTTATAAATAAAATTTAATCTTCAATGTCAGTTTTCTATGGATACCTATATCATTCTGAGTTAGAAAGCAATAACAATTATCTTAGATGGAAATGAACTATTTTTATTTTTTATATCCAATTTTATTTGTTACATGAAGCCTCAATTGTATATAAAGCTACTTTGCTGATAGGTATGGTTTGTTTTTCTGGATCATTCTGTGTTAACCTTAGCTGTGAGCTTAACTGAAGATCTAGTTTCATACATGTTATTACAATCCCTTTGTCCTTTACTAACTCCACCATCTGCCTCAATGCGCTCTTTTTTTCTTCTTATAATTCTTCTCATCATCATCCAAATAAATAAATTCTTTTTCTCAAGTTATTTTGCTTGGAGATCAGCTGGGAGACAGTTTGCTGCTCAATTTATTAGAAAGCAAAACCCAAAGGAAATTGGAATAGTGAAAAACATCAACGAGATTCGAGTTAAAGAATTTGAGGTTCTTTTTTTTTTATTCCCTAAGGCTTGATGGCACTGAGAAATTTTGTTTTGTCTATATAATCAGTAATGTACTTAAATTCTATTCACCTGTTCACATGCTAAATCTTCCTGCTGAGATGAAGGATTTGGGACAGGATAATGTCAGAAAATGTGAAATAACACTTGGTACATGATTAGTTCATATTTTGATATTCAATAAAGACTTCACAAAACAAAGATGGGCTTGATGATATTGATTTGAAGATGCCCAAGTGGATTCATCTTTCTAAAGTAGCGCTTCAAATCAAAAGTACAGTTTTAAGATATATTTTATATATAACTAAGGTCCATAGAAATGAAAAAAATATGCAAAATATAGTCTTTTGAACCAGAAGTATTTAGGTCCCCTTGGTACCTTCTTATCTCTTTATTTCACTTTCATGGTACCCTTACTTTAACATTTGAAAGTTTAAAGTCCCTATATGGCCTTTCACCATCTCTAGATTGCCTCTGAATTGTCTCTTTGTGAATAAAATACCTAGAATTTCATTTCTTACATGACAGGAGCAGCTTACCTTTTTTTAAGTTTTAAGAACAAAAAGCAATAAAATGTCATATAAAACATAATCCTTCTGGGAGAGCTTTTGCCTCTAACAGAAAGAAAGGAGGCAAAAGTTGTTTTTTTTTTCTGAGAAAAGTTTTTTCATCTAAAAAAGAAACACAACCTGTTTCTCTTTCTGTCAACAGGTACCAGCATTTTCACTGTGTATGAGGCGGCCTCTCAAGAAGGCTGGGTCTTCCTTATGTATCGAGCAATTGACAGCTTTCCAAGATGGCGCTCTTACTTCTATTTTATCACCTTAATATTCTTTCTTGCCTGGCTTGTTAAGGTATTCTATAATTTACTATGATAAACCTGTCAGACATATAAATGTTCTACTGAATTTCTACTAATTTTCCTCCACCTCTACTAAGTCTTAAGTGTGATTTCTATATCTATTTTCCCCTTTTCAGAATGTATTTATTGCCGTCATTATTGAAACATTTGCAGAAATCAGGGTGCAATTCCAACAGATGTGGGGATCCAGGAGCAGCACCACTTCAACAGCTACAACACAGGTAAAGCATTGGCAGCATTTTAATTAATTCTATGAAAAATACTTTTGATAAATGTCAATCATGAAATATGCAAATAACTTAGTGTTAAAAAAAAAAAAGGTCTGCAGATTCATCCACATGGATACCCTGTCAGCTGAAGCAGATCACAACCCTTCTGTGACTTAGTGCAAGGTATTCATTAATTATTAGTCCAAATTATATACAATGGTGGGGAACCTGCAAACTCAAGACCACATAAGGCTTTCCGGGTTCCCAAGTGCAGCCCTTTGACAAAACCCAAACTTATAGGACAAATCCCCTTAATGAAAGGATTGTTCTGTAAAACAGGCCAAGGGCCATACCCAAGGACTTAGAAGGCCATATGTGGACTCAAGGCTGTGGGTTCCCCACCCCTGAATAGATTTTGGGAACATTCCCCTCCTCATGATCCTTTTCCAAGATTAGCTAATGGATAGGATCTTGGATAATAGACAAGAAGTGCATTGTCAGGTGTGTGTTCACAACCTTTCCAGTTAATTGAAACTTACCCTAGCTTCTCTTCCACTTACATAGCCTTCAAGAGACCAAGGTCACTTCACATCCCTGTGAAGACTGTGAGTGGGAAAATAATGAAACACTAAGAATCAGAATCTGCATCCTCCTATTTAGCCCACCTTATATTGTGTGTGCCATGGGAAAGATTTACTCTCCTTTCTCATGTAGCCAAAAAAAGAGCTAAGAACTTTTCAGAGGTATAGCAGCTGGAAAAATTCCTTTTCTTAGAAATTTTATGCTCATCTCACCTATAGTGTCTTTAATAATCACTGGTTTACACTTGGGGCACATGAATATGTGATAATATATAATAATCAAAATAACAGCAACTAACATTTATATAGTTTAAGGTTTGCAACATACTTTGTCTCATCCTTACAATACTTAGAGGTATGTGCTATTATTAGACCCTTTTTACAGATGAGAAAATTAAGGCAGACAAGGTCACATAAGTTGTGCCTGAAACTGGATTTGAACTCTCATCTCTGACTAGTTTCAGACTTCCATCCACTGTACCATGTAACTGGAGTCATTAGAACATCATCCTCACTTTAATTCTTTGCTTTTCATAGATGGCTTTTCACAGGATCTTTATGTTTACCAAAAGCTTCTGTTTCGCTTAGATCTAATAAGATCTCTGAATGACACTGTAAGTTTTTCTAAGCACTCAGTGTACATTTTCTCATTTGATCATCACAAAAGCCCTTTGAAGTAGATAATATTATTCCCACTTTGCAGATGAGGAAACTGACACTCGGAAAAATTGAGTGATATGCCTAGATTAACAAAGCTAGTAAATTATCTAAAATGCGATTTAAGCCCATACTTTCCTGACTCTAAATCCAGAAAGCTATTCATTATGTTTGATTGCCTCTTTGCTAAAACCAACAGGTGTTAAATATGATAGCATTTCAGGTCCAAAACTTTTTCTCAGAGGGACAAAAAGAAGAAGACCTAGAAATTATGTCATCTTCTAGCATAAAAGAGAAGGAATTAGATAATATACCTTTTTGTTTTTCTTATTTCTTTTTAGAATATGTGTGTGTGTGAGAGAGAGAGAGAAGAGAGAGAGAGAGAGAGAGAGAGAGAGAAAGAGAGAGAGAGAAAGAAAGAAAGAGAGAGAAGTAGGTTATGATGATGCAAAAAATGCAGGAATAAAATGAGTAGTACTCCAAGGAACCATTATTTTTCATCATGAATTGTAGAATAAACTTATTAAGGGAATTAAGGATGCCTGTTTTGTCAAAGATCCAAAGCATATTTTTAAAAAATGTTTCACATATCTTTCAAAAAATAAGCTATCAAACATCGCCTTATATACCTAAAAACAGATTTTTCCTGTTTATGATTTAAGCAAAATAGCATTCATATGTAGAAGTCTTACTCTTCAATAGAACTGTTAGAATGTATTCTTGGGCTGTAATATAAAGAGGCAAATACTATCCAAATTGAATTCAAGAAGGTAAATATCAATCAACTTCAATGTAAGAAGTTAAGAATGTATAATGCTTAGAGGTATACTAACCTGTCTCTACTGTGAAACTGGAAATGTGTTCCAGTTTGGCTTTAGAATTGCTCTCAGGACTGGACAAGATCTACTCTAAAATTTCTGTATATTTTTTGTTGAATGTGCAATTGCGATAATATGCAGTATGAACCTGCCCATAGATCTTACGTTCAAATGTACCTAAGAGATTATTTAAAATAGCTGCATACACAATTGTTTAATTACCCATAATGTTATAAGGTAAATATTATAATTAGAAATTAACTGTTATCTAAAAGCACATCTCAGAGTAAGTTTTTTTTTTTAATTTGGAATAATAACCTATTATGCATTTGCTTCAAAAAATAAAAGATAAGGAAAGAGACCAAAGCTGGATCAAATAATTTTGTGCAAAGAGGTAGAGAAAGTTGTTAAATCAGTCGGAAAACATTTTAAAATTCAACAGAGGAAATAATATAAAAATTTGCGGGAAATCTAGATGATTGAAAAAAGCTACTGCTGTGGACCCAGTTGCTAAGCAACAGAAATACTTGTATTTCAGCCTTTTACAAAAACACTATTTACACTGCCTAGCAACCAGCCCTTCCTTCCCTCCCACCTCCTTAGGAGCACCATGGCAAGTGGTGCTCATGCTCACTCTAGGGTAAAGGTTGGAAAGAACTGCATTTGTTGTAGATATATGACATCTGTGATCTTTGGAAGGAAAAAAACATTCTATATAGGAGCCCCACTCAAAAGAATTAATGCTCCTTTTCACAAGCAAGCAAGTTTTCTGCTCATCCTAAGTCATAATGAAGCCTCTGACAAAAACGAAAGAAAATAAACAAGAGAATGGTGGGAGTTATCTCATAAGCCCCTATTTCTTTCAAAAATGGAGGGTGACTTTCTTCCTCTCTTTTAGCTCTGGAGCATTTGAATTTGTAAAGTATCGGTAAAGGAATGCTTTAAGAAAACCAAAAAGGGAACCTGTCATCTGATCATCATATTAAATGAATAAACTTTCCATGTTAGGGACTTGTTGGGGGTCAAGAGAAGCAAATTACATATTTGTCAGACAAAGGAGATAGACTTTGCAGTGTGTCAGCTTAGATGCAATTGTCTCTAATGCTCACTGCTGGAGGCAAAAGGTAGTCACAAGGACTGTCCTACCTTTAAAAACAGTACAACAGCCATTTTTCAGTCACATTCTCACAGCCAAATACCTAAAGTCTTCCTGCAGTTAATGATCTAACAAAATGCTTGTGAAGGTTAGTAAACAAAACAAATAAAACAAAACAAAAAACTAGAAGAATGAGGTGGAAACTGATGTTACAAAACTTGGGTAATGAACAAAAGCAATTAAGTTTCCTGATGAAATGAAAACAGTGAGAATGCTTGATTAGTACTCGGCAGAGATGCAGGGAAAAAGTGACACAGGAATGACAGGCAGCCAGGTATTGGTACATGTCCTTATAAATGTAGGTCTGATTTCAAGATGAGTGTCTATGATAGGAGAATCTCCTTCTACCCAAAAGGTCCACACTATTTATACACAGTTTGGTTAATGCTTAGTACCTCCTCACTGGGATGGACAACTGGATAGTCATAAAACATCCCTCAAGTCACACCATTTATTCAAATGAATGAGTTAACACAACCTCTGCAGGATCGATGCCTTCGCTAGCAACACTCAGCAGATTCATGATAGGCATAAGGAATCTTGGTATACATAGATCGTTAGGGTCAGTGTTTTGTAGTGCTCTTTGGGGCTACAAGAAAACAGAGCTTCAGATCCTCTCCACTGTACTTACCCGAGAACAAGTCACTTACCTGAATTCACTTGTCTGTAAAATATGGTTACCAATATCTACTACACAAAGCATTTGTGAAGCTCAAAGGAGATAATGCATATAAATTTGCTAATTTTAAAAGAGTTATATTAATATCTGCTATTATCCAGTCCAATTTAGAATCATACTTTAGTTCTAGGAGTTATTTATAAGTTTTGGTCTGCCTCTGACACTACACTTATCAACCACTGTCTCTGTACCTAACATCTAACATGGAATTTAGAATGGCCTATGATGGGCTTAGGAGTAAGGTAATTGTTAGTAACTTTATCACTGCTAGTGAATGTAGTGTATTTTTCCAACAATGGAAAGGACATTTCTGCACCATAAAAATTAGAGGTTAAATTCTATCAGGGATTGATGAGAGCTACTATAGAAAGTCTGGGAGTGGAAGAAGCCAAAGAATGAGGACAGAGAGGGAAAATGAGATTGTTCCCTCCAAGAGATCTTGACAATGCCATTACTAAGACATTAAAATGTATAAGGTAGTCTCTGGACCCCTTAATACTTTGTTCAGCTTTGGTATAAATGTGTAATAATTGGATAGAAAATAGAAAGCATTTTGATAACAAAAACTCTATTACTGCCACCACAAAATTTGTGTACTACTTCAAGTTTTAGGGCAAAAAACTTGTTTTAAAAAATTGAAATTTTTAGCAATTTAAAAGATATTTGTCTTCACATGAAAATATATTAGAATGTATATTGGAAAACTACTTATATATATAATAAAATATTATATCACAATATATTATTCTAATATGTACATATGAAAAATATTTGAAATCACTTTAGTGAGTGCAATGACTAGGAAGGTGCTTCATTGTTTATGGTGTGAAGGGGACATGTGTTGTAATAAGAAGTCCTAGCAACAGGGTTATACTTCAGTCATGGAAAGTAAAAAATGAAAATTAAATCTAGGGAAGTTGAATATATTATTTAATGTAATTATTAATATAGTGTTGATTTTTATTATATTATTTATATATTATTGCATTGTATTATTTATAGTAAAAGTTTGGATCAGTAAAACAGCTTTTGAATATATTTAATAATGAATTTGAGCTGTATACCCACCATCATTAGCCTGTATAATTAATGACTACATTTAATTGCTGGATGATTAATTTTTAAAAAAGATTTTCAGCATTTTTATGGCTTGACAAATAGCACACACATATATGTACAGGTATTTATGTATGTACACATGTACATACATGCAGACATATATGTGAAAGGAAATTAGACTGTTCTTATAAGTAAGAGAGTAAGAAAGAGAGAGACTTTTTTTTCATAGCTTTGCAAACCCTTATTACAGAAACTCTGTTTGGATAACCTTAGAAAAGCTGCATTCATTCACTTCTGCCCTAAATGATCAAACCTCACTCTTGACTCAAAAGACTAGACAGAAACTGAACACATTTGCATGTCCTTCCCTTCCTTTCACACAAAAAGTGACCTTGGCAGCATACTTTTACTGATGATTAAATTGATTTATTTGATTTTTGTCCAATAGAAAAATTAATTTAACAGAGAAAATTAGTCTGCTGCTGATCAAAGAAAATATGTGCCCCAGGGATCTTGGAGCCATGATAAGAGAACACAGGATATATCAACAGAGAGTTTTTTTGCTCATGACTGACAGGGTTGATTTGGCCTTTTGTCCTTGGAAGGAAATTCGACTTTTTTTTCAGTGACTGAAAAAAGAGATTTCTAGTCAGCTTATATGATCTCAGAGTAAGACTGAATTATGGAGGATTGGGTCGTTCATGATTCTTTTCCAGGGTATAACTTGTAAATTGGCTTGCTTCCTACTGAAAAGATATAAAGCCTATTCCTGGACAGATGAAAATCGCAGTGTTCCTGACATCTTTTGACAGAGCTACATGATGTAAATAATCATTGTAGCACCATTGTATCTTAGGTGAACACACACACACACACGTACACATACACACGTACACATACGAATACACATAAGCACATTCACACACACTCACATAAAAACTCTCACTCACAGTCCTAGCTGTTCATTTGAGTCTTGGATCATCTCTGAATTGTGTCATTCACACTTTGCAGCTTCTGCAACAACTATTTGACTTTTAGTATAGTCAAACTATCAGATGACTTGCTCTCAGAAGTTTGCCCTATGTGATGGGACAGGATAGTTATGGAATGTCACACTTTCTCATATTTCTTCTATTACTCCATTAGTAAATACAGGGTCAGTTAACACAAGAATGTACTTGTGTTACATGAGGCAGAAAAATATATTTTTAAATGGTGTTCTATAATAGAGATGGTACAGTGTTAGTATTGTTTGGTAAAACAATTTGGTTAGAAAAATAAAAATTTTTATTTCATGAAAGAATTGGGAGGAGAAAATATTGGTGGAAAAAATGTAAGTGGGAAATAATCTTTCTACCAGGTACCTATTTAAAAGGTGAGGTATTTGTTAGAAAAAGCAGTGGATATAGTGGATTTGATCATGGTCTCTAAAACGAGTGAAAATACATTTGAGACTCAATATGAAATTTAAGAAGTGAGAGATGTAATTCCTTGGTGTTGAGAAACAGTTAAGACTGGTTAATTCTGAAATATGCATAAAATTTCAGCTCAGCCGCCCAGTTTTGGCCTACTTTAAATAATCTTTCCTTTTTCTGCTGGTAGCAGTGTCAATTTCCTACTTTAATATCAGTCTCTATACCTAATCATGTGTCCCCCAAAAGATCTTATACTTTTTCTGTACTTTATCTCAACAGTGAAGATTCTCTTAGGAAATTTGTGAAAACTGTATTTTATTGGCATTATACTACATGTGTACCATATTAAATGCATTGGAATGTTCAACTTGATCTATTCACTGTCACCTAATTTCTGTATCACTGTAACATATTTATAATAATAAGCTTTACATTTGATAGCTAAAGTATTTTTCCACATTGATTTGCTAGAAGTTAATAATGATAAGCAACATTATTATGAATATTTATATACTCATAAATTTACATAGCACATATGTAAAAAGATAGATTCTTGATCTATCATATTTACCTGTTAATATATTTATATTTCTCTTTTTCTTTATTTTTTCTGTTTTTTTTTTTGCTTGGAAGATGTTTCACGAAGATGCTGCTGGAGGGTGGCAGCTAGTAGCTGTGGATGTCAACAAACCCCAGGGCAGAGCTCCAGCTTGCTTGCAGGTATAGGTCAATACTACTTCTATAAAATCTTCCAAGGTTGTTAGCTTTGGTTATAAACAGCGACCCTTACAGTTCTTAGAACTGTAGATTCTTCATACTTTCTGGTTAACTAATCAATCCCAAGTACTTGGTACATAGTGATGAAAAGTCAAAGTGCTTTTCAGTTATATTGATAAAGGAAGAATTTATGGTGAGGTAGAAGAGGAGTTATGTGTGAGGACATTAACATTTCCAAATGTATGTCAGCAGATATTCATACTTTACTTACCTTATCTATCTCTTCATCTATTCATCTATCTATTCTCACACATACACAAACATATATACATATATATCTCCTATACAATATACACTGATTGATTATAAGTTATTTGAAGATAAGGGGAGAGAAGGGGTTACAATTTGTGTTTTAAGAATTAATTATTGGGATACTAATACACTATTGGTGGAACTGTGAACTGATTCAACCATTTTGAAGAGCTAGAATTACATCCAAAGTGTTATAAAAACTGGGTATAACCTTTGGTCCAGCAATGACACTATTAAATCTATTTCAGAAGGTGATCATGGAAAAAGGAAACCAACCTATTTGTTCTAAAATATTTATATCAGTTCTCTTTGTTATGCCAAAGAACTGAAAATTTAAGGGATACTAATCATTGGGGAATGACTAAATAAGTTGTAGTATATGATTGTGATGGGATATTACTGTGCTATAAGAAACAATGAGCAGGTAGGTTTAGAAAAACCTGGAAAGACTTGCATGAAATAATGAAAAGTGAAATGGTCGGAACCAAGAGAACTTTATATACAGTAACATCAATATTATCTGAAGAATAACTGTGAATGATCAAGTTATTTTTAATACTCAAATCAACTACAAAGTACCTATGAAGATGCTCTCCACCTCTAGAGAAAGAACTGATAAATAGAAGGATGGTTTTACATATAATCATAAATTTGCATCAAATGATATCTTCTAGTGCATGGTGGAGAGGGTGGGAGGGAGATAGTTTGGAAGTTAAAACATAACAAAATAAGAACTTTTTTTTCTTCTGTGGCAATCATGGTTAAGTGACTTGCCCAGAGTCACACAGCTAGTAAGTATCTGAGGTCACATTCGAACTCATGTCCTTTGGACTTCAGGGTCAGTGCTCTATCCACTAAGCTATCCCAAATTGTTATAAAGAATCAATAATATTATCTTATATTCACATAACATTTTATAGTTTTCATAGCATTTTAAACATTATGGTATCCTCTAAGTTAAGTAGGGCATGTATTATCCTTATTCTACAAATAGCTGAAGCTCAAAGAGTTAAAACAACTTAAATTCACATAGATTTTAAGTGATTAAACTCGAATTAGAGCTAAGGTCTTCTGAGTTCTTCCTGGTCCATTACCCTCACAAAACAATTTAATGTTTTGAAGGAATTTGTCAGTAAAATCACCATCTGAAGCAGTAAAATAAATGTATCAAATAAAGTGTTAACAACTCAAGCAAACCTTTGTTGATCAAAATAAACTTTGTTTTTGAGAGACAAATTAACAGGTCCCTGAGAGATGCAATTTGTACTAGAGCATGTTTTCTGTGTATAGGACAAGTTTCTTGAATGCAAAGTCTTGGAGGGACCAAAATATCAATGGCAAAGTTTATCCCAGTGGAATTACAAACACTTGGAAAAAGGTAGATAAGAGATCAAGCAGTCACTTTTAATAAAAGCTGATGCTGAAGGGGCTTGAAGATTCTAGACAGTGAAACTACCTTTTGAGAAGTTTAATATATACTTTTATTATTGAGCAATAAATTAAGTGAGTAGATGTATTTGGTTAAGATTTGGGCTGGAGACTAGGAAAAACTTAAAGTAGATCTGGGAAGTTATGCTTTCCCAATGTTAATAGAGGAGGGATAGATTTGGGAGAGGTTTGTCCAGGAAGAAATGACAAATGACAAGACTTCATAGCACAATATGTTTGGTGCAAGAAGGTAGTGAGAAGTGAAATATTACTACAAGGTTATGAGAATAGTGAACTCCTCTTATTTCCCTTAGAACACAGAGCTGTGAGTGTAGGAGAGCTGGATTTAGTATGTTAGTTATTTGTCACTGTTTTCTCCTCTATCATTACTCCATATTTGTGTGTGTATCTCCTCCTCCTACATCATCACTCCAATTTCATTCTCTCTCTCTCTCTCTCTCTCTCTCTCTCTCTCTCTCTCTCTCTCTCTCTCTCTCTCTCTCTCTCTCTCTCTCTCTCTCTCTCTCTCTCTCTCTCTCTCTCTCTCTCTCTCTCTCTCCCCCACATACACACATACACATGATATCTGCTTATAATATCCATAGTCTAGTTGCTATTAAAATCCACTTATTTCTATGTCATTGTTGATGTTCTGAGGGGGGGAAGCAAAAAAAAAAACTTAAACAGACTACTCATTTCTGCCTTGTGATCTTTTAAAAATATTTTAATTTCTTTTGTTTTATACCATTTCCAGGTCCAAATATATACTTCTTCCCTCCCTTACACAGCCCTTTTAACAGAATTTTTAAAAGAAAAAAAAATAGCAGAAGCAACCAATACTTTATCTGTATGACATTCTATGCAAAATTCTGCACCTATAGTTCCCCACAATCCCCATTCAGAGCAGGCATAGAAGTACAATGATTCAACTCTTCGTCTTGATCAAGTCTTCTTGGTCATTATAGTTAGTCTTAAGTTTTGAACTTTTTGTTCTTTTTTTTATACATTTCTGTAATCATTAAATTATAAACTCCTTGAGGACAGAGACTATCTTTTGTCTCTTTTTGTATCCCTGGTCCTTAGCAAAGTGGCTCAGATACATAATTTGTTGCTATTCTCTAGTCATTTTAATTGTGTCGTGTCCAACTCTATGACCTCGTTTGAGTTTTTCTTGGAAAAGATACTGGAGTGCCATTTCCTTCTCCAGATCATTATACAGATGAGGAAACTGAGGCAAACAGGGTGTAGTGAATTGTCCAGTGTTACACTGCTAGTATGTGTCGGAGGCTGAATTTGAAATCAGATCTCCCCGACTCCAGGCCTGGTGCTTAACTACTGCACTACCTAGCCACCCTCTGGCACATAATAATCACTTAATGAATATTTATCGCTTGATTAATCATTATATATGTTGTCTCTTCATCACTTTATATAAAGTTTCTTATGCTTCACTGATTTCCTCCTATTCATTGTTTCTTGTGATGTAATAATGGTAGAACTGTATTCATGTACCACAATTTACTTAGTGTCATTCCAAAACTGATGCACATTTATTTGATTCTCGGGCTTTGCTCCCATACAAAAGTGCTGCTATAAATAAATATTTTGTTGTATATGGGACTTTAATCTCTTTTACTACCTTGGAGTATATGCTTCCCTGTGGTCTTCTTGGGAGTTTTTAACTTCCATCTTGTATAATTATCCTGATACTCGGTATTCATAATTGTACAGCTTTCCTAGTACAAGACTCTCCATTTCCCAATTCTTTACATTTTTACTAGCTGTCTCCAATGCTGAAAATTCTGTCTCTTCTCATCTTTGCCTCCTAGTTTCCTAGTCTCATCTCCCTCCATCTTGTTTGTATAAAATTGTTCACATCTCCCTTATTAGACTGTTAGCCCTCTGAAGGCATTTTTGCCTTTCTCTGTATCCCTAGCATTTTAGTATTTGGCATTTAATAGGTAGGCATTTAATAAATGCTTGTTGCCTTGACTTCGTCAGTTTCATTGACTTTTCATTCTATTCAATTCACCAGCATATCCACAGCTTAGTCTTTAGTTATTATTCAAAATTGTCCCAGCTTCACAGAATCGCAGACTCTGAAATTTCCTGAGGTCATTTTCCCCGCCCATCCGTTCTGCGTCATTGGCTCAGCCTCATCTCTGTTTCATCAGTATCCTCTCAGTCCATCAATCTCTTTATAGCTTCGTGCTGCCTACCTTCCAAGTCTGGACTCCACAGTTCACCAGTCTACCAGTCACCATTCTACAGTTCTTTTCCATTCCATCTTTCCTACCAGGGAACTCTCATTGTCTGCGTACTCCATTCCAGTCAGCATGCTGTTCGGCAGACCCTAAGTGATTTAAAGTGTCCCAAGCAAAAAGGCAAAGTCTAGGTTTATAGATTTGAGAATGATCTGCTTACAGATGATATCAGTGCTGTAACAGAATCTATCACAGAGAAGCAAATTATAGCGAATGAACATAAACGTGCAGACTTAGGAGAAATAATGAAAAATTGAAGGGAAAAATGTTTTCAGGACTATTGTGATCATAGAAAAATCAGAAAATAGAATAACTGATTTATGATTTTTAATGATGAATAAATTGTCTCTGATATGGCATTCATATGTAGCTATTTGGATTTTACATTCCCTGAACTCAATATTAAAGCTATGTAATACTTTAAAAAAAAGGTAATTCAGATCATCAATCAATATAATTCTGTGTACTTAAAGAAATACAATTCTAAAAAAGCTTTCAAATATAATAACAAGATGTACATCTTTTAACACCAGGCTTTACTATTTTCATAAGAGCATAGAGCACTCAACTTTCACCACTAGTGGTTTTCCTGCTGGTGACTTTTAACCTCATCTGTGAACATGTTTTTGACCTCTGTATTAGATTTCAAAGAGCTAGGCAACAAGTGGGCTCTGGTAGTAGCAAACATGTATGCAAAAGCATTAATATATTATAACACGACTGTTACATTGCTTTAGATGTTATTGTCATTACTTATTAACACAGCGATTATTCTTGATTTTATGAATACATATTTTATGAATGCATAAAGGGTTTGTGATTTTGTGTAAAGAATGAAGGGAAAGAGTGGAGTCTAGGGAATCAATCAGTGTTCTATTGAAATAGTACAGGTGAGAGTAATGAGACCTGATCTAAGATTAGTGACAGTGTAAGTGTAATGAAAAGGACACGTGCAAGCAAGAAATTTATCGAGTTTAAGTTAATAGGGATTGCCAACTCTCTAGGAATAGGAAAAGATCAGGGTAAGATGGGGCTAGGAGAATTTTAGAATATTTCTGAGATTACTCACCTGGGTGACTAGGAGGCTGATTCAATAGAAATAGGAAAATTAAGCAAGGGGATTATGATGAATATTTTAATTTCTCAATTTTTAAGAATTCTTTAGGGGGTGCAGTAAGAGAGAATTGGTTCATCTCCCCCTGTGGTTTTTCGGTTTCTAAGAATTTAGCATAATTTCTGGCAACCTTGGAGACCAATCTTTTGAAATGTTTTACACAAAGAACAATCACCACAGACATCTCCTTAGATTTTTAGAATCTTATGATCCCTCATCCTTCTCTTAGATAAGCTGAACAATTGGATGTCAACTTTCTTCGTAGATTATGGTTTTCTGTCTACGCTTCTCTTTGTCCTTTGTTATTTTTTAATATTATAAGCTGATTTTTTCCCATTGATTGTTTTTTGTAAGTATTTGTGTGTTCCAGAAACTGAAATAAAAATATAATGTTGTTAATGATAAAAAAAATTGTGTTTTATTTCACTTATTGTTTCAGATGAATGACTATTTCCTTTCAATCATAGGCTTGTGTCCTAAGTGAACATAAACAAATGTCATCTACCTGTGTTTAGAGAGTTTTAGGAGAACGCTAGCCTGTGAACAGTGCGTGGGATTTTAAAAAATGACAGGGAAGATTTCCGTTTCAGTGTGTTGTGCAGAGGTTACCCCACGCACATTTGTCATCCTCCAGAAATTCCAATGCAGTGTTTCTCTCTCTCTCTCTCTCTCTCTCTCTCTCTCTCTCTCTCTCTCTCTCTCTCTCTCTCTCTCTCTCTCTCTCTCTCTCTCTCTCTCTCTCTCTCTTTCTCCTCTCTCCTGCTCTCTTCCTCCCCTTCCTCCCTTCCTCCTTCCCTTCTTCTCCTCCTCCCTCCTTTTCTCTGTATCTCAGTCTCTCTGTGTGTCTCTGTCTCTTTCTCCTCCCTCTATCTCCATCTCCTTACCCCTCCTCCTCCCCTTCCTTCCTTCTCTACCTCTCTCCCTTTGCCCCTCCTCCTCCTTTCCCCCCTCCTGCCTCTCTCACTTGTTTAGTTTTTAAAATAGGGAGAGTGAGGGCACTGTTTAAATGAACAATAATAATAGATCAGATTGACATTTTCTTCAGCATTCCTACATCACTCTGTGTTCATATGAATCCACTTATAGCACAAAGGCTTTCAGTCCTAGCCTATGAGATGAACTTTGGAAACCTGTGGACATCATTTTTGTCCTCAGATGCAGTGAAAGATGCTGGTAGTGTTTTAGATTCTTAGTTAAATTTGAATTGAGGGCAAAATAGTATCCAAACTTGCCTGCCTCTTACCATAGAGTGAAAACTTCATTTATGCATAATCACCTGCTTTTTGAGGTCACCCAAAAGTATAATCAGTAGAGATCTGTTAAAGCACAACATCATATTTTATTTGCACTTTATGTTTTCTTACTGTTCTTCAGGTAGTATTCTCCTTTTGACAGTTTGACAGATGTGTCTAGGTATTTCCTGCTATCCTCCAACACATCGCCAGTGCTATATTATCTAGAAGGTAGTCAGTGACAAGAAAATGAAAGCATACATGAAACTTGACATGTCTGTGTTTATTTCCTCACTACAAATGTTCCATTGTGTTTGCCCCATTTTCTGTAAAGAATGAGAGATGATGAGTGCATGCCAGAAGTAGGTCAATTGGTTGCCAAATTATTGCTTTAGTTTTCATAATGTTGTAGTTTTAATGATTTGGAATGATAATTTCTTCCAAGATGCAGGGTTTGGGTGTTTTTGAAGTTCCATAGTATGTCTATTTCATGTATAAAAATGATAATACAAAAAAGGCTAATCCTTACCAGTTTTCTTGTTGAACTTTCTCATAGTCTCAGAAGTAATATCAGATGATGAATAGGCATACGAAAAGTTGATTCGCTCATTAAGTATGTATTGGCTCCACCTACATAATTGTCCACTTTTATAAATACAATAATATCCCATTTACCTAGTCAATAACACTTTTTAGATAAGTTTTTATTTATCCAACTCCAGAAAGAAAAAGATGGTTGTTTCATACAATTCACATATAAGCAAATGCTAACGCCCTTAGAAGCATTCTGTCTGTGTGTCTGTCTGTCTCTGACTCTATCTCTCTCTCTATCCTTCTCAGTCCCCCCACCCCAGTACCTCCCTCTTTTTCCCTCTCTGTTGCACAAAACACACATATTTCTAGAATTTTTAGCAGTGAAAAATCTTACAAAACATAACTTATGACTTAGAGAAATGATAAGTTCTGGAAAAAATCTGAATTTCATCTAGAAGATGAAAGAAAATATTTTTTATATTAAGCATTATAAAATGGTTATAATTATAAGTATATAATTAAAAATTAGAGAGGGGAAAATGGACAATGAAATTTAATAGTATCAAAAAATGAAAAGGCAGCCTGTGAAAAGGCTTCTTTTACTTGTTTTCTTTTTTCTTTTTTTTCTTTTTATTAAATTTATTTATTTAACTTTTTACATTCATTTTCACAAAATTTTGGGTTCCAAATTTTCTCCCCATTTATCCCCTCCCCCCACCCCAATACACCAAGCATTCTAATTTTTCCCTATCTCCAATCTGCCCTCTCTTCTATCATCCCTCCCTTCTCTTGTCCCCATCTTCTCCTTTGTCCTGTAGGGCCAGATGACTTTCTATTCCCCATTAACTATATTTCTTATTTCCTAGGAGCAAGAACAATACTAAACAGTTGTTCCTAAAACTTTGAGTTCCAAATTCTCCCCATCCCTCCCTCCCCACCCATTCCCTTTGGGAAGGCAGGCAATTCAATATAGGCCCTATCTGTGTAGTTTTGCAAATGACTTCCGTAATAGTCGTGTTGTGAAAGACTAACTATATTTCGCTCCACCCTATCCTGCCCCCCACTGCTTCTGTTCTCTCTTTTGGTCCTGTCCCTCCCCAAGAGTGTTGACTTCAGATTGCTGCCTCCTCCCATTGCCCTCCCTTCCATCTCCTGTATTTGAGGCACTTTGCTAAATACCTAGCAAAGATAGATATGACATAGACCAGGGTGTTTTTAGTGTGTTGCTCTGTTTTCTAAAGATCTTCAAAATTACTTTCTAAGAGGGCTTAGTTGTTTTAACTTATAAAATATATTGATTTTATTTATTTTAATATTACTTAGTTTCCAATCTCTCTCTCTCTCTCTCTCTCTCTCTCTCTCTCTCCTCTCTCTTCTCTCTCTCTCTCTCTCTCTCTCTCTCTCCATCCCCCACCTAGAAAGCCATCTGTATAACAAATAATAGAGAAAGCTGGGAAAAAAGGATAATTTAGCAAAATAACCAACTCATCAGCTAAATAAGGTGTCATATTTGGTATTTTACATACAGAGTCCACTACTTCTTTCTTTGAAATAGATTACATTGTTTTGTTTTGTTTGTAGGATGAAACTTGATCATTATAGTTTCTTACCATTCAGTTTACATTTGTTAATGTTCTTATTCTTTCCATTTCCATTGTTAAAGTCATCATTGATATTGTTTTCTTGATTCTGTATCTTTCATTTCTTTATTTCTTCTTCAGAATCTTCCCATGCGCCCTATATTTTTGACATCTATCTATATAATTTTTTATTGTTTTTTTAATGTTCTACAATTACTTCCTTAAAATTAAGATTTTCTCCCCCCCACTATCCCCCTCCCTCCCTATGACAGCATACAATTCTGTATAGGTTCTACATATACTTTCCTATTGAGCACATTTTCACTATAGTCATGCCATGTAGTCACACTAAAATAAATGGAAGAAATCATATAACAAATCAAAACATAATACACTAAAACACACACACACACAAACATGATCTGCTACATTCTGTGAATGACTTCCATATTTCTTTCTCTGAGTGTGGAAGGCATTTTGCCTTAGAAAACTACCATTGGGATTTTTTTTTCAGTAAGTTCTTGTGTTATTGCGAAGTTCCAAGTCTACCAGAAAAAACTCTTGCACACTGTGATCGTTGCTGTGCACAAAGTTCTCCTGGTTCTGCTCCTTTCACTCAGTGTCAGATCATATATGTCCTTCCAGGCCTCCCTGAAGTCTTCTTGTTCATCATTTCTTATGGCGCAATAGTACTCCATTACATTCATATACCATAATTTATTAAACCATTCTCCAATTGATGGGCATCCCCTTTTTTCCAGTTCTTGGCTACCACAAAGAGTGCTGATATAAATATGTTTGTACATGTGGGACCCTTTCCCATTTTTATAATCTCTTGGGGATATAGTCCTAGTAGCGATATTGCTGGGTCAAAGGGTAGGCACATTTTTGTAGCCCTTTGGGCATAGTTCCAAACTGCTCTCCACAATGGTTGGATAACCTCACAGCTCCACCAACAATGAATTAGTGTTCCAACTCTCCCGTATCCTCTCCAGCATTTATCATTTTCTTGTTCTGTCATGTTTGCCAATCTTATAGCTGTGATGTAGTACCTCAGAGTTGTTTTGATTTGCATTTCTCTAATCAGTAGTGATTTAGAGCACTTTTTTCATATGATTATAGATATCTTTAATTTCTTCCCCTGAAAATTGCCTGTTCATATCCTTTAACCATTTATCAATTGGGGAATGGCTTGTATGGTTATACATTTGAGTCAGTTCCTACCAGACCTCAAATTGTATTATAAAGCAGCAATTATCAAACCACTTGGTACTGGCTAAGAAACCGAGGGGTAGACAAATGGAATAGACTTGGCACTCAAGACACAGTAGGCAAGGAATATAACAACCTCCTGTTTGATAAACCCAAAGACCCCAACTTCTGGGATAAGAACTCACGGTTTGGCAAAAATTGCTGGGAAAACTGGTTAACTGTGTGGCAGAAATTAGGCATAGACCCATGCCTGACACCGTACACAAGAATAAAGTCCAAATGGATACATGATTTAGGTATAAAGATTGATACCATGAATAAACAGAGGAGCAAGGAATAGTGTATTTATCAGATTTATGGAGAAGGGAAGAATTTTTTACTAAAGAAGCGATAGAAAGCATTATGAAATGCAAGATGGATAATTTTGATTACATTAAACTGAAAAGTTTTTGCACAACCAAACTCAATGCATCCAAAATTCAGAGGGATGTAGTAAATTGGGAAAAAATTTTTATGGCTAAGCTCGGGTAAAAGGCCTCATTTCTAGAATGCAGCTATATAATTAAAAATGTTCCTTCACATCCATGTGTCCCATGCTGTTTAGCCATTACTTAGTCAATAATTACCTTCTTTGTTTCCAGTTCTTTGCTACCTTAAAAATTGCTGCTACAAATAATTTGGTATATGTATGGACCTTTCTATTTTTCACCACCTTGATAGTGGAATCTCTGTATAAAAGACTATCTAGAAGAAAAACCATATATAAATTATATTATTCACTGGATTTGAAGTTGGCATAAGTCAACTAAGAAAATTCAGGTTGTAATTTTACATTTTGGTCCTTGTTACCCATCTCTTAATTCTTTTATGAACAAACTCCCCTGAGTTATAAATATATTTCAGCATTATAGCCATACTTTCTGTCTTTAATTAGTCCTTGGCCTTTGGTACTGATAAGACTTCTTCACTGTTGATTGTTCATTCACTCTCTTTTCATCTGTCTTGTTGATGTGGTTGCCCCATTGCCTAATAAGAGTTCCTCAGTCATTGTTTTTCTGTCATCACTCAAAAGGATCTCCTCTGTGCTGAGGTAGTCTCTGCTACCTGATTATACCGCCATGTTCATGGACTCCTACTCATCATTTCCCTGTTTCCTGCTGGACTGCATTCCACTCCCATTCTGGAACAGCAAACCCTTCCTGCTGACCTTCTAAGCTGAGAGGTCTAGCAACTGCCACTGCTGACAATGATCAGTTGCCCTGAGTCCTACTTTGGGCTTGGCAGAGTCTGGTCTACACTGGTACAACCTGTGCTGAACTGTACTCCTCTCTCAGCCTGGTGCAACACACCTTTTCTGCCAACCTTCCAAGTTTTGTTGGGTTGGAATTCGGCTTCTTTTTATGGGTTCTGCTGATCTAGAATTTATTTAGAGTCATTTTAAAAAGGTATTTGGAGGGTTTTCCCTCTTCTCCCATTCTCAGTCATCTGAACACTTACCCGTATATCCATCATGGACAATTGGTCATCTTTTAATTAATATTTTGGAAACTAAAAACTTTTGTCCTGCTCTTTTCCTTGTATACTGGCCTTCCTCAAGCCCAAGTCTAACCTCAATTTTCTGATCTTTATTTTCTCAATCTTAAGCTTTTGAATCTTGTTGGGGCTACTGTCTCAATTCTCTCCTATTTCTCATTGCAAAATTTCTAAAATATGTTGTCTTTATTTACTTCCTCCATTTCATTATTACTTACTCCATAATTCTTTGCAATATGATTTTCTACTCCTACTCCTGTACCAAGAGTGTTGTCTCACCAGTGATTTCCTGATTACTGTTGTCCTCTGCCTTCTTGAAAGTGTTGACTGCATTTTCCTACTTGATTCTTTCTCCTGCCCTGGCTACCATGAATTTCACAATCCCAGTTTTCCTTTCCTTTCTAACTACTACTATTTTGTCTTTTTTCTTCTTTCTCCAAATCCCTCAAATTTTCTTTGAGTCTCTTCTCTTATATCTTTACATTCTTTCCCTTGGTGGTCTCTTTCACTGTTATGGTTTTGAACATTATGTCTATGTATATGACTCTCTCATCTATAACTTGATGCTCTCCCTCCTTCTAATCCTATATATATATATTCATCTGTTCCAGCAGGGCCCTAAAGTATATATATATATATATATACTTATCATACATTTGATCCATATACAATACATATAATATACAATATTATGTATGCAATATCATATATTATAGTATATAATTATATTACATATTATATATATTCAATATTATAGCCATTTAAAATCTGTTTGAGAAGCAGAGTATATTTTTAAATGTTTTTAAAAATAAATCTCATTATCTTTTCCATACCCACTGATCTATCAGTTCTCCATGCTGACTTCTTTATTTCTGTCATTTGTACCACAGTGACCCAGTCATGAAGACTGAAATCCTCGTATTCATTATTTACCCCTCCACTCCCATGCTTTAGTTAGTCATGAACTTTTCTTAATACTCCCAAGCTCCCTGTCACGCAGACCTCTACCTTTCTTTCATTTCTCTTGCTTCTACACTGGTCCAAGTCCTTATTACTTATTACGCTATTACAATAGCCTTTTAATAGGTTTCCACAAAGCTTACCTCTTGACATTCCAATCTGTCTGAAATACAGTCCTACCAAATTCACTTTTTACAGAACAAATCTATCATTTTTGGTTCCCTGACCAGAGCTTCCAAAGAGTTATTCATTGCCTACAGAATAAAGTCCCAACTTCTTAGCCTGACATCCAAAGACTTTGATTTGGCTTCACCAATCTTTCTAGCCTTATCTAATGAGTCCTCCTCAAAAGTAGATATAGTGTTGTATCTAAAATTTTTGTCTTTCTCATTACTTAATACAGTATCTGCATGCAACAATGTCTGTCTTCCTGCCATTTTTTTTTTGTATGGAGAATATCAGTCAAAAATTTCCTCTCTCATTGCTGATGAGCACCTTTCCTGTACCTTATATTCTTAGAGAGTTTCCTGAGCTCTTAAGGGTTAAGTGAATTTTCTAGAATTACAGAGACAGTTATGTAGCTGAGATAGAATATAAGCCTCTGTCTTTCTGACTCTGCAGGTATCTCTCCATATACAATAGATATTTAATAAGAGGATATTGTCTCCTCCCTTCCTTTCCTACCTGGGGAACTCAAGAGGTTAATTGGCTTGCCCAGCCCCATGCAGCTAGTTTTAGAATGGAAACCATTGCTAGATTTGAACTCAGGTCTGCTTGACTTAGCTTTTTCTACATGCATTAGACATTTAATAAATGTTTGTTATACTGTATTCCTTAACACTTCTCTACCTATGCCTCAGTCAAATTTGACTTTGTAAGGTTTGTACACAAAACTCATTTTTTTTTTCCATTTCAATTACCACATGTTTAAGTGTTATCTTCTTCAAGGACTAACTCAAATTGCTGCCTACTTCATAAAGTGCTTCATGAACACTCCAATGAAAAGCCATAACACCAAAGCACCAGAGGATTATATTCTCTGAATTGGAAGGATATTTGGATACCATCTTTTTAAATCCCTATATGAAGTATGAATATATTTTACAAAATCCATGAACACTATCAGTGACAAAAAAAAAATCTACCTGCTAAAATAACACATTTCATTTTGGGAAATTGTCAAGAATTTCCTCCTTATATTGAGGCAAAATTCTAGTTACCTAGGATTTCCATTAGTTAGGCATAACTTTGCCCACTAGGACCAAGCTGAACAAATCTGATATTTCTTCCATATTGCAACCTTAGCATTTTTGATGATAAAAACCATAGCCTGAAAAATCTCCTACAAACTCTTACTTCAGCTAGTCCTCACAAAATGCAATTTGATATTCGCATAACTTTCTTCTGTGCATTCCCCAGTTTGTGAATATCTCTTCCAAAATGTAGCACCCAAAGCTGGTCATAGAACTTTGGATATGGTCTGACCAAGGCACAGTACAATGTGTACATCTGAGTAGGAAGATGTAGCCTGAGATCAGATTAGCTTGTATTTTTGTTGATTCTTTCAGCTTTCAGTTCTTTAAACCTTGAAAGTCTCTTTCCCATTAACTAGCCATGTCCCTCTTCTTTGAGAGCAGTCAACCTGAGCAGTATTTTTTTAAACTTAAGTGTAAGACTTTATGCGTATCCCTAGTAATTCCTTTAGAAGAAGTTCATAAGATCTAGATCTAGTATTGGGAATGGATGTGGGAAGAAACTTTTTAGAGATGATCTTTTCCTTGGATATGATGATATATGCCTGGGATCTTTGTTGTTAAGGAGACTGAGGCTGGCAGATCTTTTGATATTGGGGATTCTGAGTTATAATGGGATAAGTCAATCAGACATATGCTCTAAATTTGATATTAAAATGGCAAACCTCCTTGGAAGGGGAAAGAGGAACCAGCTTGTCTAAGGAGTGCTGAACAAGCCCAGGTTCAAAACAGAGCAGGTCAAAACTTCTGTGCCAAATACAATGGATTGGGCCCATGAGGCACTCCTGTACTTAACTAGGCAAGGTAGGAAGACTCAGATTTTCTTTTCTCTAATCTTTTCTTTCTTTGAACTTTTTGGGTCCTTGTTCATATTGCTCTTATAGTTATTTTATGCTGTTTATTTATTTCTAGTTATTTATGTTTAGTTATTTATATCCATACCTTATCTGACTCACTATAAACTAGTTGTAGATAGGCACAGTCTTTGTTTCCCCTGGAACAATGTTCATAATGGAACCTCAAGAAATATTTGTTGAATTAATGAATGTATGAGTCAATTCCAGGATAAATCTTTTTGAAGAGTATAATTTAATTGACTTTCAATGCCCCAGTGATTAGTTTTAATTGCTTATCCATTTTGAATTTCTTCTAACATTAGGTTAACTTCTTCCCTTTGATCTATGACCAATGGAAAACTTAATAATTGAGGGGATTTCCAATTTGTTCCTAACAAGAAGGTATATTCATTTAGCCATCTGTTAAAGAAGTTTCCTCCTAAAGAAATTCAGTAAAAGCAGTGGCAAATAGAAAGAAATTTTACACACTTATACCATTATTCATTGGCTACTGAAAAACTGAAAACTTTAGATGGAATAGGTGACTATTTAAATCCTTCAGAGTTTTCTATACAGTATTCTGACACAATTTGAAGGAAGAGAATCTTATAATAAATTAATAGCTTGATTTCCAATAGATTTGGATAATTGATACAAAGACAATGAAAATAGTCATGTCAGAATCTGAGCCTACAGAGAAAATGTTGTGTTCTGAAAACTGAGAAATCTTCTTGCTTTAGATCTTTATTAAAGTATCTGACAACTTGCGTGTTCCAGCTGTTAGGGAAATAATATATAATTCTTTTGTGCCTCCTTTCACACAAATACACTTTCTTCATTAGAAGCCAAATGATTTGACTTTATGAAGTTTATCAAAAGCAAGACATATTCTAAACCTCTTTATATTTTCTCTTTTTCAAATAGCTTAGCACCGGGATTCAGATTCATTTCCATGCCCATAGTCTGGTTTGAATAAGTACTGTGAAACTTTCACATGTGTTATTATATTAATCAGTGGACATTTACTAGTTCTATGCCCTGAATGTACAATCAACTATTTGGAGGGTGTGTCAGTGTTAGGGGATGATTGCTATGTTCAACATTGCCATGGAAATGATGATTGTGTTCTGTTTTTCCTACAAGACTTGATTTGAGGGATTAAATGTATAACCTCCTTAAAACCTATCAAACCAGAACCAGATATTTAAATCTGAAATGTAGCTTTCTTCTTCTCTTTTCTTCCTTCCTTCATTTCTTCTTCCTTTTCTTTCTCTTTTTTTTTGGGGGGGAGGGTGGTAGGGAGATTGTTTGATAGTTACAGAAATGTAAATGTTTAAAGGAGCAGCATGAATCCTTGAATGTTGAGACTGATGACAAGACTGAATATAAGAAAAAACTGTGTTAACCTGAAAGAATATTAGCTATTTTATCCCTTTATCCTTTAAGGTGTTTTCCCATTCTTTCATAAATAATTGGAACAAACTTTAAAGGAACTATGTATCACCAACTACACAAGAAAACATTGAATAAATTGAGAGTATTTCTCCTGGAGGAAAAAAAAAAGAATTGGAAAGTCTCAGATAACTCCCTTCAGGTACTTTAAAGAGCTATCTGTCGGAAGCAGAATTATATTTGTTATACTTACCCTGGAGGTATATAAATCTAGGAGTAATAGGTAGGAGGTGTGAGGACCTCCTCTTCCCCCACTCACCTTAGCTCTTTTTTGTATGCTATCTTCCTATATTAGAATATAAGCTCATTGAAGGTAGGAACTTTATTTTTACTTTAATTGAATCCCAGTGATTGGCACAGTCCCTGGCAAGTTGGGGTCACTTTTTAAATGCTTTCTACCTTCCTACCAAGGGAAAGTTAATTAGCCTCCTAGTCCTAAAAGTTATTTTTACTCAGTGTACTGCCATAGATGTCCATTAGACATTGTGGCATATTGTCTCATCAATATTATTTTCCCATGATTATTAATTGTTTCTATGATTTGCTGTTATTTGATCCTTTTAGGATTGAATTGTTAAGTCTCTACTTTAGTCAGTGGATTTTGTTTATAAGCATTGTTTAATTACTCTTTATTGTATAATGTTCTGTAAAGAATATGATGAGTGTTTTTACAGGAACATGATAACGAAGTCTAGGGAGCAGAAGTACTACTGGGAGGGGAATGAAGCATGACTGGACTGGTCTTTTTCCAAAAAAAAAAAAAAAAAAACCTCTTCAGTGGAAGAAGGGGCAGGTGTGGGAGAGAATGGTGGCATGTACATGGTGGAAGGTCCAGGGTACAAACACCAAAGTTCCAGGGTCAGAAGGGAGCTGAGTCATGGTGGCAAAGTCCATGCTTACAAAACAGGCATGGATCAGAAGTGGAATTTGAAACCAAAGGTTTCTGACTCCTACTCTTTTCTCATCACCACCACATCCTGCTGTCTCCTAATGAGAAATTGCCCAAAAGATTTAATAGAATTGTTTCCATTAAGATAAAGAAGCTACCATCAGTCTACTGATGATATAATTGATGTAGACTTTGCTAATTCTTCTGAAAGTTTTCTTTTAGTTATAGGTTTACATACACCTACTATGATTAGTAGACATATAATGATGTCATAAGCAATAAATGATTATTATTGGTCTCTTTCACAGTATTCCTGGAGAGTTAGAATAGAAAGATTTCTACTATGGTTATTTGCAACCAAAGTTGTTAGATTAAATGTCCACTGCATTGAATGTCCACTACCTTCAAACAATGAATTGCCTACTTTCTTGTCTGATTTGTTATTTACACATTCAAAAGAGAGAATATTAAAAAACACAATGTACTAGAAGATGGTAGTGGGCATTGTGGGAATGAAAAGAGCACTGGAAATTGGTGAAAGAAAATTGAAATTTGAATCGCAGATCTTCAGTACACTTCTATAACTCTGAATTAAAGATTGGACTAGATGGCCTCTAAAGTCCCTTATAGTACTAAGTATATGATCATATGTTCCTATGGTGTGATCCAGAAGGTCAAAGAAATCTAGATGCTTCTTCCAACAGCCTCTTATAAGGCAGTAGAGCCTAGTTTAGGTTCCCTAAGGATGTTTATTATGTTATTATAAATATAGAAGAGTCTTAATAAACATACTAGAACCTCTTTGTCATAAATGTTAATTAATGTTAATTAAGGAACTATGTACCAAACACCATGCTAGGTACTGGAAATTAGAAGGACAGAGAAACCTTTATTATTTTTCACATTCATTTCTTTTTAAAATTTGATTTCCAAATTCTCTTCACCCTTCCCTCATTTTTCCCCTCCTTGAAATGGTAAGCAATTTGATATAGGTTATACTTGTGCAATTATACAAAACATATTTCTGTATTAGTCATGTTGTAAAAAGAAAACACAAACCAATCTCCCCACCCCTGTACACACACACACACACACACACACACACACACACACACACAGTGAAAAATAGTATGCTTTGATCTGTATTCAAGCACCATTGGCTCTTTTTCTTAGCATTTTTCATCATGAATTCTTTGGAATCATCTTGGATCATTATATATGAAAATAGCTAAGTCATGTAGAGTTGATTATTGTACAATATACCTTGAAAGAATGGTAGGATCAAGTGAGAGGGTTTTTTGAGTACAGAGGAGAGGGACATTGGCATGTTTATATGCAATAAAGAACCTGTATATTGGAAGAGATTGAAGATAGGAGGTGGAAATGATAGATATTAGAGCATGAACGAAGGCTGGAAATTGCAGAGCCAAGTTTAGGCTTGTGAAGAAAAATTTCAGCCATACTTAAGAAAAACCTGAAAAGACTGATATGAACTGATGCTAAATGAAGGGAGCAGAGCCAGGACATTGTACATAGTTACAGGCACATTGTGTGATGACTTTGATAGACTTGGCTCTTCTCAGCAATGCAAGATTCTAAGACAACAGGCTCATGATGGAAAATGCTATCCACATCCAGGGAAATAATTAAGAAGTCTGAGTGCAGAATGAAGCATACTATTTGCTCTCTCTCTTTTTTGTTTTGCTTTATTTCTCCTTTCTTGTATAATTCTTCTTTGCAACATGACTAATGTGAAAATATATTTTATATGAATGTATATATAGAGCCTATAGCAGGCTGCATGCCATCTTGGGGCTTTCTTGGCAAAGATACTGAATTGGTTTGCCATTTCCTTCTCCAGCTCATTTTACAGATGAGGAAATTGAGGCAAACAAGGTAAAGTGACTTGTCCAGGGTCACACAGGTAGTAAGAGTCTGAGGCCAAATATGAACTGAGGAGGATGAGTCTTGGTGATCCCTAGTCTGTTACTCTATCTACTGTGCATCCTAGCTGTCCCATTTTGGTATATGGGTTTTAATAGTTTTTAGTTTCTTTGAAAGGACACCTTGTATGTAAAGCCTTTCTTGATCCCCCAGCTGCTAATACTATCCCCGCCCCCAAATAACTTTGTATTTATTTTCCAAGTTATATATACATACACACAAACACAAACACACACACACATACACACACACACATAACGTTCCCCCAGTAGAATGCAGAGAAAGGTACTTGGGGATCGGAACTATTTCATATCTCTTTTTATCTCCAGTTATTTTGCACAAGTCCTGGCATATTAGGCACTTAATTGATTGATTGATGACAATTGAAGTCTCTTCAAAGTCTCAAATGTAATATATGAGAATTCACAGATAATCAAGTGTCTTCCACAACATCTTCATTTCCTGAAGTATGTCTTTTTCAATTTTATAAAATGTTTATAAGACAGAAAGGAACCTTATTGGTCACCTACTGTAACACCTTTATTTTATAGATTAGGGAACAGCCTAAGGAGGTTAAGTGATTTGCCCAAAGTCACATAAGTAGTAACTGGCAGAGTAGGAATTTAAAGCAAACTTCTCTAACCCTAAATCCAGTACTCTTTCCCCTATACCAGACTTAAAATGATAATTAGTCAGTCAGTCAAAAGGTACTTATTCAGCCCTTATAGTGTGTAAGACACCATCGTAACAGATGATGAGAATATTGTGATGGAAAGGAAAGAGCATTTGGCTGCAGAGACCTTATATCCTACTAGGGGAAGCAGTATATATAAATAAATAAACATAAAACATCTATTGAAAATCAATTTCAGGGGATTCTTAACAACTGTGGAATCAGGAAAGGCTTCATGTAAAAAGTGGTCATTAAATTAAGCCTTGAGGGAAGTGGGAATTTCTGAAAGGTAGAAGTGAGATGGAGTGCATCCTGGGCATGGGGAGCAGCCATGAAAAGGCACAGAGATAGGAACTGAGTAAAAAAAATGGTCAGAGAGTGAGGAATTCTGTGAATCAACTTTTTTTTTCATATTATGCTGAATATGTTTGAGAAATGATTTTAATTCATTTATTTGGGGGACATCCATAGATAGAAGTTAGTAGAAAGACTTTCCAGACAGTGCCTAAGATATGTGCATTGTTCATAGAAACCTGGAAATCCTAGAGGGAACCCTAGAGGTCTTCTAACTTGATATCCTATCCTTTATAGAAACTTTTTCTAATATTCCTGTCAGGTGCTATAGTTTGAAAGAATCTATAAAGTTATACTTTTCTATGTAGATCTTCAATAGATTCTATTTCTTATGGCCAAGTGCCAGTTTGGCATTTGGGTCCATATTGTACCTTAAATATATCCAAATCTGTTTAATAATAAAAAAGATGAAAAAAGTTGCATAAATTCAAAGCATCAGAGCACTTCAGAAATATACTAAAGATGTGCATAAGAGGTCAGAGCTATGAGATGTAAAGGATACTTCACAGCAATATCTAGTAATAGAATTTTATGAACTTCAAAGTATTTGTTATTTTGTGACCCAGTGACTTAACTACAGCCATTCATGTGGATTTCTTTTTTGTCAATGCAAAATGTTAAGAAAAAGACACAGCATGGAACTTATCTAGTTAGGCTTGTCTTGGGAACTTATGTAGCAAAATGGACATGATATGAGTCATTCCATGTTTAAAAGATTTGAGTTCTTTTTTAAAGAACTTTATTCATTAGGTTGCTATGTAACACATAGTCTATAACTAAAACATTTGAGTACAGGTACTACATAAGTTTTTATCAGAGATCGTTGGTGGAACTTTTTTTTGTTGTTTTTAGTGGGATTTTTTTTTAAACTTCAAGTCTCGTTGAATATTTGAAATTTGTTCCTTTGGACAAGGCAGCTGAGTAGGTGATTATAGTGTATCAAAATCCATTGTGAGAGGTTATTTTAATGACTATCGGCAGGAAAATGTAGACACTCAGATAAAAAACAACATAATTATAATGACAGCATAAAAGTAGAGTAGTGACACCCAGAAGGCTCAACTAAAAATGCTTTTGACAGTCGTGGCTAGAAGCTTTGTTTGGACCTTTAAGTAATGACTGTTTATTTATAAAGGAAACTTCCTCAAGAAAGGGAAGAAAAATGAGAATGTGAAGCTCTTTGGCACATGAAATGAAGATTTCTTTAAATGCTCTTAACAGAGCATTGTGCTAAGAAAGTATAGAAAAATGAACAATACTGTGGTTACATGTATTTTTGCTTGTTTCATAATGGATAAAAAAGGCCCAATAGCCATCAAAATCGAAATGAGAATAAAAACTTGCTAGCTGAATTGGTGATCCAGTACTCTAGTTTTCTATAAATCACTCTATGATATACACTGGGATATGTTGATGGGAAGAAATGAAATTTGAATTTTTTTTTACCTTTAAATGACATTAATGGACTTAAACATTTGTGAATCATTTTCTGAAATTTTCTCAATCTAGATATTGCTTTTCTTTCTTTTTTTTTTTGTTTTTTAATAGGTTTGGTTGTCAATGGAAGTCCTGAGTCCTCTCTTTTCCTGTCAAGTCCAGTGTTTCATGATGTTATTTGAAGTTTTCTTGACAAAAATCCTAGAGTAGTTTGCTGTTTCCTTCTCCTGTTTATTTTACAGAAGAAGAAACTAAGGCAAACAAGGTTAAGTGACTTGTCCACAGTCACAAAGTGTCTAAGATTGGATTTGAATTCAGGTCTTCCTGACTCTAGGTCCAATGCTGTATCCAATGCACCACTTAGCTGCCTATGAATCTTCACCAATGTTCCTCAATACTTTATCTCTTGGTAATTCCCTATTGAGTTCTCCAAGGACTGTTCCAAAATGATTCCTTTCTGTTGAGGCTATCAACCCCATTCTTTCTTCTCTTAAAGAATTCTCTTTTTAAAAAGTCACCTACTGTAATGGCCAGCAAATTAGGATCTTTTACTGTTTTTGTTTCAGTATAATCAAGAACCTGTGATTGATTCTTGCCTTTATCAAACAAGAGTCTTTACTAGGAGTATAGAAACAAGAGTTTCTTTGAGTAGGAACAATATATCTATTTATATTGTTAATTATTTTAATGTTATTAAAGAAGATCTTCCCCACCCATTAATGGGCCTTGGAAGATTTGTAGGAAGGCCCAGACCTTTTGTTAATAAGGCACTGGTTCTCAAGGATTGTGATAGTCTCTGACTCTAAAAAAGTGTATAAAGACTCTGAGTAGCAGTTTTACTTTGGGGCTTAGTTTTTGAAAGAAGGTTTGTATGTCAGATGAAACCGTGGAAAGCCTAAGCAGCTTCCCCTTTTTTGAAAGCTCAGATATTGGTGCTTCCCCTGGTAATTATGCATGTATGCAGTTGGGTCTGTCTGTTGATCTATGATATATGTATTGCTCATGTCAGACAGCATGTTTTCTCTGAAGTTCAGGGTGCTGCCTTTTTCACCTGAACTAAGTGAATGATACATATGCTTGATTAAAGTGATTATTGACCCCTCAAAAGTTACCTTTCCTTGTAGAAAAGCAGAACTAAGAACATGTGATAGCAGGTCCCCCTGTATATGTTGGGGTGCTTACTGATACACCTACTTTCCTGAGAAAATCAAGACATCCTCATGACTTCCCTCAACTTCCTTTCTCTTCATCACTTCAGAATTTCTCTGTAATTTCATGGTCATCCTTTTCCCTTTCTCTTGTCTCTGGAGAATAAGTATACCTCTGCCTTACGAAGGCTAACTCTACTACACATATTAATGCTCCCTTTCTATCCCCTCCAACTTTCTCTAGGACTACACTCCAGTAGTTATCTTGCTTCATGGATCTTCACTTTCTTATTTCCCATGAGTTCTTTGCCTTCAACCTACAAATGTTTGGTGCAGAAGATAGATAGGCCAGGAGTCAGGAAGATGCATCTTCATGAGTTCAAATCTAGCCTCAGATACTTACTGGCTGTGTGACCCTAGGGAAGTCATTTAACCCTGTTTGCCTCAGTTTTCTTGTCTCTAAAATGAGGTGGAGAAGGAAATGACAAATCAGTCCAGGATCTTTGCCAAGAAAACCCTAAATGGGATCATGAAGAGTCAGTCATGACTGAAAAAGACTGAAGCAACAAAACAATAACAGCAAATGTGTAGTTTCTTATATCCTAAAAACATAATATAATATTACATTTATAATAACACACACACACACACATCACCTTTCTCCTTTGTGCTGCTTCTTTAAGCCACTAAGACAGGATAGAAATAGTACTGGAGACAAGGCCTAGACTGGAGTCTCAGTTTTGCATTTACTAGTTTTGTGTCAATGAGCAAAGCACTTAATTTTGTCATATAACAAAGCATCTGTAAAATGGAGATATTAAAACTTGTACCAATCCACAGGGTTGCTTTTAGTAAGGTGCTTTATAAACTAAAAATTAACTTATTATAGCTTTTATTGTCATTTTATCTTCTCTTTATTACCAAATTTATTCAAGTAATAGTTTACAGTCTCTTCCTTTTTACCTGTTCATTACTTAATTCTTTCATTCTGACTTGCATCCCAACCACTCTCCCAAAATTATTTTCTTAGAAGTAAACTATGATCAAATGGCCAAATCCAATACCATTTTGTCAGTCCCCATTCTCCTTAACCTACTTCTATAACTGCACATGTTGATCATGAGAAGGTAAACAGGAAAGAGAAACCATGAGGGAACTATTAAAGTTGAATTATTTACATTCCTACATGGAAAGATGATATCTGTAACTCATGAGACCTTTCTCAGTATTAGGATAATTGGAGGATGTGTGTATGTGTGTATGTATGTGTATATGTATGATGAGAGAGAGAGAGAGGACACAGGATGAGCTCAATATAAAAGGATGATATCTATAAAAAAAAATTAAGTGTTGGGAGGAATGTACTGGGAGATAGATAATGGGAGAGGTAGAATGTAGAAAATCATCTCACATAAAATAGGCAAGAAAGAGGTTTTACAATGTAAGGGAAGAGGGGAAAGATGAGAGGGAATAAATGAACCTTCCTTTCATTGGATTTGGCTTCTGGAGGGAATAACCTACACACTCAATTCATTATGGAATTTAATCTTACTCTACATGTAAGCAGGAGGGAAGGAAATAAGAGAGGGAGAAATAATAGAAGGGACAGGAGATTGGGGGAAGGTGCAATCAAAAGCAAACACTTTTATAGAGGGACAGATCAAAGGAGAAAATAGAAGAAATGGACAATTGGATAGGATAGAGGGAAATATAGTTAGTCTCTCACAACATGACTATTATGAAAGTGTTTTGCATGACAACACATGTATAACCTTATATAGATTTGCTTACCTTCTCAATGAGGGTGTATGGGTAGGGGGGAAGGAAGAGAATATGGAACTCATAGCTTTAAAAATGAATGTAAAAATGGTTTTTACATACTGCTAAGTAGTAAGAATAAATAGGTTATAGAAATATATTTTGCCCAACAAAAAAATAGAAGGGTTGGGGGAGTGGAGTGATAGAAGAGAGCACAGATTGGAGGAAAGGATAATCAGAAAACATGCTGTCCTGGGGTGTGGAGGAAATTTGAAATTCAAAATTCTGAGGAAGTAAATGTTGAAAATTGAAAATGAAAAAAAATAGACCCTGGATTCAAAAACTTAGATTCCCTCCTGACTTTGAGACCTTGGGCAAGTCTTACTAACCTCTCTGGACATCCTTTCTTCATCTGTAAAACTAAGAGATTGAATTACATGCCTATGTATTGAGTTCTGAGTTCCATGATCCTGTGAAAGCAGGATCATGTATAATAGGAAGGAAAACTTTGGAAACCACTAAGAGTCAAGTTAATGGCCTAGAGCAAATTAAAATTTAATACAGAAATCACCATTAAAAAGGTGCCTGAGACCTTTTAAATACCTTCTCATACCTTTTGTTTTTCTGCTTCCACTCAAGTCTAGCTTTTGTTTTGTTCTATGCTCATTTAACTGAAGGATCCTGATATCCGTAAAAACTTTATTTTTAAGAATAGGTTAAAATAGTTTCAAATTTTGATGTGTAGTATTATGAATGACCCCTACTACTCAGGAAGCATTGGTCCCAGTTGGCATGTCAACCATTCTGTTTCCTTTTCATTTGTCAGTCATTTTAGGAGAGCCATTGCTGAGTATTAAGGTAAATTCCCTTCTAAAAAAAGGCCTCAGTACCTACCAGGAAAGAAAGTAGTCCTAAGTCTCTTACCGTTTGTCAAGAGTTTCATGTACTTCTCTGTAGGTTTTTTTTTTTAAATTAAATGTTCTTTCTTTTCTTTAGTTCACATGGCATAAGCATCTCTTGTTCTTTGATAACAAATCTCAGATAATTTCCGTCTGCACAGGGAGTATACAAGGCAGATAACCAATATCTGTTTAAATATCTACTCTTTAGAACAAACATAGCTGGAAGGATGGAGAGTGGAACATTGAATCAAGTCCACCATCAGCAGTAGTTTTCATTTTGAACACATTTCCTGGAAATATTTTCCTAAAATATGACTTTTCTAGACAAACTCTCTAATGAAAAGGCTCCATATAGCTATGCCTTGTACATCAAAAAGCATATTTCACCATTGAAGTTAAACTCCATTTCAACAATCAATTATTAAATGCCTGCTGTATGAAAGTCATTTAGCTAAACACTGAGAATCAAAAGAAAAATGAAAAAAAATTCCCTCTTCCTACAGCAATTTGCATTCTAATGGAGAGATGAAATGTAAAACAAGTAAAACATGTATCTAATAACTGAAAGTAAAGAAAATGAGAGTTAATTATTGAACGGATTTGAAAAGTCTTCCTGTGGCATAAAGCTTAATAACTGAGCTTTGAACTAAATTTAGGGATTCTTAAGTGGAAGTGATGAGGGAATGAGTGCATTTTGGACATGAGAAACATTGACTATGCCAGTTGTGTTGGAATATAGAATGTGTGAAGGACAGTAATGTGTAACAAATGTGGAAAGGTAAGTTTAACTGAGGTCATAAAATTGTTTAAATGCCAAACTGACTAGTTTTTATTTTATCCTAGAGGCAGTAATAAACCTATGAAGCTTCTTAAGGAAGGGACCAACATGTTCAGCTATATCTCTAATGAATGTTATTTTGGCAAACGATGGGAAAGGGGAAATTGAATGCTGGGTGCATTTAGAAGCCTGTCCAAGCAAAAAGTGATGAGAACTTGAATTGTGATGATAAAAGGTGTGATTAAAGAGGAGGCTGGTGTGGGAGATGTTCAAGGATAATAGGAGCGAAAACTGATTATATATGGGCAATGAGAGATCAAGTGGAGATTAAAGATGACTCCACTGCTATAAACCTGGTTGACTTTCAAAAAATTAAATGGTGAAACAGTAACAGAAATACAGAGTTTTAAAGGAGAAATGAGGTCTTCGGAGAAGAAAATGAGTTATTTTGAACATTTTAAGTTGAATATGCTTATAGGAGGACCATTTGCCAAGAAGCAGTTGGTGATGCAAGACTAATGCTGAATATGTAGCTCTGAGTCATCCACATGGTAATGATAACCATAGATTCCTTATTTGTCACAGGGGTTATCTAGTCTAACCTGTCCCTAAGAAGGAATCTCATCCATAACTCACAACAACTCACATTTGGCCTCAGTTTAAAGACTTTGAGCAATTGGGAATTTATTAATTGATTTGAGATCATACCTTGAAAATAGTGCATGTTCAATTATTCATCAGAAAGCAATAGGTCTTGTTAATGAACATGATCTCTTACTTTGACATATGCTTTCTTTCCTCTCTTCAGAAAATGATGAGGTCCTCAGTTTTTCATATGTTTATCCTGAGCATGGTGACTGTAGATGTCATCGTTGCTGCCAGCAACTACTACAAAGGAGAAAACTTCAGAAGACAATACGATGAGTTTTACCTGGCAGAGGTGAGCGTATTGACTGACATGTAGATAATTTTTGAAATAAGAAAACAAAGAATTCCATGTTCCAATTTTCACTTTACAAACTCAGTGCCCTAGCTACCAAATCAGTTCTTTCTCTTGAGGAAACTGATCCACAGCAATTGGATTCTTCCATTTGGAAAAACAAATGAGAATTGTTCATCTTTGGCTTAATGCAGCTAAGTCAACTGAAACTCAATGTTCCACCTACGTTCTTTGTTTTGAATCTCAAAAAAAAAAAAAAGACTACTGGCTATATAACTGGATGTTTTGGCTCTGATATAAGACTAATTCCTATTTCTCCCCCAAGTAGAAGGTATCCTTCACCCGAAAACAGTTCCTCCTGACAACTAGTCCCAGAAAATGATCCTAATTGTCATTTTCTTATCTAGATTATTAAAACAGCCTCCTTATTATTCTCTGTGACTGAACGTTCTTATCACTCCAATCCATTCTATACATTGCCATCAAACTCATTTTCATAAATGCAGACCTTACAATGTAATTCCCCTACTCAACCAATTCTGGTGGCTTCCTGTAATCTATACGATAAAATATAGCTTTTAAAGGTCCCTTTAAAAATCTCACTCCAACCTATCTTTCCAAATTCAGTGGAAGTTGTTCCCTGACCTGTACTATGTCTACCAGCCAAACTGGCCTTCTCCCTATTTTACACACACAGGACATTGTATCTTATTATCTCTGTGGCTATGCACTGGCTATCCCTCATACCTTTAATGAATGCCTGTCTTACCACCACCTGATGGAGTGTCCTTCTGCCTACACAACACAACTCAAGCACCATCTTTTGCATGAATTCTTTCCTGATCTTCGCCTTCCCACCCCCTGCCCCAAATGCCAGTGCCTTCCCTCCCAAAGTACCTTGTATTCAGCAGCTTAGTATATATTCATGTTCATTCACTTTATGTTTATGTGATAGACATTTCATGTGTATTTGATGTCTGTTGTACTAGAATGTTTCCTTGCGCATAGGAATTATTTTATTTTTGATATTGAATGCTCAGTGCCTAATTGGTGCATAATAAATGCCTATTGGATCCCGGACTGATGTCATTGCTGTAGGTTATGATACCAGACTCATCTCAGGCAACCAGAAAACCTCCTGGTTGATGAAGGATTTTGTGTTTTTGCTTTTTCACATAAACAGATCAAGCATTTTTACTATATAGTTAACTATACTTCTCTTCCTGCCTCCAGCCTCTCATGATCACAGGTCTGAATAAGGTTTTGTTAGATAAGTACCATAATGTTGCTAGAATATATTTCTTCATATACCACACGGTGCAACATTATGAGTAACATAATTACAGAGCACTGCTCAGAATATTATGAAAACCTCCATTTCCTATAGCAGCAAGGGATAACTCCTCTACCTTATGTGGTATTATATATTTTGTTTAATAATTGATTTACTGAATATTAGTCAATATATCATTAAAGACGTGATTTTTAAAGGATATGTATGTAATATGATTTTGTGGGTCACTTTTTTTCTAGATGAACATTTTTCAAGAATCTTTGATATAGACCAATGGAAAATAACTTTTATTTCTAAAATGTGATTTATGAAATCTTCCTTTAAATAATTACAGCTCAAAATTATATAGCATAGTGAAGTTTATTAAACAATTTCCTTAAACATCTGTGATGTAGATGGTAACAGTATCATCCCTATTTTTCGATGATATAACTGAGACAGTGACTTATGCAACTTCAGGTGACTAATATGTGCCAGAAAAAGGAATCAAATCTAAGTCTATGAACTTCCAGACTGCTGGTATTTCCCCTACATCATACCTCTCCTATAATATAGCATATACTTTGTGAATGTACCCCATTCTGAAAAATACAATATTTGAAAGTATTTGGGTTTTGAATTTCAACTTTCATAATTTATGGAACTTATGAGGATAGAACTTCCCTCCATCAATGCAGATCAATATCATTTCTGTTACTTATAGTTATAGAGAAGTTGTTTTGGTCACCAAGAGTTTAAATGACTTGCCTAGGATCCTAGAGACAGTATGTGTCAGTGCCAGAACTTGAACCCAAATGTTCTTCATTTCCAAGGTCGGCCCTCTATCTAATGACATAATGTAGGCTTACTATAAAAGTGTAAACTTTTAAACATAGATAAATTTGAAATTAATTATTCACATTATTAAGATATTGTACATTCTAAGGTACAATTTTCTTCAAGTTTCTTCAAATCTTGGTGCGGTCAAGTTTGATTTCCAGAAATAAAACTTGGACACTTTTTCAGGAAAATGAAAATCTCTTAAAGCAAAGTGTACCCGTAGGAAATAGATACTTATGTGAATATCAACTTACATTTATTATGTCAGTTTTAAATTCCTTCCTCAGCATCCTTTCCTTAATGTTCAAGTTCTCTTTGACAATATGCAAAAAAGCTGTCAACTGGACTTCCTGAAGGTAGTTTCCTGAAACAAAATGTCATTGATAATGAACTTATGCTAGAGTAGAACTTCTGCAGGCAAGAAGGTAGAGCTGCCAAATTGCTTATTTCCTATTAAATTTCTTATCAGTGTAACCAATATCCAAATGATATAAAAATCTCCTTGCTCCTCTGAAAGTTCATTCCCATATAGATGGCCCTATTTTCAATTGATGTCTTGCAGCACTTGATATAGTGGAAAACATCTTTATGATATAGTGAAAAACATCTTTATGACATCAGGTTTCAGGAAAAAGCTATAAATGCATTTGCCAATTTTTTACAAATTTCTGATAACAGAGAATAGCAATAATATATACACATGTTCATATATACATGTTTGTACGCATATGTGTACATACATATGTGTGTATACATATTATACATATATGCATATGTGCACACATGTACATATATGTGTATATACATACATATACATATATGTGTAATTACAATAAATCATTAATTTGATTCTTTATCCCATGTATCTCCCTCATATTTAAAGTTATCCACTTCACAGTGAAGGAAGGGGAAGCAGACTTTGGGGAGTCAAGTCTAAGACTAGCCCTCTGTCACAATACATTAACTGTGTTTATCTAGTAATCTCTTCCAGCAGCCTCAGCCCTTCATATCAAATCACCAACTTGAGCAGGAAAAGAAAGAGGCCAAAGAATGTCTGTCCAAAAGATTCTGAACTAAAGCCTTTCAGTTTATTCCTTTGTGTCTAACTCAGGGGCTTGCTGATTTGTTATTCGATATACAATTCATAAAGTTTTATCATCTTGTTTCTCAGACTACAGCAGATTAGAAACTAAAGGCAGAAAATGAAAATCCTCAGAATAAGTGAACTCTGTCAGCTTCTTCTGTAGTTTCTGATATGTGTTATGAAAAGTCTGTGTTTAATGTTCCCAACAATCCCAGATGATGGCGTGACACAGACAACTATAAAGCAGATGCAGAACTGTTTTACTATATAGTACGATAATGGTGGTTTGTAACAGTGACTTTTAGTCATCAGGCTTACATACTATATGATATGGTATTCTTCAAATGAGTATGGAGAAGATTCCATCAAATATTGCTGAAAATTTTTGGTATTTAAGATAATATGTTTTTCATCTGGAAAATTTGCTTACATGAAATATTGTTTTATGACAAGGCTAGATCAGTTAGGGTCCACTTGATAATAAAAAAGTAGAGTACCTTTGAAATAAGTTTCATTAGATGACTTTTTAAAGTTATTTTTATTGGCAAATATAAGCAGTTTGGATGCAAATATAGGAATTGTTATGTTAATACTTAAAAGTAACCTTTTTCCAATTAAAAAGAGAAATACATGACATTTTGCAATCCTACATTTTCACCGCCAAAGTAACTATAATGAAATATACAGGATCCATATTCTTCTCAATTCATCCTCCATAAATTAATATTTGGCTATGAAAGAGCTACCTACAAAGCTGACTCTTTAATCAACAATTTACACATGAATCAAATTCACTGAGAACTAATAGATTAGCAGCTGGAAAATAGTCATTCTATATATTTTGTAAAATTAAGTCTTTGAAAAAAGAATGTAAAATAATAGACCCTTCCATGTGGAGCAAGATTGATTGTATAATTTATCTGAAATGGCTGTCTTTGAAGTATCAGAGCAAATGGGTTATTACTGCAGCTCTGACATGTCCTATGAAAAATGTGGTCAACTGGGAAAGAAAAGAACAGGAAATAAATTATGATGTAGCTTATACCACCACATATTTTTAAGGTGCTGTATAAATATCACTTATTTTAGTTAAATGAAATAATTCAAATTGAGACAGTTATTCTATTTTAAAATAAAATTAGATCTCAAAAAGAACCCTTATTCAATTACATAAGGTCCAAACATTAAAGTTATATCTATTTAATTTATCTTTGAGTAATGAGTTGGTTAGCTAATTGATTAAATTTTGGATGTGGCTGTGAAATTAATATTTTAAAATTTTGACTTGCACCATCTTAAAATGAAACCCAGAGCTGAGTTATGGAGAATGAACGTTGGTCTTACAAAGGAAAAGTGAATTAGATCAAAACTTCTGAAGTAGGAATTTACAATATTACTTTAATCATGGCAGATCTATTTGCCTTACTTTGCTTACCTTCTGCATTTCTGTATCTACAAAGTGCTGGGAAGCAAACCATTTTTATTAGCGCTAGTAAATTGCTAATATTTTTATGTTAATTTCAATGTTAAATTTAATTTTTTGATGTAAAGAGTTTCAAGACAATTGAAGTAATAATTAACATTGTGGTCACAACTATTTGAATATTGCATAAGAATATTGAAGTATATGGCACTAGGAAGTGCTGGGGTGGTTTTCTACAACCATTAAAAGTTCATTTAATTTTTAACAACCTACATAGTGCTTTTTTATTTCTGTGAAACAGACAATTTACTTAATTGAAGCTATATACCTAATCTATCATTAGTGATTATTAATTTGTTTTCTTTTATTTAATACTGAGGAAATTATATTTTATTAGAGAAGGAGTGATGACATGTTCATAGCACTTGAATTTTATAGAGAGCTTCCCTTCAGTTCAAGCAGCTGAAGTAGATTGCTGTGGTATTATTATCCCTTTTGTACAGATGAGGGAATTCAGAGGCATAGGGTTAAATGATTATCATGATATGCATTAGTAAATATTGAATTTCCTGACGTGCTAGCAGGTGCACAACTATGACAATATTTGTATGATACAAATGGAGTAAATACAATTTTAATTTTGACTCCAATTGAAACTACTTTTCATATTGATTTTTAAAAATAGTTGTGGGTGTATGTGCAAGTGTATGCATGGATATGTTTATATGTGATTGAAATCTAAAAACAATCATAAAAAATAGATTAGCTTTAGGTTACAGAATGCTAGGCCAATTCAATGAGAAGTCAGTTACTTATGTATAAAATGCCTTGTTGATAAGGCATAAAAAGACAAGCTTAAAAATAGTACTTACTGCCAAGGACATTGTATCTGTTGCTTATCCCTAAAGAGGATAAACATTTTGTAGAGGGAAAAAAAATTAAATCTAAGCTTCTTAACTAGAAATTATGTTTAATTATCTTAATTTATACATATATTTTTTAATTTATATATTTTTAATTTTTAATTTAAATTCAAATGTATTTATTTATTTATTTTAATTTCTATTTTTTTATTTATTTTTATCAGTGCTTAGTTTTTATATGTTTGTTTTTTATTTTAAGTTTAATTTTTATATATACATATAATTTAATATAATTTCTAATTATATAAATTATTTTGATACTACCTAAAATTCATATGATTTATGGTCTGTGCACCAAAGGCACATGTAACATGGTTGACATAACTCTAGGTCTAGAGTCAGGAAGACTTGAATTCAAATTTCGCCTCAAACACTTACAAGCTTTGGAACCCTGGACAAAAAGCTTTGCTTGTTTGCCTCAGTTTCTTCAACAATAAAATGGGCATAGTAGTAGCATCTACCTCACAAGATTGTTGTGAGAATCAAATGAGATAATACCTATTTAGCAAAGTGCCTGGCATGTAGGTGCTGAACAAATGCCTATTCCCCTCACTTCTCTCTCTGCCTTTTACATTTCTCTCTCTCCAAAGTGTTAGTTTTCTTTTTAGTCATGACAAACCATGCCCAGGTCAATAAAGGGAACTGCCATGAAAGAGTCTGATACAACAATTAAAAATATTGTCTGTATAAAGACTTGTAGGAGAAAGAATATCCTACAAGGAAGCAAAGAGGGAGAAAGTTCTCAGCTGCTCACAGGGGAGTGGGAAAAGGAAGAGATAGTATCGTTTCTAGAGGCTTTCCTGCAGGAAGCAGAGGATTAAGGGAGAGGACATCTACAGACACAATAAACCAGGCAGCAGTATATTTAGAAACTCCTGAGCTAGAAGTCTGCAGCTTCTGTTCAAGGTTGCCCCTGAGCTGATCAAGGCTGGTTCAGTGGTTTCTGACAGCTGGGGTTATCTCCAAATTCAACTAGAGTTCACTTGCAAAGGATCACTGGTATGCCAAGCAGCTCTGAAATTGCTTGAAAGTTCCCTTGTGAAGAAGGGAAGTTCTAACATGTAATATAGTCATTACAGAGCCCATGTTAATACTAGGAAGGAAACCACTTCTGGAGGCTGCCAGGTGGTACAGTGGTTAGAGTACCTGGCCTGAAGTTGGGAACTTTTATCTTCCTGAGTTCAAACTTGGCTTCAGATACTTAGCATCTGTGTAACACTGGACAAGTCATTTAACTCTATTTACCTCAGTTTCCTCATCTGTAAAATGAGCTAGAGGAAGAAAAGGCAAATTACTTCAGTATCTTTGCCAAGAAAACCCCAAATGGGGTCACAAAGATTCAGGACCACGTGAAACAACTGAACCAAAACAAATCTCTTACATTAGGTTATCAATAAACAGTTACATTATCCTATGGCGGTGCAACTTGCAAAGAATATTAATATCTAGGGGCATCAAGGTAGGCTTTCTGTAGGAAGTGATACATAACCTGAGTCTTGAAGAAGGCCAGGCATTCTAAGAGGAAAAGGTGAAAAGTGAGGATTGGGGACAGTCTGAGAGCAAAGACATGCAAATAGGAGATGAAAACCTCAGATCAAGCAATAGAAAGTAGGCCAGTAGAGATGGAAGGAACAGTGCACAAAATAGAATAATGAGAAGTAAACCTGCAAGGTGAGGCTCAGTGACATTGTTAAGGGCTTTAAGTTTGGAAGATACCTTCTAGTTACTGATGTATGAAGGATCAAAGGTATTCTTTAAAAGGTTATAGACTCTAAAATTAAGGTCTCTGAAACAATAGATTATTCAGCCTTTTTTAGAAACACATTTTTAAATAGATTCCCCACAGGTGATATAATAATTCACATTCCTAAGGACTTCCTTTCATAAAATATTTTACGTATGAGAAAACCTGGGATTGTTTCTATATATACCAAATCTGAAACAGTTAAATAACAAAATAATATTCTATAATTGAGGAATTAATTAAAATTAGTTAAAGAAAAATGAAATTATTCTTTAGATCTATATCCCTTTACCAATTATATTTGCTTTCATAATATCCAGCTATTGGAAACTTTTCTTCTTTATTTAAAAATTAATTTCTGTACTTTCTCTTTAAATGTGTTTTGTTTCATGGTGTTTGTTAAAATGAGGTAATTTTAAAAGATTCATTAATTTCTGTGTTTCTAAAACTTAATACTCATTTTAGTCTCATTAATCACATGCAGTGACCAAATTGAGAGAAGTTATCCCACCTCATTGGAGCTTCACTCCTTGACGTTATCATTAGGTTTAATTGTTTTCTTTGAAACATCAGTTAAGATATTTCTTCTGACAGTTATATAATTTGAAATCTAGATGACTCAGGAAGATCTCTGGGTAGGGAAAGTGAACACTAAAAGGACCAGACTATCCTAATACAAGAGATAACCCATCAAGTCTCAGGCAGAATGTAAAAATGGAAAGGGCACTGACTCTTGGGATAAAGGATCAGAATTCAAGTTCCCTTCTCCAATTGCTTACTACCTATGTGACCATAGGCAAATCCTTAGGCCTTACTTTTCCTGATCGGTAAAATTATATGATGGCTTCTGAGATGCCTTCCAGGTCTACATCTATGACAGCATGATCTTCTATCTCCAGTTATCTCCCTGACACTATACTCAGCTTGACTTTTTGGTTTAGCAATTGATGATTAAATGACTCCAGAATGATAGAGGACTTTTTAATCTTAATTTGTTTTCAAAAGTCATTAATGACTTTTGAATCATAGAGATTAGTATTTGCATTTTTGAATAATAGACTGTAAACAATTTTCTTTTATTTATCTTACTAGAGTTAGATGATAGCTGACAAATTTATAATTTTCCATTTGTCAATTATCAATCCATCACTTATGCAATTTAATTGTGTCACAGTTTTCCCAAATGTTTTAAATGAATTGAATTATTTAATTCATATTAAAATATTATTTGTCTCAATTTTAAATGTATTTTCTACAGTCTAGTTATTAGTATGCCCTATAGCCTCACAGATCAAATACAATGAATTACTTTTGGAAAAAAGACATTTAAGTTAATTTCTCAACCTCTTTTGCTCTCACAATGTTTTCCATATGAATACATTGCATGGAGAGAAAGTAAACATCAAGACATTCTTCAATACTAATGTTTGTCTTACTGTATATTGCACTCAATCTATAGGTTTATCATGATCTGGTCCATATGAATAATAAGTTTCATGATGTGAACTTTTTTAGTGATGAAATATAAGGGTTGCAGCTTATTCTTTCATCATTGATAAGTAACCTACAAGCAAAGCTACCTTACAGAGCTACTGTGTTATATTTTCCTTGGAATTGTGACTTCAGAATGAGGCAGAGAGTTGGCTGGGAGGGGTTAAGGGGCAGGGATGGAAGTAAGTCTTCTTCCAGAGGATCAGAAGCTTCTGTTATCTTTCAGGGTGCTAGATGATGAAAGGAATAGATTATAGAGCTGGAAGTCAAGAAAACCTGAGTTAAAATCCTGCCACAGATGCCTGTTAGTTCTGTGACCTTGGATAAGTCATTTCAGCTCTTTGAGTTTCAACTTCATCAAAGAAAAGAAGAGGTTATGCTCATTGGCTTCTCAGTTCTCTTCCATCTCTCAGTCTTTAATCTCATGATTGTTAAAAAAAAAATCCCAAGGATTTAGGAAGGTTATTGAGGGAGAACAGAGATCCTCTGAAGAGACAATCTCATACATGTCATGAAACTGTTACTGTTTCCATTATAGTATTGTGGACAAAAAGCCCAAAATAGAGGATCAGAAGATCTGAGATTTAACCCTTATGCCACCACAAAGTACCTATGGGAAATCACTTCATATTTCTGAGCCTCAGTTCCTCATCTGTTAAATGGGGGTAACTATTTTTGTGTTCCTGTAGAGAGGATGATATTTTACCATCTTCCTGAGAAGGTTTTTGTGAAGCAAATATACTTTGTTGCCTGTGAAGTCCCATCTGAAAGTGAGATCTTATTATTATGCCTTCCTCTTTCCGAGTCCTTACATTCGTGGCACTATTTCAACCAGAGAATACCATCGTGTATTAATATATCGTAGTGTTCATCTGCCATATATATATATAATGAATTTACTATATATTTGGGGAAATAAATGGGGAAGTACTTTTTTGGGAAAGAATAGCAATCTTGTGTTTCTAAAAGTCTTTCCTCACTTTCCTTGAACCAGAAGTAATCTCTCCATTCTCTGAGTTACTATAAATAGTTCTTTGTATCAGCTTTACGTCTTTCAGTTTACATGTCACCCTGGTATGATAGTTATTTTTTAATGATTTTTTTCTCCTCATACTAAGTCATGAAGTTCATTAATACAGAGATTTTTTTTTAAAAAATGTGTTCTACATACATAGCACCTTAAGCATTAACACTCAATTAATGTTTATTGAATGAATAAATTAATGAATGCATGGGGAGACAAGAACTTCCAAGTCATATTCCACATCCCTGGAGATTTTTAGATTTTTATGAAAAGCTGGTATTTAATATCCTATACATAAGAGATCTAGGAAGCCTGGAATTAGACTCTCACTACCTTTTTATTTGTGGTTTAAGGCTCTAACTTCTTAGTAAAATATATTATGCCTATTAAATTAAAATATTTGCATTTTATACTTTTTATCTGTGTGTTACTTTTTCCAGTTCCCTTCTCTCCTCCATCTCCTTCCTTAAAAATGGAATCATCCATTCCATAGAGCTGATAAAAAAAATTTGCCCATAAATTCTTCAATATCAGTACATACCAAATAGTAAGATATTTTTAAAAGGTTAAATAACAGTTATCCAAGAGATAAAATATACTTACATAGTTTTTCTGCCCCCAATGTATTTCTGACCCTTTGTGTAAACAAAGGAAGAGTTTGTAATAGGTGACTTTTACAGTTGCTTCATTTCTGTGATTCCAGGTATCACAATTTCTCTGCTTATTCTTTTTGTCCAAAAGAGTATATTCCTGATTTGCATAATTTTTAAAATTATGTGTCTATTCCCAGTTGTTCAGAACTTTGAGAGAATGTCTAAGGAAACTTGAGTTTTAGAAAGAATCAAGTATATGTATATATCTCAATATTTCTTTAACTGATGATGAAATTATTTTAATATTTAAGTAGATACTTAATAAATTATAACATAACCTGCTAAAATCTTAGATACATTGATTGATACTCTAGGTTGATTCCATCTATTAAAGATATTATCTAATCAATATGTATCTAAACTGTTTTTTCTTTTTTAAAAACTAAAATTCAAGATCTTTGTTAGACTATCTTGGTTTCAGTTTGTACTGATTAAAGTTCATTATGAATGCTTGTGTTGCTGTAAATAATAATTCTGGATTCAGGTCAGTATTAATTTTCCTTCACAATTATTCTACTAGGTGGCCTTTACAGTCCTGTTTGATTTGGAAGCTCTTCTAAAAATCTGGTGTTTGGGATTTACTGGCTATATTAGCTCATCTCTCCACAAATTTGAACTGCTACTTGTCATTGGAACTACTCTTCATGTTTATCCAGATCTCTATCACTCACAATTCACATACTTTCAGGTAATGAAAATAATTTCTAATATTTTTCTCTTTATGGTGTTCTTATTCCGATTTCATTTCAATACTTTACTCTGTGCGATTTCCTTATCCATAGGTGAATTTGATAAACACCTCATTATAGTAACTAGTAAATTGAGTGCCTCTGTTTTCCAGACATTTAACACCCATATATTTATAGACATTCACCAAAAGGAGGCAGTCAGTAAGTGTTTATTAAGTATTTACTGTATTCCAGGCATCGTGCTAAGTGTGGAGAATAGAAAGAAAGGCAAAATAATCCCTGCTCTGCAGGAACTCAAATTCCAGTGGAGGAGGTAACATGCAAATAATGAACAAAACCATTCAAATACATCATACATGCATATACAATATATGAAAGACAGTCCCATGGGAGAAGAGGTCATTAGGAAAGGCATCTGCAGGAAGTGAAATTTGAACTGAGTCTTAAAGGAAGGTAAGGAAAATAAAAGTTGGAGGTGAGGTGGAGAAGATTTTAGAAACAAAAACATTCAGTGCAAAATCCTGAAGAGATGAGAAATTGGCATATTCTGATTGAGGAGTAGTATGTAGCTGCGTAGAGCTAGCTCATAGGGTACATGGCAAGGAGTTTAGTACAAGAAGACATAAAAAATGGTAGGAAAGGACCAGATTGTTTAAAAAAAATTTACATCAAAGGAGTTTATATATGGTTCTGGAGATAAGATGGAACTATTGGGCTTTCTTGAGTAAAAGAGTGACTTTTCACACAATTTAGGTGCAATATTGCCATGGATTCAGGAAAACTATTTTGGTGTGACTGAGAACTAAGTGTATTGAGTGTGTTCATCCTTCGTTGCTGAAGAAGACCATGTCATCAGAGAAATGATGACATGACTTGCACTTGACTTTGTTTTGAGTGACGAAGGTATGTGCAGGTCACCAGCCTCACTTCTCCTCCAGAGTCATCTGAATCCAGTGACCAGATATTCATCAGGATGACTGGAGATTACCCAGGATGAGGCAATTAAGGGGTTAAGTGACTTGCCCAAGGTCACACAACTTGTAAGTCTTTGCGGTGAGATTTGAACTCAGGTCCTCCTGACTCCTGCACTGATGCTCTATCCACTGCACCACCTAGCTGTGCCATTGATTATGGTAGGAAAAGATTAAAGATAGAAAGCCTGAACTGGTATAGTAGATGTGAAGAGAAGGGAACTTAGAAGAGGGAGATTATGAAGGTAAGCATGAAATAATTTGATGACAGATTGCATAGGTAGGATAAATGGAACTAAGGAATTGAAGATGAAACTCAGGTTATGAACCAAGGTGACCTGGAGGATAGGAGTACCCTTAACAGTAAAGGAAATTCAACACTAATAAGGGAGAACATTGGGGAAAAGATAACGTTTTGTTTTAGTATTGTTGAGTTTAAGATACCTATAGGATAGCTAATTTTATATGTCCAAAAACTAGATTATGGAGTTAACCCAGAACAGACTAGGAATGGATATAGGCATCTGGGAAGTATCTGCCTAGAGATGATTATCTAATCTGTGGAGTGGATACATCCACCAAATGATAGAGACAAAAGAGGTGAAACCTGAGGAAAGTGTCTTGAGGAAGACTCTCACTTAATGTATGACATGGATGAGTATGTACTTTAATAGCCTGAGAAAGAATGGTCATACATATTGGAAGAGAAACAAGAGAATTTATTGTCATAAAAAAATCTAAAGAGGGAGTATATAATTGGAGAAGACTAAAAAACTCTGTCAAATGCTTCAGGAAGAATAAGAATGAGTTTGAGAAAAAAAAACCATGAGATTTGGCTATCGGCAGGTCATTCAGTCAATGTTCTTGCCCTATTAGTAACAAAGGCTTAAGTATGATGTCAAACTAAAGTTATAGATGTGACACTCACAGTTTTGCCTTACCTGGGTTCAGTTGTTTTCAGGGTAGAGTTGCTTCATAATTTGAGATTAAAATACTAAATAATATTCTACTTTCTACTCACCATCTAGCTTATGATTATCTACTCTAATATAGCATTTATTTGAAGTTTTTAGTGAAAATCTGGTTTTAGAAGGAGGATGGGAAAAATTAAGTACAGTTCTTAAATAATACTAATCTTGTTAATTATTCAAGATTCCTATTAATTATGAAATTTTTATTGATTTTAAATTATAAGAAGTTACATTTAGAATATTATTATTAAACAGAATAAATGTTCTATTTCTATGAAATTTCTGAAACAACACTTTTTCATTTACTCCTATGACTTGTAGTTCTCTAGGGCCACAAATGAATACAAAAATTCGCAATATAATAGATAAACAAAAGCAGTCTTCTCTGATTTATAATACATGAATATACAGATTTAACTACCTAGCTAGCTAGATATTTGCACTGCATATATGTTAAGAAGATACGCTCACATAAGTAACTCCACATGGTGAAATCATGTTGGAGATAATTTAGGAGAACATCAGTAAAGACAAAATTAGAAAAGTATCATTGATATTACAGATAGGGAGTAAATGTATACAATTTGGGGGAAATAGATCATGAATATATGATACAGACTTGGACCACAGTTCACCAACGCTTAGCACACTACATGTCATATAGTTGGTACTTAATAAAAGCTTTTTGACTTATTGAATGTTTCATTCTACCAAAGGCAGTACAGAAAAATAAATTCTTACTCTCCTTTGATGTTAAATGCATCTTTCAAAAATTGGAGGAAGCAGTCAGTGGAATTATATTTCTAGATATTATTCTTATGGACAGGGAGAAATTACCTTATGGGAACTGAGGGGAAAGGAAATATCCAAATGATAAAGAGAGAGAGAGAGAGAAAAGGAAGGAAGGAAGGAAGGAAGGAAGGAAGGAAGGAAGGAAGGAAGGAAGGAAGGAAGGAAGGAAGGAAGGAAGGAAGGAAGAAGAAGAAAGAAAGAAAGAAAGAAAGAAAGAAAGAAAGAAAGAAAGAAAGAAAGAAAGAAAGAAAGAAAGAAAGAAAGAGAGAGAAAGAAAGAAGCCAACATGATATGCACCCTAGATTTGGGGAGAGTGAGTTATGACAAGGATAGATAACATGCCATAACTAAAAATTCTACAGGAAAATTTGCCTTAGGAGACATGGTAAGCTATTGAGAATGAAATTCTTTTTTAAAAACATTATTTATACACAGTAATAGCCACAGAGTGAGAGGACTGTTTTTGATAGACATCACTTCACAGCAACGCAAGGTCCTAAAACATTACCAAAGGACTCATGATGCAAATGCCATCCACATTCAGAGAAGTAACTATGGAGTTGGAATGCAGAATGAAGTAGACGATTTTCTTTTGTTATATTTTGTTTTGCTCATGGTTTATTCCATGCATTTGAATTCCTCTGTGCAACATGACTAATGTGAAAATGTGCTTAATAGGAATGTCTTTGTAGAGCCCATATAAGATTGCATACCATCTTGGGGAGGGAGGAGGAGAAATTTAGAATTTATGGAAGTAATTGTTGAAAACTGAAAACAAATAAGTAAATCTTGGAGAAAATATTTATTATTTTACTTTTCCTCAGTTACATGTGAAAACAATTTTTAGCATTTGTTTTTGAACCTTTGAATTCCAAGTTCTCCCCCTTCCTAGCCCTCCTCATTGAGAAGGCAAGCAATTCATTATAGGTTATACATGTCCTGTTATGCAAAACATTTCCACATTTGTCATGTTGTGAAAGTAAACATAGACATTCTTTTTACCTCTGGTCTTTTCATCCTCTATTTCATTAAATGTCTATTTTCCCCACTGAATGATTACACTCAGTTTGGCTGGTAGGTGATTCTTGATTGTAATCCTAACTCCTTCGCCCTCTAGAATATCATATTTCAAGTCCTTTGATCCTTTAATGCAGAAGCTGCCAAATCTTGTGCTATCCTGACTGTGATTCTGTGATACTTGCATGGTTTCTTTCTGGCAGCTTGCAACATTTTCTCCTTAACCTGGGAGTTCTGGGATATTGTTATAATATTCATGGCACATTTCTTCTCATTCAGGAGGTGACTGCTGAATTCTTTCAATATCTATTTTACCCTCTAGTTCTAGAATATCAAGGCAGTTTTCCTTAATAATTTTCTTCAACATTGATGTCCAGACTCCTTTTCTTGAAATCAAGGCTTTTAGATAGGTCAATAATTTTTAAATTATCTCTCTTGGATCTATTTTCCCGTTCAGTTGTTTTGCCAGTGAGATATTTCACATTGACTTCTTTTTTATCATTAATTTTTAAGAAATTATTTTCTTCACTGAGCTATTGTACCTTCTCATCCATTTGGCCAATTCTACTTTTATAGGAGTTTACAAATATAAACTAAAGGATTAGTTGACAAATTCATTCAAACTCTTTGTGCATGTAAATATGTTTTCATTTGCTTTGCATAGTCCTAGGGTTACCTAAAATATAAACTAGAGTAAGTTTGTATATGAATTTGATTGTAGAGGCAGTGGTTGAAAAATTCAAGACAACCAACATAAAAAATGATTATTTACTTATAGCATAAATTTATTTTTTTCTTAAAGGGCCTCATTTACATATGTGGTGCAGATAAACTATAAACTTTTAATTTTGTCAGATTGCTGGAACGTCTTTTCAAAAGTGATCCATGTGTGTATAAATTTATGAACTGTATGCATGTATATATATGATAAATATAGAGAAAGACATATGAGCATAAAGGGCAGAATGACATAGAAAGTATTATATTGATTTCTATGTTGACAAAGGAAATATTTTATATTAAATTGAGTGGTGGACTTTGAGTTAGGAAGAGTAGCTTAAGTTCCTCTTTGAACTTCACTAATTATGTTACCAAAAACAGCCTTTCTAAACCTCAACAAGCAATTTTTTAAGATTAAGAATTACAAATAGATTATGGTATCTTATCCACAGAGTTCTCATGCAGGGATTTTTCACACTGGGAAAACCACACATCTTTGATGTACAGTATATAAATTAAATAAATTAATAATTAATTGAAATACTCTCAGAATATTGGCAAATCCTTTCTATATATTTGAAACTCTGTGATTAATTTCAATTCCATATTTGTTGGTAATTTTACCCTATGACCTATGAATATGTCATGTGTCAGTATTCATTCATTTTGAAAGTAATTATTGAGTATTTGTTATATAAGCTTATAGAGAATATTTTACTTATAAGAAGACTATAGTCTCAATACAATGTAGATTGTATATATAAATGTATATATTTTATATATATGCACATACATGAATGCATCAGTACTTACTATATTTACTTATATACATAGAATGATCATAAGGAACACCAAAAGATTAAATGACTTATTTAGTGTCACGGTCACAATGTAGCAGAGGCAGAACTTAGCACCTGGTCTTCTTGGCTCTGAAGTCAACTCTCTCCTCCATTGTGACATGCTGCTTCTGCATTATTCTAATATTATATTTAATTAACTAAATATAGACTGTGAAATTTAATATCTTAGTCAAAAATAATGTCTCATGACATTTCTAACTCAGAACTTTAGCATACCTTTATTTTTTTCCAATTTTTAACATTTTTATTTAAATTTTTGAGTTCCAAATTCTATACTTCTCACTTCTCCTCCCCACTTTAAATTTTTGAGTTCCAAATTCTATACTTCCCACTTCTCCTCCCCGCTTCCTGACATGATAAGCAATCTGATATAAGTTTTACATGTGTAATTATGTAAAACATTTCCATATTCATCATTTCATACAAGAAGACTCAAACAAAACTTTAAAAATGAAAGAAAGTGAAAAATAGCATGCTTCAATCTGTATTCAATTAATATCAGTTCTTTCTCTGGGAGCAGATAGTATGTTTCATCATTAATCCTTCTGAATTATCTTGGACCACTGTATTGCTGAAAATAGCTGTTATGCACAGTTTTTCATCAAACAGTGTTGCTGTTGCTGTGTATAATGTTCTCCTGGTTCTGCCCACTTCACTAGGTATCAGTTCATGTAAGTCTTTTCAAGTTTTTCTGAAATCATCCTGCTTATATCCTTTCTTTTAGCATACTTCTAAAAGCTATAATTCACTACATTCTTATCTACCCCTCCCCTTTGGTATCTAATGAACTAAGTGATTCTTTTATCATTTTCTTTTGTTTTTCACAGAAATATTAGGATATGTGTTGTTTTATAACTCTCACAATTAAAAGGAATAGGGGGACACATAATAGTGGTGGGTTGGATATTACATGTTTAGCAATATTGATATGAAGAGTGTTTGACAAAGGAGTACTTTTTCCAGACCAGAATACCATTGAATTTGTTACTTAGATCTTTGATGGCAAAGACATATATATATATATATATATATATATATATATATATATATATATATTCCAAAATTAGTTCCATTCACTATTTCATTTTCAAAGAAATATTAACTCATCAACACCCTTGTATCCAGTGTCTTAACATGTTTGGTGGTTGAGATTTCAGGCTACATATTCAATGACATTTTGACATTTTAATATTTTGTTGACCTTTAGAATTGTAATTTAATGATCTTGATGTAGGTTATGGCTAGGTGGTTTGGCATATTTATTACTCTGCAAAAGATCACTTTGCTTTTTTAGTAAAATAATTAGGAATTATCTAGATTTAAATTTTTTTTAAAAGCACCTGTGACATTTTAATATATATCAAACTAAGTACAGGGATAAGATCTTTAATTTCATTAGTTTGAAGAACTTCCTCTATCATTGTAGGTTATCACTTTCTCTGAAAGTATAGTCTTATAGTAGGCTTTCTAAAGATTTTTTATCAGTCACTTAGTAAATACACTTCTGTTAAGTGCCTCCTCTTGCCCAGGCACTGTACTAAGCACTGGGGATTATGAATACAAAAAAGAAAGATGTTGCTCCCTTCAAGGAGCTTACAATCTGATAGGGGTAGACTGTACACAAAAGGAAGCTGAAAAGTTTATGAAATGAGGAGATATTCTGAGCTGAGCTGCCTCTTTCTATAGAGTTTTGAAGTTCTATTTCCACCCTTAAATCGGAAAGAAAGAGAGTAATGGGAAAGTGGAGTACCAAGTCTGATGGCATCTTTCAGGGTGATGAGAATTTCCCAGTAATGAGCTTCCTGGGTCATGGTGTCATGGACTTCTTTGGCAGTCTAGTGAAGCCTATAGACTCTTTCTTAGAATAATATTCTCACCTGCCAGTTAGTCTATAACAAATTATTAAGCTTCTGCTGTGTGCTAGGCACCATACTAAGTGCTAGGCATACAAAAAGCGGTAAAAGGTCCTGCCCTCAAGGAGCTCATAATCAAATGGTGGCAGAAAACAGGCAATCAAACATGTATTAAAAAGCTATATAAAATAAATAGGATTACAAAGGCAATCAATTATTTTTAAATACTATTGAAATAATTTTTAAAACAAGTTCATGAACACCAAGTAAAGAACTCCTATCTTAGAGGGTTGCCTAAAGCACTGATCACTTAAATGACTTGCTCAGATTCACCTAGCTATTATGGCAGGACTTGAACCTCTCTTTCTGGTTATAAGGCCAGCTTTGTATTCACTGCTGCATTGTTTTTTTCCCAAAATAAGCATCATGAATAAATATTTTGCAGACCCCTGAGGTAAACACTTTGTACTTTTTTTTTTTTTATCTCTCTGTATGCCTATATTTGTGTGCCCTGTTAGGTTAAATGACTACCTAAACATTGGCAATCTTTTGTATTATCCAAAGGGACCTTCCTTCTAACCTATTTTAACTATAATATAACCACCTTGAGAATAATGTTTGGTCTTCATATCGCAGTTCCTAGGGCAAATTTTGTATGCTTGATCATCTAAAATTGATTAGGTACTTTTTAACTTTCTTTAGTTTCTTTTATTTAGTTTATTAAACTATGTTGCATTGTTTCTATGAATCGTATCAGTTGTGTCTCTCAAGTTGATGATATCAGTAACAATTTTTCTTTGAAAAATCGTACTTATATATATTTTGAATGAAATTATTGCCACTTACTTGCATATTTCCTTGTACTGTTCTAAAATTATTTCATATGAGTTTAGCCTCCCTAAATATACTGCAAGCTCTTTCAGGGTAAGAATGATGTTACATGTATTTTTTATACTATATTGTGCCTAGCAGTACTTGGCACATCATTGATCAAAAAGAAATGTCAAATTTAATTAAGTCATTCTGAAGTTTCTACTAGAGTTAGGACTGAAGGTAGATGTAAACAACAAGAAACGCATTTCTTGGACTATTATGATAACTCTCAAGTCAACATATTACTCAAATAGCAATAATCAGACACTTATATGAAGTTTTGGGGACTTTTTCTTTAAATATAGAAGATTTTAGGGATGAAGCCAACATGGCAGAATAAAGGCAGGGACTTGTCTGACCTCTCTAAAATTCTCCTCCAAACAATGTTAAAATAATGCCTCAAAATCAATTCTAGAATAGGAAAAACAACAGAAAGATGATGGCTGAAAAATCTTCCAGTCTAAGACAACTTAGAAGGTTAGCCAATTGTTATACTTCATGCTAAAAGAAAATCAAAATGACATCACTATGTCAGGGTCAAGATAGAATGTGTCTGATTATCACTGATCAGGCTGATATAGGCTTGGAAGGCTCTACCACAGGTTGGACACAAATAATCCATATAAATATTTGAAATGGAGAGGTCTCTAAATTTACACATCTTATGTGTCATTTCAGCTACTGCGATTCTGCTTTGCTCATAGAGTGCTTTTAAATATATGTGCATAAATATATGTATACTTATATATATCCATAAATATATATATATATATATATATATACACACATACATATATATATCTTAGTCATACACATAAATATGTGCTTTGGAAAGCCTGAGCTAAGAATTTTCTGAAAGACTCATCTTTGATAATAAAATGTTTTTGTCTTGATTTCGGATACATAAACAAGATGAAGAGATGAGTAGGGAAACATAGTTGGAATTTGCCAAAGCACATTTCATTTATCTCATAATCTTTATCATGATTCCTAGATTTTTCAGATTTTTTTTAACTTTGTAAAGTAACTTGTTAGAAAAAATAGAATTTGAATTAATTTTTAAAATTCTGTAAGTTTGAAATTATCACCTAATTTGATTTTATTATGGAGTTAACTAGGCTAAAGGTTAGAAATGAGAAACTGTTTGGAATGCTAAATAGAGGGCATGTATTTCTAGGACTTTAGGATCACATTTCACTTTTAATATAACTGAGCATGTCCCTCAAAATTGGCAATTAGATTAATTTTTTATGTAAATACAAAGTAAGAGCATTTTTTAAGCCAATGAAATATTGGTTTGTGAAAATTTAACAGATGTTAATAGAATGGTTTTTATTGGTATCTGGGATGAAAACCAAAATTATTTGGATCATCTTGTAATTATGATCTTAATATAAATAGACAAGAAAGTATTAGTTTCAAAATTTGAGCTACAGACCATATTTAGACTGCTGGTGTGAATTAGCCTGGACATGGCTTTTTTTTTTTAATTTGTTAGTGACAGGTTAATGTCAGATAATACATAGATTCAATAAAACATGAATGTGTTCAGATTATTAATCTACAGATACATTTAAAGCTCAACATTTCTTAACATAAAAAGTTATTGTTTGTTTGGGAAGATGACATGTACAATCTGTTCACTGCTGGAAGTGAGAGGGTGCTTAAGATTTTTGCAGGAGAATAGAATGACTGTTTAAGATTTAAATATTTTTTTTTAAATTTAAGGAGAGAGAAAGTGTAGAGATCAAAACCAATCAATTTCAATAAAGTCATGAATCTTGTCTACTTAATCATTTAAAATTGATTAGATGTTTTCTAGCTTTCTTTAGCTTTTTTTACTTAGTTTAATAAATCATGTTGCATTGTTTCTATGAATCATATCAGTTGTGTTCATCAACAGTGCTTGGCCCAACATTGATCAATCTGTTCCCGAACTGATTTTTTTTCTTAAAATACTGACAATGTAAAGTTTCCTTGGTAAAGTAATTGGTAGTTTTGGTTTTTTTATCTTAGTTGCCTTTTAATGCTTTTAGTCAATTTCTTTTAGTGTAAATATATATAGTTTAAAAAGGCTTATTTTGTTAAAAAAAAAAGCAAGTATCAGCAAACTAAATCCTTTCCAATTTTGTCTACTGAAAAATATGGAACTTATTTTAATAATACATAGGCTAACTGAACTCATTTTAATAATACATATAGTAGCTGAACTTATTTCAATAATATATATGCTAACTGACCTTTCAGCATTATTTCTTTATAGGTTCTTTAAAGGAGAAATGCTGTTTTGTAAAAGAGCTAGGGAGAGTGAAATTCTGTGCATTTTGAAATGAGCTTGCTTATCAATAGGATAATTAATATGTTTTCCTTCTGCTCTCTTGCAGGTTCTTCGAGTAGTTCGACTTATTAAGATTTCTCCTGCTTTAGAAGACTTTGTATACAAAATATTTGGTCCTGGGAAGAAACTTGGGAGCTTGGTGGTGTTCACTGCCAGCCTCTTAATTGTGATGTCAGCAATTAGTTTACAGATGTTCTGCTTTGTGGAAGAATTGGACAGATTCACAACTTTTCCGAGGGTAGGTTCAAAAAAAGGACTGGATACAATATCTTTCTTTGATTTTAATACAGAATAGGAATACTAATAAGATATGAAAATATGTCTTTCATTTTAGTCATGCTCGTGACTATTAGAACACTACTGATGACTAAAGATAATGTGAATTTGATGAAAAATGTTTGCTGTTCAGTGCTGTAGGATGTGGTTTTAAGCATTTCTGTCCGTTGTAAAATTTGCCGTAATGGTCCTGAATATTTATGGGAAGAATAAATCAGAATGAAATACTGAAATTGAATAAAAATTGAGGGTAACAGCTACAGTGGCATGCTCCTAGGAATGAATTCCCTTTAAGATAGAGTAGGCTGGTTGTGTAAGTATTGTTTTCAGTGACCATTTATATCATTTATGTACTCCTTCTTCTCCCAGGCCTCAGGCACTGGTGGCTTACCTCATGCACTGAAGTGGCCCTGTCTAGGTCATCATGCCTGTTATGCTGGGGGTTCTGGGGTTGGCAGTTGACCTTCTGCACTAGGGCTGCCTCACAGGTGGTCTACTGTGCCACTGGTCTGCTGAGTCAGAACTAAGGAGCCTGGCTTGCTGATCTGTGCTGTGGCTAAGAGAATCCCTCTGGGTTGCCAGGATACCTTTTGTGCTGGACTGTGCTCCCTTTTCTCCAAGTGAGACAGACCTTTTCTGAAGTCCTTCTAAGTTATCATAAGCTGGAAAATTGTTTTGTTCCCACCTTTTGTAGCTTCTGTCACCCCAGAGTCTGTTTAGAGGCTTGATTTAACTTTTTTTCGGAGAGCTCAAGCAATTTCCTGGCTTTTCTCCACTATTTTGGCTCCCCGTCCCCCATTGTCTTCATTTAATCAGGATAAGAAACCTTTTATAGAACAACTGAAAATTCTGATTAAACAACTTGAACATAATTATTTGAGGAAAATTCCATTTAAGAAAACCTTTGCCTTTAATCAGATTGTAAAAAAGTTGTCATTGTGATTATTAGTTCTTAAATATAAAATTGTCTTAGATGCATGAATTTATTTTATTTTGAAAAATAGTTTTGGCCACTAAATTATAATACCTAACTATGCATAGAAAATTTCCCTTTCTGAATGTCTTTATGCCTTCCTTGAGTAGAGTTGCACCTATTCCTTTCAATTGTAGGTATTATTTTAATGTATCTGTTACTCTTCTCTTTCCAATGCACTATTCTTTTCATTTAATTTTGATAAATTAATCTTGGGACATCATTTAATCTTCTGGCTTACATGTGGGATTACGCTTTCTTTTGAATTAGTTTTCCATAATAACGAAAAGATAAAGCTAAGACTTCCCACATTCTGAAGTGAACTATGTAGTTAGCAGAGAGAACTGATCCCTATGGAAGGAGGCAAGTTTTCATGACTGCTGATGGAATATTGTAAGTGCCCCTTTTCTCATAGATTCTCTTCTCCTAGAGAGATTATGGGAAAAATATTCAGCTAGGTGATACAGTGGAAAGAGATACAGACTTGGAGTCTGGAAGCTCTGAGTTCAAAATCTACCTCAGCTACTTACTAGCTGTGTGACACTGGTGAAGTCACTATATCTGTTTCAATCTGCTTTCTTTATCTTATATGTGTGTATTTATATATGTATGTATATGTATACATGTGTATATGTATGTATATATGTATTTGTATCTATATAGATAGAGATATTGTCTATATATAATGTATGTATATATACATACATATATATACACATACATATATATGTATATGTGTGTGTGTGTATAAATACTTACACCTTCCCCCCCCACCGGGGTTTTTGTGAAGATAACCTGAGATGACAGCACTTTACTATTTATCATCATCATCATCATTGCTGCTACCACTGTACTACTGATAAACCTGCATCACTACCAGTGTTTTTTACATACAATTAGGGTAATCTGAGAGAATCATACTCCACTCTCCCATTCTGAATTAGCATGGGACTGGAGCCCTGATCTGTTTGGAAAATCTAAATAACTAGAGACTAAGCTAAAAACCTAGGACCCTGCCTAGAAAGGAATGCAGCCAAGAGAGGAGTTTTCATTCTTGCAGATCCTAAAAAAAAAGGCACAGAAAGTAGCTGATATTCCAGAATGCACTCTGTCCTTGGTTAAGGTATGTTTTATTTTTTCTTGTTATTTCCTGGAGTAGTTTTGGATATCTCTGATGAGACCCTGAAGTATCTTTTAGATTTGCATAATCAATTCATTGTCATCTATAAAGAGGGTTTTCCCATCTCTAGGAAATTCCTCTTTTCTTGAACTTGAACTCTGTGCAGGACTTCTTCCATGAATATGGTACATCTCTTTTGTGAGCATACATCACTTTTGTATGTCTTGCTTGAGTTTAATATCAGAGATTCTTAACAAAGTTGTCTCTGTGGTTGTATCAGTTTGATAACTTATGTGTGGACCTCATTCATTGAGAAAAAGCCATGTATTTTTTCAACAAGTTGTATAATTTTTAAAAATCACCAGTAAACAGCAGGATTTTCTTTGTAATCTCTACACATTTCAGCCAGTTGTATAATTATAAGGATGTGGTCAACTATAAAAAAATAATTTTCACAAGCCCACTTATTGCCTTATCATATTTCATTAATTGTGACCTCAGACCCAAAAACAAAATCCAAACTTTGAAACTTGCACAGAAGTGGTTTTAACTGGAATTCTTTATTTAAGTCAATGTGTTTTTTTTTTCTAGTACTTTGTAACATTGAATAAACTGACTATTTTAGCATCAAACAAACACAGTCACATAGCAGAGAGAAACCATATGAATTTAATTTCATAGAGATGGGGAAAGGAAATTATTTTGCTTGTGAACTATACTATGAGTGAATCGGGGGAAACATTGATTATTTTATGATTAGCTGCTATTAGAACAGAACTGAAGAAAAATGGTTCTATTGTCTTTTAGTTTTTTCAACTTTCCTCCTCTAGACTATGGTCCCACCCAAATACATATGTCTAGTTATATATAAGATTAGGGCATGCTGTAACATCAAACAAATCATGTTTTTGTTGAAACTGGCATATAGCAACAAAAAGAAAAGAAAATCTTCAGAGTTGAAACTATTTTTTTTCCCACTGAAAATAGAAAAGACTTAAAAGCAAGTGAGATACACTGACAGAGGTGAGAGCAGACTACTGTCTTTCTACAATGGTCACAAATAACATGTTTTCACATAATAGCATGAAAAATTTCATACGTGCCAATTCAATTTTTCTAGGGTTACAAGTCCGAAAAATGGTGCTACTGCTTGAAATAGAACTTCCTGGGAAATAAGTTAAAAGGGTTAAAGAAAATCCTTAGTTCAGTTATAGAAATATTGAATTTGAAATACTAGAGATATATCCAGGTTAGCATGTCAGGTGGTTGAGAAAACATGACTAAACTATAGAGAATGTTTAGGATATTATATTTGGGTATCATATACTTATGGAATAATTTGGAAGTCAGTAGAATTGATGAAATCACCAAAAAAAAGAATGGGTCTTAGAATAGAAACTTTGCAAAAGCACTATGGTTAAGGAGTGAATGGAGCAGCTAATCAAAGAAATGGAAAAAGGAGCTGTCAGAGGAGGTCAGAGGCAGTATACTAGTAGAAATAAAAATGGATTTAGAGGAGAGAACTTGGGTTTAAATCCCACCTCTACCACATAGAATCTTGGTGACATAGGGTGAGGACCCCAATTTCTTTGTCTGTAAAATTAGAGGACTAAATTAAAATTATCCTAAGGTCTTTCCAGATCTAAATCTATAATTTTTTTACATCTGTCATGTTGGTGTTATGGAAGCCAAATTAAGAGAGGGGTATCAAGTAGGATGGTGTGGCATATAGGTACATGTAGTGACAAGTATCTTAGAGCAGCCTAGTATAAAGATTAAAAGATTAAAAAAAGTTTCATATCTTAACCTATAAACTATAAAATTTGGTTTCTTACTTCTGTTTCCCTTCCTTTTTTATTATATTGATAGCATTTTTTGAAATTTAATCATAGTTTTAGTGGAGTAGAAAGAATCATACATATGCTATTTTCCTTTATATAATGTTAATATTTAATCTTGTACAATGCATATATAAGATGAATATACATAAATAATAGTTTTATCCACATATCGGAATGCTAGCTAGCAGCAATGGCTATCTCTAGAAATTTTTGTGCTAATCATGACAAAAATATCCTTACTATCCTTCATTTTCTCCTGAGAGGTAAAGTTATGTTTTGTGACACCAATCAAGCCTCCATATAATTTAGTGGTTTCTCCTTTCCATCCTGGTTTCTCACTGTCCAACTTTAACTTATTTTAATTTTCCCTTAGATGTCACTTATTCTGTGTCCATTGCATCACCATCCAAAATAAGGGAGAATAATGAATGAAGACTTTCGTTATATATATATTCTCTTTTGTATTTCTAGACTCCCTGGGGTGGATCTCTAGTAATCAAGGATGAACAAATATTCAAATGATAGTATTATTGAGAATCTTGTATGACTTTTGCCTTAAAAAGAAAATATTTTAGGTAGGTATTTATTTTTCCTCTTACACTGAGACTTGCAAGTTCAGAAGATTGTCCATATAGTGGAAAATAAGGTGATGTTTAAAAGAAAATAAAAGAAACTTGATTTGTAACAGTGAAGTAATTAGGCATTTTCTCAAGTACTTTGTTGAATCAGTCTTTTTATATCCATACCAGGTATGTTAAATCATCATCATCAAACATGTGTTGAATGTATGTGAAATGTGAAACTCTAAATGGGCTATTTTGATAAATGCTTGACTGAGATTTATAGAAAAAATAAAAGAGCAGACAGCTATGAAAAAATGGCACAACCCATAAATAAACTTATCTGAGAAGGTAAAGGAACAATGGTAGCATGTTACCATCACACATACATATATATATACACAAATTTGGAAGAATTTTCTAATTTTCATATTTAGTGCCTTTTTAAGATCTTTTAAGGCCTTTCTATGAGTCACAAAGAAAAGATACTAGGAAATGTATTTTTAAGATGGCTTAGAGAAAGAGCAATTCAGTCTTATTTTAGTGACAAGTCAAACTTCCCTTCTTTTATGGAGAGAAATTAGTCAGTAAAGCATTGATTTCTTGAGTGTAATTTTCCCAATGAAATGTAAGCAAATAACCTGCCAGAAACGTCTTTATGTGCCATAGTATCAGAAACTGCTACACAACATTTGCTGGAAATCAGGAACAAAACAATGCAGTCAGGGCTCCTTTTATACTACAAAGTTTTGCTATTATCTACTTGATGTTGCTGTTAAGTTAAATGCTTTTTTTTTTTTGAGCATGTCAGTTTGTGTGTATTTTTAATTATACAGAAAGTAAGAGGTTGCTACTTTCACCTGATTTTTTTTTTGGTAGTATCTGAAAATGAAGTAGATTTTTCACAATATGAAAATTTAGCATGAGTAACATTAGCAAAATAGCTAATTAAGAAATAGGGCATACATACTCAAAGAAACTTGACAGTCTGTTCTATGAAGAAAATTAATTCAGAAGTCCCCTATTTGCATAAATCTCTAGGTATCATTTTCACAGCTGCTGGTTTTGTCAGCTAGATGGTTGCATTTCAAAATTATTTTAACATAAATGGTGGGAAGTGTACCTTTCAACTAAAAATAGCTTAAACTGAAAGGCATATTGTAAGAGAAAAAACACACAAGGGGTTCAGCACCCCTTGACTCTCCTCTTGACCCTTAAAACAAATATTTTAATGTAAGAATTCTAGCATTCAAGTGTTTCCTTATATTCTTTTACACTTGAAGTATATTAGTTAATTTTAGATTTTAAGAAAAAAGTAAAAAGTTACTGCCTTTACTCTTGAAAATTTTAATGTGTAGCACTTTTTAACAAAGATGCCCAATATTAAAAACATGTTTTATTAATGGCTAACATTTATAGAGTGCTTACTATATGCCAAGCACTATGCCAAGCATTTAAAAATTATCTCATTTGATCCTCACAGCAACCCTAGGAGGGAAGGTGCTATTATTATTTACATTTTTACCAATGAGGAAAGTGAAACAGACTGTCAGACCCCTATGGCCTCCAGTAGCACAAGCCACCCCCTACTCCACCCCATCAGCACAGAATAAGGCATGGGGGTCCCCTCTGAGTCTCAGGGCAACATCAGTGCAGCACCTGGTAAACAGCCAGGGTCTACAGCCACTGGCACAAGAAACTTGAAACAGTGTTCCTCTACCTTGGGAGAACTCAAATTTAAAAGAAAGGGAAAAGGGCAAAAGGAAAAAAATAAGCAAAAAGCAACAACAAAATTAATTAGACTATAGAAATTTATTATAGTGACAGGGATGACCAAGACACAAACTCAGAAGATGACAATAATGTAAAAAACCCCAATGAACATAGGAAGTGGTTTCAAGTCCAGAAATAACTCACAGAAGAACTCAAAAAGGAGTTCAAAAGTCAAATAATAGAGGTAGAACAAAAAATGGGAAAAGAAATGAGAATGATGCCAGAGAATTATGAAAAAAAAAAAATGAACAGCTTGGAGAAGGAAAATAATTGCTTAAAAAGTATAATTGGCCAAATGGAAAAGGAGATACAAAAATCCACTAAAGAAAACAATTCCTTGAAGAGTACAAGTCAAATGGGAAAGAAAGTAAAAATGCTAACTGAGGAAAACAACTCCTTAAAAGTTAGAATTGGGCAAGGGGAAGCTAATGACTATATGAGACATCAAGAATTGAACATATTTTAAAAAATAGAAGAAAATGTAAAATACCTCATAGCAAAACGTAGTTGACCTGATGTAAAAGCAAGCACCCTGACATACACAGGAAGGCCTGCTATCACAGGTTCATAGATCTGCATTTCTAAAAGGAAAGCAACTTTCGAGGGGTCAACAATCACTTTAATCAATCACATGTATCATTCACTTAGTTCAGGAGAAAAAGTTAGCACCCTTAACTTCAAAGAAAATACAGAGAAATCAAAATCAACACACTGGGCTTCCAGCTGCCTGACATAAGCAATATATACATCACAGATCAACAGACAGATACAATTGTCTGACCATACATACATAGTTACCAGAAAGAGAAGCACCATTCTCTGGGTTTTCAAAGCTAGGGGACTCCTTAGTGAATGCCCAGAGTCTCATCTGGCCAAACAAACACTTCCAATGAGTAATCCCCCAAGTAAAACCTCACCTCAGAATACCTATACATTTTTTCAGAGCCAGAGTGCATCACAACCCTTGAGAACAAGTGCCTCATTAACAAAAGATATCCTACAAATCTTCCCAGGTCCATTAATGGGTGGAGAAAATCTTCTTCTTAAGAAGCAAAATTATATTAACAATAAGAAAAAGTGCATTATTAATACACCTGGAAAATAGGTCCAGGATATACAATATCAGAATCATTGAAGTATCTGAAAGCAATAATCACAAGGAAGACTTGGACAGATTCTTTCAAGAAATTATCAAGGAAAATTGCCCTGATGTCCTGGAACCAGAGGGCAAAATAAGCATTAAAAGAATTCACCAATCACCTCAGGAAAGAGATCCCAAAATAAAAACCTCAAAGAACATTATAGCCAAATCACAACTATCAGGTCAAGGAAAAAATACTCCAAGTGGCCAGAAAGAATTCAAATATGGGGGAACCACAATTAGGATTACATAAGGCTTAGAACGTTCAACATTAAAAGGATTGGAGGTCATCAAAAATGACATTCAAGATGGCAAAGAGGTTAGGACTGCAACTACGAACCACTTACCCAGTAAACTTAAGTATAATACATCAAGAGGGGAAATGGTCATTCAATGAAATACAAGAATTTCAAGCTTTCATAAGAAGACCAGAATTAAACCAAAAATTTTGATCTCTAATATCAAGACCCAAGAGACTGTTTACATCCCTCCATAGTAATACTAGTAATTGTTAACAATTGCATCATTAGTAGGACAGATAGAAGGAATATGCATAGACAGAGGATACAGGCATAAAATAAATTTGAGGAAATGACATGAAAAATAATTAATGGATGAGAAAGAAATGTAGGTAGAATGGGGTAAATTCTTTTACACGAAGGGACACAAAAGACCTATTACAGTGGAGGGGAAAATGGGAGTGTGGGCAAAGGGCACTGGTTGAATGTTATTTTCCTCAATACTGGCTCAAAGAGGAGATCATATACACAATCATTTGAATATAGAAATTTATCTTACCCAACAGGAAAGCAAGAAGGGAAGAGATTAAGTAAAGGAAGGGGAGAGTGACAGAAGGGAGAGCAGATCAGGGGAGGTGGTAGATAGAAGCACAACACTGGTGTAGAGGTAAAAGATAAAAGGAAAGAGGACAACTGAAGGAAAAAGAGAATGCAGGGAAATACACAGCAATCATTACTGTGAATGTGAATGGGATGAACTTTCCCCATAAAATGGAAGCAGATAGCAGAGTGAATCAAAAACCAGAATCCTACAATATGTTATTTATGAGAAACACACTTGAAGCAGAGAGAAACACAGAGAGGAAAGGTAAGGGATTGGAGTAGAATCTATTGTGCTTCAGATGAAGGGGAAAAAAAGCAGAGGTAGCAATCCTGATCTCAAAGTGAAAGCAAGATAATCCAAATTAAAAGAGATAAGGAAGGGAGCTGCATCTTGCTAAAAGGTACCACAGAAAATGGAGCAATATCAATACTAAACATCTTTGCATCAAGCAGTATAGCATCCAAACCCTTAAAGGAAAAATTAAGTGAGTTACAGGAAGAAACAGAAAGCAAAACTTTAGCAGGGGACTTCAACCTTCTCATTTCAGAACTAGATAACTACAGTAAAAAAAAATATACAAGAAAAGAAACTAAGGAATTAAATAGAATATTGGAAAAGTTAGATATTACAGACTTTTGGAGAAGACTGAATGGAAACCAAAAGGAATATACCTTTTTCTCAGCAGCCCATGACACCTATACAAAAACTGACAATGTATTATGGCATAAAAGCCTAAAAATCAAATGTAGAAAGACAGAAATATTAAATGTATTCTTTTTGGATCATACTGCAATGAAAATTACATTCAACAAAGGACAGTAGAAAAATAGATTAAAAATTAATTGGAAATTAAATTATCTGATCCTAAAGAAAAAGTAGGTCAAAGACCAAATCATAGATACAATAATTTCATGAAAAAGAATGACAATGAGACAACATGCCAAAATTTCTGAAATGCAATCAAAATAGTATGTAAAGGGAAAATTTTTTTTCTTTGTATTCTTACATTAGCAACAAAAAAGAATAGATCAATGACCTGGGCGTGCAACTAAAAAACTAGAAAAGGAACAAATTAAAATTCCTCAATGGAGCAGCAAATTGGAAGTCTTGAAAATCAAAGTTGAAATTAATAAGGTTAAAAGTAAAAAAAAAAGAGAGAAACTATTGAGAAAAAGAAATATGGAGCTGGTTTTATGAAAAAAATAAGATAAAAAAGCCATTAGTTAATTTGATTTAAAAAAGAAAGAAGAAAATGGAATATCCAGTATCAAAGATGAAAAGGGTGAAATCAACATCAAATGGAGAATAAATAAAAACAATTGTTAGGAAATATTTTGCCCAATTATATGCAAACGAATCTGACAATTTGAGCAAAATTGATGACTGTTTATAAAAATATAAATTATACATATTAACAGATAAGAAAATAGAATTCCTAAATAATTCCATTTAAAAAACAAAAAAAGAAATTGGATAAGGCATTAATCAACTTACTAAGAAAAATATCCCTAGGACCAGATGGATTTACAAGTGAATTCTACTAAACATTTAAAGAATAATTAACTCTATGACTAAATAAATTATTTGGAAAAAATGGCAAAGAAGTTCTACCTTTTATGACACAAATATGGTGCTGACTACTAAACTGGGAAGAACTAAAACAGAGAAAGAAAATTATTGACCAGTTTCCATAATGAATATCAATGAAAAAATTTTTAGCATGATAGTAGCAAGGCAATTATGGCAATACATCATAAGGATTATACACTGTGACCAGGTGGGATTTATAAAAGGAATGCAGGGCTAATTCAATATTAAGAAAATTATTAACATAATTGACATTAACATAATATCAATAACAAAATGAATGGAAATCATAGGATTATCTCAATAAATGCTGAAAAAGCTTTTGAAATAATACAGCACCCATTCGTATTAAAAACAATAGAGAGCATAAGAATAAAGGAAATAATAAGCAATGCTTATCTATAACCATCAGCAAGTATTATCTGTATTGGAGATAAACAAAAAGCCCTTCCAGTAAGATCAAGGGTGGAACAAGGATGTTTATTATCACCACTATTGCTCAATATATTCCTAGAAAAGTTAGCTATAGCAATAAAGAAAAGAAAAAGGAACTGAAGGAATTAGAATAGGCAGTGAGGCAACAAAACTCTAACTCTTTTCAGATAATATGATGGTGTACTCGGAGAACCCTAGAAAATCAAGTAAAAACTACTTGAAATAATTAACAACTTTAGCAAATTTGCAGGATACAATATAAACCCTCATAAATAATTAGCATTTCTGTGTATTATCAACAAAACCCAGCACCAAGAGATAGAAAGAGAAATTCCATTTAAAATGACTATAGACAATATAAAATATTTTGGAGCCAAGACAAACCCAGGAACTAGATGAAAACTATTACAAAAGATTATTCACACAAATAAAGTCAGACCTAAGAATTGGAGAAATATCAATTGTTCATGGGTAGATCAAGCTAATAGAATAAAAATGACAATTCTGCCCAAACTGATTTATTTATTCAGTGCCATATCAATCAAACTACCAAAACATTATTTTATAGAGCTAGAAAAAAATAACAAAATTCATCTTGAAGAACAAAAGGTCAAGAGTTCACAAAGGAATTAAAGGGGGGAAAATACAAAGGAAGGTAGCCTAGTAATACCACATCTCAAACTATAATATAAAGTAGTAATCATGAAAACTATCTTCTACTGGCTAAGAAATAGAATGGCAAATAAGCGTAATAGATTAGATACACAAGACACAGTAGTCAATGACCAGAGTAACCTGGTGTCTGATAAACCCAAGGACTCCAGCCTTTGGAAAAAATACTCACTATTTGACAAAAACTGCTGAGAAAACTGGAAACAATAGGACACAGACTAGGTATTAGACCAACATCGCATACTATATACCAAGATAATGTCAAAATGCATGCACAATTTAGACATAAAGGGTGACACCATAAACAAATTAGAAAAGCAAGGAATAATCTACCTCTTAGATCTATGGGCAAGGGAAAGTTTCATGACAAAAGGAAAGATAGAGAGCCCTACCAAATGCAAAATATATAATTTTGATGATATTAAAAAACCTTTGTACAAACAAAAGCAATGCAACCAAGATTAGAAGGAAAGCAGAAAGCTGAGACACAATCTTTATAGCAAATGTAGTTTATAAAGGTATCATTTCTCAAATATATAGAGAACTGAGTCATATTTATAAGAATACAAGCCATTGTCCAATTGACAGGCAGTTGTCAGACAAAGTAATCAAAGCTATCTATAGACATATGAAGAAGTGCTCTAAATCACTTTGATTAAAGAAATGCTAACCAAAACAACTCTGAGGTACCACTTCACACCTATCGGAATTGGCTAAGATGTCAAAAAAGGAAAATTAAAGAAGATTTGGGAAAATTGTGACACTAATGCACTGTTGGTAGACTTGTGAACTGATCCAACTATTTTGGAGAGCAATTTGGAACTACACCCAAAGGACAACTAAATTGTGCATACCTTTTGTGCAATACCACTACTAGGTCTGTAGTAGATCATAAAAAAGAGAAAAGGACTTATATGTGCAAAATTATTTATAGCAGCCATTTTTGTGGTGGCAAAGAATTGAAAATTGAGGGGATGCTCATCAGTTGGAGAATGGCTGAACAAGCTGTAGCATATAAATGTAATAAAATACTGTTTGGCAATAAGAAATGATGAAGAGGCAGATTGCAGAAAAACCTCGAAAGGACTTGTACAAACTGATACAAAGTGAAATGAGCAGAACCAAGAAAACATTGTACACAGTATCAGCAACATTATGTGATTACCAACAATGAGTGACTTCTTCTGAACAATACAGTGATCCAAAACAAGTACACAGCACTCAGGAAGGAAAATGCTATTCATATACAAATAAAGAACTGGTGGACTCTGAATTCAGATTGAAGCATATATTTTTTCATTTACTCTCTTAAATATTTTTCTCCTTTTGATCTTCTTCCACATCTGTGACTGATATGGAAGTATGTTTTACATGATAGCACATGTATAAGCTATATCAAATTGCCTACCATTTTCAGATTAGGGAAGGAGGAGAGGGAAAGAGAAAAATTTGGAACTCAAAATCTTCTGATAATGAATGCTAAAAATTGTCTTGACATATAATTGGAAAAAATACTATTAAAAAATTACTAAGGGGAAGCTAGATGTTGTGATGTGTAGAGCACTGATCTTGGAGTCAGGAGGACCTGAATTCAAATATAGCCTCAGACACTTACTAGCTGGGCAAGTCACTTAAGCTCAATTGTCTTTTTAAAAAATTACTCAGTATAAACACAATCCAGAGTTTTTTACAAATTTGTTTTTCACAAATGCATTAATATGTATTAATATTTTTGTGGTTAAGACCAGTGATCTCACAGGAAATAAGAATTTCCAATAGGGAAACTCTCTCTACTTATCAAGAGCAACAGTTGTTCTGTGTCTTGTAGTCTTAGAGAGTCTTAGAGAGTAACGCAATTCATTTAGGCATCCTGTAACTCACCTGGGCTTGGTCACAAAGTCAAGGTTCATTAGGGGTGAGACTTAAACTCAGGTATTCTTGACCTCTAGATCAGTCTATTGCCCAGAATATGGCATTCAGTTAGACAACTAAGAGATCATATCAATAAGTATATCTGAATACACAGGAGCAGTGAGTTAGGGGTAAGGTAAGAATTGTGTGTTTGTCCTTCGTTGCCAAAGAAGACCATGACATCAGAGAAATAATGACATGACTTGCACTTGACTTTGTTTTGAGTGAGGGAGGGCTATGCAGGTCACCAGCCTCACTTCTCCTCCAGAGCCATCTGAATCCAGTGACCAGATATTCATCAAGATGACTGAAGTTGTGACCCAGGATGAGGCAGTTGGGGTTAAATGACTTGCCCAAGGTCACACAACTTGTGAGTGTCAAGTGTCTGACTCAGGTCCTCCTGACTCCTGCACTGGTGCAGTATCCACTGCACCACCTAGCTGCCCCAAGGTAAGAATTAAATAGCATGGGAAAGGGAACTGATTGCACTCAGGAAGTTGCAAAGTTTATTTAATAATCCCAAATTTCTCCTGAAAGTGAAAGCACGTGGTTTTAATATCAGTGTTCTACCAGTTTTGTCACATGGTTATGAGTCATGCAGATTGCCACATAGAACAAAGAATTTCAAAGAAAAAATTGGAGTTTAGCATATACTTGGGGAAATGGATGAGTGAAAAAGATCTTATCAATCAGCTAGTAAAGAAGTATTTATTAAGTGCTTGCTATGTGACAGCATTTGTGCCAAGTTTTAGAGTACAAAGAGAAAACAATAGACCTTGCTCTCACAATGCTTACGTTCCAATGGGAGTAACGTGCATAAATAAGTACATACAAGATAAGTAGAGAGAAGAGATAGCATAGGCTGGTGGACAGGAGGAAAGATTACATGTGTTCTATTGTTGTACTCTCGATTTTAGGAGAAGGGGTCCAGCAGCATTTTGGATAAATTTCTTCAACTCCACCCATGGCAGACTTTTGATAGGACACGGGCAAGAGATTCACAGGGAGGATACACATAAACTAGTGGCAATCTGTAATATTGGAGGGAATACCCAAATAGATGAAATTATAGATCTATTTGAGTAGATTTATGTTCAGATTTATATGAGGTGAATAAATATTTCATCATTTTAGACCTTTTTGCGGTAGACTTTAAGCTGTTAAAAATGTACTATTCCCTTTTTCCTCTTTTCATCAAATTTTATATTTGTAAATATCTTGGAAATAAAAAAGCAAACAAAATAATTCAGATTTATTTTGAAGGAAAACAGTTCTTCTTGCCAACTTGAGAATGTGATTGCATCATCAGTTAAAAAATACCAGTTGTGGCATGCCCATCTTCTTCTGAATACTAAACAGCAAAAGATATCAAATATTCTAATAGTGATGGAGAACAGTTTCATGTCAGCTTGTCCTTGTTCTTGCAAATAAAGGTGATGCTGATTATGAATTTTTAATTTTTACAAATATCTCAGTGAACAGATCTAGAAATAAAATTTGATATCAAAGCTCTTTCTAAAATACTCATGCTCAAATTACTCCATAAGCTCATCAATTTAGACTCTCCTTCTAGTGATAAAGATTGTAATTCATTCATGTCTACCTGTCCACTTAACTTACATCATATTCTAGGCAATAAAACATTCCTGCACCACTTGCTCTTTTTAACGAGAATGGACAGGCTAAATTCTTTTAAATAGTTATAGACGGTCTCCAAGAGGCTCTGCAAAATTCTGGGGCTTGATGCAATAAGTACAATGTGTTTCATAATAGGAACATCTGGATGACCTCATCATCCACAAGGGATTTTTCGTCAGCTTGGACTCTGAACTGTTTTTATGGTGATAAACACCTTTGGCAAACATAACTCTCCTTAAATTATGCCTACCTTAAAACTTATGATCAAAGGTTTATTGAACAATTATTATAGATTTCCATAAATTTTAATTAAATTTGTTGTAGGTCTTAGAGATATTGTTCTGTGTTCTGTTGGCAGTTGAACCTCCTTACATGGGGCTAATGATAATGTCTTCTACCTATATGTGTCCAGTATCAGATTTTATTATAAGTGAATTTCAAGGCATATGTAAAGTGCATATTGTAGCATATAAACACATCTAGTTTGCCCAGCACTCTTGTCTCACATCATTTTGAAATTACATGTGCACAGCACTGGATTTTTGCTATTCTACAAGTGGCCCTGTAATGAATTGAAAATACCATAAATTTCATAACTTTAAAGAGAAAGGAAGACTATTTTAACAAGTTTTCTTCTTTTAGTTTTTCTTGACTGTTTATGAAATATAAGCATTCTGAGGAAATTGATTGTAAAACAAATGTTATTTAATGAAGTGTATTTCTATTTGAATTGTGAGCTTTTATTTGAAATATGAGCTCTTACAGTGAAAAATATTTTGACCCTATGGAGAAATGAAAGTCAGCATTAGGAATGTAGGCAACATTTTATAAATTTTATTTGATGTAAACTGATTTCATGACAAAATATATTGATAATACTAAAAGTAAATAATGATAATAATATTTATGAAGACCATGCAGAACCTGAAATTATTACATTAGAAATTGTGTTCTCTTGGGGCTAAGGGAAAAGCAATGCATTGTCTTGACTTTTAAATTCATCTTTTCATTTTGTCTCTAGTCAGAGGTATAAATTAGTTTTTAAAACCCCAAAATTTTAGCCATCTTATAAAAGGAATTATTTTGTTAATAGATCTTTACTGTTTATTAGGCAGCCATGATTAGACTTTGTTTCATATTCCTTTTATATTGCCTTCATGTGAGAGCATGTATCCAAACCTGAGAATTAGGTATTCTGAAAGGGATTCTTCTTGCTCCATAACTTGGTGGATCTGTGATTTCTTTAGTGTTGACATACCTTCAAGTAATAAAGATCGCAACTCATCCACAGCTTCTCAGTCTCTCTTCATCTTGTCTTTATCATCACATAAATCCTCCACAGATCTATTCAATATGCAAGACGCCTTGTTTCAGGTTTATTAACATTTCATTGGATTGGTACTATGATTTATTATTTTCATGAAGATCAGTTCACTATATTGAGTGTTCTTTGAGTAAGGAATTCTATATTTTAATAATATTATCCCATCATTGTCATTACCTATCAACTCAAGTTGTTTCCTCCTTATCTCTTCTGGGCTTTTACATGATATTCCCATCACTAAAGTCTTATAATGCCTCATTGTGGTATGAAATTGACCCTGTAGTGCATATCATTATAGTACAGTCTCAGATGGTTGTAACTAAACCAGGAATTTTTTTTTCTCCTTTTAGTGGGTATGCCTGATGATCAAGTGGTGGTCATGCAACAAGGATAGAAAAACTTAGCAGAAGATTGGTCACTAGGGGAAGAGTTTGATCCAATAACATTTATTCTCATTTTGGCTTCTTTGTAATCCTCTCTCTCCCTCCCTCCCTCCGTCCCTCCCTCCTTCCCTCTCTCTCTCTCTCTCTCTCTCCTCTCTCTCTCTCTCTCTCTCTCTCTCTCTGTCTCTCTCTCTCTCCTTTTCCTTCTCTTTCTCCTCCTTCTTCTTTTCCCTCTCCATTTTCCTCCTCTCACTCTCCTTTTTTTCTATATATGCATATATACATATATGTATATATATGCATGTACATATACATACACATATGTGTTGATTGCTTATTGGCCTTTGTTTTTCAAGGGGTCCAAAATGACATCACTGTGTTGGTGTCAAGGTACAATGTGTCTGACTGTGACTGATGAGACCAGTATGAGTTCAGAAGGCTCTACCACAGATCAGACACAAAAACTCCTGATCTGTAGTGATTCACTATGGAGAGGTTGTAATTTGTGTCAATGGAATCTCAGAACTTTCAAAGTATCAAAGTAAAATATATTATCTGCTTAATGTTTCTGCCTTTGACTCCTTAAAAACCAAGTGTTCAATAAAACTCATTTTTAAAAAATCTAATCTCCTCCAGGGCAAGGGCTACATCATGTTTGAATTTGTATTCCAGCACTTGGCACAGAGCTTAATACATAGTCAGTATTTAATACAGGCTTGTAGAGTCAGTTAGGGACTTGCATTTCCCTTTCTCCCAGATAGTAGTCTAGTTAATAATGGTGCTAAGCAATTCTTTCTGTTGAGGTAGAGAAGAGGAGATGTTTTGTGTCTCTGACTAAGATAAAGGAATAGTGTAGTTACCTACCCACATCCAAGAATAAGTGAGCAAGTCTCTGATCCACTAAGTACTTTCTCACCAAGCTTTTCTAAAAAGACACCAAGTGAACCTATCTAGGGCTCCTCATACAAGTCAGAAATCTTACGTTCCCCAGAAAATATTTTCCTATGCATAACCATTTTAAAAAATAGGTAGAATATGAGCAGTTAAGTGACATTTAGAGGAAGGAAATATCCTATAAAATGTTTTAAATGTCACAAGGTCAGTGTGATTTAATATGTGTGTATGTGTATATTTATACACATACACACACATATATATTCTTTTAATTGCAGATATTTAAGCGAGGAAGAGAGAGAGAGAGAAAGAGACGGGGGGAGAGAATATCATAGAGCCAGTGCATAATTATGATAATTGACACAGAAGGAGGTGTCACTTTTGCACTTCAGTGAATACCATCAAGCTAGGCCTTCTTTCTATTTTTGGCCTGCCTAGTTGTAAGACACAGCAGGCACACACTGAATTAAAGGTGAGCTGTTCTGTAAGTTGTCAAGTAGATTATTTTCTTCCTTTCTTTCCTTCTTTCTTTCTTTCCTTCATTCTTTTTTTTTCTCATAAGGAAAGGGCATCGTAGACAAAGAGATCTCCAACCCTACAGAAAACATGTAATTATCTGTCATTTGTTGTGATGTTTACCATGTTTTTTGAATACTCACAGTGCTGACAAGAATTTAGTGCTGCACCAGATCAAGAGGCAACATAATAGTGTAGTTGATACAGTGCTCAAGCTACACTCAGGAATATCTGACTTAAAATCCCACCTCAGTGATTAGTTGTGAGATCCTGAAAAAATCAATTAACCTCTCTCATCCTCAGTTTCCTCATGTGTAAAATGAAGATGATAATAATATTAGCTCTTGCCCTGTTGTGAGAAGTGAATATTTTAATACATATGTACACACATAAATATATAAATCAGTAATTAGCATTTTCCAAATTAGATATTATAGAAATCCAAATTGGATATTATAGCAAAAGGTCTTTCCTTTCCTTTCCTTTGCAGTTATCAGAGGCAAGGTTCGTTGGAAAGTATCAAAGAGAGCAGTAATAGAATGGAGAATTCAATGTAAATTCTTTGAAGAGAAGAGATTGATTCACTTTTATATCCCCAGTGCCTTGTGCATAGCAGGAGTTTCATAAATGTTTCTGGAGCTTTATTCATTCAAGCCTGACTGTTCAGGCCCACATTGTCCCCTCTACCTTCCAAAAAAACTATGATATTTATTGTCTGTAACAGAATTATAGCACACACAAAATATACACCCATGCATATGTATGTGCTATGTACTTTATGTGTGTGTGTTCATGTTTACAGTTACTTCTGGGTAATCATAGGAAAACATTAGCTTTAGTAAATTAGAAAAAATTTGCTTCTTTAAAGCATAGTAACACTAAGGATAAAGAAAGATATTAGTTCTAAAGAAATCTTTGAACTGTTAATGATATCCGGTCACCTGTTATCTTAGATTTCCCATCGGTCCACCTCTCTATCCGTGTATGTTTAGCAGCCACCAAATCTCTGTAACCAAGTTAAGGCAAGATGTGTTTGGTTCTGTACCTCTTTCCTCAAGAAACATAGCACTACCAAAAGTATTATTTATTTATATGAAAATGGATTACTTGAGGTGGAACCATAATTTCTTGCTCTCCGTACTTATGAAAACTTAAAAGTAATTAATTTCCCCCCTTTTCTTCTTTAAAGACATTCAGCTCTTTAGTTTAGAACGCTGCCATAATTTGCATTTTTTGTGTTTCAGTCCTTACCCAAATTCTGGAGTTTAAATATTACATGTGGGTAGAATCTTAATTCTTTACTTTCTAAAGAAGAAAACATGATTTCTTACGTGGAAAGTGATTGCTACATTCGTTTTTAGTTATCAATAAATGTACTTTCTTTAGTAGAAATCTCTACCTCTGGTGACTTTAGAATTTGGCTGCCAAATATTACTTGAGGCAGGTAGCAAAGTTTAATTTCATATTTTGCAGCTGCCATTGCAAATAGGATTGCTGTTTGATTTGGAACTGAACATATTTTCAAATATCATTTTAATGAAATCTTGTAATTCAGTGAGTGTCGAGTAGTGGATAAGGTATGGGATATAACATGAAGAAGACCAGTGTTCAGACCTTGACTCTGACATGTTTTAATTGTCTAATCATAGGCTGATCACTTAACCTCTCTCTTAGCCCCATTTTCTTCATCTATAATAATAATTTTGGGACCTACCTCTTGTGACAATTGTGAGGGCTAAATAAAATAGTGTATTTAAAATGCTTTGCAAATTTTAAAGTACTGTATAAATGCTAGTTATCACCAAAGTATTTCAGGATTTGACAAAATATGATTTAAATATCAATTTTAGGAGTGTAACATAATGGTAGATCATATATCAGTATTTAAAAAAGAATTGTTGAGTAGTACCATTTTTTACTTGTTTTATCCATGAAAAAAAAATCGTAGAATTTTGGTGCTGGATGCAATATTAAATATACTCTAGTCCAATTCTTTCATGTTAAAGTTTATGTTCTATTTAACCAGAGATGTCTTATCTTAGGTCACTCAATGAGTGGGTGGTATTGCATCTAAGTCTGTGACTCCTATTCACAAACTCATTCCACTACCCAAGAGTAGGTATCAACAAACACAGACATCCCAGTGGTAATAGAAAACTTTAATCGTGAATACATTTTAGATCTTTTCATAATGTGAATTTCAGGTAACTAAGTTAAGCAGAAACAGGATTGCCTTCATGGAGCCTACTTAAGCTCTGAAAACAATGAGGAAAAAACCTTATGTTCTTGCCCACATGGCTTGTTGTTTTGCTCCAAAATTCCTGTTCCTAAGCATTCCCTGAATGCATAATAGCTGCTGCATTCAGGAAAGGTACCACGAGATGAGAAAACAAATTGTGGCATTTGGTGCCAAAGTCTGAAGTGTAACACTTGAATATCTGGCATCAAAAATGCCTAGAATAGATTATAATTGTCAGCTTTTGTTCCACTTCTTGAAAAACAAAAAAAATATGTCAACTGAATTTCTTTTTTGACTAGCTAGTATTATTAAATTGTTTGATGAGTAGGTATTATTACATTAGTTATAGCTTTATTAAAGAAAACACCACAATATATTTAAAAATGAAAAGCTGCCTTAGAACTTCTGTTCTATAGCTACAACTTTAATAAAACTTTCACCTGAAATGAAGAGGAAAAAAATTGTTTGAATTATACATTCTAACATAGACATAAGGTCTCTCTCTTTTTTTAAGGTTAGATTCCCCTTCATACTCTATTTAATAGTACAGGAGAGAGTCAGGAATTATTGGTGAGTTTGGGTTCTGCCACTGATTGGTTTGTGTGACTTAGAGCAACTCATTTAACTCCTCTGGGACCTGGCTTCATCATCTACAGGAAGGACGGTTGTAGCTGTAGTTTGTCCTTCATTCTCAGAGAGGACCATGACGTCAGGGAGATGATGACATGACTTGTAATTAAAAGACTTTGATTTGAGTGAAGGAGGGCTGTCCAATTACCAGCCTCACTTTCTCTTCCAGAGCCAGTGGGAGGGAAGGGGAGGGAGCAAAGGAGACAAGTGTTAAGCACCTACTGTACAGTAAGCACTTTGCTAAGTGGTGTACTAGTATTTTCTCTTTGAATCTCTCAACACCCCCTCAGAGATAAGTACTATTATTATCCCCACTTTATTGTTGAGGAAACTGAGGCAGTCAGAGGTCAAGTGACTCACCCAGGGTGAGTGTCCAAGGCCAGGTGCAAACTGAAGTCTTCCTGCTTCCTGACTCCAAGTTTCTCCACTGTTCCACCTATCTGCCCAGCAGCGATAAAAAGAAAAGCTTAAGAGTAGTGATATGCATATATGGTCTGTCTATGGTTCTAAGTATATTACCATTCTGTTGTTTTAGGTAAATTTTCTTTTTTTTTTTTAAGTGTAGATCTACAAATTTAAGATTTGTAAGACAAACTTAGTAACTATATAATCCCACCCATACTTAAAAGAATTCTGACTATAACAAATCCAGTAGTTAGCCATACAGCCTCTGCTTGAAGAACTCTAGAACATAGCTCCTCCCAAGGTAGCCTACTCCAATTTTGCACTCCAGTTCTGAGGAAGCTTTTCCTAACATCAAAGTTAAATATGGGGTTGGAGCCAAGATGGTAAAGCAGAGAAAGCACTCAGCCAGGCTCTCCTAAAATTCCCCTCCAAACAATTTTTAGAATAATGCCTCAATTTGGATTCTGGTATAATAGAACAAGTAAAAGGTCAGAGGGAGGCATTCTTCCAGCCAAAGACAACCTCGAAGGTCAGAAAGAGAAATTCTGACATGAAGATACAGGCTGCCCTGAAGTCCACATGAAACACCAGTGAGGAGTCCAGGTGCTAGTGACAGAAGGAACAGCAGTTTAGAGAGCTCTTAATTCAGAGATTATAAGGGAAACTGGTAACTGGTCAGAGAAAGATTACAGGTGACCCCGATGCTAGCACTGGACATGGAGCCAGGTGCTGTTTGGCAAATTAATTGTGTCATATGGTTCAAGGACAGAGAGAAGTATTTTCGGTTCAGATAGAGCAAGACCCTGATGGGCAGTATGCCTTCTGGTAACGTGTTCAGGGACCCTGATTATTAATTGTAATCCCAAGGAATCTGGAGTCCTTCTGGTTCATGAGTAAAGTATAGACAAAGAGAGCAGGGACCACATTTCTCCAGATATCACCACCTTGAAAACATTAAAAACTTCCAACCCCACCCCTCCAGAACTACCACTGAAAACAGTAGTGCAAAAAAAGCTTGAAGCTTGTGACATGGTCTTTAACCATCTCCAATCCCCAATGATGGGACACAATGCAACTTTAAGATAAAATTCAAAATCAAGATATAAGGTGACAAAATTAACAAATGATAAAGAAAAAGAATCTGACCATTAAAAACTACCATAATCACAGGAAAAATCATGACACAAACTCAGAAGAGGACAATGAAGTCAGAACAGCCACAAGCAAAGACTCAAAGAACAATTGTGAATTGAACAAGATGTCCTGGAAAAGTTAAAAAAGGCTTTTCAAAATAAAGTAAGACTAGTGGAGGAAAAAATGGTAAAGAAATGTGAGCAAAGGAAGAAAGTTATAGTAAAAAAAGGCACAAAAATACTAGAGAAAATTATACCTTAAAAAACCAAAATTAACCAAATTTAAAAAGACGTACAAAAGCTCACTGAAGAAAATACTTCCTTAAAAATTGAAATTAGGCAAGTAGAAGGTAATGACTCCATAAGATATCAAAATGTAAAATTAATAAATGGAAAAATAGACAAAATGTGAAATATTTCATTGGAAAAACAATTGACTTGGAAAATAGGTTAAGGAGAGACAATTGAAGAATCACTGGACTACCTGAAAGCCATGATCAAAGAAAGAGCCTAGATATCATATTTAAAGAAATTATCAAGGAAAAATGTCCTGATACTCTAAAATCAAAAGGTAAAATATAAAGTGAAAGAATCCACTTATCACCACCCAAAGGAGATCCTAAAATGAAAATTCCATGGAATATTACAAGCAAATTCCAGAGCACCCAGATCAAAGAGAAATACTTCAAGTAGCCAGAAAGTCACCATTCAAATACCACAGAGTCACAGTCAGGATCACCCAAGATTTAGCAGCAACTATTTTGAAGGAGTAGAAAGCTTGAAATACTGTATTTGAGAAGGCAAAAGAGTTGGGTTTATAACCAAGGATAATCTATTCAGCAAAACTAGGTATAATCCTTCAAGGGGGAAAAAATACATATTTAATGAAACAAAGTTTTCAGACATTCTTGATGAAGAGACCAGAGCTGTATGAAAAGTAAAAGGTAAAGAAAATGGGCAGAGTATGATTGCAGATAAGTTAAAGTAACTTTTCTAAGATTTTCTTCCTTCCTTCCTTCCTTCCTTCCTTCCTTCCTTCCTTCCTTCCTTCCTTCCTTCCTTCCTTTTCTTTACCTTCCATTTTGCTCCACTTGTCTTTTTTATTTATCTTGCCTTGCTGACAATTTGCTCTTGCTCCATATTGTCATGAAGAAGTGTCTCTCTTCAGGTCTTTATTCCTCAGTCATTTCTTCCTCTTATTTTTTTTATTTTTTTGTGGATTTCCAATACCTCTCTACACATTTATTCAGTTTTTATCCAAAAAATGTACAGTATAAAATCATTTTTTAAATTAAGGAGATCCATCTACTTCTCTTTGTCAGTCTTACCATCATCATTATTGTCAACAAACATCTCTGCAGTGTTAAGAGACCTAATTGCTCTCCTATTTAACATTGCCAATCCATAACATTGTGTTTCCTGCTTCCATATCTATGCACAATGTTACCCCCATGCTTGATAACTATCTTTCTTCACCTTTACTTATGAGATCCTTATATTCCTTCAAAACACAACGTACCATTGAGGTTCTCAAACTCTGCCATTGTTAAGCATAATACTCTGGATATGATATAATTGGGCACAATACAGAAGTACTATTACCATCTTCTTATCCCTAACAACTCTGTCTCCCTAAGTGTAGCCCAATATCACATTCAAATTTTTTTGATTGCCGCATCCCACTACTTTTCCTGACTCTCCTCTTGTTAATACCTTTCTCTTCTTATCCCCAGTGTTCCAAATTTCTTATTCTCTATGGTGTACAGCAATAACTTTATTTTGATATATTTTGTGTCTAGTTATCTGTATACCTATCTGTCTTCTCTAGTAAGATAGTAACAGTTTGAGGGCTTTTGTGCCATTTTCTTTTTATTCTCAGTGCCTATCATATTGTTTGACATATTGTACTGTCTTAATAAATGCTTATCAATTCAAATTGTTGTAGAAAAGAAATGGCTTCAATATCTGAAGACCTCGATTTGAATCCCACATCTGCCACGTGATGGCTTTGATACCTTAGTAAAGGTATCATTTTGACTTTCAGTGCCTTGGTTTCTTTTTCTGTAAGAATAAGTGGTTGGAGTGGATGATCCCTTGAGTCCTTTTAACTCTGTCATATTGTCATACTACCATGTCATTTTAAAGGGCTGCCTTTTATAGAAATTTCTATTTTTTCACTTGTTATAATGAGAGTGAATCTTAAAAGCTTGTCTTACTGTTTGAAATTCCTTATTCTTTAGACTTGCTAGGGCCTTGGATTTAGGCCATTTTTATAGCTCTAAATGTGTTTGTTATTAAGTTGTTTGGCATGGCAATATCATTTAATAATTTTCTAATGTTTTTAAAAGCCATGTATTTAATATGATGTCTGGAACCATTTGGCAGATGTGTCCCTTAAAAGCAAAATTAGGATTATTAGTGTTGTCATATTAGCATTTAGACTTGCAACTCTAGTATGCTGCAAATAACACGTTGTGATTCAGAGACAAAAACATGATATTCTACCAAGACTTTTAAATGGATAGCTTGATCTGAAGAAAATAAGAGGTTAGTCAGACCACCACTCCCAAATTTTTTGCATTCTTTAAACGTTATTTGCCTACAAAAAGCTGGAAGAACTACTTTAAGACAGACCATGGTTCCAATCATGTTACCTTCATCTCATCCATTTCCAGATTACCATACTGACTTATGTACACCAGACTTTCTCTGCCATGCCACAGAAACTTCACCCTGGAAATTCACTCCATCCGGAGACTACTCCCTTTAGAAGCGCTCTCCAGCACTTAGGGCTCACCTTCTGATTGTCCAGTTCTTCCCGGAATCTCTAATTTAAGAAGACCCACCCTAACCCACCAGGCTGAACTGCTGGATCTCCACAAGATCTTGTGTACCATGATCCAATTAGTACCTTCTCGCACACACCTTTTTCCTTCCCTCTTATAAGTCATCTTCCCCCTTTAGAACGCAAACTCCGGTAACTAGAAATCCTTAAGTTAATAAAAAATCATTTAAAAATAGAAGGCATCCTCCTTGAGATTGTCTTTCTGCTTCACCTTGTATTCTCAGTGCTTAACGCAGTGTATTCTTGCACAAAATAAGTGCTGCCTAAATTCTTGTTAGCTGATCTCCTTGATCCGAAGCCTTATGGCTGTTTATCACCTCCCAGCTTAACCTCCAACATTTAGCCTCACTGAAGGTATGCTGCAGTCAGGTCTTAGTAGTTCTGATGGCTGTTACGTTTTCAGCATGAGCATTTGCACCTTGAAAGTTAGCTATAAAATCAGTGTATAACTTATATTATTGATTTTCTAGGTTTAAGAGGTTTGTGGTAAAAATGTTAATAATGCATATTGAACTTTAAATTGAGTTGTATATAAAATTTTTTTAGAGAGCTGGTTGTTAAACATTTACTAGCAGACCTCTAAGGGAAGTCCCTGCCTACCACTTCTAGACATTTTTTTCATAACGTGAAAAAGAAACAACGAAGTATTGCCATATACACAGAAGAACATAAGAAGAATAAATTTCCATGTCAGAAACAAAACCTATATAATAATCTAGGCTTATTCATCAGTATTCTATCTCAAACTCTAGCCAAAAGAGATGACTTCCTGTTCCCAAAGCACAGCTCATGGTTTCATATTGTTTCCTCAACCAAAAAATTCCTCTCTCATAACATCACCTGCCCAATTTCTATAAATCCATCAAACTCAGATAGTGAAACTCTTCCATGAAGCCTTCCCTCTTTTTTTCTCCACCAGAAAAATCTTGTCTTTCTTTGAATTAACATAGCTCTTTGATAGACACTAAGACCAGTCAAAAAAAAATTACACCAGTTTTCAGTTATCAAAGATCATTCTTTCCTTTCCCAGAGCTATTAAATGAACAAGGTTAGATGCCAGCCTGTTCCCAGGTGCTTGTGGTGAAACACAGTTTATGTACTAGTTGGAGAGTTAGTGACTTTAAAAAAACACTTGGAATTATGAATTGATTAATTAATGCAAGTTTATGGAAACTGGAGGTATGTAAGTCAATATTTCTTAGTATGCGTATTTGAGGGTAGATCCCTGGACAAATTGAGGGTGCTTTTTAAGATCTTCAGGTGGATCCCCAGACTATCTCCAGGAAACATAATAATGAATGAGAACATAAGCAACCATAATCTCCTTGTGCAAGCAATCTTTTCATTCATTACATTTTCATTCTCAGTGCCTAGAACAGTGTTTGACATATATGTACTTAATAAAAGTTTATTAGTAGATTAATTGGCATAAAAGCAGGTCCTCTATTCTGTGTCTAATCAGCATGATTGAGTTACATTGGGTTTCTGCTGATCTCCATGGCTCAGTGTTCTAGTTCTGAGACCCTCAGAGTCACCACACAAGAAAAAAAATGGATGCAAGGATAGCACCCGGACTTGGCACTTAGTGAGCACTTGATAGCATGTGTTAATGATTTTAGGTTCTTTGTACTTCAAATTTTACCTTGATTCTTGCTGCACATAGTATCAGGCTTTTTAATATGCTGATTAACTTTGACTAAGCTGTTTTTGGATTTTTTTCTTCTTTTTTCATCATTTTAAGGAATTTCTCCCTAGGGAGGGGAAGAATTCTTTGGGAAATATTGGTGACATTAAACAAAACATATCAATAAAATTATTTTTAAACTACCATCTTATTTCATAATTATTTATATTCATTACTTATCTGCCCAACTAGACTCTAAGTTCCATAAGGCAAGGATCACATTGTATTTTTGTTTGTGTTTCTCTTGACAATACCCTGAACTGAGTAAATGTTTGTTGGATGATATGAATGGCTTTCTACTTCTCACCTTTCAGTATCACATATTTAGTTCTTTAATCATGATTCTTAGAAGTGTGTTCTTTGAAGCTTGTTAACAATGAATAGTCTGGATGATAGCCACCCGGGTCCTGAATCTTCTTACCCTAATGGTCTATATTTTGAAAATGATCCTGCATAGACCAATTTCAGCATCAAATTCAGACCTACGGCTTCTCTCTTAATACTTTTCATTTTTTCTCTTTTAGGCATTCATGTCAATGTTCCAGATTCTTACCCAGGAAGGATGGGTAGATGTCATGGACCAAACTCTCAATGCTGTGGGCCACATGTGGGCGCCTGTGGTTGCCATCTACTTCATTCTTTATCATCTATTTGCTACCCTGGTGAGTTGAGCATAGAACACTTAAATTTTTTTATTACCATTATTTTTAATTTTAGCTTGGATTTGATCATAGGCATCATGTTTAATCTATTGTAAAATGTGTCATGAGAGCCAGAGGATTAATTCTTTGATCTCAGGTCTGTCATGAACTACCTTTCAAGTTTCTAAAGGAAGTGGTTGCCCTCTGTCAGGTACGATTCCTTGCAGTAAGAACCCAATCCCTTTGCCCATCTGGCACTTTCACAGATCATCTAACAATGGAACCGAGCCTTGTTGTTTATCATGTAGAGACACTCTCCTCAGTTTCCTTATATCCTTTTCACAGCTGTAATTAAACCGGAGACTGAAGTCTAAGACCTCAGGGTGCTATTTCTTAATTAGAAACAGCACAATGTTTTCATGCTGTGTTCTCCTGAAAGAATCATAGGGGAGAAAAGTGCATGGTTGTAGACCATGGAATAGCTTGACAAAAAGAAATACTAAAATCCCTGAGAAATGCAATCTGTCAGAAAAACAGAAATCTCTCCCCAGTGCATTTCCATGGTAGGGAGAAATGAAGTTAGGCTCTACTAACTAGGGTACACTGAAGAATATATTTCATGGCTCTATGTAACTATAATCGCCTATCTCAGTGAATGGGACCTTCATATCTTCAAGAAGCAACCCTGAACACCTGCTACTTTTGGTTGACCTAATACCACTCTTTACTCCTATACTTGAGGAAGATGAGAAGTACAGTCTCTAGGCATAACCTGTTTCCAGGAACATAGGAGGTGATGTTTTGAAGTGAAAAGCACCTCAGATTTATAGGATAGACAATCTTAAATGTCTCTTCCAGCTCCAAGATTTTATAAATCTATTCCATTCATCAAAAGTCACTCTTCTTACATTTTCATTAACAAAAAAAACTACTTTATATGCTTTATCAAAGAATAATACTTCTGACCTATTACTAGGACATAATTATTATGATGACCTATGATTCAGATCATTTTTATTCCTTATCTAAGATACTTATGATTAACTTTTTTAATGTATAACTTCTGGCAGGCTCTTCTCCCAATGCATATTTCTTCATTTTTATCCTATTTTTTTTTTAAATTAGTGCCTCCTGTTCCCTCTCCTTCATTTGTTATGATTTTTTTTATTTTTCTTTCTTTTTTTTTAAATTTCTTTATTTGACTTTGTACATTCATTTTCACAAAATTTGGGGTTCCAAATTTTCTCCCCATTTATCCCCTCCCCCACCCCAATACACCAAGCATTCTAATTGTCCCTATCACCAATCTGCCCTCTCTTCTGTCATCCCTCCCTTCTCTTGTCCCCATCTTCTCTTTTGTCCTGTAAGGACAGATGACTTTCTATTCCCCATTAACTGTATTTCTTATTTCCTAGTAGTAAGAACAATACTCAACAGTTGTTCCTAAAACTTTGAGTTCCAAATTCTCCCCATCCCTCCCTCCCCACCCATTCCCTTTGGGAAGGCAGGCAGTTCAATATAGGCCCTGTCTGTGTAGTTTTGCAAATGACTTCCATAACTGTCGTGTTGTGTAAGACTAACTATATTTCCCTACATCCTATCCTGTCCCCCATTGTTTCTATTCTGTCTTTTGATCCTGTCCCTCCCCGAGTGTTGACTTCAAATTGCTCCCTCCTCCGATTGCCCTCCCTCCCATCATCTACCCCACCCCGCTTATCTCCTTTTCCCCCACTTTCTTGTATTGTAAGATAGGTTTTCATACCAAAATGAGTGTGCATTTTATTCCTTCCTTTAGTCGAATGTGATGAGGGTAAACTTCATGTTTTTTTCTCAGCTCTCCTCTTTTTCCCTCCACTAAAATATCTCCTGCTGGCCTCTTGAATGAGAGATAATTTACTCCATTCCATTTCACCCTCTCTCCTCCCACTACATTTCTCTCTCACTGTTTACCTTAATTTCTTTTAAAATATGGTCCCATCCTATTCAATTCACTCTGTGCTCTCTGTCTCTGTATGTGCATTCATGTGTGTATGTGTGTATGTGTGTGTGTGCATATGTGTGTGTGATCCTACCAACTACCCAGATACTGAAAAGTTTTAAGAGTTACAAATATTGTATTTCCATGTAGGAATGTAAATAGTTCAACTTTGGTAAGTCCCTTATGACTTCTCTTTGCTGTTTACTTTTTCATGCTTCTTCTCATTCTTGTGTTTGAAAGTCAAATTTTCTTTTCAGCTCCGGTCTTTTCATCAAGAATGCTTGAAAGTCCTCTGTTTCATTGAAAGACCATATTTTCCCCTGAAGTATTATACTCAGTTTTGCTGGGTAGATAATTCTTTGTTTTAGTCCTAGTTCCTTTGACTTCTGGAATATCTTATTCCACGCCCTTCGATCTCTTAATGTAGAAGCTGCTAGATCTTGTGTTATCCTGATTTTATTTCCACAATACTGGAATTGTTTCTTTCTAGTTGCTTGCAATTGTTTCTCCTTGACCTGGGAATTCTGGAATTTGGACACAATGTTCCTAGGAGTTTCTCTTTTTGGATATCTTTCAGGCTTCAATACTTATTTTGCCCTCTGGTTCTAGAATATCAGGGCAGTTTTCCTTGGTCATTTCATGAAAGAGGATGTCTAGGCTCTTTTTTTGATCATGGCTTTCAGGTAGTCCCATAATTTTTAAATTGTCTCTCCTGGATCTATTTTCCAGGTCAGTCATTTTTCCAATGAGATAGTTCATATTCTCTTCCATTTTTTCATTCTTTTGGTTTTGTTTTGTGATTTCTTGGTTTCTCAGAAAGTCATTAGCCTCCATCTGTTCCATTCGAATTTTGAGAGAACTATTTTCTTCAGTGAGCTTTTGAACCTCTTTTTCCATTTTGCTAATTCTGCTTTTGAAAGCATTCTTCTCATTGGCTTTGTGAACCTCTTTTGCCAATTGAGTGAGCCTATTTTTCAAGGTGTTATTTTCTTCAGCATTTTTTGGGGTCTTCTTTAGCAAGGTATTGACCCATTTTTCATGCTTTTCTTGCATCTTTCTCATTTCTCTTCCCAGTTTTTCCTCCACCTGTCTAACTTGATTTTCAAAATCCTTTTTGAGCTCTTCCATGGCCTGAGCCCACTGGACATCCACCTCAGATGTCTGGGATAGAGAGGCCCTGACCTGCATGTCATTCCCTGATGGCAAGCATTGTACTTCCTCATCAGAAATGAAAGGGGGAAGAAACATCTGTTCCCAAAGAAAGTAGCTTTCTATGGTCTTATTTTTCTTCCCTTTTCTGGGCATTTTCCCAGCCAGTTACTTGACTTCTGAGATTTCTCTGCACCCCCGCCTAGATCTGCCCAGCTAATGCTTGGGGTCTGAGATTTAACTGCTGCTCCCCAGCCTCGGGGCTTTCAGTGGTGGGTGCGGCTGCTATTCAGTGTGAGTGTAAGTTCTGGTGCTCAGGTGGGAGCAGGGCCGCCTCCCAGGCTCAGTTCCCTCAGGGGGTTTATGCAGAGACCTTCAGTAATGGAGTGGAGCTCCTGCTTGCTTTGGGAGCGCCTGGCTGCCGCTGCCTCCTGAGGGGGCCCGAGTCACAGAGACACCCCGCTCTCCTCTCAGCCAGCTCAGAAGTCTCTCTCATTGACTTGTGCGCCTGTGGGTGGAGGGACCTTCGTGGCCGCCAGAGGTTCCGTCCCTGAAGCCTGCTCGGATCTGCTCCTCTGGGGCCACGTGCCCAGGGCAGCGCAGGGCTGGGCTCCGCTGTCCAGAGCGCAATGGACCTTTGGGGTTGGTTTCTCAGGGCTCTCTGGAACAGAAATCTCCTCCACTGCGTTCCTGCGCAGCTTGTACTGCTCCAGAATTGTGGGGAGTTCTTTTTACAGGAAATTTATGGGCTGTGGGTTCGGAGCTAGCATACAGTGAGTCTTTCTACTCCGCCATCTTGGCTCCTCCCCCCCATTTGTTATCATTGTCTTAAAATTCTGGGGAAAAAAATTTGATTGGTTGTTATTAGATTTAATAATTGACTATGCTTATTTCTGCCAGGATTTGCTTTTATCATTATTCTTGCCAACATACTATTTAGATAGAACATTGTAGGCTGGAAATCACAAGAGGCTAGGGAGGAGTCCTAGGGAAAGTGTGGCTAATAGAGCTATAGAATAGGACTGATCCTAGACTCAGTTGTTACCAAAGTGCGTAAGCCATACTTGGTAGAACGACCTCTGGACTTGGTATCAGAATATCAGTCCCTGAGCTTCTGCTCTGCTACTGACTTGTAAACTAAAGAATCAAGGTAATTTTCCCTTAGCTTTGTTGGAGTAGGGAGGAAGTTTTTAACCTTCTGGTGGTGAGCTTATTTTAAAAAATATTTTTGACCACTCTTTTCCCATAAAATTTCTTCCCTTTTAAATTCTTTGTAATTTCTCTTATGTATGTAAAAACATTTTTTTTTGTCTGAGAAGTGATCCACAGATTTTATCAGCTTGCCAAAAGGTTCATGATGGGACAAAAAGATAAGAGGAACCCCTGAAATACATAATTACTAAAAAAAAAATTAACAGATAATTAATAGCTTTACTAAAGTAACAAAATTCAAAATAAATCCACAAAATTCAAAAGCCTTTCTGCTCTTAACAAAATCTAGGAAGAAGAGAAATTATAAAAAATTTCATTTAAGATAATAACATAATATATTAATAATTTCAGAATTCGTCTGCCTACCAAGCCCCACAAGATCACAGATTTGGAGTTGGAAGGGAACTTCAAGTTCAACCTTCTTGTTTTGCTAAGCTAAGGAAACTGAGTTTGTGAATTGCCCATTACCAGACAACTAGTAAGGGAGTGAGAAAAGAGATGAACCCAGATTTTTCTTACTCAAGCTCTCAATTCTTCATGCTTCCTCACTGTATATACTACAAGTAAATATTTGTTATACTCATGAAAGGAAAACTAATAATTGAAGAGATAGTCAATGTTGATGATAAGGTCATAACAACATAATAAAACCTGTGATCCTACTCAAGTTGATAGGCTGATTTGGTTCTACACCTATCAGATTTCTAAGGGAACATTTTCTAGAATTTGACTAAATATTAAAACTTTATAGAGGAAGGGGAAAGGAATAAGCATTTCTGTAGTACCTACTACATGCCATTGTGCTAATAAGTGTTTTACAAATAATATCTTATTTGTTCCTCACAATAATCCTGGAAGGTAGGTGCTGTTATAATTCTCATTTCATAGATAAGGAAACTAAGGCAAACAGAGGTTAAGTGACTTGCCCAGGATCACAAAGATAGTGTCAGAGGTTTATTTTGGACTCAAGTCGTCAGGTCCAGTGCTCTATCCAATACTCCACCAACTGCCTTTAATAAAAAAAAGTCACTTAGAGATATAAAAGATGAAGAATTATATATAAGATTTTTGTGTGTGTAGGAGAGGAAATCTATAATTACAATTAACCTGTGAACCTTCACATGAGGAGAATCCCTCTGCTAGTGAGGAATGGTACCTACCCTGAACCCAATATTCACCAACTGTACCTGAAGATTTTAATTTTAGAGTGTTCATAAGGGAAGATGGTGAAGATACATATTGGAAAACATAATTGAGGAGTAATAAATGAGAGAATCCAGAGTTTGAAAACTAGAAACATAGATAGCTCATTCAAGAAAAAAGTCAAGGGTAATGGAAATGGTGAGCAGAAAATTATATCACATAGAGTAAAATTGATTGTAGTTTATAAAACAGAAAATAACTCTACCAGTGTGTCATTTCTGCATCAATTTTCTATATACACAAAATTCACCAGCTTTCTAAACCCAAGATCAAAATTAATAAAATTAGATTAAATTTGAAGAAAATAACGAGAAACTGTGTTGTCTAAGGCTACTCAAGTCTGGTATTTTTAAACACTCCAGCGACATTAAAAATTGGGGAATGTATAAAAGAATGAACATTGACACAAAATATTGGTTTCCTAATGAATTTAAACTGAAGCAATAAATTGCCACAGAGGAAAATAGAAGTAGCTAACAACCGTATTAGTGAGCAAAACCTTGACCAGGTTAGACCAGGAGCTCGTGAAAAGGAGGGGCTGTTTTATTTTTTCCCCTTCTTTTATCCCCAACACTTAGCACAAGGCACATAGTAGACACAATAAATACTTGTTCACTAACTGATAAACAAAATTAGAACAGCCACAAGAATGAACTATTTAGAATGGAAATTTATTTGAAAAATGTTATGGTAGAAGATCATGCGCAGTATCCCCTCATAAAATATCAAGAAGTAGTCAAAGGGAAAAATAAGTTTATGGAAAGCAAAAGATCCCAGAGAAGCCAGATCACTCAGAGAGTATTTAAGGATGAAAACTGAAAGAACGACAAAGGGATTTTAAAAATAGATAAGAAATGTCAAGCTTTCTTCATTTAAAAAAAAAACAACCTTTTTTTCTGTCATTGGTATTGGAAATGCCACCTTTGGGCTCTATCATCACAGTTACTTTTGTACAACATAAGGAAATAGAAGCAGGACCTAGACAAGTAAAATGGGAAGAGTTCCCGGATGATACATAAAAGGCAACAAAATCTTTAGAATATTCAAGAATCAATTCTCAAAATGAAAGAAAGAAAAGAGGACGCCAAATATAGGGAAATTATCTTGGATAATATTACCAAAAAAGAGCTATTGAAAAAATGTCCATAATTACTAAACAATGCTTTCTGACCTAGATCCCATCCAGGACAGCTATAAAGTGGGAAGGCCAGCCCCTTCTGGGAGAATACATTCTTTACCTAGACAACTTGATTTCTCATATGGCTTGAATAATGTGAAATTCAACAGCTCTCTTCCTTTAGATGAGATGGAGGACTTCCAGGCTTTTCAAACTGTTATGCAATTGAGCTTTCTTGAATGCATCACCTCCCCTTTGTGATATGAATTGGAGAGCAGGACTTTTTCTATGACCTTTTTCTGCTTGCATCCCAAGTGCTTAACACATAGTGTTTCATAAATGTTTCTTTATCTCAGCAACGAGGAAGGAACAAGAAAGGAACCTGCAGGGTTTTGTAAATTATAACTATGTCAGATCACATTTTAAGTTGTGCAACTGCTTGAATACATGATTCTGCTATATTTTAGTTTGTTAACCTATAATGTCTTCTAGGTGGTATCTAGGACAGGCAGGAGGAAGAGGAATTGGACCTTTGATTTTGTTGCTACAGGGAAATTCCTTCAATCGAGTTCTTCTCTTATTTTAGAGTTGGCTCAGGTACTGAGAGACTGAATAATTTGCCCAGGATCACATAGGCAACATATGTCAAAGCTCAGGTATTCCCAACTCCAACACCAGGCCCCTATCTTTTTGCTGGTGTGAGATTTGTTAATAAGTGCTTTATTAATTTTATATTTAGTTTTAAATTGTTATTTATAATAATTATTTAAATTACTTTATAATATTTACAATTATTAACATACCGTGCTTGCTGTTTCTAAGTGGTATTGTAGAGAAATAAAATTCTGGATGCCCTATTAGTAACCAGTTCTTCTTCAGCACTTGACAGGTAATCTTGATACAAAGTATTGAAATTGATGAAAGTTAAGTGTGATGTCCCATTTATAAGATTTTTTTTCCAAAGAAACTAATTTGAATGTGTAATAGTTTGTAATATACAATCTTGGACTGTATTTTAGTCATCTTAATCTCCATTTTATGATTTTGTGTTGAGTTTAAACATGGATTTAATTAAAACCCTATAGTACATATTTATTTCTTTCCTGTGAACTATTTTAATAATCATAAAAAGCCATGTTTAAGGAATAGCTAGTTATAATTGTTATCTACTCTGGCCAGTGGTGCTGCCTGACTGTGTGTGATTCAGTTTTTGCAGGGCCAGGCATGTGACAAATGGCAAAACATGTTTTCCTACAGCTTGTACTGGAACAAAAAGCAGCATGCCACCTCATTGTCCCCTGGAGAGCACTAATTTGTCAGCCTAGAATAAAAATTAAACTCAGGATGCACAGTGAATGCATATTCCATAAGCATTATTTGGTACATCTTTTGGACTACCCTTTTATCAGATGATTTATTTGCTCTCTGTTTCTATCCTCTCACATTGTCCTTTAGCTAAGTCTGATAAAAATGCCCTCCTTCCCAAACCAGTTTTGTCTATGACTGCTGTATAAGACTGTATATGACTTTTATCACAAGAAGGAAACACTAGGTTGTATATACTTTCCCTTATAGTGGTTTCAAAGAATAAATTTGATAAGGAAATGTTTAAAGATGAAAACTTTGACAGGCGTTAAAAATAATCTTAATTACTTTTTAAATACACATACCAGAGGAACAATGCCCTACCAGAGTTGACATAGTATCTATATATTAAAAATCTATATTCATTGACCAAAATGCAAAATAGCCCAGTGTAAATTAAATAGCTTGACTTTTCAAAAGTCATTTGATAGTGTATCCTCATCAAAAATATCCTAATTTATATTGTTATGATTAAATTCCACTTTGTGTCAAGGTATTAAAAAATGGAAATTGTTTCCAGCCACAGGCTGCAAGATAATATAGGGTAGGACATGATTGTAAATGGCGAAACAAAACCAGGGATAGTCTGCTGGTCAGACTCCTGCTGAGTTTTAGGCGTAAGCTTCAAATTAAACAAAACTAGCACTTATTAATAAAGTTCACACTAGAGGAAGGAAATAAGATTAAAGGTGACATTTCAGCTAAAGGGCCATCTTTAGGCTATCTGTAGAGATGAGCATGGGTGAAAGCACAGAGTAGATGCAAGCTATTTAAAAACAAAAGAAAATGAAAATTGAAGGAGAGAGGGAGAGGGCATGACTGTATGGCAAGTTAGAATGTAAAGTAGGTCATGCTGCTAGCGAAACAACCTAGAGGAGGGCTAAGAATTGAGAAAAGCACTTCAAAAGCAGTGAAGCAAAACATAAAAATAAATGACAACTTTCAGCTACTTGAGCAGTGAAGCTGGACTGAGCCTAGAAGTGATACTCTATGCAGATAGAAATGACTGTTGAATGAAGAAAAAGGCAGAGAGGAGGGAGGGAGGGAGGGAGACCACAACAGAATCTAGTGTCTAGGATGACAGATTTTAGAACTAGAAGAGACCTGAAACAAACAAAATAAAAAGGCCTAAGAACCCTTGATCTATTCCAAATCCCACTCTTTAAAGATGAGGAAACTCAGGAAGTTTTAAAGATGAGGAGATCTCAGAGAGATTTAAGTGACTTGCTCCAGGTCATGGAGATTATTTGTACCAGAGATGGGATTTAATCTATGTGTTTTCATTCCCAATACCACCCTTGTTCCATTGCCCCTTGAGGCTTACCGATAATAACCTACAAGTATATGGGACTTCAAGGTCTGCAAAGCACTTTGCTCACAAGGAAGCCCTGTGAAGGAAGATTTATCCTCATTTTACCCAAGAAGTTCAGAGAAAAGAAATGAAATTTTCCCCTGGTTACATAATGAGGAAGCGTCAGAGCTAGGACCTATTCTGACCCTAATCTCAAGGTCCTTGCCACCGTTCTTAACGCTATGAGGAGGTAAGAAATGACCAATTCTACCTTTCTGTTGTTGTGCTGTACCTTCAACAAATAAGGAAGAAACAATCGTAATACCATCTTTCAGATATAAAATGGCACAATCAATACAGAGACGATCTTAGTCAGGAAGACATGCATTCAAATCCCATTCCTTTCTATTCTCTGGGACTCAGTTTCCCCAACTGTAAAATGAAATGGTTGGACAGAATGATCTCTAAATCTGTGCTCTTCCTGTGACATTGTGGATGTGTGACCTGGGCAAGTGATTTAACCTCTTGGTGCCCTAACCATAAATCTAAGACTATAATTTTACATAGCAGTTGTGGATAAGAAAGGGTTTCCTCACTGCAATTTCCCTACACCAATTAAATGACAGGTTTCACAGAACCAAACATTACTGTACAAAACAAAGCAGGAAGCCATGACATTTTTATGTAATGCATTAAAATTCACAAAGTACTTTCATGTATTTTCTCATTTGACCTTCATAAAAAAACTTATGGGTTACAGACTTTACCTTAGATGGTTCTATGAGCTCACTGATTAAAGATTCCTTCCAACAATATAGATCTCACATCTTCAATGGCCTTGAATTCTTGTCTTTGTCCTCTTGTTCATAGTCCATAGAGAGTCTACCTCTGTGTCCTGGGGGCCTCTTGATTTCTTGATATTACCCGGATACCAACAGAGCGCAAGGCCTTTCCACTGGCTAGTGGTTACCTCTTAGTCTCTCCATAGTATTTCTAGTCATTTATCACCAAGGGTGTGTGTGTGTGTGTGTGTGTGTATGTGTGTGTGTGTGTGCGTGTGTGTGTGTGTGTGTGTGTGTAGACAGCGTAGTTATTATTACCCACATTTTACCAATGAGAAAACTCAGGATCGTGCAAGTTAGGTTACTTTTCTCATTCAGTCACAGCTCTTTCTATCTACAAGACTAATGTTGGTTTTTTTATTCTATGACGTGTCATCTTGCCTCTCACTCACTACCTCGTGTGAATATTAAGTCATTAAAAGACTCAAAGTTCATAACGAGGAGGGATAGCATGGGAAAACCTCATTGGAAGTGCAGCTGTAACTGCCAAGTAAAATGAATCTGTTCTTGTTCATTGTTTTTCAGTCATGTACCGCTCTTCATAATCCCATTTTGGGGTGTTTCCTTGGCAAATATCCTGGAGTGATTTGCCAATTCCTTCTCTAGATTATTTAATTGATGAGAAACTGAGGCAAATAGGAGTAAGTGACTTGCCCAGGGTCATACAGCTCATATCTGAGGTCAGATTAGAACTCAAAAAGATGAGTCTTCCTGACTCCAGAACTTGGACTCTATCTATTGCACCACCCAATTGCCCCAAAATGAGTTTAGAACACATTTACTATTAACTATAAATTAAATAATTTTATAGTAAATCATCAGAGTACAACTGTACATTATCTGAGTTATTAACTGTAATAAGCTGAAATGGACAAGATTGTCTAACCCTTTTTCATACTATGCATATGTGAATAGATCATGGGCATAGTGTCAGTATTGCTTATGAGGGTGACCCCCTTTCTGTTTTGGCCACATTTGTTGTTGCTTGGCCTGAGAGCCTGAACAGTATAAAGAGTGCATGCTCTGTGTTCACCAAAGCTGCAGTGAAGTTGCTCAATGAAGCACAGTCAAGCATTGCCAGAGATAACCTTGGATTCATTACACATTTGATTTTTTAATTAATTTTTGGTCGTTGCAGGTTCAAAAACCTTTTACTGTTGACAAATTTTTCCCGATCGCATGTAGGGTTGTGACCCAGGGTTTAAGAAACACTGTTGTATATCATCTGATTACTTCCAGCCTTTATTGATACCTGCAAGGAAGATTTCCCTAAGACAGAATCAGAGCCATATGATCTGAAACACCCCCTTCAATTTAAATTACATTCCTAGGCTAAGATTCTCAATATTTCCAACAACTTATGCAAAAGCACGGGGGAAAAGAGGGTGGAGGGAGGCTGGGGAAGGAGAAAATATTTGGGAGCTGAGGAAAGAATTAAGAAATGTATGCAGTGTTTAAATTATTATTAAGGATTTTCCCATGGAGAAAAAACATCCATTTCTAAAGTAGCAGTGGTTGTTACAGTGTACCATGAGATAATATTGTAGATTCAGAAATAAAAATTGTTATAAGCATAAAGGAGGGCAGGGTGACCGAATAATTTAGAACTGGCAGATCATAATGGATAAATTGTTTCATCTTAATGATGATTCACTGTGAACTTCTCAGAAATTGATATTGCATAAAACTTAAAATTTCTCTACTACATTAATATACTGCTTGGTACACATCCTTCAATTGCATTTAGTAGTTGAAGAACTATTTTTGGGATAGTATATATCATCTTCTTGAAAGAACATCTTGAATAAAATAATACATAACAATTAAATATTTATAGGTCACTTTCTAATTAGCTTAGATTGTTCATATGCATTATTCCTTTTTTAAAAAAATGTGATTTACATTAAGGGCATCCTTTTATTTCTGAACTCTTGGTTCTTTCGTCCACTCCTTATGTATTAGGAAGTGTATTACAGTAGAAACATTAAAATGTAATAAAAATAAATTTAAGTTCTAGCATAGTTGTAACTAGGGTGGAGCCCCAGAGCATTTGCCTCAAGATGCTAAATTTAGAGGTTAATGAATTTAGAGGACCCTGACAGCATTTTCAGTCCTCCAGGAGGAGCATAGAAACAGCATAGCTTAGCAGCTAATTAGAAAGAATAGTGAAAATATGGTTCTATTGGATAGCATTATTTCTCTTCTCTCTCATTCTAGGTCACTCCCTCCAAACTCACAAGAGTCCCACTAATGGGAGCATTATGTTTCTGTCCTTGAATTTTTGTCCATTCCTTTTCTACTTATTTGAGGAGGATTTCTCTGCTGCTTTTTTAAAGAAAATCTTATTTAATATTTAATTTTTCCCAATTACATGTGAAAATAATTCTTTTTTTTCAAATTTTGAGTTCCAAATTGTCTCCCTATATTACCTTCCCCCCTGCATTGAGAAGGCAAGCAATTTGACATAGTTTTTATATAAGTAGTCATGCAAAACATGTTTCCACGTATGTCATGCTATGAAAGAAAACAGACAAAAATCCAAGGAAAATAAAGAAAGTAAAGAAAAAGTATCTTCGATCTGCATTCAGGCTTTACCATTTCTTTCTCAGGAGCTGGACAACACCTTTCACCATAATGGATAGTACCTTTCATTGTATTGCTGAGAATAGTTACGTTATTGACAGTAATCATCACGCAATACTGATACAATATGTATCATGTTCTATGTACAATGTTCTCCTGGTTCTACCATTTCACTTTGTATCAGTTCATGTAAGTCTTTCCATGTTTTCTGAAGGCATCCTGCTCATCATTTCTTAAAGTACAATAGTATTCCATCACAACCATATATAACAGCTTGTTCAGCCATTCTCAAATTGATGAACATCCCTTCAATTTCCAATTTTTTGCCACCAATAAAAGATCTGCTATAAATATTTTCTTGCACATGTAGCTTTTTCCTTTTATTTATCTCTCTGGGACATAGACCTAATAGTGGTGTTGCTTGGTCAAAGGGTATGAATGCTTTTATATCTCTTTGGGCATAGTTCCTAATTGCTATCCAGAATGGTTTAATCAGTATACAATTTCACCAATAGTATTGCTATAATTTTCCCACATCCCCTCCAACATGTGTCTTTGTCTTTGTCTTTTTCTTTTTCTATCATATTAGTCAATCTGACAGGTATGTTGTTTTAATTTGCATTTTTCTCATCAATAGTGATTTAGAGCATTTGTATGTGACTAGAGATAGCCTTGGTTACTTGATCTAAAAACTATTTATATCCTTTGACCATTTATCAATTGAGGAATGGCTTTTATTTCTTTAAATTTGACTCCATTTTCTATATGTTTGAGAAATTAAGGTTTAATCAGAGAAACTCACTGTAATTTTTTTTCACAGTAATGATTACCAACTACACATTTCTCTCCATCCTATTTTCCCTGTTTAACTTGTTCTCTCTCTCCTTTTACCCTGTCTATTCTCAAAAGTGATTTGCTTCTAATTTTTTACCTCCCCCAACTGCCTTCCCTTCTATCAACTTCCCTCTTCACTTATCCCCTTCCCTTCCTACTTTTCTTTATGGTAAGATAGATTTCTACATCCAACTGAGTGTGTGTGTATATTATTCCTTCTTTGAGACAATTCCAATGAGAGTAAAATTTTTATTCTCTCCCTCCCTACTTCCTTCATATTTCCCTCCACTGTAAAATCTCTTTTAGGCCTCATGTCAGATATTTATCCCATTCTATCACTCCCTTTTCCCTTCTGCCAGTGGATTCTTCTTTCTCATCCCCCTAATTTTATTTTTTTAGATTATCATAGCATCTCATCCAACTCATACCCCTGCTCTCTATGTATACTCATTCTAACTGCCCTAGTAATGGGAAAGTTTTTAGGAGTTGTAAATATAATTTTCCCATGTAGGAATATAAACAGTTTAACCTTACCAAATCCCTTATGATTTCTCTTTCCTGCTAACCTTTATGTGTTTCTTTTCCATCTTATATTTGAAAGTCAAACATACACATGGTTAGATGTATTTCTGAGCCTTTGTAATATGTTTGTTTGTTTTAATTTTTGCGTATTATTTTGTAGATCCTCCTGAGTTTGTTTGTTGCTGTTATTTTGGACAACCTTGAGCTTGATGAAGATCTAAAGAAACTTAAACAAGTAAGCAACATTTATGCACTATCTGATACTTTGTATTAATATTTCTATTTTCACGAACATAAGTGTTTCATGATTCATAGGCATATATCATAACTGAAAGAATTTGAGTCTTAAAAATGCTGAATTTTTGAAGTACTGAATAGTGTAAGAAACTAAAATACTGTTCAATCTCCCCAGTGAGATCCAACCCAATCTCCTACTCAATTAGAGCACCAGCTCATCATCCACATGCAGTGGCAGTCCAAAAGAGAAATGAAGGGAAGTAAGAGATGAGGTTGGGTTACCTATACATCTGTATTTATAAAGTCTAATGAATATGTATTTTTCATCTCCTTTGTGATTCCATTGTGAGTGGTTAGACTTCTTTTGCTATGTGTGTATCAGTAAGTATACTTGGTACAATTAGTAGGCTGATATCTGTTATTAAGAATAGTTGCAGCATATTATTATTAATAGGTAATTCTTTTGTTTGCACTATGTGCAGGACATCTATCAAACTGATGAACATGAACATATTCTTAAGATCTTTATTGTGGACTGTTAGCTAAGAAAAATTGGAAAAGTTGTATTATTTCTATCTTTGATGAAAGAAAGAATAGGGTTACTGACTCATTTACTGTGCTCTCCAAAATATTGGAGAGTAGGTAAATCAGCCCCAGTTCTATCCTTTAAGTACTCTTCCTCATAAATCTGAGAAAATTCTTTTGGATAATGCAGTTCTGGCTTAACCTCTCTGACATCACTTGGGAAAAACTGGAATGAAGTAAAGAAGAACATTGCCAGGACACAATCCATTTTGATTAATGGGAGAACCTCTAATATATTTGGGGATATTTGGTAACTAGCTTTTACTTCTAATATACAAAATGTATCTATAGATAACTTAAATTTTTGAATTGTATTTTATTTTTCGTACTCTTGATCACTTTCAAAATTCATCTTTTTTAATTCTTTAATTAATATTCATCTTCAAGTTTGTATACTAGTGGACCAAATTAAATTTTGTACATTGACTGAATATTGACTTATATTTTGTTATACTTTAGAATAATAAATGTTATGTGTTTCTAATTATCGAGAGAAATTATGTTTTCCAAAAGTGTTTTAGTTTCTTTTTAGTTAAGCAATATAGCACATGCATATGTGTGTATGTATAAAAAGTATAGGTTGTCCTTACCTATTGTCATACATAGTGGTCTCTCGAATGAAAAAACTTCTATCAAATCTAGCTATTTAAAAATCTGGTGAGCTGAATGAGGGTTTCTTTTCATATTAGCTTCAACTTGGGGTGGGAGGAAAAAAAAACAATAAAAAAACCTTTTCAGGGATTACACTTGGAAATGAGACCTGATTTGACTAACAGAAGTCCTAAATGCCAATGTCTTCCCCATTCACTTCCATTGGGTAATAAGTGTTAGTTTATAATGCTGCCATAACTCTTTGTGATAAGATACCTTATCTGTAATATTATACAAGTGACTACACAATTATCTGTAATTATTCCTGGTGATAGCAAGAAAAAGAATTCTCTAAAAGGCCTAACCTACTACATCACATATTTATGACTGCCAGGGTCAGAGGTGTACAATGGAGAAGGCATTTTCAGGTTAACTTAGAAAAAAAAAATGTTTTTGGACACAATGAGACTTTCAGCCTGTTGAATTGAGGACCGAGAGTAAAACCTGATGCACCATCTCTTAGCGTGGCATTCTGGTCTTCAATACACATCCACTTTTGAAACCTTGAGCCTAGCCTTTGGGCAGCCTACTCCTTTATTTGGTCATCTGCTCAGCTCATATAATCCTGTGCTGGTATCCACTAAGAAGAAAATGGCTGGTATGAAGAGGAATACCTCTTTTTCTATTCAAAAGATGATAATAAGACATTTCCTAGGCTTGAGGCATGCTTGGCAGAATATGAAAGGTTATCTAAGTGTTTTAAGTATATAGTATTTTCTTCCTCCAAGTAATTCTCAAATAGCGGCAACAACCAGAACTTGGTCAGAATAGCAACAGTCCAGAACATCTTCAGTACCATTGAAGTAAATATATTATAAAGTCTCTACAACTTTCCCATAATGTACTGACAGTTTGTCTGTTGGAATTTAGCCATAACTTAATGTAAATATATTCAAAGAGGGACTTATTCTTGTCTAACACAGCACCAGGCTAAGCTTTCCAAGTCCAATTATAGAATATATTTTTAAGTTATGTATTTTCCTATTTACCATTTTTTGAACTGTGTTAAGCTACATAGATTTTAAATAACCAGTGTGTAGGGGGAAATATAATTAGAATGTGCATTTGTGCTATAGATATAGTAAAAACAATTTCAAGCTCCAACTTTAATAGAGTTTTCCAGTATTCATTGGCCCTCAATGATGCATTAACATTTGTAAGCCTAAGGTTTTATTAGGAAGCAGGAAAATAATAGTTAAAACTTCAAGTTTATCTGCTGAAACTAACTTTAGAATGTCTCTAGTGCTGAGCCTTTCTTCAGTATTTCAGTTTGATGTAATTTATTAGCCAACACAACACCCAACCTGGGACCTGGCATGTACCAGATGCTCAGAAAATTTTTGTTGAATGAAAGGTAAATTAGTATGCCCCCTAAAATTGAAAGATCAACAGTTGGAGAATTCAAGACTTTAGATGATAATGAGACTTTCTTCCTGGAGCATAAAATTGTAATGCACTGTGTGCTTTATTACTTTGAGAATAACTCATCTGTTACATCTCATGAATAAATTGGTTAAGTTTTGGATAGCTCTCAGTGATGCTTTGTGTTTGCAAGAATGGAGAGCGACTGTGCAAATAACCAATTGCTCTTGCCCACAGTGTCAAAGACCATCTTCGCATACATAAAACCATTTGATCATTGAAAAAACACAATCAGAAATAATGCAACAATAACAAAAAAATTTTGAGGCCAGAGACTGTTTTTGCTTTTTCGTTGCATCTCCAGTGCTTAGCCTAGTTTTGGCATAGTTTTCTTCAATAATGCTTACTGATTGCTGGCTTGCTGCTTGCTAATTCATATTATTTTTTTGTTTAATAATTGAGCTGAAACTATGTATCTATTCAGATGTGAGGGGATAATTTGTATATCCTACATCTAAACTCTTAGTTATTATCTTTAGAAGAGCTACGGACCCATACACTATTATAATTTAAAACGTCCCTGGTCCTCTCTTTTATCAGCCTTAATGCTAGTTACTAATGATTTTGACCTTTGTTATGTGACTTATTTAAAGAATTTCAATGCTAAGACTTATTAACACATGGGAAAAAGGGGAAACTTTAAAATGTTCCTTCTTTGTTCATTTGTGACTTCTCAGAAATCCTTCATAAAGTTGTATTCAATTATACAGTTATTTTGTGATTTAAGCTAAAGACATTTCATTAAAGTCTTAAACGTGCACAATCTACATGGTTTTGAAATTCAGAAATAATTAGTTTGGGAAAAGTAGGAAAGGAAATATACTGGTTTTAGCTACAGAAGAGATCTATATTTATATAAAGCCTCCCAAAAATCTTAGTGCAGTTTTAGACTATTAAAAGCTTTAATATATTAATATGTATGTAAAGCTTTATATTAATACAAAAATGTAATATTATCTTTATACTAACTCTTGAATACCTATATACATAGACATACATACATATATGAATATACTTTTAGATTAATATCTATGCTTATTATACAGTCAGCAGTGTTTCATTCTATCTTCCATCTTGTCTTCCTCCCCATAATACCCTAAGTGTTAGAGACCCAAAGAGTTTGGGCCTGATCCCTCGGGCCCACAGGCTTATCTGACCAGCAGAGGCCTGTGAGCCTTGGTGGCCTGTGGGTCTTGGTGGAGTGTGGCTGTAAGCAATGATTGAGGTGGGAGACAAGATAGTAAGAACTCCATTTATTCAAGCAGTGAGCAGGTGCTTTTATCTGTTTTCTAACACCAGTGCTCTAAGTGAACCTATCACCAATTAGTTTGCCCTTATAAGGAAGTAATTTACCTTAAGCCAGGACTGCCCAGGGTGGACACAGTAGCCCCTAGAAAGAAAAACATTTTGGGCTTCTTTGTTCTCTGGAAAGCCTGGGAAAATAGCCTTGAGCAAAACAGGGGTGGAACCCTTCCTCCCAGCACCATCTTGTTCATGCCTTACCAGTCTCCCCTCAGTTTACCCGAATCGTGACCAGTGAATGCCATCCAAGAGGCTGGGGGTTGGCAATTCCCTTACACCTAAGCACAGGGATCACTTCTCAGTAAGACTAAACAAATTCAAGGACACTATTGTGTTAAATGCTGGCATTTTTGTATATGTTTTTGATGCACATTCATTTATAATTGCACTTTCCTGATCATTATGCACACCATACCTGTTGTTTAATGGGACAAACTTTCCCAATGAAAGTGTGCAAAAGGAAAAAAAAAACAAAGACTTTGGAATGTGGTGTTTATCCAATAGTTACCCAGAAAAAGATGAGTCAAAAAAATCTTTATACTGATATGATTGTAATTTACATAGCCCCTATAAGATTGGATAGTGGAATTTATAGAAAGTAAACCCATTAGAACTTCTATTGCATGTAAAATATTCTGTAAGATTTCAGACAACTGACTTTATCATACTTGCTACACATGGCTACAGATACATGGTATATATTTTATAGTTTCTTCTCTATTTGGAAACCAACGATAAAAAATATTTATCTGATATTTTCCAATGTATATAAGAATGAAAAATTGTTTATTTCCCAAATGTGTCCCATACGCCTACCTAAGTACTTATATAAGTTATTATGAATTGTCAGATGGCAGGATCAAAGACTCGGTATAATTATCAGCAGACACCCCAGCAAGAAAATAATATAACAAATATAGGCTATTCTACAAGAAACCTTTGGTGTATTGAAGTGTAATTCTTAATTTGAGAAATTAGTATAATTCTTAAACTGAGAAAAGAGATGTCCTTCAGCTGGGTGAAGTGAGTCTGTGTTACCAAGATCCGCCTTGGTCATGTTTTCACATGACATGAAGGTGCCTTCCAAAGCACTAGAGTTAGAAAAGTGGATGTGAGAATGCGGAAACTAGCTAAAGAACTTAATAAGTAACATCACAAAGGAGGAAAAGTTGCAGGAGAAAATGGAAGATTTTTGTGGCTTTAGAGACAGCCCAATGAAAGATGCAAGAAGGGAGACTGTTCATTGTGCTTTAATCCAAAGAGAGAAAAGGCACATCAAAGGTCAATGTCACAGGATGCTATAACGTTCTAAGAACTTGGAGCTTGGGTCTTTGCCTTCTGTTTCTTTGCTTTCTCCCTCAAGCACATAATATGACATCCTGTATACTTTGCAAGCTTGGTAAATGTTGCTGACTGACTGGATAAGATTATAGTTTTGCATACTTAAATATTTTTAAAAAATAAGTATACTGGCAAGGATGATCAGTGGGTACTTAGTTTACAGTATAACTTTTATTCTACCTCTGAAGTATTCCTGTAAAAAGAATATATATGGTGTTGGCAAAAACCACCAAGAGTCTAATTCTCCATTGCCTCCTTTGCAATAGTGAAATTATTTTTTTTGAGGCAATTGGGGTTAAGTGACTTGTCCAGGGTCACACAGCTAGTGTTTGAAGTCAGATTTGAACTCAGTGCCTCTTAGATGCCCCAGTGTTGAAATTAATCTTAACATTAGAATTCGCCTATTCCTACTGGTTTTTATGTTTATACCTAGTAGTATTTTTGTTCTCTGATGTCTTGTTTTGCAGAAGTGACCTTGAATTCCTGAAGTCAAAGTCAGAACACAAGCTCTGATAGGTCTTCACAAATAGGCTTGATGGTAGCTTGAGCTAATTTTGGAAAGGCTAATGACTTTTTCAGTCATGGTAATTCTTACAGACTTTACTAGGTTAAAGAGGGGGCTGCAGTCTTCATAGATGGAAGGAGTACTTTGATAAAATCATAAATCTCTGTGTTATGCAAGAATTATTTACAGAATACTTTCATAAATATTATCTCCAGTTTATCCTATGAAATAAGAATTATAGCTATTATTAGAACCATTTCCATATAACGAAACTGAGACACAGAGTAGTTAAATGGCTTGTCTAGAATCTTACACACACACACACACACACACACACACACACACACCACACATAACTAGAGGTAGAACTTCACACCCAAATGTTGTCTTTCCTGTGAACCAAAACCATTTTTAATGTAGGTTCCATCCAGAAATCATCCATGCACTCACAATTATGATTTCAAATTTAGAGCATACTCAAAATATCATAGATTTAGAGGTGGAAGAATAATTAAAGGATAACTAGTCTAGCCCCTCATTTAAAAATGAAGAAAACAAGATCCAGAATGGTTAAGTGAACTGTCCAACATCACACAAATATTAAGCTGTAAAATGATATTTTTAACTAAAACCCTTTGATTCCAAAACAAGATTTTATATACCATACCACACTGGAACACACAAGTTGTGATGCTATGTTTCTCTCTTTCCCCAATGTTGGTTCTTGGCTGCTCTGCATGATAATTTTCCTGGAAAAAACCATGAGAGCATATATTTCCTTTCTCCATTGTTTTCTGAAAAGATCAACTTTGCCTTCATGTGTAGAGCATGACTCTCCTTGCTGCCAGCATGTAGTTGAGAAATTTCTTCCTCATATATTCCTTTAGTCAATGAGATTCATGATATGATAGGGTAGTCACTAATATGACATTTATTTTGTCTGCCTTTCCTTTGCCATTCTTCAATGTTGAAACCAAAATTTTCCTCAAAATGGCACAGTAGGTAGAGCTCTAAACCTGGAATTAGGAAGACTCAAGTTCAAGTCTACACTTTTATTAGCTGTGTGACCCTCCCTCACCAAATCACTTAACCTCTGTCTGCCTCAGTTTCCTCATCTGTAAAATGGAGATAATAATAGCATCTATATCCCAAGGGTGGCTGTGAGGAGAAACTGAGATAATATTTGTAAAGCTTTTCAAACCTTAAAATACCATATAAATGCTAATTCTATCATTAATATTGCTGTTTATTGCTAACATAAAAATATTTCACTATGTGTGGTGACCTGGGGAAAAAAGGAGTTTACTGTAGATGTAGAATGGTGCATATATTTTCAGTTGCTTATAACATAAAAGCAAAATACATCAATAAAGCTTTAAAAAATTTCATAGAGGTAGAGTAGACCTGAAGTGGCTAGTGTTTCTGGAGAAGTCATACAGAATTTCTAGCATCAAGAATTTTTTTTAAATTAATCTTACTAGAAAACTGTAACTGAAAAAGTATATGCATAAACTCCCATGGGGGAAATGGGGGAGACAGACAGATAGGGAGAGGCAGAGACAAAGACAGGGAGAGAAAATAAGCCAGTACTCAGGAATCATATTTTTAAAAAAACCATACACACCTTCTCTTTGTGACTTACCTACAATTAACTGTAGATATAAATATGCCTATATATCTTTATATCTTATACGGACATAGTTGTTTACATGGTTTCTTTCCCCATTAGACTTAGCTCTTAGAAGGCGGAGAGTGCATTTTTGCCTTTCTTTATATCCCCATTACTAGGAATAATAGCTGGAACACGCTTAGTGCTTAATGAATGCTTATTAACTTAATTTGGCAGATCTAACGGGAAAGAAAATCAAAAGTAACCTCAAATTTTGAAACATTACCAAATAATATAAACTGCATCAGAGCATGATACAGCTATCCAGTAGAAAGGGTAAATGAATGTGGGTGGATTTATACAATTTTACAAACTGAATAGACTTTTTTTACAGCCCTAATAATTTTTTTTTTGCCTAGCCTTGGACATATATGTGTGTGTATCTGTATATATGTGTGTGTATATGTATGTATATATATGCATATATATGGTTGCGGTTTTTTTTAAACTATATAGAATCCATTAAGCCCTGAAAGAACTGTAGGGAAGCCTTAGGGAAAGAATAATAAGAAAAGAAAATGGTAGATGTATGTTTAGATTAAATTCAAAGCTATGATTAAAAAAAAGTCCAGCTCTAATAAAAGTCTTATTCACATCCTAAACTAAATTTGATTCCTTTTCATCTTTGATGACTCTCCCTGGTATGTGTGGTAGAGCTTGTCTGGCAGGGAAGGTCAGGGAAGGAGTTGTAGATGCTGTGAAGAAAATGTTAGTTTCTTCTTAATATAGCCTCCAATTTTATTTCGTGAGTCGTTCTTACACTTGACCTTCTCCTCTTTTCTCCATCTCTGTTCCAAGGCATAGGTCTGAGAACAGAGTGTGCCTTGGCACATCCTAATGTCTGAAAAAAAAAATCATTAAAATCATGATTTTGCTTTGTAATTTCTATTTTTTTTCAGTTTTAAGGTATGAATTATTTTGTTATTCATAAGTACTATGCATATGTTTAGCTTAATTTTCTTTAATTTTCATAGAAATTTTGACAAATATTTACCTTTGAAATATTTTTTTATATCCTTTAAGTGTTTCCTATGTGCCAAACACTGTACTAAGTATGCTTTACAAATATTATTTTACTTGACCAGTAAAACAATCCTGGGAAGTAGGCAATATTATTATTCCCCTTAATTACAATTAAGGAAATTGAGTCAAGCAGAGGTTAAGTGATTTGTTCAGGGTCACACAGGTAATAAGTGTCTGAGATCCCATTTGAACCTCCCTGTGCATGCACTAAGACAAATAGATTTAAATTTGAGAGGGATTTTTAAGAGTATTTGCCCAATGCCCTCATTTTACAAATAGGAAAACTGAGTGATAGAAAGTAAGTGGCTTGCCCAGCATCTCAACCAGAGTTAGAATTTCAGTCCAGGCTTCTTTAGTTTCAATGCAGTATTCTTTGCATTACACCATGATTCCTATTCCTTTAACTTTTATGCCAGCTTCTCTCTCACTCTTTGTAATTAACATTTACATTATACTGGGAAGTAGGCAGCAACAAGATCAAATTAAGTGAGAAATTGGGAAAGGAAGAGGACTGGAGTGTATATTTGAGTTTGGATCCAACAAAATTTCCCTGATTGCAGCAAGCCAAGGGTATAAAAGCCAAGAGATCAGAGACAAAAGCATCCAAAGGATCACTTCCTAGTAATAGGGCAAAGACTTGGCAAAATGAATTCATTGGGGGGATGGGTATAGAAGTAGAAAAGAAAAACAATTAGAAAAATTGCAGAAAAAATACAATACAAAAATACAGTGATAAAGGCGAGAGAGGTAGAATTCTGAGCCAAAGAATCAGAAATTAGAATACTGGAATAAGTTGGTCCTGCAACAGTAATTGTCTTTTGGTCTTCCTTATGCTACCTTCCATAACTAGAAGGACAGCCCTAAATTCAAAGGAACATGCAAGTAATTGAAATTTACTGTAGGGCAGGATGATCAAAACTACAGTTGACTGGCACAATGGATGGAGCACTGGGCCAGAAGTTAGGAAGACTCATCTTGCAGAGTTCAAATCTAGCCTCAAAAACTCACTAGCTATGTGACCTTGGCTAAGAAACTTAACCCTGCTTGCCTCAGTTTCCTCACCTGTAAAAAAGAGCTACAGAAGGAAATGACAAAACACTCCAGTATCTTCACCAAGATAACCCCTAAATGAGTCAGACATGACTAAAATAACTGAGCACCAGGAGAAACAAAATGTTCTTATGTTATACATAGGAGATTTTTAAGGTAGAAGGGACCTGAGTCCGCTCCAAGTCCCTAATTGACAAATGAGGAAACTAAGGAAAGGAGAGGAAATGACTGTAGTCATCTGAGTACTAAGTGCCTGAGTCAATAATTAAACCCAGAGGTCCAGATCCATAGCTAGGTGGTGCAGTGGTAGATAGAGTGCTAAAGGGAAAGTCAGGAAAACTTGAATTCAAATACAGCTTCAGACACTTGCTAACTGTGTGACTCTGGGACCATATTGGGCCTCTGTCTACCTCAGTTTCCTGTTCTGTCAAATAAGGACAGTAATAATAATTATCAAAGGTTTGTTGTTTGAATTTTTTTCAAAAATGAGAGATCATATTTGTAAAATGCTTTGCAAACCTTAAAGTTCTCTGTAAACATTAATTACTATAATTCTACTACTTTGATTATACTGGTTAGGAATGAGAGTACAGAGAGGTAGAACTGGTGAAGTGAAAATTTTCCTATAGTCAAGATGTTCTCAATTATGTCTGTTTAGTTAAAACACACTGAGGAATCAGCCTCTCTTTTTACAGATAGAAACTAGGTAACTCTAGAAGACTGTGCAGAAAAGAATCCTAGTATTTCACTCCAGGGCAAATGCTGAAAATCCAAAACATGCTGTGGTCAGCACTAAAAACAGAAGCTCAGTTTTATTCCAGCTGATTACAACCAGATTTCCCTGAGCCCAAATTTTTGTCAAAGGGAGGGGGTGTTGGGAATGGGAATAAAGAGGTTTTAGAATGTGATCAGCACTGGCCCTATCCCCCGGCATTTTAGCAGGCATCTTCTTGCTACCTTGTCATCCTGCGTTTTTAGACAAAATGATGAACCTCAGCTTTCATGACCAACCCAGACTTATTCAGTGGGCATTTGCTGGTTTTGTTTTTCTAATTATACAGTGCTTCTTTACGGCTTTTCTTACCATTTCTTCTACAACTCCTGTGAAGTAAGTAACCTCTCACTTGAAGAAGGGGAGGAGCATGGAAGAGCAATTTGCCCAGGAATCATAGGATCCTATTTTCAGCAATAGCTCCAACTCCGAGTCCCTGGGACTCTAGCCCTTTGCTTTGCTAAGGATACTCGGCTTCATATGGCTCCTTTCATCAAGAATATAAAATTGTAAGAACCCAGAACTTTCTGCACTCTCAAAGATAACAAGGGAGATAATTAACTAAGAGAAAGCTGACACATTTGCTGAAGCTCCTTTCACAGGCAATAGGAAATTAGACTGTGAAGGCGGGAGTGGGTGGGTGAAAATGGATTTTAAGCAGGGCTTGTGTGTGTACTGTCTGACTCTCAGGAATGAAAAGCCTCTGCCTCAGTCACTGTAAAGTGTTAGAAGGAAAGGATACTAGTAGTATGCACCCTGTTTACATTTATCCGTACCATATGTAGACTTTTAAAATTGCCCCTTCTCCTTGGTTTCTTTTGAGAGACAACCTATCCACTGCAATGAATAGACATTTATTGAACCATACAAGGTGCAGGACCACATTACCAGGTGATCTTTGAGAACTCAAAGCTGTCAGTCACAGCTTCTGCCCCAACACAACTTCTAGCATAGAAGGGGAAAACGACAAAAGTACTAAATAATTCTACAACAGTGTAGAATTTGGTAAGTATATGAGAAAGGTGAAAGGAATGAAATAATACAAATTCATGTTTAGGTAGTTCTTTAAATGAACAAATATTTTCCTCCCAACTACCTTTGTCAAATACATAGTGCAAAAATTGTCATCCCTAATTTACAAGTGAGGACTCAAATAGATGAACTTACTTACCACAGGGTTACACTTATATTAAATGGGGATAATAATGCCATTTACCTCCCAAAGTTGTAGTTAGGATCGTATGAAATATAGAGAAAGTATTTTACAAATCTGAAAGTGCTAAGCAAATGGTAGGATTGTTGTTATAATGTATCACTTCATATGAGTTGTGTTATATTCTCTGGCGGTATACTGTTACATATATTATGTTGTTACGTTGTATTGTGTTAAATCATATCATATATAACGTTATATCATATTGTAACATATGTCATATCATGTCATGGCAAATTATATCTTATCTTATTATATCATATGATATTATATTATAGTGTCAGAACTGGGACTTGTACCCAGGTCTCATGACCCGAAAACCAGAGCTTTTTTCTACCTATGCCAGGCGAAGCACTTAGACCAGGGAAAAGTCACTCCTGGATGGGATTATCAAGAAAGTCTTATTTGGAAAGGTGGTGTTTTTGGTTAGTTCTTGAAGAAGAGATGAAATTTCAGCAGAAAAGTGAAAGGAAAGGAAGAATTCTAGGCCTAAAAAATAATGTAAAATACAAAAACAAATAAATGAAGCCATGAACACTGTTTTCTGTTCCCTGTTTTTCCAACACTTCTAGCCCCAGCTTCCTTATTTCTTTTTGCTTCTTCTGTCTTAATAGTCCTTATCCATAACCCTTTTCTATCTGCTATTTCCTTGTAAATTGCCTATTCTCTAAAAGGATGCTTCTGGTAGGAGAATTATTTTTGTTATCTTCTTAAAAACGTACTGGTGCTAGAATTGAATTAGATAAACTTCTTTTTCGGCACCATTAAGATCAATCATTGGGAATTTCTCTATGCTTAGATTTTTTTTTTATAAATCCATGATCTCATCCATATTGGTATCCCCAAAACCCCCACCATCACAATTTTGTAATTTGAGTCCTTATATTTCAATAAAACCTCTACAGAAGCTCAACCCCACACTCTAATGTCCTTTTCAGAATTCTTTTAACTCCTAAAGTATAGACTAACACAAGCTGCCTATACAACTATTTTATACTCTGAGTTATATGCATTTTTATATATTTTGTTTACCTAGTATGGATAGACCAATCCATTTTGTCTTCATCATTTGTATATGGCCAATGTTGTATGGCATCTGTTTTTTCATTTCTAGTCTTGTTGTGGCAAAAAGGATAGAGTATTAACTAGGGACAGAGATATTGGGAACAGGGAAAATCTGCAATATGCAAACCATGCTACCATGAAAGGAGACAACTCTATATTCCCTCATGGAACCACTTAAAGACCATTTCTGCTGAGGAAGTCATTAGGAACCAGGGATATTGATGGAGTTTCTCAACAGCTTCCTAATCCCATCCCCTTGGTAATACCTCCATCACTCCATTACCTTTCTGCCCTGGGAAGTTGAAAGAAAGAGAATGAGAATCAAAAATGATTCAAATGGAGAGACAGAGACAGACAGACACAGAGAAACAGAGAGAAAGAGAGAATGACACACAGAAAGACAGAGACAGAAAAGCAATCAGAGTGGTAAGGATAAGTACTCTTTATCCACTGAAAAGTTAGTAAAACAGTCAAGTATACAAGATTCCCTTAAAGTTCCCTCCCTTCCTCCCAAGCCCAAAAGCATGAGGAATGTAGAAATGAGAGAAAATAAACAATCCTTACTTGGAAAAAACAAGTGAATAAAACCAAGTTTCCCTTGAGCATATTGCTCACATTCTTTAGTGTTCAGTTTCCTTTTGTGAAAAGTGAGGCATTGGAATAGATGACCTAATTCCTTTCTAGCTCAAAAATTGGTCCCGTGAAAGAAAGAGGGAACGACTTCCTGAAAAGCACCAGGGATTAGCGTGGTAGCAACACCTAAACGATGGCATCCAAGCTATGATCAAAGATTGGCATGTTCTGCAGTAGATGTGTGATGAAAGATTCTGTCGTTTCCTACTGTAAACATTTTGTTCTCTAGATAAAAAAGACTTCAACAGGAGATGAGACTTGGCCTTTTATCCAGTTAATGAAAATTGCTGTTTTATTTTTGAATTCTGCTAGACATTCCTTCTTTTTTTATTTGTGCATAGATTAAAGAGAAGAAACACTAGGACATTAACACTTCTCTTTTTAACTACTGTGTTTATACTCTGGAAATATTTCTCTTTTTCTCTCACAATAATTTTTACTCTAAAACCAGAGAAGAGGAAATGATACGAGCACTTGGAGCCTGTGCCCCTACTTTTGGCAACTTGCACTGATTTTCAATATTCTCACGTTCATTTAAGAACTCTGACACTAAGATTTGTACAGGAAACAGTGACAAATTATTTGGAATTCATGCCTAACACTTCTCTCTGAAGTTCCAGTACTTAAGCTTTAATCAGGCTTTTTGTGCTTTGTGTAAGACAAGTCAAGAAAGAAAAAGATTTCTAAAATGAATGAAGAGTGGATTTTCATTTATTTATTTATTGTAGAATTTTTTTTTTCTCCTACCAAATTTTGAGTTTAGGGCTATAAGCTTCTTTGGTCCAGTGACCAAACTCTAGTTCACTACGGGCCATATCTTTGAAAGTATGTTTTGAGGGATGAGAAGATCCTTAAGTCCCCTTGACTAGGGAAGGCAGGAATATAAGAGGAAGAGTAGGAGTCAACAGGGCTAGGGAAGAAGAATGAATACTTATTATTTCTCTTCCTTCATGTTGCCTCTAATCTAGTTGCCTTTCATCTAATGCTTTGTTTTCCTTTACAAGAACAAAATGCTTTGGCTTCCTTTGACCATTACATTACTGCTACAATATCCTTAGTGCCTGGCACAGTGATTATTGATTGATTAATAGATTTGACTAGATTTTCTTCTCAACATATCAAAGGAAATAAATATTGAACATAAAATTAGTTCAAAACAAAACCAGTCAGTATTCCCTCACAAAAAAAGAGACAATAACAATAACAAATAGGAAATAGAACTTCAAAAATTTATATTCTTGCTATGTTATCATGTAACCTCTGCCTCAGTTTCCTTCTCTGTAAAATTAGAATAATAATAGCACCTGTCTTAAAGGGTTGTTGTGAGAATCAAATGAGATAATGGTTGTAACGTACTTAACATAGTGCCTGGAACATAGTAAGTGGTATATAAATTATTATTAATATTATAGCCTAGGTATGCTCCATGCCCCTCAGTCACCCTCCGTAGATGTCTAACCTGTGAGCTCCCTCCCATCCCTTACTCCAAAGCTCAAATTTCAAAGATTAAATTTCTTATAAGTTGATGTTTGTATTTCTCCTTTGCATTTATCACATCCCACCTCGTTTTATTCATATTTGTCTTTCCTCTCTACCCCAAACCCCCACCCTGCCCACGGTGGCAATTAGTTCATAAGTTCTTAGGGAGCATGAAATGTAGTTTTTCATTTCATGCCACACCCTTAGCAGCTCTGTTTGTGAAGTTAACAGAATCAGAACCAGACTACATAAGCTTTAGGGCTAGCCCCTATTCCCAGTCCAGGTTTCACTTAGGGACAAGGATAAGTACTTGTGTGGCATGATGTAATAAACAACATGTGTTTGTGTTTTTAAATAATTAATAAGCATATGTGGAACCTCTTCTAGTAAAGACCATCAATTGAAAGGAAAAAAATCATAAGCAACTCTTTCAGTAATGTAATAAGCTACCAATCAAATTATGTGGTAAACTGAGAATAGTCCTAGGTAGAACTATAAAAATAGACCTTAGATTTGTAGTAGGACACTTTGGTTTATTTCCAGGAAACTTGGAGACACATTTTCATGTTCATTGTTTCCTGTTACTCTTATTTTCATGTTGATTTTGCAATAAATTGTGTACCAATTTACATAAATTTGCATCATATACCTAAACAGCTCTTTCTTCCAAGCATATAAAATACAGCCAATTAGTAATTCAATAACCCATCACAGATTTATTCAAGCACTTTGTTTAGGGCCACTCAGAAGAGGAAAAAATGAGAAATGAGTAACCTAGGCCATGGGGAGCCAGCTTCCTCTGCTTATCGTCTGAAAATGGAAAAGGCATGAAGTATCAGACTAAAAGGGATGGAGAAAACAAAATGAGAATTACTTCTCCATATGGTAACAAACTTCCTAGCACTCTCAGACACGATCTGGTGTTAGAATTGTTCATGAAAGTTTGGAGGGAAAGAAGAGAGGAGAGGGATCTTCGTGTTAATGCCCATAGACTTCCAGTAACATACTCTTCATTCTATCCCAACTGACCTCTTCGTTGTCCTTGAAGAACTTCCCATCTCCTGTCTTTGTTTCCACAGGCTGTCTGTCCCTGATAGTTAGAATGACCTTTCCCCTTACTCCTGTTTTTTGGAACCCCTAGATTCCTTCAAGGTGAGCCTCTAAGAGATCTTTCCTCATTCTTTCATTTAGTACTAGGTACCCCTTCTCTCCCCAATACTTTATTTTTATCAATTTATATTCATTTCTCTATGTAGGTCTTACCACTTTCTCTTCCCCACCCCATCGAAAGTAAATAAATTGAAATCAATTTAATTGAACCGAACTGAATGTTATTAGTTTTCTTAGGTTCTATGGGGTTTTTTTTCTTCATCTCATAAGCCCTTTAATCATGTCCTGTTCACAGAAAATTAATAATTTTCCTCCACTTTTTACTGATTTATAATACTGTATTCATTTCACTAGTTCATTTCCTTCATACACCTCCTAAACAACATATCCCACAGTTGAACAATTCAGTTAACTCTGTAGCTTATGCCTGTTTAGGAAATGGAAGAGAAACCTTGGTAATAAGGTTATTTCATGCTATTAGCTGTGCTATATAATCTTTTAAGTCTCAGTAATCTCTGAGAAAACTAATCATTTGTGAAGGAGAAGGAAAATGCTTCTCGTATCATTGATTAGCTCTTGATATTTATCAGTTTAATGTCCCCTTCATGGAAAAAGACTTTAAATATGTTGGAAGGGCAAGGGATATGAGGAATAAAATATTTTCCCAAGTTTCATCATCACTGTGCTGTCACTAGGTTACCAGGAGATCATTTTTAATCTAAGAACCACAGTGTCAGCAGCCATACAGAAAACGTTCTTTTAAAAATGCTTTCAAGTGTCAGATGTGTTTGAGTGTACATTACTATTCTAGTATGTCCTCCCATTGGCTGTGTAAATAGTAAGTCTATTATCTCACTAATGGGATCTTGCGCTACCTTTTCTCTACCCCACATTTAAAAATACTGATGTGTTCTTTGAAATTCATTAGAATCCCCTGCTGAACTCAGACCAAGATGCCAGATTCATCTGGAATTATTTAAACACAGGAATATTGTCCTGTGGCCTTCATTTACATTTCACAATTCTGAATTATCTTTCATTATTTACTTCAAAGGTTGAAAAGATAGAAGTCTGTGCTTTGGTGGTTGGGTCTCAGGCTTCTTCTCTTCTATTTTGAGACCTTTTTTTTCCTTCGATACAATCATTCATCTCCCTCCTTCCACATCTCCTTCTTCTTTGTCACTGGGACTTGCCATTCTACTCTCTTCTGAATGTCATGTGGAAACATTTCCCCTGCAGTGGTGTCTGTGGTAGATTTATGCTTGTGTAGGCAGTAAAGTAAAGGTTGAGTTCTCAGAAGAAAAAAAGTACAGAGTGGTATAAGGAAAGAAGTTTAAGCAGATGAATCAGTCTCAGTCAGTCAAGCAGGACTTATTAAGCACCTATGAAGGGCAGACATTTTACTAAATGTTTATGCCTTATACAAAGGAAGGCAAAATCAAACAAACAAAAAAACAGTCCCTGCTCTCAAAGAACTCCCTAGTTATTTCTTCCTTTGATTATAATATAGTGGAATAACAACTAGATTCAAAAGCAGAGGTTCTGAGTTTGAGGCTCTGCTGCTTCCAACTTACTTACTACCCGTGTGACCTTAAACAAGTCACTTTACAGCTTTAAGCTTCAGACTCCTTCGAGGAATGAGAAAAATTGACTTACTGAACTCGAATGTCTCTTCTGCTTCTAAAAGTATGTCATTCCAGTTCTCAGTCTTAGGATTCTGTGACAGCAATGTTGAAGGCAGAACCCAATGACTGTTTAACCAGTAGGGTAGATAGTCCCAAGAAAAACTTCCTTCTTTTCCTCTTTCTCCTTCTCCTCCATCTTTTCCTCCTTTTCCTTCTCTTTTTCTTCTTGTTCCTCCTCTTCATCATCATGACTGGTATTTATATAGAGACTTAAAATTTGTAGAATTATTTCCAAATATTATATAATTTTATTATCATAACATACTGGAAGATAGGTGATATTATTATCTCCATTTTGCAAATGAGGAAATTGATGTTATATGACTTGCCCAGGGTTAAATTGCTTTTAAAATTCCACAATACAAGTTCAGTCATATAGCTACTAAATATCCAAAGCTAGATTTGAACTGAGGTCTTTGTGACTGCAAGCCCTATGTTCTCTCCACTAGCTGCTTTTATGGACCTGATTTCCAGAGAAAGTAAGGTTATTTATTAAATCATAGCATATCAATAGTTATTCCCCATCCACCAAGAGACATACAGTTTCCTCCAAAACAGTAATGGCCTGAGTCTTCACTGTCATTGTCTTAGCCTCAGTTGAAATTCTCTCATTATGGCCACATATCCTACAACCTTCAACCCACTGACATTTGAGCACATGGAGACATAAAATTGAATATTCATTCGTTTAGAAAATGAATTCATTGAGAACCAACAACATATTATATATTCAGAACCCAAATTGGGTTCTGAAAGAAGCATTTCTTTTAAAGGCTTTCCTTGTCCACTTGAAATTTAGAGTTTATTGGAAGGATGAAACAGAAACATATAAAACTATCATGCAAAATACTTCAGAAATGCATCTGAAAGAGAGAAAATAAAGTCCTATTTGTGTTTAAAGGGAAGGAGTCATTAAGAGTTGTTAAAATGAGGTATCATGTCATGGAGAAGGAAGCAGAGGAAAAAGCCTTTAAAGACTGGATGGAGATTCAACAGTGTCAAATGCAGACTTTTCAAAGCATGAGAACTGGCAAAACATAGTCATGGAAACTTAGATCATTCTCCTTCTTGGCTACTGTGTCCCAGCTAGAGGACAAAATCATTTGAATGTGACCTTTTACATAGTTTGCAACTATATAAAACTCAGCGTATAAAAGTAAAGGGCAAAATAATTTGAATATGACTTTTTATATAGTTTAGTTTTCATATGCATTTGTTCATAAATTTGTTTCTCACCATAACTCTCTCAAGTATGAGGAATAGCTTTTTTAAATTTATTTATTTAATTTTTTAACATTCATTTTCACACAATTTTGAGTTCCAAATTTTCTCCCATTTCCCTCTCCCCACCCCAACACGCCAAGCATACTAATTAATTGCCCCTCTCAGTGATCTGCCCTCTCTTCTAACATCCTTCCCTTCCCTTGTCCCCATCTTCTCTTTCCTCCTGTAGGGCCAGATAACTTTCTATACCCCAATACCTGCATTTCTTGTTTCCTAGTAGTAAGAACAATACTTGACAGTTGTTCCTACAACTTTGACTTCCAACTGCTCTTCATCCCTCCCTCCTCACCCATTCCCTTTCGGAAGCAAGCAATGCAATATAGGCCATATCTGTGTATTTTTGCAAATGACTTCCCTGATAGTCATGTTGTGTAAGACTAACTATATTTCCCTCCATCCTATCCTGCCCCCCCCATTGCTTCTGTTCTCTCTTTGGATCCTGTTCCTCCCCAAAAGTGTTGACTTCAAATTGCTCCCTCCTCCCATCATCCCCCCCCACCCTGCTTATCCCCTTCTCCCCCACTTTCTTGTATTGTGAGATAGGTTTTCATACCAAAATGAATGTGCATTTTATTCCTTCCTTTAGCTGAATGTGATGAGAGTAAGCTTCATGTTTTTCTCTCGCCTCCCCTCTTTTTCCTTCCACTGAAAAGTCTTTTGCTTGCCTCTTTTATGAGAGATAATTTGCCCCATTCCATTTCTCACTTTCTCCTCCCAATATATTTCTCTCTCACCACTTAATTTCATTTTTTAAAGATATGATCCCATCCTATTCAATTCACTCTGTGCGTATGTGTTTATGTGTATAATCCCACCAACTATCCAGATACTGAAAAGTTTTAAGAGTTACAAATATTGTCTTTTCATGTAGGAATGTAAACAGTTCAACTTTGGTAAGTCCCTTATGACTTCTCATTGCTGTTTACTTTTTCATGCTTTTTCTCATTCTTGTGTTTGAAAGTCAAATTTTCTTGGTCAGCTCTGGTCTTTTTATCAAGAATGCTTGAAAGTCCTCTGTTTCATTGAAAGACTATATTTTCCCCTGAAGTATTATACTCAGTTTTGCTGGGTAGGTGATTCTTGGTTTTAGCCCTAGTTCCTTTGACTTCTGGAATATCCTATTCCATGCCCTTCAATCCCTTAATGTAGAAGCTGCTAGATCTTGTGTTATCCTAATTTTATTTCCACAGTACCTGAATTGTTTCTTTCTAGCTGCTTGCAATATTTTCTCCTTGACCAGGGAACTCTGGAATTTGGCCACAATGTTCCTAGGAGTTTCTCTTTTTGGATCTTTTTCAGGCAGTGATTGATGGATTCCTTAAATACTTATTATGCCCTCTGGTTCTAGAATATCAGGGCAGTTTTCCTTGATAATTTCATGAAAGATGATGTCTAGGCTCTTTTTTTGGATCATGGCTTTCGGGTAGTCCCATAATTTTTAAATTGTCTCTCCTGGATCTATTTTCCAGGTCAGTTGTTTTTCCAATGAGATAGTTCACATTTTCTTCCATTTTTTCATTCTTTTGGTTTTATTTTGCAATTTCTTGGTTTCTCAGAAATTCATTAGCCTCCATCTGTTCCATTCTAATTTTTAAAGAACTATTTTCTTCAGTGAGCTTTTGAACCTCCTTTTCCATTTGGCAAATTCTGCTTTTGAAAGCATTCTTCTCCTCATTGGCTTTTTGAACCTCTTTTGCCAGTTGAGTGAGCCTATTTTTCAAGGTGTTATTTTCTTCAGCATTTTTTTGGGTCTCCTTTAGCAAGGTGTTGACCTGCTTTTCATGCTTTTCTTGCATCTTTCTCATTTCTCTTCCCAGTTTTTCCTCCACCTCTCTAACTTGATTTTCAAAATCCTTTTTGAGCTCTTCCAAGGCCTGAGCCCACTGAGTATTTATTTTGGATGTTTGGGCTACATAAGCCTTGACTTCTATGTCTTTCCCTGATGGTAAGCATTGTTCTTCCTCATCTGAAAGAATGGGAGGAGATATCTGTTCACCAAGAAAGTAACATTATATGGTCTTATTTTTTTCCCCTTTTTTGGGCATTTTCCAAACCAGTTACTTGACTTTTGGGTCCCTTGTCAAGAGTAGGAAATACTCTGGGAATCTGTGAGATCTCAGTTCCTCCAAGGTGGCACAATCAGACATGTACTAGTCTGGACGCAAAGAGGGATTTTTGTGACCAGAATCTTAGCAGATACCTCTCCACAGCCACTTGGCCTCCAGTTCCACAAAGTCAGCACTTGGGGCTGGTTTTCAGATAAGCTGGATAGGCAGGGCCACCATTCAGTTTGAGACAAAGACCAGCTGGGCCAGGGCCTCCACCAAGGGCTGAGGTAAGACTCAGCTCTTCAATGACTCCAGGGTTTTTTACACTCCAACAATGGAGCTTCTGTGAGGGCTGCTGTGCTGGCTCTGTGGCCACTGCCTGCTGCCGGAGCTATGGGAAGGCCCTTCTCCCTTCCTGGTCCCCTGATAACACCCCGTCACTGACCTTTGGTGCCTGTGGGCCGAGGAATCTGAGGACCAGCTGCTGCCACTGGAGATTCTACCCCAGAGATGTCCTCCTCCCAAAGTCTTGTCACACTGTGCAGCCAAGGCTGGGCTGGGCTCCACGCTCGGCTCCCATGTCCGGCGCAACCAGCGTTTCTGTGGGCCTTTCAGGTTACGGTAGGCTGGAAATCTCCTCCACTCTGTTGTTCTCCACTTCTGTTGCTCCAAAATTTGTTGAGAGTACCTCTCTACAGGTATTTTACGGGCTGTGGGGAGGACCCTGCATAAATGTGTCTTTCTAGTCCACCAGCTTGGCTCCACCCCAAGGAGTAGCTTTTTTAAAACAATTTTTTAGTTGTTAATAACTGACATTCTTGTAGCACTTTGTTTGCAAAGCACATTATTTTCAGAATCTCCTGGGACTACCACAAAAGCCCTGGGACACACACCATAGCAGTTATCTAATCCCTACTTTGACGTTAAAAGAAACTAAGGTTCATAAAGATTGATCATAACAGACCCAGTTTTCCTGACTACAAGTAAAATAAATTTAAGTTTCGTACATATCAAATATTAGCTTATCCAGATGAAGATTCTCTAAAAAGAACAGTTTTATGGGGGAGGAGGGAAACCTATTTTATTTCACATCTCTTAGGTCATACATAGGCTCACATATCCAGAGTTGGAAGGGACCTCCAAGGTCATTTAATCCAACACTCTCATTTTACAGAGGAGGAAACTTAGAACCTGAATACTTAAGTGACTGTCTTAGGGTGACCCAGATGGTACTTTTTTGGAGGTAGAATTTTAACCCATGTCCTCTAATCCCAGAGCCATTCTTCTTTCTCTTATATAATATTGCCTCTCTGATGGGATAGATAATGTCAGTGAGCAGAAAGAAGTCTTGTCTAAAATTGAGGGACTGTATTTTTTCTGGATAATTTATATTTGAGTGTGAAAGAAGTCAGTGATGTTTGTTCATTCTCGATTTTTTTACGGAAATATAGATAGCTGCAAGGAAGTGATTAATTCATAAATATCTCTTTGCTGCTAGAATGGAAAAAGGAGACAATTTTCCATAAATACATTCCACAAATACATCAGTCCTATACAATTCATTAAAATGTGAAAATAGAATAGCAGTCACCCCTATAAAATTAAAATTCAAGAAAATAAGATTGTCTCCTTCGGTGAAACAGGACAAATATGTTATAACCTATATGCCTGTTATCCTATTTTTTTTAAAATGGTTATGTTCAACAAATTTGGGCTGTAATAATTACTTACAATCTCTTCACACAATCTGTCAGCTGCTGATACCATCATTTCTCAAACTCAATAAAAATAAAGGGAAAATGTATGAAGTCCCAAATGCATATTTGACATAAAACTAAAATTATTTCCTCATTTATGAAATGTGAATATTATACTATGGTCATATTTCATGTCTAGGAATACCCACCTGATAGGGGGAAATATAAAGCTAGTAAGAATCAATTTTTAAAATAAGAAATACTCTATGGAAGTGATTAGAGTGTACCATTGAGATATTAAGTAATGCAGTAATAAAAACAAAGATTTTAAAATACCAATATTATAGTATTTCTACTGTGCCAAATTATCTAAATATACCTGTGCTTAATTTTAATTTGTGTTGTACATGCAAAGAAGTCTTTCAACAACTAATGAAAACTTATATTTTATATAAAATATAGTACCTAAAGTTACTAAAATAGCTACTTGGTGGCAATTATTTTCCCAGGATATTATTATGATCTCCCTTTTTGGAGAGCTCACTACATTCTTTTCTAGCTACATTGCTTTGACAGGTCAGAATATTTTTGAATGTTATCTTCAAGCCAAAGATTGGAGCCTAAAAATTAAATACTCAACTTCTCTTCTCCCTAGGAAATGTGTTCTATATGAATTAGCCTGCGTTGAACAAAGGATTTCATTCTCAATGTCTTATACTGTTTTCAGACTTTGTTCCTTAACTTAGTACATAAGGAATAATGTGATTTAAATAAAATCCAATAAATTAAAATCTGGGTTTATAAAATATATAAAGAAGCTTTGCTGTGGAATTTAAAAAAAGATTTTGCTTTGTCAAACTAATTTTTGCTTTTCCAAACAATTTTACTTAGGATTCCTTTAAATAGTAAATGATTTTTTGTGCATTTTTAACATTGATTTTCAAGAAAAAACATTTTACATGTAGTTTTTCAGAAGCATAATTATTACAAAAAAAGAAAGGTATACCCATCTATTTATCTTGGATCAGAGTTGCCCATGTTCATGAGGAATTTGGTAGCCCCAAATTGAAGATTATATCAGAAGAAATTTATATTTTATTTTCACATGTATTGCTGACTTGTGCTTATGTCATCCAGGTCTCCAAATCCAGCATTCTTTCTACTTCATCATATGGTTTTCTTGGAGAGAAAGGGAACAAGCATTTATTAAGCACCTATTATTAAGTGGGGCATTGTTCTAAGGGCTTTACAAATATGATTTCATTTTATCCTCACAACAACCCTAGGAAGTAGGAGCTATTATTGTTTCTATTTACAATTGAGGAAACTGAGGCAGAGAGTGACTTGCACAGGACCACACAGCTAATAAGTGTCTTAGATCAGATCATGTCTTCCTCCTTACCTCTAGACCCAAAACTCTATCTGATGCCTTCCCTACTGTTTCTACTCTAGGCAAGGGCACATTTTTCACAATTTTTCTAGTCTCTCACTTGGCAACAAAAAACAAGTTTTTTGATTAGTATAACTGACTCGTATAAGCAAAGGCATTTCTGTAGTGAAAAGAGCACTGGACTTGGAGTCAGGATGCCTGAGTTATAGTCCTAGTGATTTAATTTCTCAGAGCCTCAGTTTCCTCATGTGCAAACTAGAGTTAGAAGAGATGTTGTGAGGAAATCATTTTGTTACATTTAAAGCGCTGTGTTATTGTGTTGTGATGATGATGATGATTTCGTTGTTGTTTTTGTTATTTTCACCTGGGCACAACCTTCAGCAAACCTACATAAATATAAAAAGGCATGAATGTCACCAATGGAAATGATACCATCATGTATGATGAATCATCCTTTGGGGAGCCTTTTACAGATACCGTTTTTCATCTCTTGGTTTCAAAGTTTGTCTGTTTTGGTTGGGGCACAGTGTTTTTATTGTACATTGGGAAAATCTTCACTGGACATTAGAAATGGTTTTAATGGAATTAAGCATATATTTGGTTAATATGACCCATTCCTAAAGCACCGAACATCACCCATGAGCATTTTCCCAAATTGTACTCCTTGTGAAAAGTTTTAGACGAGGTTGTTATGATCCAGGAGACATTTCATTTATAGAGGTAGAGGGGGAAGGTCCCATCAGTGAAGGTTAAGGGGAACTATTTATCAGCTTTGGGGATGAGAGTTCTGAGGTCAGTCAGAATGGAACCACAGGAACACTGCTACATACAGGAAGGTCCTAGAAACATTTTCTGTCACGTAGCTTTCAATTTCCAAGTGGCTCAGAAGGGGTTCCATTTTAAGGAATTTTCAAAGCTGTTTTCCTCACAAGAGAAGAGTCTTGATTGAATTTATATTGATGTTGCCAGTAAGTAATACATCTGTGAAGAAAGTGCCCTTGGCAATGAATAACATCTAGATCAGGCACAAAAGCACAAGGTCATTCAGTTCAGAAAAGACTAAAACAGTGACTAGTTGCAAAGAGGATGACAATGGCAGCAGGTTCTACAAAGGGTTGTTTCAAACCAAAGAGAATTGTTCCAGGCACCTGCTATTTCCAAAATATTTCACTAAGAAAAATGACCCTCATTTCTTGCCTTGGCTCTGAAATAAAAAAACATATTAAAATGGGAATTTTCCCTCTTACTTAATTGGGGCAAAGTTGTGAATTTTTAATTGTAATGTTATTTGGATTTTTTTAATTTATGAAAGTTGGAATTCTCGTAGGAATTGATTTTCAAAACTTTCATCAGTTTCAAATATCCAAAGAAATTATGTTTAACACCTAGGTCTCATCAATGTTTTCCTTAAATTTTTTATTCTCCTTTTCTTTCTAGAAGAAGAAGGCATATCAGTAAATAAGACATGCAGGATTTACTGAACATAATTTCTTAGGTTCAGTAAATTGTCAGTTACTCTATGCTTTTGACATCTTTAATGCTACAAAGTGAAAATTGTTATTTAGATGAAGATACTCTTGTGCTTAAGGTAATATGTCACCAAAGATAGTTACATATATGCTTCTTCTGCTATACCTACTGTGATGGGGAAAGTGTACTGATACTCAATACTGATACTGATACTTACAAAGAATGTTCATTTGACATTCAGCTAACTAGAAAATAGAATCAAGTAGGTAAGACATTCTTTGAGCATCCTGTCTAATCAGGTTTTATTATACTTTCCAAAGTAACTAATTATTACTACTGGTCTAATAGTAGTAGCAGTAGTGGTGGTGGTGTTTATGTAACACATTTACAAAGCATTTTATATGCACATATAGAAAGAGGTCTTTCCCAAAGGCTATGAATTCTGGGAGAGGCAGTCTGGTCATTATAAATAGAGAACTTGTCTCAGTGTCTAGAAGTGTTGGGTTCAAATCCTACCTCTGACATATATTGGTCAGGTTATTTAACTTCAAATGCCCCCAGGTAACTCTAAAACTATAAATTATAAAGATGTTAATCTTCACTTATAGAGGGAGTTCTAGAGTTTCTTCATCCAATATTCCCTGTAATAATGAAATTACTTTCTCTCCCCCACTTCACCAGATGCACATATCTAGGTGTAAGCATACACAGTTCTAAAGTAGTATGTTAATAGGATTATTTTACTGGTATTAGAGTTGGTTCTACTAGTTAATGACAGTGTTATTCCCACAAGTACCCAAAAGAAAAAAATCTAGTAATATTAAAGAGTATGGTTGACAAATATGGATCACATACAGGTCATTTTCACCTCCGGTTTTTCTTTTTTCAATGAGCAGCCTGTTTTTACTACACAGTCAGTCCTTATATACATAAGATATTTGGCCAATTATATCTGTTATAGCAAAAGAAGAGAAAACACATGGATCTACATTCAGATGGTCTCTTTCCTGTCTTGGCACAAGTAAGGCTCCCTTGTATCAAGAATCAGAGCTGGATATAGTAGATGACTTGTTTGATCTTATGATTAAGGAAATCAGTGCATATTTATAAGCAGCTGATGAGCCAATATTGAAGAAAAGACTGAAGATTTAAGGGAGATAATAGAATAATTGAAAAGGTACTTGTTCTGTGACCAAGTAAAGAAAGGGTGGATGATACTTTTGAGAATTCTTGAGTAGTAAAGGAAGGCAGCTGACAGGGCTGAGATCAGATGGTAAGTAAGAGGTCATGCTAAAAGTGTAGGAATCCTATCATTTCTTTACCTGTATAAGTGTATGTCTAATATAAATTCTCCAGGATATTTGGAGTGTACTACCCTCCTCAGATACATAGGTCAATGAAGGCTAAAGAAATTGTGCCTCATTATTCATAAAAGACCATTTCTTCATTCATAACAGGGTCAGATACTCAGAGGCTTTCTAGCCCAAGACAAAGTCTTATTTTAACATTAACTCTTCCCTCTCTTTTACTTCTTATATCAGTCTAATGAGCAACCAAATCCTGGCATTTTTACTTGCATAATATTCCTCCCATTCATTTCTATTGTGTAGTATAGCCTTGTAATAAACAGGAAACTCCTCTCCATTATACCAGATAAGTGGACATCCAGTCTTTGCCTAAAGACCTCAAATCGATAATTCATTCTGTTTTGAGATAACTCAAGTGAATAGGTAGTCTTTCTTTATGTTAAATCTAAATTTGCCTGTTGTAAACCTGCCCCAGTTTGTGCCTTATTAATCATTTGGAATGAAACATCATGGCCTTACCGAATGAATATTTAGTGAGCAGATATCAGCATCCATATCCTGGCTCCTGGCTTCTATCTGGATCTTCAAAATCCCTCTCCAAAAATTCTCAGATTCAGTGCAACAACAGTACAACTTATAGACTGTGAGCAAGAATGTGACAAATCTATTTGTCATATCTCATAGTCAACCCTTAAATATATAAATTTTAACCTAGTAAAGGAAAAAGACAGCTTAAGAGACAGTCGACTTTCTCTCTTGAGATACAGAAAGATCAACAGTGTGATTACCCATGTTTGCTTCAGACAAACACGAGACTTATAATGGAAGAATCAAGTAGAGAAGCAGATGTCCTCAGATAAAAAAATGTCAATTCCGTAAAGGTCATTGAATGATTTAAAATAATGCACCCCTAAGTTTCTTCAGTGATGAAAATCAGAATCTTCCAGTACAGTTGTCCTGAATTTCTTCAGCCTGTTTCCTACACTACACAGTCCTCTCCCCACCTTTGCCTTCTGGGTTTCAGGTCCTGGGATCTAATGGAGAGCTGAGAAAGGACATGAGATGACTGTCTTAAACCTAGAAAGGGATTATGCTTGTGATCCAGGACCTTTCAGGAAGCAGCAGTTTTCAATTCCCTATAGGACTTTGCAAGAGATTTCCTTTCTATTCAGCGATCTATCTCACTCTTCACCTAGGAAGTCCTCATGTTTTCCCTTGAGTATCTCTATGATTAAAAACACACCCTTCAGCCTAGGTTTTAAAATCTTTTACAGTCTAGCCTCAGCCAGCCTTTCCTGCTTAATTCACAATAATCCCCTTCAGGGAGTCCAGTTGAAATTTAAAATTGAACCCCTTGCTCTTCCCTGCAATCAGCATCCTACCTTTTTCTTTACATAGAACATGGATTCTCAATTTTTTGTGTGTCATGGATGCTTTTGGGACTCTGCTGAAGCTGATAGATTCCTCAGAGTAATGCTGTTGTTTTATTAAAGGAAATGTTACATTTCAGATAAAGAATAGTGAAAATCAAAAAGTAATTTTTCCTGCCTGCTTTCACAGACTCTGAAATCCATCCAAGGACTCATTTAAGGTTTCAGGACACCAAGCTAAGAACCTCTGACCTAGGCTGTTCCCATGCCTGGAATTTACTCTCTCTTTATTTGTTAGAATACCACTTTCTATATAGAGGCTTTCCTGGAACAGAATTTATATCAGGAAAACACACACAGATGGATGGATGGATGGATGGATGGATGGATGGATGGATGGATGGATGGATGGATGGATGAATGGATGGATGGATGGATGGATGGATGGATGGGTGGACGGATGGATGGATGGATGGATGTTCACTAACTCCTGCCTGGAATTTAACATTTAGTTCAGTTATTAAAAGCATAACTCTAAGCAAAGGTGCATGTGCTTTAGCAGAAACCTAAACAGGGCCATCACCAAAAAAAAAAAAGTGAGGAAGTCCTGGTGTAGTTGTTTATACCTTCTCTTTTCTCAAATTATCCTCTATTTACTTATATTCTTAAAATTTATTATCTTCTCCCAATCTTCTCCCTTAATTTCTCCTAGAAATTAAGTTCTTTGAGAGCAGTGACTATTTTTTTTCATTTTTGTGTACCTTTTCATATAGCAAGGCGCCTAATATGATGCCTAATAAATATTTGTTCAATTGAATGAATTATGTGGCTCTCTAGGTGATAGAAATGCCTATTCCTCCTCCATGCAGGTGTCAAAGGGAAAGTGAAATAGATTATGTGAATATTCTAAAGAAACTATAAAGCAATAAATATATGTACCAAACTTCAAAAAAGGATAGTTCATTCCATCTTCCTGTTAAACAATTTTGTTAATGCCCACAGGGTGCAAGGTACTCTGCTGGGGATCCAAACAACACAGAGAACTTACCCACAAAGAACTTATATTCTAATTGGTGACAAAGACAAATAACTATCATTTCTCAACAAAGGTTGAGGGGAGTGCAAAGTAGGAGAATGGAAAGATCATGGAGGTGGCATTTGTGCTGAGTCTTGAAGGGAAAGAGGGACTTCAATGAAGATATGGAGGGTATCATTTCAAGCATGTAGGAGAGAGGCATTGAGGTTTAAATCCTAGGATTAAGCACCACTTGTTACCTGTGTGACCTTGGACAAGTCACTTAACCTTAGTTCCAGTTTCTTCATCTGTGAAATGAGTGTGAACCAGATGCAATTTGAGGTACCTTCTAGTTCTGTGTTAAAGATCCTGTGGTGTAATGGATAGAGGAATAAATTTGGAGAGAAGCGCTGTTCACATCTGAACTTTCCTATTTATTACATATATGACCTTGGGGAAGTCATTCTCCTTAAGTGTGAAATGAGGGACTTGGACTAGATGACTTCTAGGATCACTTCCAGCTTTCGACTGATGTTTTTAAGAGCTGTGGGAATCACCTTGTGAGCAAAGGCAGAGAGAATAGGATGAGAACAGAAGGATTGTTCTTCAGTTTGTCTGTACCATAGGCTACATCATGGATAATGGTATGAGATGAGGTTGGAATGGGAAGGAGATTGAAGCCAGATTGGGGGAGAAGGGAGGTGGTCCTTGAATGCCATTGCATACATAAGGAGGAGATGCTGAAGAGTTTTTAGTAGAGGAGCAGAAATAACCAGATCGCACAGTGGAATCCTTAAAGCTGAAACAGAAAACACATTATTTGCATATCACTTTCATCTTCATTCCTCCATATTTAGTCATATTAAATCATTTATAACAAAGCTAGCATTTACAACTGCATAGTATCAGATTGACCCCTTATAGAACATTTCCCCCAAGGAACTTAAATTGTTTTAAATATATCATTATAATATCAAATTTACATTCACAACATTCTTAGGGATCCTTCATTTTACACAGAACACTGCAGCCCAAAAGGATTAAGGAAATTTCCCAGTGTAACACAGCAAGACATCAGCAAGCAAAAATCTGAACCCAGATCTCTTCACTTTTTCACCATTCTTTAAGCAGTTTTTCATGCTACTTTATCGGAGATCCCAATTAAGATGTTTGCCAAGAACATCTTGTATTTATTTCTTTTCAGTACTATTTTTTAAACTATTACTGAATATTCATCTGATAAGAAACAAGTATTTAGTTTACATGGAAATCTAATATAATTTCATCTGAAGTAGAACAAGAATGAATTTTTTAATCATGATGAACATGTTTCTGTGATTCAGCAAATTCTCACAGAAATCAAGGCAACTCATTTGTACGAGCCAAGAGAGAAATAATGCTTAAAATACATACACATGTCCATTGTTGTGAACAGAGTTTATTTTTAATGCCGAAGCAGAATTTATTACTTGTACTCTCAATCTTCTATTCCATTTTAATGAAATTTGTGGACAAAATGAGCTAATGGAAACTTTTCTTATCCAGTAGATTTGATTTAGGTGATTAATATTTTAATTGACATTCTCTATAATCATATTCATCTAAGGCACAGGTGGTGAATCTTTGGTCCAACACCAAAACTACCTTCAGGTTAATTTCATCAGGATAATAGGGTTAATATTGCTCAAGTGGCCACTCATAGCCTGGAGAATGATCTCTTTGGTGCAGCTACAGTGGTTTTCTTATTGAAAGCATTACTCTGAAGAGTTAACTTCCCTGTAACTTGGAGTCCTGGAGTGTTACCTAGGGCAGAACTATCAAGCACACAGGATGGAGGGGTTAACAGGATGTGTGATGGGGACCGAATTAAAATACAGTCCCTATTTGATTATAATATGTTCATGTATTAATTTTAAAAATAGATAAATGCGTGGTTTTCTAAGTCATTATGTAGCCACAGGGATCCTTTTGTACAGTTTAATGGCCTTGGTTTCTATGTGAGGTTGATACCACTGAGAAAACGGAGGTTAAGAGATTTGCTAAGGGTTAACAGACAGTATCTGTCAGAGGTTAGACATGAAGCCGGGTCATCCTGGATCCAAGGCCAGTTCTCTCGATACCATTCAAAGTTGCCTCTCTGCACAATTTAATTATTGATAAAGTTTATTTTTAAAGAAAATAATTTTATTCTCTTTTCTGGTGCTTCATGTGTATTTCTCTGTATATGTCAATCACTTCTTCTCATATGTAACTAATTATCTAATAAATTCCAGTCACCTCTTTTTCAAATATTGCTTTCCTAGAGGACTTGCAAAAATCAAGATTGTTGGAGGAAAATCATTTTCACAATACATTCCTGGAACCTCATTCAATTTATTATTAATGGAACAGTGTTTATCATAAAATTGTCTAAGATATAATTTGAATGTATATTGGGGAGCCACAACCACCACAGCAAATAGCACTGCACTTAGTAGTGATAGTGTTTCTGGAATATTTGACACTAATTATGAGAATACACATATCATCTATCTTTTTTGCATTTCAGCAAATACTGGTAGGCTGGGAGGAAATTAGCCAGTGACTAAATATAAAAGAATGGCAAAATAAGCCAAGGCATACATACTTCGATACTTTCCACAGTTCTTATGACTGACTCCAATTTACAGATGACTAGTCTCATTCTGTTATGGAATAATTTGCTTTTTAGATGTGTAAAAATCTTGACTAAATCATGATGAGGACTAACTTAGTCATGAATCAAAGTAACAGTGGTAGTCGAGAGTACAGCCAGGCTTTTTTCACTATGAAAATTTACTGAGCAACATGGATATTTCATAAGTCTTAGAGGTTAGTCTAGTGTAACCCCAAGGTCACAAAAGTAGCAGAGGAAGAATTTAAACCCAAATCCTCTTCAAATTCAAATTCAAATTGCCTTCAAATTCAGCACTCATCCCACTATTCCATGCTTCCTGCTGTGATCATCTGTTGTAATGACCCTTTTATGAATAGCTCTTATGCTACACAAATTCCTGTAACTTCAAATCAAAAATAACTCTTGCAACATAGACCTATTTTCAGGAAAAAAAAGAGTTACATTTGAGGATCAGCTCTCATCAAGTTGGAATCATTAATCCAACATTAGATTCCCTGGAATAGGAAGACTAGATTGGAATTGACTTGACTGCTGCTTAAATTATTGTCACAATATATGACCTGCTGAGAATCACCTAAATCTTCCAGTGTCTTAAGTCTCATTTGCAAGATAATAATGGAATTTAAATCAACAAATGCTTCTGTAAAATGAAGTGCTGGGATTGGAAATAAAGTGATTAAATAAGAAACATTCCTGGTCCCCAAGATATTTACAGTTCAATGTGGAGTGGGAAGGGAAATTTACATTAAAAAATATCATATAAGGCAAATTTTGATAAGTTTAAAGGATTGGTTTAGGAAAATGATTGTAAGAAATTTGAGATGAGAATGATCATTTTTAGATGGGAGAATCATGGAAGCTGTCATAAAGAATGAATCAAACATGTATTTATTGAGAATCTATCATGTTCTAGGCAGCTAGGTGGTAAAGTGGATAGACTGCTGGGAGTGATACCAAGAAGACCTCATCTTCATGAGTTCAAATCTGGCCTCAGTCACTTGCTAGTTGTGTGATCCTGGGCAAGTCACCTAACCCTGTTTGCCTCAGTTCCTTATCTCTAAAATGAACTGGAGAAGGAATGGCAAACCAGTATCTTTGCCAAGAAAACCCTAAAATAGGATCACAAAGAGTCTGACACATCTGCAAAATGATCCAACAACAACAGCAAATATGGGCTAAGCATCTTGCTAGGCTAGAGTACAAAAGCCAGAAAGAAACAGTCCCTTTTCTCCAGGAGCTTACATTCTCTCAGATGAGACATGCTAGCAGGCCATCTTGGATGGGTCAGGGTGCTTGCTGCTGCAGATTAAAATGCCTGACAGGAGAGTTTATTCATTATCATAGGAATAATAAGGAACCATTGGAGTTTATTGAACTGTTAAGTGACAATAAAAGTAGAAGAGCAAACTTCTGATTTGGGAAACGGAGATTTATGGGTATGCAAGTAGAAAGAAGGTTTTTAAATGGGCCTAATTCCACATGAATTCCATTTTCTAATTTTGCCACCATTTACATGGTAAATATGGATATGTTATTTTGGCTATCATTACCAAATATTATTCAAGAAAATAACTCTTCTTATTATCTAAATCTCTGCAGTGATAGAACAAATAAACAGGTATGACCTCTGCAAAGACTCTTATAAAACACAGTAGGAACACTTAATGAGCCAACATCCTGAACCTTGAGCTTCTTGGGTGCCAGATGTTATATAAAGGCAGTATGTTTTCCCTTGTGGGCTGACCAAGAAATAATTTTCTTTTAAAGCACTTTCTTTTAAACTGATATTGTTCTGTCCTCCCAATGAGATAAGCTTTACTCCATGAAACCTCAGTTTGAGCTTGAATGTGTTAGATTCATCATGAGAACAAGTTATTAGAATATCATTTATGACAAGTAAACAAGCAAAAAAAGCCAACTGAGGTTTTTCTCTAAATAAAAAGAAATTTTATTGAGTCTAGAGAATGTCATAAACTCATATACTGTAGTGCTGATTCTTTCATATCCAGTGCAGAAAATGAGACAAACACCTTCTTCTTTCTAAAGCCGCCTCTTTGATTTCACAGGGTCAAGCAGAAAGGCCTTCATATTTGTGTAGCAAGGCTTTGCAGAAATGCATATGGCATTAGTGAAGCCCACATATTTAATAGTTGCTCCAGATGTCACTGTACATCCCTGTGTTTACCCATAACCCATGTGATTTGAGTTGTAAAATTCTTTATGCAACATAGCTTGTAGAAATGATTCATTTGGGATGGATAATTTTCTGGACTTTGAAAAAAACTTTTGACCTCTTGCATCATACTCAGGCTTGAAAAAACAGCAGAACTGCTAGTGTCAGGAGAACCCTGCTTTTTTTTTTGTTCTTTTTTTTTTACTCATAATGAAGATTTAGAGAAAAGGCATCTCTTTCATACTGAATGGTAGAACAGTGGTATGTCAGAGCCTTAAGATTTCCCTGTATCCACCAGTTACATTAACAAATGTCAACATGATGCCTCCAGAGAAACTTTAAACTTAATTTATAAATATGAAATGTTATAACATCTAATTTTTTAATCATTTTCTTGAAAAATAGTATAGGCAGTTATGTAGTGTAGTAGACGAAGCACTGAGCTTGGAATGAGGGAGACATCTTCATGAGCTCAAATCTGGCCTCAGATACTTAGAAGCTGTGCGACCCGGGGCAAGGCACTTAACCCTGTTTGCCTCAGTTTCCTTATCTGTAAAATATGCTGGAAAAGGAGATGGCAAACCATTACAGTACCTTTTCCAAAAAAATAAAAAAGAAAAATAAATGAGGTCATGAAGAATCAGATACCACTGAAAATGACTGATCAACATGAGGTCTGACTTTTTAAAATAATCATTTTCTTGAAAAAAAAATACACACAAATAATTCTAGCCCAGAGCACCGCTTAATTTCATTCAACAGAATCCCTTGATTATGTTTCCAGGTGCCATATTTAGAAAGAAAATGAAACCGAATCATGTTTATATATATATATATATATATATATATATATATATATATATATATATACACACACACACACACACACACACACATATATATATATATATATATATATATATACACATATATATATAAATGAAGAAAGCACAGGCTGAAATGTGGAAGATTTAAGTGATGAGGCAGAATAAGGTATATATCATGCAGAGCAATTATAGCCGAGATCTCTCAAGGGGCTAAAGTCAGGCAGAGTGCTTTCAGCTGCCCAGTATGTAATGATAGCTCAGTGTGACAGATGCTGAGCGGTAGAATTGCACTAGGCTTAAATGAATGATTTTTTTTTTTAAGTAAAATGATTTTTTTTAAGGTTCCTTTACTTTTTAGAGGGGAAGGAAGCAGCTGTGCTTTGCTTCTTTACTACATGTTTGTTAAAAAGCTCTCTTTTCTAGCTGCTGTATTCAGGTTTCTTGTTCAATTGAAGTCATTATAAATCACCTTTCTTGTGCAACATTTTACATTTCATTTTCTTTTTTGAATATAAAAAAATAAAATCCTTGGCTCCCATGAATTATGTTTCAGCCCCTCAAGGACCCTTTCTTTCAACTACAGTTAATGTGTATTCCCCATTACTTGTAACAATTGGTGTTACCCAGCATGCCTTTATAGAGTCAGGAGACTGTGATGTTTATTTGTTTATATCAAGGATGGGAAAGATGACAAATCCATACAGAGTTTTCATATTTATGTGTTTATATCAATGGTATTAATGTTCAAATGTTAACTACTTCTTGCATTTGGCATCAGCAAAGGGTGATAAAGAATGGGAAAGGGTAGGATTGTCTGCCATCTTTTTTGTTGATGCTGTTGAAGAGAAGGTGAAATACCTTTTTAGGAGGCCAAGAGTGTCCTGGAATGATATCATTAAACATTGTAAACATTATGCAATATGCATTGGTTCATTCATTGTACTTGGTATTTTTATGTGATGGTCTGGATTATTGATAATGCACTTTTGATTATTGTTAATATAATTTTGCTTCTTAATGAGAAGATCTTCCTCACCCATTAAAGGATCTACCCATTAAGGGGAGTTTGATTAGGGAAGATTTCTAGGAAGGTGCGCATCTTTTGTTAATTTTCTAATAAGGCACTAGTTCTCAAAGTTTGTGGTACCCTTTGGCTCTGAAAAAATGTATAAGTACTCTGAGGTGAGGTTTTACTTTGGGGCTTACTAATTGGAAGTGTTTGTTTGGCCAGATGAGGACTCTGGGCAGCCACTAAGGAGCCCCTGGATTTGAAAATCCAGATGTTGTTTCTTCTCTCTCTGGTAACTATATATGTATGTAATGGTCAGACAGTTGGATCTGTCTGTTGATCTATGGTGTATGTAGTGCTTATGTCAGGCAGCTGGAAGCACTGTCTGTTGATCTTTATTTCCCTGTATTTTCTCTGAAATTCAGGATACTGACGTTTCCCCCTGAACTAAGTGAGTGGTATATGTGCTTGATTAAAGTGATTTTTGACTCCCCAAAAGTTGCCTTTCCTTTTAGAAAAGCAAATCAAAGGACGTGTGACAGCAGACCCTCTTGTCTATGTCAGGGTCCTTGCTTTTACATATGGTTAGGTGGATGAGCAATATAGAAATTGGAGGCAAATTTATTCAGTCTTTACTTTTCCTTTTAATATTACTGAGATAGCACATTATTGATTTGTCCCATCACTGTGGGGAAATGTTGCGTTACATGGGTTTCAGATGAGATGTTTTTGTTATTACAGCATGCAAGAAAAATAAAAAGGAGTATTACCCCACATGCTATGAGAGAGTAGTCAATTTTTTTCCTGGAGATATATTTCAATAGCTCAATGGATCTGTGATCTCATGGATGTAGGTACAGCTTCTGCCAGTGATGATCGTAACCAAGTCCACCACACATACCTTCTCATCCTCTAAAACAGGTTTTCTTAATCTTTTTTGTATTGTGCACACCTTTAACAATCTGGTGAAGTCTATGAATACTTTAGAATGTTTTTAAATGCTTGAAATAAATAACTACAAAATAAACCAATTATATTGAAATACTTGTCATGTGGACCCCAAGTTGATTCTTTGCTCTAAGACCCCTGACCCCATGCTTTGCCACAGATCTTTCACAAGGAGGTCTGCACAGTATGCTAGAGTCCTTTTAAATATTTTGAAAATTCCTTAGTATACAAGCATATGGATCATCCACCACTTAGCCTTAGGATAGTCATCTAAATTATCTGCTACACAAGTCTTTTAGCAATTTTTTATTGCTTTCCCCAAAATAGCTATTTCCATACCTTTTACACTCTCAAGTACCCAGTGATCTCAGTTCACCCAAGGAAGATAAGCTTACCTTTTATTTTGTTATTTTACTGATAATATTAAATCTACCTGACTTAAACCTCTCAAATTCCCACCAGCCTGAAATCTCTCCTTATTTTTATACCTATTTTTATTCTTTTTTCCTTCCCTCATTACTCTTAGGAAAGAAACTCTTGTCCTATCCAAAGAAAACTAGCATTTCCACCTAGGACTTTGATCTCATTCCCTCCAGACTTCTCTATATATACTGGATTATTCTCATTCCTTGTCCTCATCCTTTCCTCTTCTACCTCCATGCATTTGTGCTTTCCACGACTGATAGGAGGAAGAAACTTTTTCCATATGCCCCAGTTTTATAACCCCTCTCTCCCTTCAAGATTTAACCCAAGTGCCAACTTCTCTATAAGTATTTCCTTGAATCATTACCTGCATATGGAGGTGATCCCTCCCTCTTGAAATCTCTATTACCTCTCTCTTTGACACTTCCTACATGCTCATTTCATACAAACTTTATAATTATTCATTTATCTGTCTCCTATCCCTACTAGATTGTGAACCATAGGGTGCTAGAAGCATTATGTCATTTCCATCTAAGCAGCTAGAATAGTGCTTTCTACAAAATATAAATTTGATGTATGTTGCATTGAACTGATTTGTTTCTAATATTGTGTCTGCCAAGTCTTTTTTCTCCAGACCTGTCCTTTCCAAATCTCCAAACATCTTATGGAGATCTCTACCTGTATGTTCCACCAATAATTCAAAATCTACATGCTCAAATTGAAATTAATGTCTCTGACAAATGCTCTTCTTCTGATATTCCACTAATGACAGCATTTGTCACATAAACTACAAACTTCTGACATCTTTGACTCTCTACCCTCATTCCCTATACCTAAATAGTCATGTAGGCTTATCAGTTCTATTTTCGCTTATCATGCTTTTTTTCCATTCCCATTGACACTTTCCAAATTACCTTTCACACAGACTGTTGCAATAACTTCTTAATTAATCCCTCAACCTCTGTCTTCCCTTCTATCTATCCTTACACACCTTTGCCGGATTAATTTTCTATAAATACTGCTCCAACCTTCAATATCTCTGTTTTCTCCCAAACTAATGCACTTTCTTGAATCTGGAATTCCAGGCTCCCCATAATCTGATCCCAATTTACCATTACAGCTTTTATTTCGCATAAATCCTTTTCATGCCTCCTACATTTCAGCCCAAATTAAACTATACACTACTCCCCAAATTCTTAATTTGTACTTAATGAATGTTTGTTGAATTGAATTGTATTACCTGAACCACAGCAAGTCTGGCCCATTCATTTCTGCCATTTTTACTATAAATATTTATCTAATATAACCATTTATCATTTTGTTTTTGTATATCCAATGCTTGCCTTAGTTTCTAGCACAAAGTATGCCCTAATTTAATTGAATCCTGCATCAGTCCAGGGCAAACCTGAGGGAAACTGAAATGCTGATTTTATTTTCATTTGAGGAGAGCTGTATCTCGGACAAGGAAACTTATTTTCTTGATTAGTTCAATTTGAAGTCTCTTCTCATCTCCAGATTCTGCACTCTTTTGTAGTAAATCAGCCACCTACAGAAAAATTCTGTTATACACCTGGGATATATCTCTAGTCATTTAAGGTCAAAGAGAATCCTTTTGAGAATTATCATGCAGAAGAAATCTGCCCATCTAGAAATATGGATAGGATTTTGTGCCTCAGCAGTAAACCTTGTTTAGCTGATATTCTGTGAACTGGAAATTTGTTTTAACTAGCACATAACCACATCCAAAGTGTGTTTTGAATCACCAGATAGCAATTATATTCATTGTTGTTTAAGTTTCAGTGGATTTTCCTAGAACCTGATTCTTTAAATGTCAATAATCTGTGTATTGTAACCCTTAACTACTATATTTCAGTAACTAAATCATACCATTCTTCAAGTGCTAGTAGATAATTTACTGTCTTAAAATTCTGAAATGTTTTTAAGTAGTAACATTTTTAGCTTTAATTTTTTTTCGGTTCTAAAGGATTTTTTTTTCTTTTCTGCCTTCCAACATAAAAGAAGGGAAAAAAAGAAATATAAAACCCTTGGGATATATAAGCATAGACAAGGAAAACAAATTCTCATAAAAATGTATGTCTCATCTTTCATATTTAGTTCATGAGGTTTGAGTTATGAGGTAGGCAGCATTTTTCATACTCAGTCTCCTTGAATCAAGATTAATCATTGCATCAACCAGAGTTCTTAAGTCAATTACAATTGTTTGTTTTTACAGTATTAATGTTATGGTGTAAGTTGTTCTCCTGGTTCTGCTCACTTCACTCTGTATCAGTTCATACAACTCTTCTCAGGTCTCTCTGAAGCTATCTCTTTCTTCATTTCTGACATTACAATATTATTCCATTACATTCACATAATTTTTTAGCCTTACTCTAATCGAGAGGTACCTCCTTAGTTTCCAGTCCTTTGCTGCTATGAAAAGGTCTGCTATAAACATCTTTCATAAAAATGTTTTATGTTTGCTCATTTCCTTCTGTGCTTCCATCATGCCCATAAGTCTATACTGTCTGGTTTTATATATTTACCTTCATTTTCTTTATTTTTACCTTCTATTTACATATGCCCACCACTCCTGGATATTGTTTTTTCTCTAATATTTGCATTGGAGAATAGTTTCTTTACTTTAATCTCTTGATTTTTTTTCATAGTTTTATTGCTTGGCCTATCTACCATCAGGTTTATTTGTTTTTGTTTTTGTTTTTTTCAATTTAACGGTGGCAAATTGTATGACAGAAGTTTATATTTTGTAGCCTTTGGGGAACCCATTTTATTATCATCGTCAGTTTCCTTGTCAAAACATTAGTAAGTAATATCCTTACTTCATATGATAATGGTTTCATTGTTTAAATACATAAAGTAAATAGACATGCCTCTTGCCCAAGAGGTACAATAAATTGAAAGACCTGGATTCAAGTTTTGGTTTTATCACATGGTACTCTCTGAGCCTGAGTTTCATCTACAAAATGGTAGTGCATGGTAATATTTGTACAACCATCCTCACAGGACTATTGTATACAAAAGAACTGTATAGAAGTTAAAGTATCATATAAATGACATCTAGCCTTACCCCAAAGAGCACCATTGTAGATAGCATATAAAAGATATAAACATACAGCAAAAATTAAGTTCATTTTCTGGAGTGGCAAATTATGGGAGCTATATGAGTCAGATATACAAGTCACACCTGGGAGTGGCCACGAAAAATTCCCATCTATTGTAATTAGAAAAAATAATTAAAATTCTGTTTTCCCCTCCCTTTTCCCTCCAAGCAAAAGTTCAGATATGAACCTCTTACCTTTAGTTAATCTAAGACTGAAAGGATCCTTAGAAAATAGGGGAAGAGAAGGTGGGGAGAAGAGGCTATTTTCTTCCTTCTACTCAAAATAATAGAGTGGGATGAGCCAGCAGGCAAGGCTTCTCTCCATGCACTGACATGAGGGGCAGGGAGTCACTCCATCCTCCCTGCTGGCCATTTACAGTTCTTGTGCCTCAAATTCCTCTACTACCCTATGTTCCCTCAGACATTAAAAGGGAAAGTAGTACTGAGAAAGGACAGGGGAATGGTACCAGGATAGGTAAAGTATGAGAAAAGGCAACCCCCATTCTGATGTTACTGCATTTAACCCCTTGTCTTGTGAGGTTTGGGGAAGAAGGTATTCCCAGGGAGTGAGAGAAGGCATGAATCACTGGGTTACCAGTGGTGGAGGTGAGATGAGGGGAAAGAATTCAGTTAGAGTCACTTCAAGGTCTTGAACACTACCTTCTTTGGGGAAGTGAAGAGGCTTCTCTTTACAGGTGCTGCCAGTAGGCTAGGTCTACTGCCCATGCCTGACTCACAGAAATGGGAATTCTTTAGGGAGTGCTCACACTTTCTGCCCTACAAAGGGAATGAAGACTTCCAGAGATTGAAATCTAAGGAAGAGTGCCTCCTACAATATCTTTCTATGGATGCTTCTGCCTCTCCCATCTGAGGGAGCTTTTCTTTGCCTCAGCTTTACATACTGCCAGACTTCTCAGACTTTTCTATGGATAGAACTCCAGTGTGGGGAAGATGGTGCTGAACATGAAACAAAGAGCCTGGTGATTACTTTAGGAGATATTAGAGGAACCATAAACATCTACTAAAGTTCTCAATTGTGAGATAGTTGAAGAAAAAAGAAAAGGAAGATGGTAAGTCAGGTGCTGAATTCCTTAAGAAAGGAAAGAGACAGGAAGACCTGGTCTCATTTCCCACTTTAGGAACTATGGCTGAGTCACCACAAACAAGTCACTTGATCATACATTTTTCTTCTGCAAAATAGGGATGATAATATCTGTACCATTTACTAATACCAGTAACATTTACCTCAAGTGTTATAAAGATCAAATGAGATCATTGAGTAAAGCAGTGGGGTCAAACTCACATAGAAATGGAGCCCCTTAACCATCCATAAGGATCCCTGTTAGTTTCCTATCAACTTAGAAAATCACAGATTACAATTATCTGTTTTACTGTATTTTTATTTATTTTGTTAACTATTCCCCAATTATATTTTAATCTGCTTCTGGCCTTACCCAGGAGTGTGGCAACCCGCATGTTTGACACCTCTGATGTAAAGTGCTTTACAAACCACAAAGCTACATAAATGTCAGCTATTACATTATTGATTGTATGTGGTGATAATATAGATACATTGAGTAAACCCCATGAAGTAGTTAAGGAGTCAATTTGTGGTATCATTGATGTAGGCAACTTTAGAATGGAAAAACTCTACCAATACAAGTTAGCGCCTTTTGTGTAACTTAGGAATGTCTTAGAGAGTGATATGTGTATATATATTTATTTATACATAGATATATGTGTGTATGTGTCTGTGTATATATAGATATATATACATACACTCAAAACAAAGTCAAGTGCAAGTCATGTCATCATTTCTCTGATGGCATGGTCTTCTTCAGCAATGAAGGATGAACACAATAACAATATATACTGTTATATATTGTAATATATATTACATATGTATTTTGTAATTTGTATTACATAGTCATGTAGTGGAAACTTTTTCAAAGTTCTCTGTTTTCTTAAGCATCACTATTTAGTCTGGTTCTATGCCTCACCCACCTCCTACAGACTTCTTTTGCTGACCAGTTCTGACAACTATAAATTTGATGGATTTCTGTTTTTTATTTTTAACAAAAATAGAAATATTTCCATTTAGTGATAAAAATAAGAGGAAGCACGAATTAGTGGACAGGAAGATGGTGTCCAATTTAGGCAGACCTGTGTTCAGGTTCTGATCCTGATATACACACTGGCACTGTGACCTGGAAAAAGTCACTGAATTTCTCCATCCTCAAATTTCCAATACTATTAACTTCACAATGGGTAAGCTAGATGCAGAAAGGTGGCACAGTAAATGGAGCTCTGGACCTAGTAGGAAGACCTGAGTTCAAATGTTATCTCAGATATTTATTAGCTCTGTGACCCTGGACAAGTCACTAAATCAGTTGAAAACATTTTTTTTAGTGCCTACTATGTACCAGGTAGTGTGCAAAGCAATGGGGATATACAGAAAGGCAAAAGATAGTCCTTATTCTCAAGGAGCTCACTGACTAAGGAGGAAGACAACATGTAGACAACTATGTTCAAAATACTATATACAGGATAAATTGGAAATAGTCAAGAGAGGAACGAAAGACACTGGAGTTAACGGTACCTGGGAAGCTTTGGTATCCTCATCTGTAAAATGACTTGTTGTGAGTATAAAAATAAGATATTTATAAATTGTTTTGCAAACCTATAAAACTATATAAATTCTAGCTATTAATATGCTGAATCTACATTAGTAAAGTGAGTTCCTCATCAGGACTTCTTACACCAATGAAATCAAAGTTCTAATAAAAAAAAGATTTAAACAATTTAAAAGAAAGGGATATATATTTGGAAATGTAGTTGTCACAAAACTAAACAATATCATTTTTTTAAAAATGTTAAGTAAATAACAGTAAACCAGAATTGTATATATGATGCTCTCAAGAGGTTTAATCTGAAATTAAAACTACAAGCACTTTCTCTCTTCTTATACAGTTAACATGTCTTTTTCTTCTAGTTTTGTACTTTACAGAATTTCAGTCTCAGTGCAACACAGCACTTGCTATGGCAGTGCTTGGTAGGTCTTTGCTGCCATCTTATGTTTCGTTGTGTGATTGCTCTTCTTGGTCTATCGATTATGAATCACTAACCTACAGTTACTGATAACCTTCATTCCTTTTTTAGTTGAAGCAAAGTGAAGCAAATGCAGACACCAAGGAAAAGCTTCCTTTGCGCCTGCGTATCTTTGAAAAATTTCCCAATCGACCACAAATGGTGAAAATCTCAAAGCTTCCTTCAGATTTTACAGTTCCTAAAATCAGGTACTTTCTTTATTTGTATTTCTTTGATTTTAGATTTGGTGTTAAGCTTTTTTATCTCAAATTCAGCAATATATTTATCTGTATATATACAGTTCTATACTATGTAATATTGTGCAAAATTATGATGTACATAAATGCATTTTAGTATATAATTGCATAAATGCACATAGACAAATTCCTGAATGTTTGAATTCCTAAATATATATGAAAATATAGATATATACATGTATGTATATATGAAAAGGTACATATATATTCACAACTAAAGAAAAAAGCATTTTTGAAATATATTAAGCATTCTTCCAGTTGCATTTCCCTCCTCAGGTCAATAAGAATACAATTCAAATCCTACCTTAAAAGTTTGCTAATTATGTGAGCCTAAGTCACTTAACCTCTCAGCCTCATTTTTCTCATTTTCAAAATAAGATTAAATGAGATAATATGTGTAAATCAATCTGTAAAACATGAAGTTCAACAGAAGAATTAACTGTCGTTACTTAGCTTTTGCAATGAAAATTCACTTTTGGTCTAGAAAGATCCCCATATAAAAATTGGTACACAAAGTAGATGATGAATTTATATTCCTTGGGCCTATATGAGGGGGCACCTTGATACATTCCAGACAGTAATTGGCTTTTCTCCTGAGCCTTGGTTTTTAGACCACCAAATAAGTAGAAAACTACTTTTGGTGTCAAAAAAAAAAATGTGTATCAGATTTCTCACAACCACTGTCATGAAGTCCTAATCACCTTTTAATCAAAGACCTCCTAGCATCCATGGCCAGGGGGAAAAAACAACTGTAAAGTGAAATCACATTTAAAAGAGAACCAAGATATGATTACTGGAAACAACACAGTGAAAAGAAGACTGGTTTTCCAATCAGAGGACCTGGGTTCATATTTTGCCTCTGAGGCTCACCATCTATGTGACCTTGGCAAGTTATATATTCTTGCTGGATCTGCAAAATAATGGAATTGGATTATACAGCTGCTTAGATTCCTTCCAGCTCTCATTCAATGATCTTCTAAGTTAAAGAAGATGGGGAGGGGGAGTTGAAAGAGAGGTGATTTATTTTTAACTCCTCACTATATTTGACAAGTTTTGATTCCATATTTAAAATTCAAATAAAAATCTATTTATATTCATAATAAACATGCTACCCAAATGAAAATGTGAAGAATAAGATCATTATGGTGCAAATAAATTAGATATTTTAGTGACTATTTATACAGATGAAGTTTGATATATACTTCTCTAAGTGAGAATTAATAAGGCAAATTTTCATTTTTCATGAATATTGCTTACCCATAACATATACATATACTACATATCCTCACTGCTTATACTTTCTGTGATTTAAAGTTGCCAATTTTTTTCATGTTTCTGAACAAAAAGTATCTTGACAATATGTTAAAATTCCTCCTAGTTACTAATTTACCCTTATAAATTCATGTGGCATTTTTCTGCAAGGACTGCATCATTGTATACTTTTAATGAGGCAATATTTATAAAAGGAATTCTTGTATCAGGTGGGAGGTTTGACAGATTGACCCCAACATCTCTCGTAACTCTCAGACTCTGCGAATCTGTAACTATTACCAGAACAGAATTTTTTGAAATGCCTTCCACAGCAGAATATTACTGCAAAAGGAAAAAGAATGTCTGAGATGTTATCAAAGAGAACACTGGCCGAAGAGTAAGTCTTTCAGAATCTCAGCTTCTTGTTTCTTTGCGGTCCATATGGGTCTCCTTTTTCCTCTCCTGCTTTATCTGAACATGTCTTTTCCAGGCATGTCACTCCAGAAAATGGACATTCGTTCCTTCTTTTCATTAAGTGCTTGACATCTCTTTGGTTTGTTTACAAAGGGAAAGCTTTATGAAACAATTCATTGACCGCCAACAGCAAGACACAAGCTGCCTCTTACGACGGCTTCCTTCAGCTTCATCTTCATCCTGTGATCATTCCAAGAGATCAGCAATCGAGGACAACAAATACATTGACCAAAAGGCAAGTAGCATTGTCTCAAATAACCAAATTTGTTTTTAAGTCCACTTGTTGTGCTTTAAGAAAATCGATGCTGTCACTCTGTTTGGCCCCAAGACCCAATTGCGCAGACTCATCGGGAACCATATGAAACAATAATTTAGGTGATATTAAAAAAAAACTCACACGTTGAGCTCAAATTGTGCTTTTCTGTGCTTCTGTTTATGACTAGTGAGAGCAGATTGGAAGAATATTAGGGGCAGAGAATTACTTTTTAAATTTGAGAATATTCCCTTTGCTGTACTCATTTCCTTACAGTTGAAAACGGAATTGAGGAGTGTTCCTGGGAGGCAAAGGAAAGGAGAAATCAATCAAGGGCCACATAGGTATAGAGCTTTTTTTTTTTTTCAGTTAAACAGCAGGTACTTGTTAAGGACTTATGATGGTCTAAGCAATACAAAGGGGAAAAAAGGTAAAAATAACCTCTGTCCTCTAAGAGCTTACATCATAATAGGGGCTGAAAACATGTAAGTCTATATAAGAGATGTACAGAATAGATACAGCGTTTTGTTAAAGGGGAATGCACTAGCAACATGGCAAAGACTTCTGAAGCCAATTAAGCTGAATTTTAACTAAATGTAGGAATTCTAAGAGACTGAGGTGAAGAGGGAGATCATTCCAGACTGAAGACAGGCCAGGTAAAGCCACAGAAATGGAACAAATAAGCTAACATGAATGGATCTTAGGGTTCATGAAAGGGGGTAAAATGTATTAAGACTGGAAAGATAGAAAGGGTCCAGGTTGTTTAGGGCCTTAGATGCCGAACAAAGTTGATACTGGAAGCAATAGGGAGCCATTGGAATTTACTGCATAGATGCGATGTGGTCAGATGTATAGTTCAGGAAAATCACATAGACTGCCATGTGGAGGGTAGGTTTAAGGGAAGCCTTGAGACACAAAGACTAATTGGAAAGTTGTTGTAATAGACAATGAGAAAGGATATGAAGGTCAGAACTGTGGTGGATGGTGAGTGGAGTAAAGGGGAGGAATACAAGAAAAATGAAACATGAGATATTTGGTTTTTACTGTTCCATCGATTTTTAGTTGTGTCCCACTCTTCATGACCCCATTTGGGGTTTTCTTGGTGAAGATAATGAGTGGTTTGTCATTTCCTTCTCCAGCTCATTTTACAGATGAGGAAACTGAGGTAAACAGGGTTAAGTGACCTGCCCAGGATCAACTGAGGCTAACATTGGAACTCAGAAAGATAAGTTTCCCTGATTCCAAACCCAATAGTCTATCCACTGAGCCATATAGCATTGACAGAAGTTAATGCACTCTTGGGCTATGTTTAGAGAGGTCATGTCTTCCAGGTATAAGGAGGTGACAGTTCTTCTTTACTCTACCATGATCAGACTACACCTGGCCATTGTGTTTCAATTTGGGCATCACATTTCAGTAAGGACATTGATTATTAGGGAGAGCAAAGTGTTCCAATGGATACTGGGTCTGGAGTCAGGAAGGCCTGAATTCAAGTCCAGCCTCAGACACTTACTATCTGTGTGATGCTGGGAAAATCACATCACCTCTGTTTGCCTGTGTTGCCTCATCTGCAAAATGGGGGTAATAACAGCAAAACCAACTTCCCAGCGTTATTAGAGGATCCAATAACATAATCATTATAAAGTTCTTAGCACAGTATCAGGCACACAGTAAGTACTGTATAAATGTTAGGTATTGTTATTTTTATTTTCATTATCCAGAAAGTATCCAGATGAGAGAAACCAAAATTAGTAAAAGACTTTCAGGTTTAGGTTGCGTAAAGGTTGATAGAAGGCAGGGAGTGTTTTGTTTGGGGAGAAGAAGATTCAGGAAAGACATGAAAGGGATCTTCAAATATTTGAAAGCCTGTCATGTGGAAGACAAATTAAATTTTGTTCTGTTTGGTCACACGTAAGAGATCTGGAAATAAGAGGAAGAACTTAAAATGAGACAAATTCAGACATAATATAAGGAAAACTTTCCCATCAGTTAGAACTTATTTAAAGTGGAATTTGCTGGTTCATTAGTCATTTGATTTTCATTCATTAGAGGTCTTTAAGCAAAGACTGGATGATAGTTCATCAAGCCTGATGTGGAGGAAATTCTTTTTCAGATAAGGGTTGGACTAAATAACTGCCAGGCCTCCTTCCCAATCTGAATTTCTTTGTTTATGTTCTTCAACTCATCCATTTTTCATACTGAGAAAAGTAATCATAAAACCTGTTCGTCAAATATGGTGTACTTGGCCATTTTTGAAGAGGACTGTAACATTAGGGAAATGATGACAGGACTTAGCAGTTGACTTTGATTTGAGCGAAGGAGGACTTAGCCAGGTCACCAGCCTTACTTTCTCCTCCAGAGCAAAGTCCAGTGGCCCGATATTCATGAGGAAGACTGGAGATGGCCCAGGATGTAATGGGAGACCCTGGCTCTTTTAGGCTAAGGCCTTTTCAGGTTCTCACTTTGAGTGAGGCAATGCTTGTTCATTGAATAGGTGTCTTTAAGAAGTGAGTCAAGGGATGGCCCCTTTAATTAAAAAAAATCAAACTGGGAGGGGAAGACCTTCAGGGTTGCTGGTCAAAAGAGAAATAGTTACTATTGACAGTCACTCTGAGCCAGGAGGACCCAAAATATAGCCACTAAGTGGAGCTTGGGCAGAGACCTATTGTAGTCCAATCTGTGAACTCCAGAGTGAAATGGATTTAAGGTTTGGTCTTTGAGGAAAGTGAAGAAAGACACAGAGACACAGACAGGGGAGGGAGGGAGGGAGAGAATAATGAAAATACACTTTAATTCTACTCTAACATTGAAGAACTATCCACAGGAATGGCTATTCCCTATTGTTTGCCCAGGCATGAGGACTGAACACGTTTCACTCCAGGGAACCTTTCTTCTAATGAGAAAGGGACTAGGATCCCTATCTTCATACTTTTTAACTTGCTAAATGCCCAATCCAGTGCCTAGCAATTTTACATATAATTATTTTACTTTACAATTTTACTTACACCTTTGAATATGGCTAACATCTAGGTATCCCTTTTTCCCTCCCCATCAAAAAATTGGAGTAAGAGATATCCAGTGTACAATATGAATCAGTTATGAGACAGATAATTTATTCCTACATATAAAAGAAATGCTAAGCATTAAAGAGTCACTAGTACAAATTTAACCCTCCCATTCCCCCCAAACAAACTTTAAAAAGAATGAAGAAAATTCAATAACTTCAAACTACTGTTGCAGTCTTCTGTGAGATTGATAATTTAAACCTCATCAGAACATAAAACAGTTAACAAGACTACTGATTAGCCATGTTATATTAGGTTTTACTTTGGTTATTCACTACCCAAAATTGTCTTCTGGTAAAACAACTAGGCTTGGACTGATCCTGTTGATGGTGGACTTCCTCTTCAGTGACAGAATCTTCTCCTCCTGTCACTTATTAGAGACAGGACATCCAGATGGCTCAGTCACTTCCATTCCTAAACATGTGCCCCTTGAGGCTGATATTCAATCACAAGTACAAAGTATGGTGGTGTTCTTCTTCCAGGGGTTTACCATATTGGTGCCAGGCTTAGTGCTGATAGCCATCTAGTTATAGCCATGCTATAATTCCAAATTCCTTACTTCAAAAGATCAACCAAGTCACCACATGGTCAAAAGCAGTCCTCAAAGATCCCGTGCTGTCAGACAAAACTGTGAAGATCAACTCTGTGCCATGCTTTATACATAGCCCCATAGGCCAATCCATTCTTAAGTCCTTAAATCAAGGTCTATTATGAGTTTAAAAATTAGAGGGAAAAAAGACCCAGAGATACAAAACAACTTGATCAAAGCCTGAGAAACCAAATTATTACCTATTTTCTAGTAGAAATCTTTTTAAAGTATTTAGAGCTAAACTGAGACAAAATTTGTGGTAAAAATACTATAATATTTATACTTTCAAACATGATAGAAATCTCCCTCCACCCATTTTCAAGGGAAGCAAACACTCATGAGGCACTGTGACATAAGGGAGAAGTCAATGAATTTATACTTCATGAGACCTGAAAGTTAATTTTGTAATACTTACTAGCTCCACATGTAAATTTTCTCATCAATAAAGAGATAATGATCATTTTCAGGGTTGTTTTGAGGTCCAGGGGAGATACTATATAGAAATAACTGCGCAAACTTCCAAATATTCTACATTGTCTTTATTATTTCTGTCCTTGGAGGTTAGAAAGATTAAATATGATTTCATAAAGAATATACATCAACTTTCAAGGAGTACTTTTTAGGATTTTGGTACTAAAGACGTTTCAATCCACATTGGATTTTGACCACAAGAAATAGTCTTTTTTTTTACCTGTTGTTTCTTGCCCTATGGACCAAGAGGAAGTTAAGACTAAGGACTGAGTTTTTCCGTAGGCTAGAAGTTCCCCACCTCTGGTTTGAATGTACTTTTTAAATAAAAATGTAAACTTTCTTCTGCACAGACATAAAACTTTATTTTAATGGTCATATTTTTACATTCTAGTTTCATCTTTTTAGAAATAATAAAGACTAGCCAGTTAAAATAATTATTATTGAAATATAGAAAGATAGACCAACTAAGTATTTTACTTGTAGGTCCCAAAAATGTTGTTCCACATTATTTAGCTAAAGTATCAGTTTATATTAAACAGCCAAGTATTTGAAAGATCTAGACCCATTTTTTAGATTATGGATTGTTCCTCAACTTCCAAAATGTGTTTCAGAAGCTTATTTACAAGTTATATATATTGAATGTGTACTACATTTTCCTAAATAATCACCATTCTCAAGACAACCCAAAAAGGCCTAGCTAATTATGATGTATATGAACAGGATATTATAAAAACCTAAATACTAATTACAACATTGTTTCTATCAGAAATGAATATGCTACGAACTCAAACTCCTTCCTTCTATAGCCTTAAGAGGAAGGGACTGTCACATCTGCCTCAGCAACTGTAACAATGAAAACCTTGACATGTGAAAGGAAAACTTGAGATGTGTTGATCCCAGGAAGGGAATCCCCAAAGTAAAATTTAAAGCTTATAGCATTATTTAGAATCTGGTGGAAATAGATTTAAGAAGGGACAGCTAGGTGGCACAATAAATAGAGCACTGATCCTGGAGTCAGGAGGACTTGAGTTCAAATGCAGCTTCAAACACTTGGCACTTACTAGCTGTATGACCCTATGCAAGTTGCTTGCCCTGATGAAGGAAGGAAGGAAGGAAGGAAGGAAGGAAGGAAGGAAGGAAGGAAGGAAGGAAGGAAGGAAGGAAGGAAGGAAGGAAGGAAGGAAGGAAGGAAGGAAGGAAGGGGAAGGAGGGAGGGAGGGAGGGAGGGAAGAGGGAAGAAAGGAAGGAAGGAAGGAAGGAAGGAAGGAAGGAAGGAAGGAAGGAAGGAAGGAAGGAAGGAAGGAAGGAGATCTGAGAAGCAATACAGTAAAATGGAGTTCACCTTAGAATAAAGACCAAGGTTCAAATCCCACCTCTGGCAAAGACCAGTTGTGTGACTGTGGCCAAGGCAGTGAATTTCTCAGTGCCCTATCCTTATCAACAGAGTAAGCTCCCTACATCAATAAAATCACAGGACCAATTTAAAAAATGAAAGTAAAACACAGTTTACCTCTTAGTCTCCATTTTTCTGCTTTATCACTAGTTTTCTCATGTCCCAAATCTGAGATGATGGAGACTTTTCCTTGTACTCTGTAGTGTATTCAGGAATATATGGAACAAATAACATCAGTGAAATTAAATGCATTGGTGCTGGGTAAAAAACAGGATCATGAAGTGACAGATGTAAAGCTGTATGGAACCTTAAGAAAAATAAGTGGGATGCAGGTATAAGCCTTTTAGAATTCATGTATTGCATATGTGGAAATCATTTGAAGGGGTTAAAAAATCACAATTACATTCAGTTTTAACTCAGAACTACTGTTGGGACCCTGAATAAATTAATTTGCCAGTGAGAGGCTGAGACATTTCTACTGGCATGCCAAATTCCAATGGCCTTAGGAAGTACCAGTCCATACATTTCAGGTGAAGCATTCTTCACTTTATTAAAATCCCTCAACAGCACTTTTTAGGGCAAAGTAAGCTTTTTTCTTCTCAATGCTTAGGGAGAAGTGAAAAGAAAAGTCTTTGGCCAGTTTATCCATGACACTTAAAGCAGAAGCAAAATAGTTTTCTTCCCTTAATCATTACCCTTAGGTTAGAAAATCATTCCAACTCTGTATGGAAGCAAATAACTTTTTCTCTTGATGGAGAAACCTCAAGTCCTCAAAAATCTGAAGGAAACCAGTGAAAAAAACAAAGTACTGGACAAAAGTGGCAGAAAATGGAGGAAGGAAGCCTACATTAGGGAAGATATTGTCAGAGTAATTACTCTGGCTTTTAGCAGTAACAAGTGGTTGCCATGGCAACTCCACATCCCTGGCAAGCTCTTCTAAAGAAAAAAAAATCCTATCTTGATTACCTTGATCTCACTTTTTAAACACCTGTCTCTCTCTCCCTGAAAACAAAAGATTTACCAGTTTCTAACATTCCAAGATCAAAAGAAATAAGAAGTTATGATTTATAACTTAGGGTGGGGAAGGAAAGAGGGCAGGGAGGAGGAAGAAAAATCAAATCTTGCTTTATTACTTATCACACAACTTTCACTTTCTGTTCACGAAATGTTCTCAAATATTCTCAATGATTAGGATTTACCAAATCAAGACAGAAACATGGGTGGATAAAGCAGGAATTTTCTCTTCTTTATGACTGACACAAGTCAGGTATGTCTTGAGACATACCTTTTATGTAGTGGAAGGCAGACGGTGTTTCTTCTAAGACAGAGACCCTCTCTAAGCCTTTCCATATTTTTAATAGAATCTTTTATGCTGAGACCCAAAGAAATTTAGCCCCTTGTTCCACCCTTATCAATCTAAACATGGAACCCTGTTGAGATTTCCTGTAACCTTTCCAAGCAAATTGGATGTGACCACTTTCAAATCCAGACATTATTTTCAAGGGAAAACTTCCACAGTACTTCTGCATGTGGAGTTTAGAAATGTGGGCACCCTTAACCACACATTCGCTTTTATCATTGTTTCATCTGCCTCAATAGATGTCCAACTTCTGCAGTCACCTCTTTCCATATTGTTGTCTCCATCCCACGTTCCCATCTTACTTTTTTTTGTCCCCTGTCATTTGCCTTAGCTGAGTTAACTGAAAATGTTGTGGCTATGATAGTCTGTGCATCCAGACCAGACGGTCAAATGAATATCTCTGGAAACAAATAAACCACCAAAAGACAGTCTCAGCTTAAGACTGAAGGAGGGTTGTAAGCTGCTTCTGTCAGCCCACCCTGTCAAAAAAAAAAAAAGCTGTTTTTCCCTTTTGTCCAAGGACATTGCAGCTTAGTTTAAACCATATAGTCATTTCTGCCTCATTAATAAAATGACAAGATGTATGAAATCACAGGCTTTATTGAAATTCACATAATTCACATGATTTTTGTTACAGTTAAAGACTGACCCTGTACTGAAGAATATAGCAGATTTATAATCTTTCTTTGTTTGCTATTTATATTTCCATAAGTGTTAAATTCTATAATATAGATCCAAAACTTTGGTAGTTTGAGTTTTAGTCAAGGAAAAAGTCCTTTCCTTGAACAAATGAGCCTTCAGATTATAGGCTAAACAAAATTATAACACATGAATTACTGATTTTTTTTTCCTCTTTGAAGAGAAGAATTGAATTTGTCCCTATGACATTTCTAGGTCTTGGTCTGTGCAGCTTCTTAGTCTATCATAGAAGAAAATTAAGTTATTCAGGAAAGATTTGCTCCCAACAAAGCTCCAGCGATCGCTGTCCAGCACATTGTGCTCCTCTTCGTGATTGCGTCTTGTTTGATTTGTTCTAGTCACTTCCTAGGTATCGTTTGGTAACCTACTTTATAATTTTCAGGGCTCTCCTTTTTTCCACTCTAAAAATTAGTCTGATACCATTTTCTGGGATTATGTATCCTCTAATAACTTAGGAAATAAGTTAGGACTTTTGTAATACTATACATGATGCATCTTTGGAGAAAGGTGGAAAAATCACATCACTCACCACTATATGACATCTCAGAAAGTGACAAGAAGTTACTATGGCAAGGGGATAGGGAAGTGGTATAAATAATATCAAACAATTGATCATGAGACAGTCTTTTCAGCTTGAAAATATTTTTCTGTCTGTCTATGTTTAGTTATAGTAAAAAAAAAAAAGGGAGAGCAAATTTGAGGAGGGAGCTGTTTGTTTTTTACTGGTTTCATTGACATAAGGAGCTCCTGACAGTAAACTCCCTCTACCAATAGTTCATTTCAGAACCTATTTTGAAAATAATGGTGGTAGAGTTCCATGGGGCACTCAGAAAGTAAATGACATACCCACCATCATACAACCAATATACAGCAGAGGAAATATTTGAACTCAGGTCTTCCTGACTATAAGCCCAGCACTCTCTCCACTATTCCATGCTTTCAGTGGCAGCAAATCAGAGGAGAACTCATATTTAGCTTTTATCGTGCTTTTGTATTTACATGAATATATGGATGTGTTTGATCTATGAACTGAGTTGAATAAAATGATGGAGCCCTATTTTGAAGACCTGATTCAAGAGTATCTATAGACCTTTATTTAGTGGAGCAACAAGTTCTTTGCACAAGGCTTTGAAATTTAGCATGTACTGGAAGCATTTATACTACTTAGCCATGAGAGAACTGATAATAGCCTAAAAATATGAAATTATCAAATGGCTTATGCCTCACTGCACTAGGACACCCCATATGATTTTTCTCTCTAAAGGAAAGTATCCCAAGATCTCTCCTTAAAAAGGGCCTTGTATACCAAGGTCTCTTTCCAGCTTCAACTAAATTTAACTTACCTAGCTACCTCAAGCATACTTCATGAAGCTTTTCCTAGGCACTAAGATTGGTAGTTATAACTGTGAGTATTTGAGAAGTTATTTAGTTTCTTCTATACTAAGAAACCATTTCTTGTAACTCAATTCATACTGGGGATATACAAATGTGCTCTTTAAGATGACTGTATGGTTTGCCTGATTTCAAAAATTTAGTAGCAGTATCTGTATGCATAATAAATACAGTTAACGTAAGTAAAGCAAGTACTTGGTAGGTTCTAATCTATGGGTAATTAGGCATCAAGGTAAGATTTTTACTTTAAATGATGTTTTTCATAGATTTAGCTTCCTTAATGTTTTGTTCAAACTAATATTATTTTTTCATATTTTCTGATAAAATAACCATTAGAAAATTGAGTTGTGAATTTCAAAGGCAAGCCAGCCTAAGATTATTTTTTTTAGATAATCCTAAGGGTCTTTAATTGCAATCTGATTGTATTGTCATGTTAACAGTTCTGAGGGAACTTGGTTTATATAAAATAATTGAGTGATAGGCTTTTACTTCATTTTTTGGTTCCTTGAGCATTATGCTCTATCTCCTGACTCCATAAATTTTTACTGGCTATCTCCCATTCCCAATATTCTCTCTGTTTCATCTTTACAGTTCTCTGGCTTCTCTCAAATTTCAATTAAAGTCCTACTTTCTGCAAGAGGCCACTTTGTATTGAATATAGCACTAGTGGCTTCACTCAGTTGATTCTTTCCAATGTATTGATGGATATACATATATACATACACACATATATACACATATATGTATATATGTATATATAAGCACACACATACACATACACACACACACACATGTACTATACTATCCTAAGCACAGTTCAGGAAACTTGTCCTGTGCACTACAATTGGTAGTTAGTAACTTTGAATATTTGAGAAGTAATTTAGTTTCTTCTATACTATGAACCATTTCTTATAACTCAATTCATACTGAGGATATACAAATGTATTCATATATGTATGTGTATACATGTATATATGTATGTGCACATATGATACATTGGAAAGAATCAACTGAGTGAATGTATATGTACATATACACATATATGTATACACATATGTATATGTGTGTATTGTGTATATATATATATATATATCTTGCTTATGCATAGCTGTTTACATGTTGTCCCCTCCATTAGAGTGTGAAGAATTCCTAAAGGGAAGGGATTGTTTTTGACTTTTTATCCCAGGTGCTTAGCACAGTGTCACATATAGCAGGTGTCTAATAAAATGTTAGCTTGACTTACTGTTTTTTCTTCTTAAAAATTTCTATCCTGATTCAGCCTCTAATAAAATTGTATGCATTTAACTTTGGGTTACTTTATAATTTCATTTTTCCGTTAAAATTTATACCAATTTTTCTTTTGTTTAATGCTGAATATAATGCATTTGACATATTTTATTGACTCATTTTTAGCACAGTAATATGAAATAATGGCCTATATCTCTAAAATATCAAGGTGGCAGATAGTCTGGGTATTTCTATATTAAACCTGCATATTAAATCCTAAAATCCTCAGATTACTTTTTTTAAAAAAAAAAGAACCTTATTATTTCCAATTGACATTTTCTCTCAAGTCTCGAGCTTTCTTCACTTATATCAATTAATGATCTCACTTAAAGTTCTGGAGGGAGAGAGAGAGAGACAAAACCAGGATGGTGGGGTAAAGGCAGGGTCTCACCTGACATCTCCCTGATTTCCCTCAAAACAACTTTAAAATAACACCTCAGAGATATTTTTGGAAGTATAGAACCAACAAAAGTATGGGATGAAACAATTTTCCAGCTCAAGACAACTTAAGAAGGGCAGCAGGAAAGATCTGCCCCACTGGGGTGTGAGGAAAGCACCATCCAGCACAAGCTATAGCAAGTGAGCAGTTAGTCTTGGAGAGTGATTTAATTAGAAGTTTCAGCTTCTGAAAATGTCAGTCAGTGATGATAAGGGGGTCAAGCAACTATTCAGAATGGTCACAGAAGACTCTTTGATGGCACAGGATGCAGGACTCTGTTGTATTGCAGGTATCTGTTATATGTCCCAAGTCTCATTCCCAGAGTCAAGAGGAGTACAACACAGAGCAAGAAGAGGAAGAGGAGACACTAGTTATAGTTCCAGGGTAAAAAAGAGTGCCTGTTATAATTCACAGACCAGAGCACTGCCCAGGAGAGCAGTGACCACATTTCTCCTTAGATCATACAACCTTGGAAGAACTGAAAACTTACAGACCGCCAAAACTAGCTTTAAAAATAGCAGCACAAAAGCCCAGAGACATGGAACAGTGTCCTCACCACCATGGGAGCAGAACCCCATGACATAAAATTAAAAGTTAAAAAATAGACTAAAGAATGAACAAAAAGAACATGAGCCACAGAAAATTACTATGGGGACAGGAAAGATTAAAACAAAAACTCAGAAGACAACAAAGTCAAAACAACTACATCCCAGTCTCAAAGAAAAATGTGAATTGTTCTCAGGTCAAAAAAAGAATTTCTGGAAGAGCTCAAAAGGGATGTTAAAAATCAAATAAAAGAGGCAGAGAAAAAAGTGGGAAAATAAATGAAAGTGATGCAAAAAATCATGAAAAAAAATGTGTCAACAGTTTGGTAAAGGAGGCACAGAATTATTAAAGAAAATAACACCTTAAAAAACAGAATAGGCCAAATGATAAAGGATGTACAAAAATTCACTGAAGAAAAGAACTCTTTAAAAAGTAGAATTGGTCAAATGGAATAGGAGGTAAAAAAAGCTCCTGAAGAAAATCATTCCTTAAAAATTAGACTTGGGCAAGTGGAAATGAATGACTCCATGAGATATCAAGAAACAATAAAACAAAATCAAAAAGAAGAAAATGAGAAATATCTCATTGGAAAAACAACTGACCTGGAAATAGATTGAGAGAGATCATTTAAGAATTATTCGACTACTTTGATATCTAGGGTCAAAATAAAAAGATCCTGGATATCATCTTTCAAAAAATTATCAAGGAAAATGGCCCTGATATCCTAGAATCATAGAGTAAAACAAAAAGTGAAAGAATTTAGCGATCACCTCCTGTAAATGTTCCCAAAATGAAAACTCCCAAGAGTATTATAGCCAAATTCCCAGGTCAATGCAAAAAATATTACAAGTAGCCAGAAAGAAACAATTCAAATATGATAGAGTTGCACTCTTCATAAGATAAGATTTAGCAGCTTCCACATTAAAGAATCATATGGTTTTGAAAAATGCTATTCCAAAGGGCAAAAGAGCTAGAGTTTATAACCAAGAATCATTTATATAGTAAAACTGAGTATAGTCGCTCAGAGGAAAGAACATTTAATCAAATAGAGGATTTTCAAATATTCCTGATGAAAAGACCAGGGATAAATAGAAAATTTGACTTTCAAATACAAGATCTATGAGAAACATGAAAAGGAAACAGGAAAGAGAATTATTACAAAGGATTTAATAAGGTTGGACTATTTTAATTCCTACATGAAAATATAAAACTCATAACTCCTATGAACTTTATCAGTAATGGGAGAGCTAGAAGGAGTTGTATAGTTGTGTGGTTTGTCCTTTGTTCTCAAGGAGGAACACAACATCAGGGAGATGATGATATGATTTGCAATTGACTTTGATTTGAGTGAGGGAGGGCTGTGCAAAGTCACCAGTCTCACTTTCTCCTCCAGAGCCATCTGGGTCCAGATATTGATCAGGATGACTGGAGATGGCATAGGATGTAGTGGGAGACCTTGACCCTTTTAAGCAACAGAAGGCACAGGTGCGAATTGACTTTGATGGGATGATATTTTTAAAAACTTAAATTAAGTAGCAAGAAAAGGATGACCATTATGGGATGCTATCTAAAAAAATAAAATTTAGGAGTGAGAAAAAGGGATGCACTGGGATACAGGGAAATGGAGAGAAAAATTGAAGTAAATTATCTCACATATAAGAGTGATAAAAGAACTTTACAGTGAAGAAGAAGATGGGGCTTGGTAGATAATGTTGAACCTTACTTTCATCAATATTGGATCAAAGGGGGGCATAGAAATCTACATTACCCTACAGGGAGGTAGGAAGAGAAAGGGATAAGAGAAGAATGGAACTGATAAAAAGGAAAACTTGAGGGAGATGTAGCTAAGAAGCAAAACACTTTCTTGTTTAATGTCTTTTTATTTTTTATATTTTTATTTGTTTTTAATGTTCTACAATCACTTCCATATAACTTGATTTTCCCCCTCCCTCCCCGTCTTTCTGCTCTCCCTCCTCTCTCCCTCCATGAGATGGCATAAAATTTTACATAGGTTCTATACACACATTCTTATTTAATACATTTTCACCTTAGTCAGGTTGCATGAAAGAATTAAAATGAATGGGAGAAATCATAAAACAAACCAAAACATAATGCAAAAGAAAATGATCTACTACATTCTGAGATTGAATACCATAGTTCTTTCTCTGGATGTGGAAGGCATTTTACCTTAAGAGATCATTGGGAATTTTTTAAGTCCTTGCATTGCAATGTAGTTCTAAGTCTACCGGAAAAAATCCTCACACACTGTGGTTGGTGCTGTGTACAAAGTTCTCCTGGTTCTGCTCCTTTCACTCAGCATCAGTTCATATAAGTCTTTTCAGGCCTCCCTGAAATCTTCCTGTTCATCATTTCTTACAGCACAGTAGTATTCCATTACATTCACATACCACAATTTTATTCAGCCATTCCCCAATTGGTGAGCATCACCTTGATTTCCAGTTTTTTGCCACCACAAAGAGTGCTGCTATAAATATTTTTGTACATGTGGGACCCTTTCCTATTTTTATGATCTCTTGGGAATACAGTCCTAGAAGTGGTATTGCTTTGTCAAAGGGGATGGACATTTTTGTTCCTTTGGGCATAGTTCCAAATGAAGCAAAACACTTTCAAGGAGGGACAGGGTTAAAGGAAAGAAAGAGAAAAGGATAAACACAAAAATACGATGGAGTGAAATACATAGTGAAACTGTGAAAAACTCTACAAAATTTTTTCAGCAGCTTTCTCTGATCATGGCCTCTTTTCTCAAATATATAAAGAACTGAGTCAAATTTACAAGAATACAAGTCATTCCCCAGTTGATAAATGTTCAAGGAAAAGGAACAGGCAGTTTTCAGAAGAAGAAATCAAAGCTATTTATAATCATATTTAAAATGCTCTAAATCACTATTAATTAGAGAAATGAAAATTAAAACAACTCTGAAGTACCACTTCAGACCTATCAGATTGGCCAATATGAGAGAAAAGGAAAATGACAAATATTGGAGGAGATGTGGGCATCATTCATGGAGTCATCAACTGATTCAACCATTCTGGAAAATAATTTGGACCTATACACAAAGGACAATAAAATGACACATACCCTTTGATCCAACAACACCACTACTCTGTCTCTATCCCCAAGAACTCAAAAAAAGAAAAAAGGAAGGAAAAGACATATATGTACAAAAAATATTTATAGCCACTCTATTTGCAAAGAATTGAAAACTGAGGGGATGCTCACCAATGGGGGAGCAATTAAACAAGTGGTGGTGTATGATTGTAATGACATACTGTTGTGCTGTATGAAATGATGGGCAATATGGTTTCGAAAAAAACTTGGAAGACTTGTACAAATGGATGCAAAGAAAAAGCAGGATAACAGTATACGTAGCAACAGCAATATTGTAACAGCAATGATGATAAACTATGAATAACAGTTATTCTTGGCAAAAAAAGATATATATTATATAAGATATGACATCCAAAGGATTTATGATGAAAAAGGCTTTGCACCTGCAGAGAAAGAACTGATAGAGTCTGAATGCAAGTTGAAGCATACTTTTTTCTTTCTTTATTTTTCATATTTTTATCTGTATTATCTTTCATAACATGGCTAATATGGAAATGTTTTTTCATGGCTCCATGTGTATAAGCCATATCAAATTACTTGCCTCCTCAATGAGGGGTGAAGGAAGGGAAGGAGGGAGAAAATTTGGAACTCAATATTTTTCTAAAATGGATGCTAAAAATTGTTTTTATATGTAATTGGAAAAATATTTTTAACAAAGTTCAGTGTGTGTTAATAAAGAAAAACATTAATTCATCAATATGCTGAGGGAATATAATATTGGAGTTAATTTAATTTTCTAATTGAATTTTAATTTAGAAATTTTAATTTTTAATTGAAAAATTTCCATAAATATTGTTTTAATTTATTCTTAAATATAAAAACCTTACCAGTCCATCTTCATGCCTTAGTAAGCATTCTATATTTTATTATGCATCTACATATTAAAATGATGGCAATATCATTTTGATGATACTCTAACACAGTGCTTTTCAAAACTGTGAGTCTCAGCCCTACAGTTTAAGAAGTGCTCATGTTGTTGTGAGTGGAAAAAGTTTAAGAAGCACTGCTCTAGCATCTTTTTCACTGCTTCTTTTCATTGTACTGTACTGGTGCTATAAGCTAAAGCGTTAAATATTTCCAGAATTAATCATATTGTTTGATTTATTGAATGAATGCTAATTCTTAAAGATTAAAGTTGAGGGCAACCAAAAATATATGAATTTAATTAAAAGTTTAAGTTAATAATAATTTTTTATACACTGAATGAATTGATGCCTTTTATAAAACTGCTGAGCTCCCTCGCAGGTTTCAATTGATTCACCTCCATTGGTACATACATTGATCTCACAAGTAAGAAATAAGAGATTCATCATGGATTATTGATGTGCAGTACATGCCAAAAGGAACATAATTATGGACATGACCCACTAATACAAAGAGCATCTGTGATTTCATTAGTGTAAGGAATTCTGATGTGGACATTTTATTCACCAATGCGGACTTGCAATCATATTTGACTTAATAGATAAGTCTAGAAAGTTACCCTGAAGGATATGTTGCCTGAGACTAAGTGACTTGACCAAAGCCACACAGTAACAGTCATTAGAGATGGGACCTGTTCCTTTTTGGTCCTGTTTCCTGAAGTTTCAGGTTTTAGCGAATTTTATTGACTAGAGACCAGAATCCTTGATCCACTTAAACGTTTGCTCTTCATAATAAAACATATGGACACAAATCAGCCTTCCAGCTAACAACGCAGGATAGTACACTCAATCAATATTAACTTGAATGTTTTATTCATTCTACCTTAATGAAACTCTTTTTGTTTCATTCTGTGCATATCACTATAAAATGTTACTGTATAGCAACCTTTCCACCAGTCCAAGGTCTGTCATTCAGTATTGATTTTCAGTTCATAGTTGCATGAAAAATTCAAATATACTCAAGTAAAGTGCCACTTTCTGGTTATATAATTTTTAGTAATTTTATATTCCCAATTGCTATATTTTATGTGGGTGTCTCATTCAATAAAATAGCTCATTATAATAATTGTGCTACACCTTTCTAACAGAAATAACTCTTATCAAACCCTATTCACATGACCATTGTTTTGGTCCTTTGTACTCATGTATTTATTATAACTATTTTTCCACATATTATGAAGCTTTTGATTTTATCAAGAAAGGAAAAAGAAATCAACTAGTGCCCTCTATTTCCCACAGATAGGCAAAAATATGTGCTGTAACACATAAACATTTTTCTTTGATTTTGAAAGAAAGCATGCAATACTCATTTCACTGGGTTTTTAAAATAAATATTAATATATTCAGTAATCTAAAAACCACCAAGACAAAAAAAAATCGTAGTTTCTTATTCTTAAGTATATTTGCTGATATTTACTATTCAATCACTAATCCAATTCAGATTCTCTCTGTTTCAAGTATTAGTCATCAGGAATCCAAGAGTAAAGAGGGACCTCAGAGATCATCTTGTCCAGAATTTGTCCAAAGAAGGAATCTTTAATCACCCGACCCTTCCTTAACAATCTTCAGTAATGAAGAATTTACTTCCCCTACATGAAGCAACCTATTCCATTTTTTAATAATCCTCTTAATAAGGTTTTCCTTATATTTAGCTGAATACTGCTTCCCTGTATATTTAATTCAAACGACAGACTACAACTCATTGTCTTCTCCATAGTTAAGTGAAACAAATCTAATTCATTTCCCACATAATTCTTTAAAACTTTAAGACACTTGAAGTCAATTATCACAAAATCATAAATTCTCAAAAGTAGAAGAGAATTCAAAGGTCATCTAGTCTGACCAATACGTGTTGAGAATCTTTTATGCCAGCTCTTCACTGCTTGAAGACGTCTAGTGATGAGAACATCCAGTACTTCCTGAGGCATCCTATGCTATTTTTATACAACACTGTTGGAAAAAATTTCCACCTTTGCATTCAATTAAAAGCAAACCTTCTGTACTTGCTGTCCAATGTTTCTAATTCTGTTCTCTGCAAAGCAAAACAAACCAATTCTGTTTCATATGACAGCTCTTCAAATGGTTGAAGAAAGCAATTTCATCTTCCTTCTGTCTTATCTTCTCCAGGCTAAACCTCTGTAGTTCCTTCCACCTGTCCTTAGAATGATCATGAGGTTCTTCACCATCCTGGTTGCCATCCTGCCCCATCCAGAGAGTGAAGTGAAAATACCACTGCTCTTGTAGTCTTATAAACTGGGTTTTGATCCCAGCTGTTTCTACCTCATGTGATCATAGGCATCCTCTGTGTATCTGAGTCTTCTAACTTTAAAATGAAGGGATCTGAATTATCTTGGCATGTTTGTCCCCCTCTCTGGACTACCTCTGACTTATCAAAGTCTTTCCTAAAATGTGGCACCCAGAACTGGACACATTATTCTAGATGTCTGACTCCAGAGAATACAGAAAGAATATCACCATTTTTGTAATGGATGCCCTAACATCAATTTAAGTTTTCAAATTTTAAAATTTCACCTCTCTATTTTGATTGGTTGAAATCTTTTGGAGTTCTAACTCTTCCATACAACATATTTGCCAACTCTTTAAGAAATGTATCATCCATAAAGTGGATAAATATACTCCATTTTTCCAAGTCTCTAAGAAATAGTTAAACAGAGCCAATTTCTACTAAAGATAAACTTGTAAAATAGTGTTATCTCGTGAAATTGTTTTTTGTATTGTCAGTCAACACATTCCAAATCCACCAAAACATACTCCCTCAGAAACTTTATCTTTCCATCTGGTCTGCAAGGATATCTTCTAATCTGCTATTTTAGTAACCTTGTCAAAAATAGAAAATGAATTGTGTCTGTCAAGATTTGTTCTTAACATATACATACTGGATTGTAGTAAAGTTTTCTTCTCTCTCTAAGTCCTATACAAGTTTTTCTTTTTGTCATTTTAGAATTTTATCAGGTATTAACATCAAGTTCACTGGCCTATACTCAGCACACTCACCTTCTTCTACTTATTGAAAATGAGCATATTTTACTATAGAAAATCCTTCTCTCTTTTGTCATAAAATATCAAAGATCAGAGAGCCATGGAATCTGAAGGGACTAAGGAGTCATACAGCCTTTCCTTGAAGACCTCTGCCAAGAAGATCCACTACCATTTGGGGAAGCCCATTCAGCTTTAGCATAGTGCCAAATTTTAAGGTTTTCCCAACATCCAATCTATTTGACTCTTTGCAACTTCTACTGGCAACTAGGTGGCACAGTGGATAAAACACCAGGCCTGGAGTCAGGAAGACTCATGTTCTGGTCTCAAACACTTACTGAGCTGTGTGACCCTGGGCTAGTCTCTTAATCCTGTTTACCTCAGTTTTCTCATCGTGAGCTGGAGGAAGAAATGGCAAACCATCTGCCAAGAAAATCCACATGGCATCAAGAAGAATCACACACGACTGAACTGAACAACTCCTACCTAATATTCCTAGGTTTTTTTTTGCTCTGATTCTTATCCACTCCAGACTAGATGTTCCTAATGCTTCTACCTAAACCTCTAGTGGAGATGTCCATCTTGGAGGGGATAAGACTTAGAAAAAAAACTAGAAGCGTAAGCGTATCTGAACATATGATCCACTTGTAAAGATGGACCTCCTTTGTCCTGGAAGTTTTACCTCTCTTAATAGAGTACAGTATTACTTTAGCTTTTTAGAAGAGTTGCTTTATGACACTTTTAACCCAATATATTGAACTTGCAACCTACTAAAACCCCAGGTCTCTTTCAGAATATCTGCTATCTAATCATGCCTCTCCCATATTGTATTTGTGCAATCTAATTTTTTAAACCTGTGTGACACTTTATGTTTACCCCTTTTAAATTTATCATATTTGATCTAACATTGCAGCCTGTCAAGAGTTTTTTGGGTCCTGGCTTTGTCATTCTGTGTCACAATCATCTTTCTACCCCCCAACTTTATGTTATCTGTGGTTGTGGTGAGCCATGACATAAATGTCTTTTGTCCAAGTCTTTAATAAAAGTCATAAATGGAGCAAAAGGTCAAATGTAGATCGCTGCACATTCCCCCAGAGCCTTTGTTCCAAGTTTACTAACCATTAAGTCGGTTGTGAATGCATCTCACTTTGCTATTAACTACTCCATCTCTCTCCATCTTTTCCATAAGAATTGCATAAAAGACGTCATTTCATGATTTAGTAAAATGAGAAAAACAATATCTACAAAATTTCCTTTCCTTCAGATTAGTCACTCTCTCAAGAAAGAAAATAAGGACCAGTTTTATTAACTTATTATTGACATTCATTTTTTAAAAATTTGAATTCCAAATCCTCTTCCTTCCAAGTATTTAATGTTCTTTGTTGTTATTTTAAATGGAGTTTCTCTTTCTACATCTTTCTGCCAGACTTGGTAATACACACGCACACACACACACACACATACATACATATACATATACATATAATTATATATAGAAAGAGAGAGATGATTTATGTGGGTTTGTTTTATATCTGAAACGTTGCTAAAGTTGTTCATTTATTCAGCTAGTTTTTTTTTAGCAGATTCTCTAGGATTCTCTAATATACCTTCATATCATCTGCAAAGAGTGATAGTTTTCTTTCATCTTTGACTATTCCTATTCCTTAAATTTCTTTCTCTCATCTTACTATACAATACTGAGTAAGAATGGTAATAATGGACATCTTTGCTTTACTCATAATTTTATTATGAAGGCTTCTAACTTATCCCCATTACAGATAATACTTCCTATTGATTTTAGGTAGATACTACTCATTGTCAAGGTAGCTCCATTTATTCCTATGTTTTCTAGTGTTTTTAATAGTCATGAGTGTCGTATTTTGTCAAAAAAACTTTTTCTGTATCTATCAAGATAATCAAATGGTTTTTGACGTTTTTGCTATTGATATTGTCTATTATGTTTTTCTTTTAAAGTTTTTCTTTCAAAAAGTTGCCAGAAATCAATATATCAAGTTCACTGACCTAAATTTTCAAAGTTTATTTTCTTTCCATTTTGGAAAAATCTGGGCAATAAATGCACTTTTCTACTCCTGTCTCACGTTTCCCATTCTTCAGTTTCAGATTCTGCTGACAATGATTCAAGAAACAAATCTGCTAGTTTTTTCAATACCTCAGGATGAAGTCAAATCATCTTGGCCTGGCAATTTTAACTTATCAAATGTCAGCTAGGTGCTCTATTACTATTTCTTTCCTTATCTTGGGTATCACTTTCCTACCATCCATTTTTTTCCTTTCTTTTCTAGTCTGGAGTCCAGTGCCATTGCCATTCTCCTTGGCAAAGAGCATTTGATCAAATAAAAATCAAAGTTCAGGGCATCCCCTCTTTGTGTCTAAAAGGGGATAATAATCTCTCAGAATTATGAAATGAGAAAGCATTTGTAAAGTGCTTGGCACAGAGCTTGGCATATAGTACGCACTAAATATTTGTGTGGTTTTTGTTTTTCTCTTTTAGTTCATGCCCAAATGTTTTAATCACACTCTCCTTCCTCTCCATGTCTGTAGATGTTCAAACAAAATCTCGAAGCACAATATTGTCCCATTACCCCTTTCATTTAACTGAAGCCATTAACTCATTAACTGAGTCTCTCTGAAAAAAGCAGACCCCCTCAATTGACATATTTCTTTTGAGTTGCATTCTGCCACACTGTAATGGGATAGATGTTTATTTTCTTTATGTATCTATATATATAGAGAGAGTCACATTTACCTCTTCATGCTAAGATACTTAATTCACTTTATTTCCCTTATTCTGGGCATTGACATACAAATGTCTTAGTTCATAAACATCTTTCCTGGCAGGAAATAAATTATGCAGAGATTACAGAGCTACATAGCTTTTCTCTGCTTCCATTTTCTCTTCCAAGGAAAATGATCCTTAGACTTGGAAAGAAAGCATAAAATGGTCAATAGGGAGTTGAAATCTGAAATTAGAGGGAAGATAAGAAGAAACTCTTGAGTTTGCTCAGAGTATTCAAATCAGCAATACTGAAACAAGCATTCACTAAAAGATTACTTTAGCAATAATCAGCAACTCATTAGCAATTACTAACCTATAGGGCTACTTTCTCATTTCAAGAGAGTTCCCACAAATATGGTCTTTGCATATATTAAGGGAATTCTTGGGGAAAACCTAAGAAAGGAAGAGGAAGATTTTCACAGTTGATTGCCTATAGTACACCGGATCTTTACAATTACACAATTGGCTAAAATGTGTAGAACTGCTACTACATTTGTTATTTGTTGACAACAGATAAACATTTGACTTGGCAGAGCAAAACTCAGCTATAAAGATTCTTCTCTGACAAGTTGTCATCCATGCATATATTAAGATCATGCAGAATTCCTTGATAAACGCAAACCTCATTTGCTAGATAACTCTCTCTCAATTATTTTGTAATGATTTGATATACATTTTATATTTATTTTTGTGTGCTTGTATGCTGTTTTCTCTGTTGCATTCCCAGCATCTAGCATTGTGACACCTAGCAAGCCTTTAGTGCTTACTGTTTGGTTAATTGAACAACACTCTGAAATCAAAGAATAAAATAGGACTACATATGCTTGGTTGCCAAAGGTGTTTGTCAGCATTCTTGAAGATACTTGCACAAAGCACAGTTGGAAAAATTCCCAATAATAAATTATCCTAGATCTTTCTATGTGCAGTTGACATTGCCTTCATTGCATCAAATAATACAGGGCCTCTAATAAAATCCATCCATGATCAGCCAACAAATTCAATTTAATAATATATACAATAAAAATTAAGTAAATTAAGAATGTAATTTGTCAAGATTATGATATATGATCGGTCAGATAACCCATATATCTTGGACAAATACCACAGATGATCTAGGCCCAGAATTGATCAAGAAAAAGAAAGTAAAATGAGAATTTCCAGTAGAATATAAGTTCCTTGAGGGCAGAAAGTAAGTAGGTACTCAGTGAATCTCTGTTGTTATTTTCAGTCATGTTCAATTCTTCATGACCCCATTTGGGGTTTTCTTGGCAAAGATACTATAGTGGTTTGCCATTTCCTTCTTCAGCTCCTTTGACAAATGAGGAAACTGAGGCAAATAGAGAGAAGTGACTTGCCCAGGGACACATAGCTAGTAAGTGTCTGAGGCCAGATTTGAACTCAGAAAGATGAGTCTTCCTGACTCTAGGCCCAGTTCTCTATCCACAGCCACCTAGCTGCTGGTTCTTTATTGAACTGAATTCAATGTGACTACTTAGCTACTGTCAATAAACTTTTAAAAATCATAGAGAATAAAAAACATGCTACAAACTTGTACAATGACAAGTACTGTAATGGTATTCAAAACAAAGGGTAACATTTTTAAACTTTGTACTAGTGAGCTTGATTTGAACTCGTGATAAAATTTTAGAATTTATTATTACAGAGAGAGCTAACTAAAGCTTGAATGAATTAAGAAAAAACAAATTGTCCCAGACTAATGACATTTCCTTTTAGAACAGGACAACTAGACCATTATTCTGGAAGAGGCTTTAGATATGTACCTGAATTTAAGCAAGTTACTTGACAAAGACAAATGTAGCCCGGGTTCCCCTTACTGTTTGCTCTGCTTCAGAAACTCCCACATTCAGGGTATTTGGGGGATAGTCATCTATTCCAAGTAACACCTCTAATCTTCCTCTCTTCCCTATTTATCTCCTTGTATCAGACCAAGCAAGATGACACATTAATTCAAAACACAAGACATTCAATTAATAAGAAGTAGAAAATATCTTCCATATCCAAAGAGGCACAGTATCCCACAGATCACCATGTTGTAGGGGGAAGAGAGAGCTCTCTTTAGGCAACTCAAACTTTTGTGGTTGCAACCCAGCTGGAACGATTTTCAGAACTCTGTTACTCAGTCTCCTAACAATTCACTGTGTCTCAATGATGTCCACTTCTCTTTCAAAGATGCCACTTGCTTCTGTTCCATTGAGCTGCTGACATTTGATCCTGGGCTGTTTCTCTGCTATTTGATGAACCACTACCATTTGCTGGAGTTCTCTTGAGCTGTTGGTGTTTCTTTTTCCTCAAAGGCAATTTTTATCTCTCTTTTGTGAACTTTCCCAAACCTAGAGGCTATTTTATCTCTCTCTTTAGAACCATAGTTACACTCAGCCAGCATAGCAGAGTCCTCCAAGTCAAAGTTTTGCCTTTTGACTATTTTGTTCCTCCTCAGCAGTAACTTCCTCAGTCCTGCATGATATTTAGGTTGGGATGAATAAATTCCCTTAAACTCCTATCAGAGTCCTGGAAGCTAGCATCAGGACCAAGTAAATTACCCCAGAGCTTCATTTACCTTGCTTACCATTCACCTATCATGACAGATATCTTCTTCTTTGGGTAAGACATGACTATCCTTTCTCAAGGTAACATCTCTCAATTGTCCTTATACTTCTATGCAACATAAGAAGCTGTTTCTTCTGAAAAAAGTCCAATCTGACCATCAATTGAGAAAACAGATGATGAAATTTCAGATGATCAAAGTTCTTTTTCAAATGCAAGCTGGTGAAGCTGATGACTTTGGCTGCACCAGGCTAATGGTTGCCCTTATGCAAATTCTAACTTAGATAATAAAATGGAGAGTCTTAGACTAGCTGATGTTACTGTCCACTGGATTCAGATCTTAATGAATTACTCTACTCAAAGAGTGTGTGTTCATCCTTTGTTGCTGAAGAAGACCATGCCATCAGAGAAATGATGACATGATTTGCACTTGACTTTGTTTTGAGTGAGGGAGGGCTGTGCACGTCACCAGCCTCACTTCTCCTCCAGAGCCATCTGAATCCAGTAACCAGATATTCATCAGGATGACTGGAGATGACCCAGGATGAGGCAATTGGGGTTAAGTGACTTGCCCAAGGTCACACAGCTAGTGGGTGTCAAGTGCCTGAGGTGAGATTTGAACTCAGGTCCTCCTGACTTCTGTACTGGTACTCTGTCCACTGCACCACCTAGCTGTAGTCACAAACTGGTCAATATCAAATTAGAGATGAGTCATTAGTGGAGTGCCCCAGAGGGATTCGCTCCTGTCCCTGGTTGATGACGCCAGTGTTTTCATCATGGTCTCACTGAAGGTACTAACAACATGTTCATCAAATGTGAATATCAAAGAAAGTTGGGAGATTTCACTCAAGTCAAATGATAAAGTTAGGATCCAAAAAAAGTCTGGAAACTTAGAATAAGTCAAACTTCATATGATTAGCAGCTAGGTGGCACCATAGATAGAGCACTGGGCATGGAGTCTCAGGTGTGAGATTGTGGGCAAGTCACATAACCTGTCTGCCTTAGTTTCCTCACTTGTAAAAAGTGCCTAATAATAGTATCTTACCTCAAAGGACTATTAATATTTATAAAGCATTTAGCAAAGATAACTGGTTCATGTAAGCATTAATAAATGTCGGTTTCCTTCTTTTCTTTATTCCTTCCTTCCTTCCTTCAAGAGAGATTCAATGAGAGCAAGCTTAACTGTCCTGATGTGCTGTATGGCAGATAAAAGCACCTATATTTAGGAACTCCATCTTCCATGGTGCCTAGGGCTTGATGCAAACTGAAATACAATACAAGAGGTTCCCAACTGATAATGAATAAACAACTGAGATTATACTTATCCAATAAATCCCACATTGAGCCAAGTAGTTCCTATGAATCCTGAGTTGAGTGAAATATGGACATGAGAAGTTAATGTAGATTTCTATGGTTATTTTCAAGACTTAACTATATGATCTAAGATTTATGGGTTAGAAACCTAACCATAATGGATTTCCCCCTGAGATTTTACAAAATTGTGAGTTCAATTTGAATCAGTAGTGTGACATGTGGCCAAAAAAGGCTAACAAAATCTTAGGCTACATTAAGTTAGAAAAATGGTCAAGGTTCATATTTGTTGGTTATCAAAATCTTAAATAAATACTTAACATATTCAGATTTCAGCTCTTTAAAATTGCAAAAATGAAGTAACTTCCACATTAATTACTATGTCCAATAGAATACAATTGCCCTTCTGCATCCTAAAGCTAAAACAGTCTTTATCTATGTACAAACCTATGCCAATAATGTAGAGTTAAAATTCTTTCAGCATTATCATGATTTTCAAATACATGTTTAAGAATGAAAAAGTTATATTCAAATACACTTGAGTTGACCCTTTGAGTGCATCAGTTGGCCATTTAAGCAACGTATTTTCTATACATTTAGTTTAAAATAATGAACTGAACATGTGAAGTCATAGAACAAAAAAAAGTTTTTATCTTGTTAATCTATAGCCTGCCTGTATAAAATGCATTCCAATTTTCCATAAAAGTGCTCCTTCTGGGATGCTTTTATACCTTGCATCGATTGGGTTCCATTATAGCTATCTCAGTAATCAGTCTCAGAGTAATCAGCGTTGTCATTCACACAGTATTGTCAGTTTATCTTAAGCTGTTTCTCAAATCAAGCCTTGCATTTTTAAAAATTATGTAGTCATTTCTCTCACCTCTTCAGTGACAAGTAGTATCATTCAGAAGCAGAAGATGGCACTGCAGAGTAGTTAGTACAAACCCAGACTCTCCAGCAGTCTAGAGGACTCTGATATTATTTATGAATATTCATTGCTAAATGATGACTATCAGCTTTTACTAAAGCATTGTGAGAAGCTACTATAATAAATGAGGAAATTGCTGTAATTTGTTGTTGTTCTCTAGAAAAAGACACTATCAGTAAAATTATAATATTTTACCTACCTATTTAAGCATTTGTAACTGCCATTTTCCCTTCTGTTCAAGCTTTTCCCCAGTGCAATCTGTTTAAAGCCCAAGAACATGTGTAACATCAGAAAGTCTTCTATAGAAACATTTATATTGCTGCTACCTTGTAAATATCCATATTTGTACTTACTTGGTGAAATAAGTAACAACAGGAAAATAATGCTAATGTTCTCACAGGTAACTCGTTTTCCCCACTTTTTATCTTTGCAAACAAGGGGAACAGAAAAGAGTAGTATTTTAGCACATGTGGCTTACATAATGTGACAAAAAGCATAACATGTCCTCGGTCCATGGAAAAAAAGGTTTTATCTAACAGGAAGAAAATTGCTATAAGATTCAATAGCTCAATCACTTCCTTGATTGAATTCAGACTGCCACCTTTCAGTAAGGAGAAGGTGACTGAAACATGTCATCGCCCTTTGAGGATGGCTTTGCTTATTTCCCAAGTGTGGATAGAAACACAAATGTACGACTTGTACTCCCAATACGTGTACCTGAAATGTTCCTGTAGTCTTGACTGGCCTTGATTCTGAGTGTGTGTGTGCGTGCATGTGTTTTTAATAATAGATGAACTGCCATGATGACTCTAATGACCATATTCCATCCTGCTCGGTCTTTCCATCATTGACAAAGATTTCAATAATCTAGCAAGATAGAGCGAATATTTCCCTTGATGTCAGGCCAGAGAAGTTAAGCCACCGCTAAAGGTCACCCTTGTTTCCTGTCTCTGAGCCAGTTCCTTCTCTGTGAGAAAACATTGTCCCTAATCCCAGGGTAGTTCCATTTTTTTAAACACCCTTTCTATGGATTCCTGCCAAAGGCTTTTGGAAGTCTAAATAAATTATGTTCTCTGATCCTTTCTTTTCCACAGATTTATTTGTCATACAGTTCTCTAGTGAGGCAATAGGATATACAGGATAGAATAGTAGACTGTGTATGGGGAAAGCCTGCATCTGAATCCCACCTCAGACACTTACTACTTGTGTGACTGTGGACAAGTGACCTTAACCTGGCTCACCTTTAGTTTCCTCATCTGTAAAATGGGAGTGATAATAGCTGTAACATCTCTTTCACAGGGTTATTCCAGAAGTCAAATGAGATAATTTACATGAATGAGATAACGTATTAAAAGTGTTTGCAAACTTTAAAGGCATACTGAGGTGTCAAGTACTGTTCAATTAACAGAATTTTCTACTATCAAAGCTGTTACCATACCCATTATGGGCTGTGTTTTTTATGTTTGTTATTGTTATTCTGTCTTTCCAGTGGCATACAGCTCCTTGCAATCCTATTTGGGGTTTTCTAATCAAAGATAATGGAATGGTTTGCCTTTCTCCTTACAGCTTATTTTATATTTGAGAAATTGAGGCGAATAAGGTGAAGTGACTTACCCAGGGTCACACAGCTAGTAAGTGTCTTAAGCCTGATTTTAACTCAGAAGATGAGTCTTCCAGAATTCAACCACAGGGCTCTATGTACTGTGCCACCTGGCTGCCCTCTTCCATGTTTAATCATCTTTTATCCTAAACTGGTTTTGGTGTCTTTTTTTCACAGGATGTGTTAGAAATAGAGAACTGGAATGAACATGAAAAATCATCTAACCAGACAGATCATATGATCATCATCTAGAGTGCTAAGGAACCTCAATTGTTATCTGCTACAACATTCATATTGTAGATAAGGAAATTGAGGGCCAGACTGTTAAAGACTTGCAAAAAGTGATAGAAGCTGAATTCAACTTCAGGTCCTCGATTCCAAGACTAGAATTTTTTATACTTTACTGTGGTCAAAGATGGCACTATTTTATGTTTCCAGGTGTAGTTGAAAAGACCAACCTGTTACTAGCAATTCTTTCCCAAGTATACCCACATGGTACGGTGGCATTTAAAAATGTTTATGAGATATAATTTCTAGATAATCATTTTATCATTTTATTAATAATGCCAGCATTATAATAATATTACTAATTAATTAATTAAAGGATGGTCATTTGACCATCTCTCTCTTAGGCAAAAGACCATCACCATAGGGCTCAGGGTTTGTATGCCCTTCTGGAAGAGGTATGTTCCCCACAGTGGCATTCAACTCTGTTTGGTTAACAATTTAAAGAGAGTATTACAATGATGGACTGGACTTGAATACATCATTTACTTTTAAGCTCCAGCCTTGGACAATCTATTCAAAGAATTTATCCCCACCCAAAGCTGAGTAGAGTACAATGACTGCCCCACCTGGGTGGGGTCGGGATAGAGGGGAAAGTTATCTCAACTTTCAGGAGCTCAACTTTTTAGCTTCTTAAAATGAAGCTTAAAAAAAGGTGGGAGGGGGAATTGAATCTCGCCAAATAATTTGGGTTTTGTTTTGGTTTTTAGTTTTAGTTTTAGACTTAAGACTGAACCGATGTCCTCCTGATTCCAGAGCCAGTGCCCCTCATTAGCTATTAATAATCATTTTTCTCAGGACTATTGATGGAATGAAACCATCTCTCATAGAGCTTGTTGCAATTTCTTGCATATTCACATTGCTTTTAAAGATTTTCAGCATCTTTGCTCATAAGGAATTATTTCACAAGATAGTTCAGGACTTACTGATATGGTCCTACATATTACCGGAAGCCCTTCCCAGTTCACCTTAATCCTAGTTCCTTTGCTCTTGGATTGTCTCCAACGTATACTGTATAGCTGCTTACATATTTTCTCATTAGACTGCGAGCTCTTTGGGATCAGGGACGTTTCTTTCTTTGTTTTATTTTTCTGATATTTGGATTTCATCATATCCCCCCTGTGCCTAGCAAAAAGGAGGTTTGTTAACTTACTGATTCTGTCTTTACATGCAAATTGTTTCACGTGTGCTAGCATTTAGCAAGGAAAAGGCTTCCAGAAGAAGGCCATCAGCTTCAAATGCTGCAGAGAGGTTGGGGAACAGCAAGATTGAAAAGAAAATCCACACATTTGGCAATTTAGAGGTCATTTTAGGAGGGTTGTTTCAGTTGAATAGTGGAGTTGGAAGTCACGTGATAAAGGGTTCAGAAAAGAGTGAATGTAGGGAAAGTGGAGGCACTTACCATAGAAGGATATTAGGCATGAAAGGGAAGATAACTGTTATTATCATTGTTTAGTCCTTTCAGTCCTGTCTGATGCTTTATAACCCATTTGTGGTTTGTTGGCAAAGATACTGAAGTGGTTTGCCATTTCCTTCTCCAGTTCATTTTACAGATAAGGAAGCAGAGGAAAACAGGGTTAAATGACTTGCCCAGGATAATACTACTAGTAAGTATCTGAGGTCGGATTTGAACTCATAAACATCAGTCTTTCTGATTCTAGGTCCATCACTATCCACCATGACACCTAGTTACCCAAGACACACATTAGTTATTAGGAAAGGTAGGATCAAATGAGAGGATTGTTTTGCTTTGTTTTTCAAGATGAGGGTAAACATGAGAATGTTTGTAGGCAGAGAGGAGAGTTTGAAGATAAGAGGGAGAGAAAGTAGGAGCAATTAAATAGAGAAGTTGGAATGGGATGGCTACCAAAGGTGAATTTAGAGGGGGTAGTTCTGAATGGAAAAGACCCAAGTCTTTGTCTGAGATGAAAGTTAAGAAGATAGTATTCCCGTGCAGGAATTCCTTCTTGGCATTTCATGGGAAATTTACATGTTCTTTCCAAATCCTGAAACCTGAGATAAGATGGTCAAGACATCAGAAAAAAGAAATTATTATAATTTTCATGTTAGAATTCAAGGTTGACAATTAATATAGAAATATTACTGACTCAAAGGAATCTATCAAGGTCAAGCCAAAAGCAAGAGCAGGAAATGTGTGGAGTTGAAAGTCAAGTTAAACATTTTTGGGAACTGGAACAAGAGCAGATAAGAGAAGAGCAGTCACAACCCAGTCAATCTTCCTGGTCATTCTTGCCATGTATAAGTGTGTATTTGTGACGTTGTCTGCTGCTCCCTATTTTCCACCATCTACACTGCTTTTGGACTTCTCTGTAATGCTCCATCCATACCTTTCTTCCCCAAGAGACTAGCCATGGGAAAATCTCAGTGTGCTATAAGATTGAATCTTCTGGTACTCTTATCTTATCAATACGCTCTGTCCTTCTGACTGGACTATTCGACTGGAATTTTCTCCCCATTTCTCACCAGCTAAACTCCTTCTGGCCTCTTATCTTCCTTCCCCCCACCTTTTCCATTAATGATTAGTCTTCCTCACTAAGCACCTTAGAAGCAAGAACTGTCTTTGTTTTAATTTTTATTTGTACCCCCTGAGCTTAGTACAATACCTTTTATATAGTAGACACTTAACAGATGTTTGTTGACAAACTTGCTTACAGTGAATCATTCTTGCAAATAATTAATTAGTAACTTTTTATGCATAATGTACTTTACACAAACCCTATGAGTGTTGTTCCAAGAAATAACAAATTTGGGAATCAAAAATAAGTCCTTACGTTAACTATTTCAATATGTGATTCTGTGTAGCAGTATTAACCTTGCTATGAAATCTGAATGTTACATTTTAAAAGTACTGATCAGTAATGTTCACTGACATTTTCCAGAGCTTGAATATTTGCTATAGACTACAGTTCTTTATAAATACTACTATATAATATTTTTCAAACTCATTTTAGCTATCCATAATAATGAGTAAAGAGAGAATGAAAAAGGTTAGAAATATATTGTCACAATATATCGACTCATAATCATTTCAGTTGTTTTCTGTTATGTCCAGCTCTTCATGACCACATTTGGAATTTTCTTAGGCAAGATACTAGAGTAGTTTGCCATTTTCTTCTCTAGCTCATTTTGCAGATAGGAAAATTAAGGCAAACAGGGTTAAATGATTTCCCCAGAGTGACACATCTAGTAAGTATCTGAGGCCAGATTTGAACTCAGGAAGTTGAGTTTTCCTGACTCCTGGTCCAGCAATCTATCCATTGCACCTAGATGTCCTGTTATTATCATAATAATAAACCACATATTTATTGTTATGTCATTTTTATAGAAAACCTCAGAAACTTCTAATATAATCCCTATCATAGAAAAATGATTCATTGTTATTATGGTCACTCATTATTATTTTAAGACATGTAAATATATTATTGAAATACAGAATAAGTTATTATTTGGGGAATTCCTGAGAATTTCCAGGAATTCTGATTTTTTTTAAATTTCTGAATCCCAAGGATTAACATCTGTAAGAATCTGGAAACACTGGTAGTGGAAGATGCCTGAATGATGTCAACAAGGGGATGCAGACAAGAGGGAGCTCTTAGTGAATGGCCTCAATTTTTGGAGAAGTTTGAGACAAAATTTCTCAGTGACTGGGGTTGTTGCAGTTATGTAAGCCCATGGAAGGCTTGAGGGGATACAAGAAAGATCAGAATAGCTATTGTAGGAGAATGGTAAGTCAGTTAGGAAGGAATAGAATGTTTGCCTTCCTTCAGGGAGTTCTCAGAAGAGTGCATGTGATTCTTGATTTTTCTCCATCCTCATTCAGCAGCATAGAAAGAAGATATTTGGTCCGAGCAGTTTATTATTGGAGAACAATGCCATGATCAGTAACAGGATAATGCATCAAGGGGTCAAGAATGAGAGAGATGTGGAATTGCATTGGTTTAGCAAAGGGTAAAGATAGGAAAGGGAAAAGAATGTAGCCAAACCAGAGCCTTGGAAAGAACCAAGATATGATGGGAATGGTGGCTGAACATAATGGTAAGAGATTATCATCAGTTCAAGAAATTTCAGAGTTCAAAAACGTGGAAGTGAACATTTATTGGTGATGCCAAGATCTAGAACTTGACCATCTTTGTGTGTAATCCAAGGTGGAGCAGAGGAACAGGATGTAAGAGCTAAATAGATTGAGGACATGGGAAGTTAAAGCATTTGAGGAAGCATCGTTATGAATGTTAAAGTCCCTTAGGAGGAGAGCAGGATACAGGGAAGAGGAAAAAAACCTATCACTCAGGCACTGAACTCATTGGGAAAGGAAGGAGCAGAACCTTAGGGTTGATGAATAATAGCCAGCATGATCTCACTGGGTAATATATCTGCATGAATCTCAGGAGAGGTTGCTTACTGCATGTGGTTGATGGAGAATTTGAATGTATTCCATGTTTTCTAATAGGACTGAACAGAGTGCTGGATTTATTATCCATCCTAGGTATCCAATAAATACTTTATTGGTTGGTGATCCAGCAACAACAGAGTTGCTAGTTTCTCTCTTCTAGCATATTCAGTCAATCCCCTACAGCTACTGCATTTAAGATGATTCCCTTCTGCTGAGACACATGCTTCACTTTGTCCTCCTAGCACTCTTTCTGCCCACTCAGTGTTTAATCCCAAACTTGGGCTAATCATACTCCAAGCACTTATCTATCTTACAGTTGCCCATCTTCTTCAAATGACCCCACAGCAAATGAGCTAGGCTATGAGGACTTAGGATTTTAGGCAATTCACAAAATAGCTCTCCAGGGTTATTTTTTCTATCTTCTCAGAATCAATCATAGACTAACTGGTTCATGAGAAACTTTGGAAACTCATCTTCTCTTTTCACAAGAATTTGGACCTAAACAATTTATTCAGATTAATGGTGGTATACCAATCTAGGCTGTAATACAAGGACAGGGAGACATTTTCTATTCTACAGAATGAATACAGCACTGAAGTATGGTTCATATAGATATATCATCTCCATGTATTTATCTCGTGGGTCACAAGAGTGAATATTTTGCAGAACTGTGGACTATTTTTCAATGCCAAGACTCTCAGGCAGCTAAAAATTGCTCCTATTTATTTGAAAGTTCTCAGGGGAAATTTTCTGCTGTTCCCTTCCTAGATGACTGAGAAAAATTGATAGAATCAAAAGGTACAGTCATTCAATATATGGTACAACTAATACTGGTCTTAGATCTGTTTTGAGATCCTTTCATGAAAAGTAACCTTTGTACAAATCTTTAATAATGTTACTTGTACTATTTGCCAATATGGTATGCATTGGGTCTAAAATCACCTTCTTTAAATTTTACAGCTTCGTAAATCTGTTTTCAGCATCAGGGCAAGGAATCTTCTGGAAAAGGAGACAGCAGTCACAAAAATCCTCAGGTAACAACTGTTGATTGCTACATTTTTCCTTTAAAATGGTTATATATCATAAACACATATATTGAGAAGTAGAATATAGCAAGTGTTTATGTATATGTACATATATATCCTGTACACATGATAAGAACTCAATCTATTTCCTGTGTATATTAACGATCTATGAACATTGTACTTATGAGTTTCTGAAAAAAAGTTTTCTTTTTTTTTACTTTTACTTATAAGCAAAATATAAATAATACAATTGTGATCTTTCCTCAAATATTATATAATGAGCTCAGTCAGCCAAAATTGTATAGTTCCTTTTTGTTTCTATGTCTTTAAACCCTATTTAAAGGTTTTAAACACAGAGTAACCCCACAAAATGTTTTCCATAAGAGTTAACCATCTTTACAATTTACCTGCCATTTATTTTGTAGGATTTATGTTATGTCCAGGCATGTGAAAACCATTTATTGATAGAAAAGAAAATAATGAATTTTTATAGTAAACGTGTGATGCTATACGACGTGTTTAATATAATTGAAAAATTACATATCCTAGAATATTCTACTAAATGTTGTAATTTGGTTACAGAATAAAAAATTTTGAAATTTAGTACAGAAATAGAAAAACTAAAACAATCATTTAAAGGTATACATGTGAAAAAGCACATTCCGAAACACTGAAGAATAATCAATTCATATGCATGACTATTATGAAACAAAAAAAATTAATTGTCAGACCTAGATTATGTATTTCAAGCAAGTCTAAATCTTCCTTTCCCTACTGCCTATATTACATTGAGTGTATATAAATGTTAAAGTTTTGGTCATGGTATGATGAAATCTGTTCTCCAAGACTGGAAATTAGACATAAGATGTCTTTGGAGATTACAAAATTAGGGAAATCTTATGGACAGTGAGGAAATTCAGATCCTCCTTCTGTCTTCTTCCCCATTCCGTCTCACCAACCCTCTCTCTACCAGGAGTTACCCTGGCAGAGTTTCCTCCCCCTTGTAGATCTTTACTGTGCCCGAAAGATCAAAAATCAGCCTGACAGCGTGTGATCTTCAGAACTCTGTGCTTACATTCACCTTAAAATTATAGCACCTAGGTATGCTAATCAGCCAGACAATCTTCTGCAAATTTGTTCCACATTCTGACCAAAGAAAGAGACATTTGCAGACAGCTAAGTGTTAGGCCTGAATAGCTTTTGTCAGGTAAAGCATGTGTTTATGGTAATTAACAGCCACCGCCAGCTACAAGAAGAAAGGACAGTATCTCCTGCTTTTTACACTCTTTGATTCCTAGTATGGTTTTCTTCTGCATTATTACCTACCCTAGGCTTTGTAGCAACACACCTGTTGTAAACAAAATCTCACTATCTTTAACCTAAAGATAAAAGAGCTCCCAAACAGATAAAAAACACGCAAATTCCATGTCAATCTCAGATTAAAAGGTCTTGAGATTCCTTACCAAGCCAATGGACAATGTCCTTTTGGGCTTGATAGCTGATGGCATATGTATAAACTAAGTAGGTACCAGTCCCTGAGCAATACGGGTTCAGCATATTGCTGAACTCGTATTGCTCACTGCTGAGGAGAACACTACAACTGAGGAAATTATTTATTTCTTCACAGGATCAGACCAAGGTATAGTAGGGCCTATCCAAAAAAAATGGACTTCCCATTTATGTGTTCCACAACATTTGCATGTTCATCCATTTGTGAATATGATCATCATACGCATTAGCAAAAATTCATTTGCACATATATAGTTAAAAAAATGATAATGAGGTATATCCCTTTCCAATTTTGCATGTGCATAAAATTACCCTTTTCCAACTTAACCCATAAAGGAACAAATTTGTTGTTCTATATTTGGAATAGCAGTCATGGGGCAGTAAGCGACAAATCATGGATTGTACTCAAGAAGGGATTTCAAATTTGGACCATCAGTGTCCTTCATTTGACTTCAGTGTATGAGAAGCTCAGATACTGTCATGGCCAGCTGTCTATGACCTTGGTCTAAGTGCTCCATGAGAAGTGTCTTCCAGCTGACTGTAGTGAGGAAGAGTGGTGAGATTACCCAAATGAAGGGTGAGAGCATTGCTTCTCCATGATGCGATCTCTGCTCGCTCTGGTTATTCTATTAAAGGCATCCCTGGAGGCCTCCCAGGTACTCTTGGTTTTACCTCTCTAGTTGGCCACTTTCTCTCAGAGGGAAATTCATTTCAGTACATCAAGAAGCAAGGTGGATGACAGAGAAAACTGGGGACACAGAAGATTTTACACACAAAAGAAGGAAAAATAATGAGAGCATCTAGTCAGAGAAAGATGTTGCACTGTCATTCACAGGGTTCTGTGGGATATATATATATATATATATATATATATATATATATATATATATATATATGTATATATAAAGGCACATTCCAGCAGGAAAGGAAAGGTATGTCTGTGTATCTTCAAAGGATACTATAACACCCCAGCTTACCCGTGGGCTGTCTTTGTGGAGGCCTGCAGCATAATAGGGCATTCAACTCTGACATCTAAACTATTCAATACTACTAGGCTATGGAATGGCCTGGACAGACATTAACAAACCTAGAATCATTTTCCTAAAGCTGTCTGAACCAAGATGTTTCAACATGAGACCTGAAAACTCACATGTCCTGAACAAAGCATATGTGCATGCGTGCGTGCGCACACACACACACACGCACACACACACACACTCTCCTAAATAAATTATTTGACCTTCTGCAAGAAGTTCACTAGAGCAGAAGTTCAACCAGGGGTGGGGAACCTTCGGCCTCAAGGTCACATGAGGCCCTCTAGGTCCTCAAGTGTAGCCTTTTGACAGAAGCCAATCTTCACAGAATGAATCCCCTTAATAAAAGGATTTGTTTTGTACAACTTGGATTCGGTCAGAAGGTGGTGCCCAAGGAAAAAGCCTTGAGGCTGCAGGTTCCCCACTCCTATATCTAGACCAATCCAGAACCTTCCTTCTACCCCTTACCCATACCTCAAAGGAATCAGAACTCCTAGAAATAGAATATGGAACTTACATAACAAAGCAGGACCCAAGCTCACTTTGGAAAGGGCTTTTTAGAAGTACCTATTACCCCAGATGGGATAAATCCTTCTCCTGGGATGCCAGCACTAGTGGATTGCCTGAGCACAGGAGTTCTAAGTGTATCTGAGTATATATTCCATGTGTACCTTAAGAAATAGCATTGCAAAATTAGAAAAACTACCGAGAACCAGAAACTCTTAGAGAATAGGTGCCTGCTTGTTTTTTGGGTTTTTTAGAGAAGGCTGTTGAAGATTACCACTTTCTTGCTACCTCAATGACGGCCTCTGCGGCCATGAAGTAGAAGTGTGAGTGACTGAAACATAAGCTCCCGTAATTAAATAATTAAGTATGATTAATCATTTCCAGACTATGTCCCTAGTCTAGGCATCTGGATAAAGGTTCCAGTAAAACTCTCATACTATAAAAATATCCTTTTTCTAGGAAACACCAGGTAGTGAAAAAAGGAAAGGAGTAACTTTCAATATGGAATTATCTAAAGAAAATAGGCCTAGGAGAGCTGAGAATTCTACTCATTGTAACTGAATCCATTACTTAAAGTCATGGATTTTAAAAGGATATGATATTGTTATTGTGTCTAAAATACTCTAAATACTACCCAAAGTTGTTTGGCTTTTTTTTTTTTTTGTTAAGTTAGGAAAAGAAAATTATCTTTTTGAGCTTTCAGGACAATTGACCCAAAATATTTCATACCAAAAGATGTGGCTTCTCTGGGGCAAAACTGTGAAGGAGGCAGTTTCTCTCTGATACACCCTCAAGGATTTTCGTTATTTCATATCCTCTTAACACCCCTGATCAAGCCCTGGTGGTCAGGTCTGGTAAAGTTTGTCTCACTAACATACCTCTCTCCCATCATCCCCACATCAGGCCTTACTTACCTCTCATCTTAAATAATAGCCTCCTCACTCCAGCCTCTCCTTTAGTCTTCCACATAACCTAATATGGAATCTGATAAACATATCTGACCTTGTCACTCTCCTGCTCAAAAACTTTCTTTGACTTCCCATTTTGTTCTAAATCAAATATAAGTTGTTTAGCCTTACATTCAAAGCCCTCTGTAATCTGGTTCCAACCTACCATCCAAACCTTATTCCTCATTCCTCTCTTTCCCACACTCTGTATCTGATGCAAACTGAACTCTTAGTCATTCTGCCTATACCTGACGTCTTCACTGATCTCCCTCCAGCTGGAAAAAATATTCACATTCAAATTTCTCGGATTGCTTTGTCAAGCTCTCTCCTTTGCACTTAGCACATTTTGCCCTGAATTATACTTATGCATATTTTTGTAACTACAATATTTGTCAGAGCACCGTAGTGCATATTAAGCAATTCATAGTTTTTTATTGATTTCTTCTGGTTCTTTATCATTGAGCTCCATTTTTGTGTCTCATTTTTGTTCTCAATTGGCTGTCAACTGCTAAGGCATTAATTGGTCTTTAAGATTATCAGAAAATAATCAAATTGTCCCCTCCTGAGAGCATCTCATTTTTAAATGGGATTCAAAGATGGAAAGGTTCTTAAGACTCAAAGGAATGGTACCATATTGATAGAATAACAAGTGGCAAGATTGATATTTGGAAGACAGAGAGATATAACTTCTTACTTCTCCCCATGGGAAAACAAAACAAAACAAACTTGTGAGAAATACTCATAATCAAGCATTTTGGGAACATGTCCAAAAATATGTCTGATCCTGCATATTAAATTCATCACCTTTCTGTCAAGAGGTGGGAGACATTCTGAGGAGGCATTGCACGTGGAGGAGTTGTGTGAAGAGTTGCAAGAGTATGGGTTCTTGCCAGACAGGAGTGATAGTAAGCTGCATCTCTCTTATCATTTGCATGATTCATGAAGGGGGTAGAGAAACAGGATGGACAATGGCATTGTGGCTTTGGAGTCAGGGAGACCTGAATCCAAGTCCTGTCTCTAACTCCTACTAGCTACATGACTATGGACAAGTCAAATACTTTTTTGGAAGTCCAGGCAAATGTAAGACTTTAAGTTCCTACCCACGGGGTTTGCCGATCTATACCAGTTGATTTAGAGAGTATCTGCATTACAATAATCAAATCACAGGTCTAGATTAAAAAAAAAGTAGTCATGGGAGTTGAGTTAGAATACTAATGACCTTTTGCATTAGATATTTGGTGGACCTTAGGATGACATATGTATGGATAGAGACCACTTCCATTTTTCCCTAATAGGTGACTAATAAATCATATGAGTTTCAAACTTTGTTAAAGAATGAAGCTGAACACAACCAAATTTTCATTTAATTTATGAATTTAATTAATTAAAATTAAATTACTTGGAGCAGGGGGTAAGTATATGACCTTCAGCAAGATATTTATTTCAGCTCTCTGGTCTTCAGTTTCATTGTCTGTAAAGTAATGGAGCTGATCTGGAGCAGATGTTCTGAACCTGGGGTCTGTGACTGGCTTTTTTTAATAGTTTGATAACTATATTTCATCATAATTGTTTTCCTCTGTAATCCTATGTGTTTCATGTCAAGTATTTTAAAACATTTTTCTGAGAAGGGGTCCATAGGCTTCACCAAACTGCCAAAGAGATCCAGGCCAGCAAAAAATCTGAGTCTAGAGTTCGAGTCTAGTTCTAGTATTTCCCAAGTTTTTTTCTCATTAATTCATTCTAGTGAAATTCCTGAGCCATGTGGGGGAAGGAAAACTTGTCTTTCTAATACAGCCAACATCATTAATTAGTACGTTACATAACATCCCTGACCCCATAAAGGTAACAAATCATCCAAGGAGAGTGGAAAGCAGCAAGAATGACTTTTTAATGTTAGGTAAAATGCCATATATACTTTTATGTCTATTAAATGTTCCATTTCCAATGTAAGCCATCAGCTTTTCTCTATTATAGGTAATAGTAATCTTCCAAGTCCTGTAAAAGGCGGATAGTTCTACCCACTTTGAGGGTCCAAGTTCCCAAATGCATGTCATTATTTGAAGTGGAACTCATAACATTCTTTGTAATGGAAGGGACCTGCCTCATAAATTGCCACAGACAGGAAATTCAACCCTTTGAAGGAGAAAACTTGTTAGACATGCAATGTACCTCAGTCCAGAATTTGTAAATAGCAGTGAATTCTGTCATTTCTCCGCCTAACCATCTGTGTATTCTACCAATTTATCTTTTCAAGTTAATTCTTATTACTGTCAATGCCAACCCACTGCTGGATAAAGTAAAATCTTTCACTTTTTAATAAGAAAACATCTATGGCATTTTTACAGAGTTAGAGAGGATTGTGTGTCTTGTATATAAGTGTAGGTTTTCACTTGGCACAATCATCTGTCTTGTTTTTGAAGAGTTGTCAGAAGTGTATTGTGAGAGAGATGATATTTTACTGCCAAAATTATAAATCCAAGGGCACTATTAAATTCCCCGGTATTCTGATTTAAAGAGTGTTGCTCGGTTCCTCTAAAGAAAGTGTTCTTCAGGATTCAGTGACCTTTTCAATATATCACACAAAATCACGAACTTGTAACAGTGTGCTTTCAAATCCATCACCAGCCCCCTCGTTTCGCTATAGTGTCGTCAGCTCATCTATCACAGGATGCCAAGCATGGGGCAAATAATGCATTATTGCTCCTATGAAGAAATGGATACATTAATATATGGATGCAAAATAATTAAGAAATGTAAACGTCTTGACAAACTCCACACTGCTTTGTATGTTTTGCCAGAAAGTACCACCATCTAGCTAAGACAGCCTCTGTGTTACTTAGTAATTTTTGCAAAATTCATAATGATACGGTAGTTTCAGTTTGAAAGTCAGTCTTATAATTGATCTCATTTAACTTTGTCCAAATTAAAATATTTCTCTCCAACATTTATATTAAGTCTAAAAGTCTAAGGAATAGGAATTTTACATCAGGGCAGGATTTAAATAACTTTAGCTCAGGTCAGCTTTTTTTTATATACATCATATTGTTAATATAATTATAAGAGGCAGCAGGGCTAGCTGCAAAGTCTGAAAGATGATGGTTGAGACCCACCAGTGACAAAAGCTGATTGTATCATCCTGGGCAATCACTCAAACAACTAAGACTGTAAATTACAGAACAATTAATCTGCAGGATTAGAAGGAATTTCTTCACTGGCTATTCTGTATAGCAATAAAATCCATCACCACCACCACCAACAAAAAAGTATGTATCAAATTATTATGCTTTAGGGTAATTCCTTAAAAAGACAATAGCGATGTTATTTTCCCCAAAGAGTATCTCTGAAACATTGGCTTCCCACGTTAAAAGAAAACAACAACCTGCAATTCCAGTTCCCCAGATTTCAAACTGAGAGCTCTTGGTAGTACCACTGATAATGTGGGTATGTATTGTAGGCAAGAACTGTTTTTTTTTTCATTTTCTGTTCGCATTCTTAATGACCTTGAATGTCATCTTGTGTGTACATATGGCAAATGTTAATTAAAATGTGCCTTACCACATATTGCATTTAATAAGTATTTAGAGGATTGGATTACAAAGAAAAACCCTAGGTAAAGTAACCAATGCTGAAGGAATAGTTGCCTTTATCAACTCCTTAGGCAACTAGTTCAAAACTAGCAACCTATATCTGTGTTTTATGATTTCTATTATGCATGGAATTATGCCAAGGAAATAACTTTTGACAATTGTAGGGGTCATGGAATTCCCCAACCTATTTTATGGAGATAAATACCATGGACAATAGAAGGACCAATGATCCTATCTTGTCACTGCTGACCAAACCCGTTCTTGCCTATGCCCAAGACCTCAAACAGCTGGTACACAATCATTAGTACAAGTCAAGGAAAGTCAACAAACATTTAAGTGCCTACTATATATTTGGTACTGGGCTGCCCAATACTTCTTCAGGAATATTCACCACATAGCGAAACAAAAATACAAATACAAAGGAAAAGTCAGCTAAAAACATTATTCAATTGGAATCTGGCCTGCTGTGCCATGTCTGGTTTCATTTTCTTCTTGTCAACACAATCAACCCCCACATCCATAGTCTAAGAACAAGTGCAGTAACTTCAGCCCAGAGGTCCTGTATCTAACTACTTTTGTCTGCTGACAACATTAATTATAGAAAAGGGGTTGATATACTTGATAGGATTACTGGATTCAGCTGCTACTTTCTTGCTCAGTTGTCTTCCATCCCTGATTGCGATACGATAGAGCAGGTACAATAGTGAAAACCAGTACAGCAGGAATGCAACTAAACTGTTCTTGACATTTCTAAAAGCCCCCAAAATATAAATATAGAAATCCATAGTTGTGATACAGATATATGATACAGATAGATATATCTGTGATGTAGATAGCAAATATATATATATGAACAGATAGCAATATCTACATATATATGTGTCTATCTATACAGAAATGTGTGTGTGTGTGTGTATACACATACATGTGGAAAGAGAGAGAACAATTCAAGAGTAATATATTTCTCTGAAATGTTCTCCTCACTCTTATTGCAACAGTTATTTAAAAGCCTCTCACTCTCAACATCTTTACTGCTAAGAGCCAATGTCCCTTCTTTCTCACTCAACTGTGGCCACCTCAGCCTCTCCTTGTAATTCACCATGATAATAAGTTTCTGCTTTATGCTAAGCACTATGATTTGGAACCCTATGTCTCCTCTTTCTGTTTCCTTGAACTTTTCTCAACTCCATGCTTCTCTCCCTTCCCCACCCACCTCAATTCCATCACCATCTTTTCTTGCAATCCATAGCTATTTCTATTACTCCATTTAATTTAGAGTGATCAAATCCTTGGAGGATAAGTGGAGAAATGAATGCCCCTAATAATATAATTTGACAAAGCTGTGTTATTGTGTGTACTACAATAAAAGTCAATGGGGATAGTTGGCTGGATGTGATAATGACCATGTATTTTTCTGTGCCTAAAGTTTAAAAAGGCATTCTATACAAAACTTATTTCCATGTGAAAAAAGGGAAGAATGTGACAAGGTTCATATCACTAACAGGATAAGCATCTTTAAAATTTTAAATGGAGGAGGCTGAACCAACATGGCAGATTAAGGCAGGGACCCTTCTGAACTCTCCCCCTAACCCCTCCAAATATCTTTCAATAATGACTCTAAACAAATTCTAGAGCTGCAGAACCCACAAAAAGATGGAGTGAAACACTTTTCCAGCCCAAGACAATGTAGAAGTTTGGCAGAAAAGGTCTGTTACACCTGGCTGAGAGAGGAGTTCAGTCTCATTGAAGCTGCACCACTGCAGACCAGGTCCCAGGAAAGTTGGAGTAGGCCTTGAAACAACTGAATCAGCAGCAGCAGTGGCAGCTTCTGGACTTCTCAGCCCATAAATGGTAAGGAGATCAGACAATGGGTCAGAAGTAGATTTACAGGGATGCCTTTGCTGGCACCAGGGGCAGGACTCTGTTGCATTGCCTACACATGGATCTGGGTCACAATCTTTGGCCTTAGTCCCAATATGAGGAGAACTAGAAGAGCAGAGCTTATAGCCACATGGGAGCAGGGACCTGGTCACATTTCCAGTGTGCACTACAGGAGAGTAGTAAATACACCTCTCCTAGGTCATACCACCTTGAAAGAGCCAAAAACTTACAGATCCCCAGAATTATTCTGAAAACAGCTGAACAAAAAACCTGAGGTGTGCGGCAGTGCCCCCTCCACTTGGAACGCAGAACCATGTTTTAGCATAGTATTAAGGGTCAAGAAATAGGCTGGAAAAATGAACAAACCACAGAAGAAATCCTGACCATACAGAGTTTCTATGGTGACAAGAAAGATCAAAGCTCACATTCAGAAGAAGACAGAAAAGTCAAAACTCCTACATCAACAGCCTCCAAGAAAAATATGAATTGGTCTCAGGCCATGGAAAAGTTCAAAAAGGATTCTAAAAATCAAGTAAGAGAGGTAGAGAAAAAAATGGGAAGAGAAATGAGTAATGCAAGAAAATCATGAAAAAAGAGACAACAGCTTGCTAAATGAGGCACAAACAAATACTGAAGAAAGTAACACCTCAAAAAATAAAATAGTGCAAATAGTAAATGAGGCACAAAAAATTCAATGGAGAGAAGAATGCCTTGAAAAGCAGAATTGATCAAATAGAAAAAAATATATACAAAAACTCACTGCAGAGAAGAATGCTTTAAAAAGTAAAATTGGCCAAATAGAAAGGAGATATAAAATCTCACTGAAGAAAATAATTCCTTAAAAGTTAGAATTGGGCAAGTGGAAGCTAATGACTTTATGAGACATCAAGAAGCAATCAAATAAAATCAAAAGAATGAAAAAACAGAAGAAATGTGAAATATCTCATTGGAAAAACAACTGATCTAGAAAATAGATGGAGAATAGATTATTTAAGAATTATTGGACTACATAAAAGTCATGATAAAAAAATAGCCTAGACATCATCCTTAAAGAAATCATCAAGGAATACTGCCTTGATATTCTACAACCAGAAGGTAAAATAAACATTGAAAGAATATACTGATCACCTCCTGAGAGAGATCCCAAAGTGAAAACTCCCAGGAATATTACAGCCAAATTCTAGATTTCCAAGACTCAGAGGTTCCTAAAGGGAGCCATACTGACCTGTGGGGGGTGATGGAATTGGAATGATCCAGGGATGGTAGTAGCCTCAGGTACAACTGGGAGTGGTGGAAGCATAATGAAAGAAAATTTTGAAAAAACATACATGGTTCGACCATACATGTGTAATAGAGTTAAAGCCATAGTGATTAACATTATTTTCCAAATGAACACACAGAATGCAAGTTACAAGTGATCAGTGGTCAAGTCCACCAACAAGTGTTAAGAAGCAAGTGTTGGCAGACAAGTGTGCTGCGCATTGTCAGAAAGTCCAGCATGTATCATCAGAAATATGTGCATGTAATGATTTGTTTACATTACATTGCTATATGGGTACAAGATACAATATTGCATCATCAAAATTTCGATGCAGGAATAAAAGCACCAATTTATAATAAATACTTAAATTTAAGGTGTGTCATTTTTTAAAACATTTTTTGAAAAAAAAAAAACATTAGAGGCTTAAAGAAAGTAGATTTCCAGGGACAGGGGAGGGCTCTGAGTAAATTTTTTTTTAAAAGGGGCAGTAGGGTAAATAAATTTGTTAATTTCTGTCCCAGATCAAGGAGAGACAGTACAGTAAGCAATCAAAAAGAAACAATTTAAATATTATGGAGCGACATTCAGGACAACACAATATTTAGCAGCTTCTACATTAAAGATGAGAAAATTTGGAATATGATATTCAAGAAGGCAAACAAGCTAGGATTATAACTAAGAATCACCTACCTAGAAAAACTGAATAATTCTTCATGGAAAAAAAAAGGAAATTCAATGAAATAGAGGACTTTCAAGCATTTGTGATGAAAAGAACAGAGCTGAATAGAAAATTTGACTTTCAATACAAGATGTAAGAGAAGTATAAAAAGGTCAACAGGAAAGCGAAATCATGAGGTGTTTGATAAAGTTAAAATGTTTATATTCCTTTATAGAAAATTATATTTATAACTCCCAAAATCTTTCTCATTATCAGGACAGTTAGGAGGAATACATATAGGCAGAAAGAAGAGGTGTGAGTTGAATGTGATCCTATGATTATCGAGAAAAATTAAAATAAATTAAGAGATAAGAAAGAAAACATTAGAAAAAGGGAGAGGTACAATAGGATCGATTATCTGACATAAAAGAGACCTAAAAGAGATTTTACAGTGGATGGGCAAAATGGGGGAATGGGGAGAGGAGCATAAAAATTGCACTCTCATTGAAATTGTCTCAGAGAGGGAATAATATACACCCTCAGGTATAGAAATCTATTCTTACTATACAGGAAAGTAGGAAGGGAAGGGGATAAGACAAGGATGGGGAGTTGATAGAAGGGAGGGCATTTGGGAGGAGGTAAAAATTAGAAGCAAAACACTTTTGAGAATGGACAGGGTAAAAAAGAGAGAGCAGGGTAAATGGGGAAATTGGATGGAAGGAAATACATAGTTGGTAATCATTACTGTGTAAAAAATGTACTAAAAGAGAGAAATTTTTAGAAATAAGAGCCATTCCTCAAATGATAAATGTTCAAAGAATATGAAGAGGCAGTTTTCAGATAAAATAATTAAAGCTACTAGTTATGTGAAAAAATGCTCTAAATCACTCTTGATGGCAGAAATGCAAATTAAAACAATTCTGAGCTACTGTAACCTGCCAGATTAGCTAATATGACAGAAAAGGGAAATAACAAATGATGGAGGGGATGTGGGAAAGTTAAAACACTAATGCATTGTTGGTGAAGTTGTATATTGATTCAATCATTCTGGTTATTAATTTGGAACTATGCCCAAAGGGCTACAAAATGATGCATACTCTTTGACCAAGTAATACCACTTCTAGGTCTGTATCCCAAAGAGTTAAATAAACAAAAATAAAAAGAATTTTTTTTGCATGTAACAATATCTATAGTAGCTCTTTTAGTGGTGGCAAAGAATTGGAAATTGAGGGGATAACCATTAACTGGGGAATAACTGAACAAATTCCTGTATATGACCATGATGGAATACTATTGTGCTTTGAAATATGTTCTCAGAAAAACATGTAAAATTTTACATGAACAAAGTGAAATGAGCCAAACCAGGAGAAGTTTGCACATAGTAAACAGCAATATTGTATGATGATCTACTTTGAATAACTTAGCTATTCTCAGCAATACAATGATCCAAGACAGTTTTGGAGGACTGATGATGAAAGATGCTATTCATCTCCAGAGAAAAAACTGGTAGAGCCTGAATGCAGATCAAAGATACTTTTTCTTTACGTCCTTTTTCTTAGGATATTTTTTGTGTGTTTTCTTCGCAGAAAAACTTACATGGAAATGTGTTTTGTATGACCACACACAATTTGCTTGCCTTTCAATGGAGGGGGGGGGAGGGGTAGGAAAATAATTTGGGACTCAAAATTTGAAAAATAATTCAAATTGTTTTTACATGTAATTGGAAAAAATAAAATAGTAAATAAGAAAAAATAGAATAAAGTTTAAAATGGAATACTAGACTACTTCCCTAACTCAGCACTTAACAGGTTTGTGGGTAGGATCCCTAGTAGAATGACTCCTAAAGTCTTCTTACCTCTTCCTTCCAATTAAGCATGACTACTTAAATGATCATAGACCATCAAACTTATCTTATTTTTAAGACTTCTATAGACAGAATTCTGGTATCTTTTCTCGGTACTTAGGGGTGGGGAACCTGTGGCCTCAAGGTCACATGTGGCCCTCTGTGTACTCAAATGCAGCTTTTTGACTGAATCCAGACTTCACAGAACAAATCCCAAAGGATTCTGTAAAAGTCAAAAAGCCACACCTAAGGACCTATAAGGCCACATGTTCCCCACCCTTGATAGATTTTTAAAACATTCCTTCCTAATTAGGAACATTACTTAATGTAAAATTACTATCATACAAGTTTTCTTTTCATCTTCTGCCTAATAATTGCAGGGGAATTCATATACTCTGTAACGGCTCCATGGAGGATTATCAATTTACTCGTAATACAGCCTAATAGTAATGTCATATAGTCCCAATTGTCAACAAAGAAAACATCCTTTACACCTGAACACGCCAGTATTCTTGACCTCCCTCCCTTGCTTGGGAAAGGAGAGGAAAAAAAAAATTGAAAATAAGTAACCAGCTCCATTGGACCAAACCTAGGAAGCTGTTTCTGTCCCACTTTTTTTCCCCCGACTAAGTAGCTATACCTAGAAATCTTCTTCAGCTCTTGAAGTGAGTAATGATTGGGGAAAAGGTCAAAATCTTGAATTCACTTGAGGACTACCTACAATAGCATGCCTCAAAGGTCAAGCTTTCCATGAAAGGGCATGACATATCATGCAAGACAATGAGTGAGTGGATTATAGTTATGAAGAATCATCCATCTAAACTTAGCTGGCCATGAAGATACATTGAGGAAAACACATCTCTATTGGCCTTTTGAATTTAAACCAAAATATTTGTTTTTAAATTCTCTAAGGTTGGAGACTAAATTCTTTACCCAAATACCAACCATAGATGGGGATGATATGAATTTAAAGAGTACTCACAGAATAATTTTGAAGCCTGGTTCCAAACACACAACACACTATCCCCGATATTTAGAATGAACCCCCTCCCCATTTCCATCTTTTATAATCTCTGGTTTGCCTTCTATATAAAAAGGTTACCTTTCATGGATAACTTTCTATACAAAGCCTTTCCTGATTCCCGTAGGTGCTAGTTCACTGCCTCCCAAAACTACCTTATATTCAGTCTATATATTTTACATGTTGCCTTTCCATTAAAATAAAAACCCCTTGATAACAGGGAACATTTTTTTTTCACTTTTGTCGTTATATCTCCCAACCCTTAGTACAGTGTGTAAGTACACAGTAAACACTTAATAAATGTGTGTTATTGAATGGTTGTTTGGTTTCAGGCCAAAATGCATCAGAGGAATCACAAGACTTAAGGATCAGATACTTGGGGAAGAGAAAAGAGGGAAGGAAAAATAAGTCTGAGTGGCAACCAGATCTAAGTAGCTGGCTCAAACAAAATAAGGCATGATCAACCTCTAAACAGCATGTTTTTCAGACCAAAGTACTTAATTAAAAGTAAGGTTCTAGGAGTGGAAGGATGGAGGCAATGTTAGAGATGTCTGCAATAACCAATTTGCTCGTGTGTTTCCTTTGGCATGGGAATAGGCTATAATAAATAATAATAATAATAAGCAATATAGCACTTTAAGATTTGCAAGGCATTTTACATATCCTCTCACTGGATCCTCACAACAAACCTCTGAAGCAAGTGCAATTATTATCCCCATTTTACAAATGAGGAAACTGAGCCAAAGACAGGTTAAATGTTATGTCCAGGGTTACATAGCTAGCAAGTGTCAGAGGTGGAATCCTGTAGGGTTAATGGAATATAAGATCTTCCCTGTCCACTAATAGACCTATGTGACCACGTGTCCCTGTTTCCCCTTGGAACAAGAGCTATATTCCAAGGTCTAAAAGTATACAGGTATTTCAATCACAGTGCTCAGTTCACAGCTGTGACATACTCTGAGTCACACAGAGCCCCCTGGAAGGTACTGAACCAGTTAGATACTAAGTACATAGGCTTTCAAACTTTTTGGCCAATCAGGGGCCACATTTTTGTTATATATTCTGGGAGGTTAGCATTTTGCTTTGGGGCCCAGTCATGGGAGAATTTCCAGATGAGACTCGAGGTAACCACCTGGCTTTGTGAACCTAGATGGTGGTGCTCCCTGGTCTGGTGATGTATCTTTGTTTAGGCAATTGGAGCCCTGTCTGTTGGATTCTTTCTTGGATACCTACTTCTATATCTTTTTCTTTCTGCACTGTTTAATTAAAGTAAAATTATTAACCCCTTTGAAGCTGTCTTTCCTTTAGAAAAGCAGATTAAGGACCTGTGTTAGCAGCCCTCCTGTGAGCTGGGATTTATTGGTCTTACACCTTCACAGCAGCTGTTAGTAGCATTAACGCTACTAATGCTACAGGAAAACTCAAGTTTTCCTACAACCAAGGCAGGAAATTGTCTAAAGTTCTTATGATGTGGGAAGGCCAGTTTGGCTTGAATTTTGCTTTGTCGCAGCCATTTTACCCAGATAAGAATTAAACAGTCACTGGATATGGGGATGAAATGGGGAAAGGGTTGTTAGTCTCTTCCTCATGAAGGCATCTTTACAGGTTGGATCAATTGTCTATTCTGTGCAAGGCATGCCATTATATCTGAAAACTGAAAAGACTCTATTGCCTGTATTTATCCTACAAAATCTTTTTAAATTATGCAGCCCTTCTCATCTCATTTACCTCATTTTCTCATTATTCTCAAATGTAGACCCTACTGCCAGTCAAGATAATATGTTAGCCACTGTCCCACCACAGTTTGCTTGCTTCTGCCTCTATAGTTGTATACATTTTTTTTCTCTAACTGGCATGCCCTTCCCACGCTCTCTGCCAACCCATTTCTCTGCCCTCTTCCAAAATTACATCAAAACTCCCCACTAGAGGAAGCTTTCTATGACTCATCCTGCCTGATCCCATTCAATTCTCTGTGTACTCCAGTTTTATAGTATTAACGTGTTGCTCAGTCCATACATTTTGTATAAATTGTTTCATAAAAGGAATCTCCCATTGTTTCATGTGTTTGCATTCGATCTTCCCAACTAGATAGTCTTTATTCCATAAAAACAGGACTCCAACCTTCTCTGTGGATTTTGTTCTTCACCCAAAGTCCTTTGTCCTTCCCTGGCCACCCCCCCGCCCCGCAAACATACACATACACACACACCAACTTTTACAATATCAAGTACAAGTAAGTTTTCAATAGACCTTATTAATTCATTGGTGAGGAAAACAGGCCTCCTCAAGCTGAAGTGACTGGTAAAGTGCTCATCACATCTGAAAAAGCTTCTACTCACCTCAGACCACTCAAAGGTAACAATAGGTGAGCCTGCATCTCCAGAGTCTGAGTAGCCTATAGAGAAGTCTAGGGAGAAGTATTTAATGGTTATAATAGGAGCATAATTTCTAAGACAGTAGAACCAAACTACTTCCTCTAAGTGGCCAACTGGTATGATTGCTCCCCACAACAATGGGAGACAGGAACCAAGTCTTCAATAGTCCTCTTCTCCTCTGTAGTCTGGACCAAAAGCCCCAGATGTGCCAGCTAATATAAGCTGGAGTAGATAATTACAAATCCGAGGGGGCTTAAGGAAATATATATATATATATATATAAGCATATCTCCAGCAATTTGGCTTTTCCCATTTGGCAAATTTCCTTTTAAAAATTATCCTTTCTTCTCTTAACCAGTTACAATTCAGCATCTTTGGAAGAGGTCAAACCACTTCACTGCTGCATAACGTGCCAGGTACGTCGGGCAAAACGCACCTCCAGTGCTGCCGGATGTGCCAGGTATGTCATGGCATTCCATGGTCCTTCTAGTGGAACCTCAGTAACACTCACCCCCAGCAGCACAAGAGCTGGCTGGAGGGAGGGCTGGCAGCAAAATATGATGATAAATCAACTCAGATGAATGAGGGCATCAACCTCACCTCTCCTTCCAAGGACTTTACCAGTGATAACATTGATTTTTTTTTTTAATATTGCACCAGTTTTGTGAGGACGACACTCTGACAAAGCCATAGGTTCCTTCTTCCAATACCACCCAAAATTTCAACCACACTCCCCAAAGATATGAGAGATAATGCCACATATTAATGAAGTAGATATTTTTCTTGCAATTTTTGGAAATTTCATGGATACCCTCACTTCCTGACCTCTTCAAGTTTTCCATTCCATTTATTATCCATGTAGATAAATTGAGAAACAATTTGAAGGTCAAGAGATAGAGTATATTAATGAGAATTAAGCTTTTTCAGGACATCAGAAACCAAGGAAGGAGGTAAGGGCAAATTGTGCCATTGTATTTATACATATATGATAGATAGAGATACATAGATGGAGAATCAGAAATGTCCAAATGTGGCCAAAGGAAATGATTAAATATATTAAATTGTTTCAGTTGTTCAGTTGTGTCCTACTCTTTATTTCTCTATGTATCATACTATCCCTGGGATAAGGATACTGGAGTGGTTTGCCATTTCCTTCTCCCACATATTAAATCTTAAATTTAATATGTAAACCTATTAAGATAATACTATCTTAACCTTTCTGTGCCTTGACTCAAGGATCACCTATATTAAGCCTTTCCTGATTCTCAGATTCTCTCTGGTTCATTCCCTTCCAAAATACCTTCTAGTCAATCTATTTAATATGTATGTAATGCTACACATGAAATATTGCTACCTATTGAGATGATATATGTCTTATATGTCACTTGCAGAATAAGATAGATTTATCATTTATTTGAATAAGTTCAGCTGTCTCTCTCATTTTATCACATGGGAAGATATGGGAAATTTATATTTGTGTTTTATTTAATGACATTATAATGTTAATTTAAAATCTGTCATTGGCTAAGTTTTTCTGTTTGTTATGTCAATGAGCTTAAATAACTAATCTATTTTGACAGAAAATCTTGACATATAGCTGTTAAGAATATTAAAAAAAAATCTTCTTTTTCAACTAATCCAGCCTTTATTCACTTTGTGGTATGGTGTATTAACTATTCATAGCTCAGGTTGAGCTATTATTAAGAATTAGATGTGAATCCTCCTCAGTTACTTGAAACTAACAAGATAAACTTCTCTGCCTTTTTTCATAGGTGTGTAAAAGACATGATTTTCATGAATTGTTCACTCTTGTGGGGTTTTTGTAACTATACAAGATCAGATTCAAGTGACAAAATGTGTATGTGTGTGTTCTCAGTACATTTTAAGAGCTTTTTTTTTTAAAAAAAAAAGATCATAAATTAAATGTATTGGTAATCTGTTTCATGCAAGGTGGAAAAACAGTTATATGGAAGATTACCCCAGAATAAAAAAGCAATCTTTTCTAGCCATTTAAGAATCAGAGGCATATGCTTAGGAATGAGAAACTTATCCTCATGATATTGACATAGATAAAATGCAAGGTTTTCCCTAATCTCAGCAAGAGGCCATTATGGAAGAAACTAGATGGCAAAGCCTGCTATTGTCTCTCCTTTGGATGATCACACTGACACTTTAATGGAACAGGTAAGACCCATTTCCCAGGAAACATTCATTACATGTTCTTATATAGTTCTACAGTCGTATCTTTGCATAATTGGTGCTGAAATATTTTTCCTTGTCTCTCAAGGTGACTACATTATATTATTTAGCATCTGATAGTACTTAGTATTTATTGCATTGGGCAGGGGGTCCCAATTTGATCAGAACCTCTCAAATTTTATCGCTCTTCAAAGCTGAACTATAGTTCCTTTAGAAAGTTAATGCTATTTGATATATAATGTAATCAAAAATACATTTTTCTGAAATGAATGCTAACTTAAAGGGTAAAAATAACACTGAGGGGGAACATGAAATCACAAACCTCTCTCTTTTGTTACAGATCACAAGCTTTCCTTATTTCTTATTCTAAAATATTAATAAAGAAGATATGAAGATAGAGAACACAGAAACTAAGATCTCTTCTACTGTTTCTATAAACAATAAGCACTGTTTAAAGAAGAATGAAGTTCCTTCATAACCATTACTCTTGAGCCAATTTCTACATTTTTTTGATGTTGAACTATCAAATAAAATACAGAAAATTACTCCTTAAAACATATCTATCCTTTCCCCTTTCCCTCAAAAAAAAATCACATATAGATTTATTTATACATGACTTTCATGGAAGAGATCATGAAAATTCCATTGCATAAAGGTAATGCAGAAATAAAAAGAATCAATCTTTCATGTTTTCCTAACCCAGTGGTTCAGTGAACTTGGCAAGTTACCAGGGATAATATTTTTTCAAGTGGGAATATGTGTTTGGTAAAAAATATCCCTACATTTGAATCATCATCAGGGAGTCTTTGTCTTGTTATGCATTTGGGGGAGGAAGGGTAGAGTGTTCACCCCTGCTGATAAAAAGAAAATGCCTCAGTGTTCCTTGTATGGTACAGTGCTACTCTAAGAAGACAGACTAGAAGATTTGCATGTGCAATATTAGGAAGAAGTTTCTCATGAGCCAAGGAAAATGCTTTATAATATTTTTTACATGAAAGAGCAGCAAAAATACAAATGCAGGATTTCACATAATCAGTAAACATTTATTGAGCACCTACTATGTGTCGGGAACTGTGCTAAGCACTGATGATACAAAAAGAGGCAAAAGATGGAGCCTGCCCTCATGGAGCTCATAATCTAATGGGGAGGCAGTTGGAAGAGACCTTAGAGATCATTTAATCTAGTTCATTTCCTAATGAGGATCATGTCTCCAGCATCACCAACTACTGACCTATCATGCCTGTTCATCATGTCTGTAACCAGCTGATTACATGATGCTGGCTGGGGAGCAGAAAGCCTCTGATAATCATTAAGGACTTCTAACAATTGGTTATGTGCTACAGCTGGAACTCACAAAGCTTCCCAACTCATCCCCCTATTAATTCATCTTTCTTAAATGTCCCTGCCTTCCACCATTTGACAAATTAGCACACTTTGCCATATCAACAAATCACGTCATATAGATCAGATAGATCCCTCAGTGTCACTTTTGCCAAATGACTACTCAATGCCTATGACCCTGTTCCCTCATCCCCTAATAATCTCATATTCATTTCTTCTAAGGCAAGGTTTTTAAATCATTTTGTGGAATAGACTCCTCCCCTTTGGTAGTCTACTGACGCCTAGGAACTCTTCTTAGAATAAAGTATTATAAATGTATAAAATACAGTGGATTGTAAAATAATTCCTTTGAAACACAGTTATCAAATTAATCAAAAAAAAAAAGCAAATTAACAGACTTCCTTAAATCTATCTCCAGATAAGGTTAAGAACCCCTGCTCTAAGATTTTCTTTTTCTTTTTCAGTTCATGAACAACATGCTAACAACCTGCTGATTTGTTTTGCAATCAGGTCTCCTTGTGTACTCTAATTAGGCTTACCCACATGTTTCTATTTTAACTATATATGGCTGTACAGAATTTGTGTCATTGGTGTTATCACTTTTTCTGGGGGGGGGGCGAAACTGTTTTAGATAAACAGACTGATCATTTTAAGTATTATAGATGAAGCATGTGGTTAGAAAAAAATTTGATTTAGTAATGTTATATCCACTAACTCTAGAGTAAAGCTTTGAAGCTATATCTGCCTTTAACTTTGCCTGTTATGTTTCAGTGATCTTTTTTTAAGAAGTATTTTCTAAGTAGCAGTTTGTTAGAAGAACATAATTCCTTTTTCTCAGCTAAGGAATGAAAATTCTGAACTCGTAAAAAAATTGTGCCCCACGGCAATAGGACACATCAGAAGAGATGAAAAATAAGCATAGCTCTAACCACCACCACCCCCACCACAACCACCACCAAAAAGAAAAAAGCAAAAAGACATTCCTACCCCACACTACTTTGCAAAAGTGAGAGATCCTCAGGTGTGGTACAATTCTCATATTTTCAGATTTTTTTTTGGTACATTGGATAGCTTTGCTGCTATCTCCCTTTGTTTCCCTTTAAAGATATCATTTGTTACGTAAGATGGCTTTCTGAGAAAAGAAGGGAGAGGAATACAGAGACAAATTTTGATGATATAAAAAAAAATCAAAAATTTATTTTAAATATCTCTTTAAATAATTGATCCTCCCAAGAAGTATTTCAATACAGCATATAATGATATCCTTTCCTTTTTGCTTTGGCATCTTTTTTGCTAGAGTGTTTAGTAATAACTCTGAGGGACCAACTGAAATGGGACTAACCAGGATAGTTTAGCTAGCTGGAGGCTAGTCATTATTATACCTATAGGCAGGCTAAAGGTTTAATCTAGAGAAGTAGACTAATGAAGGGAGGATTAAACAGTTATGTGTCTATGCAGGCAAGGTCCAGATTCCAGAAGGTCAGTCAACAAGTGTCACTAATAAACAGGAAACATGAAAAGGGAGTTCCATTACTGAGGTAGAGTACTCTCTGTTGTGCTTTATACTGTCTTCTGGGTATGGACAACCCTGAGCCTTCTAGCTGTTGATCACAATCAGAAAGAGCTTCAGGTCAGGGAAAGGAAGAAAAGAGTAGATGTCTTTCTAAGAGATAAAAAGAGGGTTGAGTTTTTTACTTGTTGCAGTAAATTTCTAAGCTAGTTGTTATCAGTTTTTACTATCAGGAGGTATCTCCACAGGTACTGGCTGCCTTATACTTTTTTTCCATGTATGTTAATTTCTATTTCTCTCTAGAAGATAGTACTGAAAGACAGAGAAAAGTGATTAAAAAAATAAAGGGCATTTTAGCCTTTCAGCTTATGACATTTAGATAACTATAACCAAGTCATGTGAAATTCAGGCACTCTGTACCATAAGTCTCAAAAATTGTTGACAAGAACCATTCAGGTTTAACCCCATGTGAATGGTGTCACTGAATGAATTCCACTAGGATGCTTCCAAGTCATCAAAAATGACCCATTTCTTCCCTCTTTACTCTGAAAGAACTGAAGTTGCTCATTTGAAGTTTCTGTGATATTCTCTTTGCCCTGACCAAAATAGTCTATGGTAGCAACCCAATTTTTCAACTGATATTGATAACTTAGCTATAATTTTGAAGCTAAATGTTGCTTTTCTATTATATTGATAACTTAGTTTTAATTCTGATGCTGTGTTGCTTTCCTATTACCACTGCTACATAACCATTGTTTTCTGAAATAAAATTTTGACTTTGATGGAACACTTCTCCCAAATCCCTGCTCATTATTTGTAATAAATGATAATGATGGTTTGTACATTTCTTACAATGATTCCATTATATTATGTAACATGATATGTTGGCTCAGTCATTATTTTAATCATCATTATGTTTATTATCAAGAGCATTCTTATTGGTACCTGGCATAGTGATTCATGTTGGTAAGTTTCTACCCCCTAGGAATTTATTTTCTAAGGCAGACAGCAAACGGCATGAATCAGAGAGAAGCTGGACATATAGTACATCATAAAAAATACACACATAAATAAGGCCAGTACTTAAGGCATCATACGGAGATTTATTGGGTTGAATGAAAAGTAAATCTGAAGAATTACCTCTTATGGAACATAGGACTTTTGAGCTGGGAAGGAATCTTTTAATCTAACTTTGTTAGTCTAACGAAGACCCAGAAAATTTAAGCACCTTGTCCATGATGGCTCATAGGACCAGTTGGACTCAAACTCAGTTTGGCTGACTCCTGGTCCATTGCTCTTGATACACTGCCGTTTTGGGAGTAATTATTACAACTCTTCCATAATTAATTAGAGGAGGCTTCAAGGAAGGGGTGGAATATTCGTTTTCACTTTGAAATCATTTGCATCAAGTCTGTAATTGTATTAACAGCAAATCTGTATTAGCTGAAATTGACACAAGCCTGGCCATGGTTTACATAATGCGATTCCATTAGACCGTATAATAAGGTCCTAGAAAACAGTGGTTTCTGTCATTTGCCTGACTGTATGCAGAAAATTTCAGTTTTCCTAACTTTTTCATTCTAGCCTTGGGCACTGCTCTTGACCATCTTTTCATTTTCATATAATTCTGTTTTCATAAAGTTCTTTCAAGTACAACTAGAAACCTTGAGTCTTCATAATTTCAAGAACCTATTTGTACAGCTCCTTCTCAGTGACCCTTCATTACAAAGCCTCATTTTTCCATATTCAAAGCTGCTTATCATGATTTCCTACAATTAAAGAAAATCATGCAATTCCAGCTTCCTACACTATGCAATTTTTCTCTGTTTTTTGTGGGGATATATTGCTGCTGTTCCCAGCCCCTGGCTCTCATCTCAGTTTTGTTTTGCTGATGTTCTGGGCACTAAGCCTAGCCTTTTCAGTTTTCCTTTCCTATCCTGTTCAGTTTCCCATATTTTTGCATTTGGATAGGTTTCCTAAAAAAGTGATGAGTAATTAGTAACTGTGTATTATTTCTAGTGAAGCCTAAAAATTATGCATTTAACTCTGGCTCTTTCTTTCTCCTTCTAGGGCTTGTACGAGACAACGCATGCTGAGTGGATCATTTGAAGGGCAGCCAGCAAAAGAAAGGTCAATTCTCAGTGTGCAGCACCATATTCGTCAAGAACGCAGGTAAATGCACTAGGCGAAGGGAGGAGGGAGGGAATTTAAAAGGGGAAAAAATTAGAAAGATATTTAATTGAAATAGTTAAATATTATCTACTCTTGGAAAGCAAGAACTAACACAGTAAATTGTATCTATGGATAGTAACGATAATGAGGTTTATTGTCTCATAAAAGAGGAAAAGATTTTTTTTATTCCAAATGTCACTTTCTTCACTCATTAGAGATCTGTCGAAAGAGCTAAAAGATAAATGCATTTTAAAAAGAATTAGAGACAATTGAAGAACATAAGCTTCTGATGTAAAGAGTGAGATTCTAAGCATATTGCGTGTACATACACACATATTAGGAAAGTTGTTTTTTATAATGGGCATCATTTAAAGGTCACAGTTTGATCTTGAAATTTGTCACCAAATGGATTATAATTGTTTCAGGTCACTGAGACATGGTTCTAACAGCCAGCGAATCAGCAGGGGAAAATCTCTTGAAACCTTGACTCAAGATGTAAGTCCTTACATGATGCTTTGGGTTTGGGGAACAAAATTATGACTTTCCATTTAAATGATTGTTTACACAAATTCAGTGTCTAGACTTGCAGAGCATATTTCCAGAGTGCCCTGAGATTCAGTCCCAAATGGAATTCTTGAAAATGACATCATTGTGATATATAATATTATTTGTAGAAGAACCAAAACATGTTCCTTCCATAGTATTATAGTTCAATGGAAACATGCTGTAAATAATGATCATTAGAGAAATATATTTATGGTATAATTAAAGATTTTACAAAGAGGTTTTCTATAATAGGGATAATGAGCAGCATTTACTATTGACATATTGTGTTTAAAATGTTCTGGCTCTGGTAGAGAAGAGATAGTCTCTGCTCTCTAGAAACTTGTGCGCTAAAAAATTAAAGCAACACTTTTAAAAGCTTTAATCTTTTAATACTTGTTAGGTATTCAGCTACACATTTGTTTGATGAAAGCTCCTAGATTATTCCATACTCATTTCTTGCTCAAAGGGGGAATTATTACTTAATAATTACTTAATATTACTGTTATAATTTGATAATTATGTAACTCAGAGGTGTCAAAAATTCAGATTGTGGTCTGTATTACTCCTTAGTGCTACTTGCATGAGGTCAAAATATAATTGAGAAATATTTAACCAAGTAGAAATAAAATAAATAAAACATATATAATATTGCTATGTGGTTTCTCTAAATCAGTATGTAGCCTGCAGGGATCCTTATGTACAATATAGTGGCCTCCAGTTTCCATTTGAGTTTGACACTCCAGGCACAGGGGCTTGAGCACTGGACTTGGAGTCAGGAAGAACTAAGTTCAAATTTGACTTGTCACTTAGTAAGGACCCTCGTGAAGTCATATAACCTCTGCCTGCCTCAGTTTCCTCATCTGTAAAATGCAAGTGATTATAGGATCTCTCTCTCAGAGTTATTGTGAAGATAAAATGAGTTGGAACAATTCAGGGAAATAATCCTGGAGATAGTGAGCTAGGATATAAAAGGACTGGAGTTCTGATGGCTTCATCATCTAAGTTTATTCTAGTTGCTAAATGATCCAGTCAAAATCACAAGTTAGGCAGAGTTCATCTTCAGTGACCCCTGTCTTGCCTTTCTGTCCCTTCCTCCTATCCTTTCATTTCTCACCCCCAGGTACTCAGAGTTCTCTTACTGCCCAGATGACTTCTGGTTTCAAAGGAGAGTGACAATGTGTTAAACTAATTCATGCTAAGTAACTTAGTGTTTTGTCCCTCCTAGGAAAATTTTTTTTAAAAAAAGACCAAATGGAAAGTGTAACATTTAACCCCAAGGAATGACCCTCTAATGATAGTTTTCCAAGTGGTGTGACTCCAGAGTAAAGAAGGTCTTTTGAGGCATGGGGAACTTTTCAGAGTCTTTCACATCCAACATATAGTCAGTAGATATGGCCCTTAGAGGTCCCCTACAGATTTACCTTTCTCTCACCTCCTCCCTCCATTGCCTAATCAAATCATTTCAGAACCTTTCCACATTTCAAAGTGGAAAAAGTTTTCTACTTTCCAAAAGTGGAAAAAAAGTTTCACTTATGTGAATTTTTGGTGTAAAAGTTTATTTTTCCACTTTAGCATAATTTTATATAGCTCCAGTCAGATCTTTTTCAAAGTACATAGCCACCTTTGCTGGCTATTCTGATTCAACAATGAAAAACTGAAGAATTCATTTAGTCAACAGGAATCAATTCAGGGTATACTGTATACTGTGCTACATACTGTATTTAGTACTGGAAGGCACAAAAGTGCACTGGAAGGCACAAAAACCAATTCAAAAAGTTTTCTGACTGACAGAGTACTAGATCCCACAGCTTTCAAAGTAGTATTCAAAACAGCAGAAGATGAGTAAGTGATTTGTCAGCATAAAGGAGAGAGATACATAACTCTGGTAAATTTCTTTGGTGAGGAGAGGTGGGAGAATATATAATTTCTTGCTTCGAGCACAGAGGCTTAAGCCATAGGCAGCCTAAGGAGTTTATCCATTACTGAGAAGCATAGTAGAATCTCTTTGTAGCTTGTTCAACTCCTGAGCCAGAAGATACATGAATATGGCATAATGAGTGTGGAATCAATAGAATGATGCTAGCAAGCAGGGGCTATGGACCCTTAATGGCCACATGAATATTGTGGGACACATGGGAGTTGTGGGTTCTGTGGGCAGAGCTGACCTTTATATTCTGCCAACCCTGAAAAAAATGATGAGCCTGTAATCATGGTAAAGCCTTCATGCTTCCTTACCAGCTAATTCACAGTCATGTCATACAGTTCAAGTATGAGTTCAGAACTCATAACCTATTCGTAGTCACAGATTTCACCATTGAATTATCATTATTCCCCAGGTGACTTTTGGCTTTGCAATTCTTTGGATGAGTATTGGGAAAAATATTATCATGAGAAATTTGCCTAAGGATCAACAGGGACAATATTGATTCAGAGCATTTCATTTCAGATTCACTCACAAAAATTCATTGCTTGAAAAGGCCAAAAGAGAAGATGCCTTTGAACGTGTACTGTGTTTGGTGGTTCAAGTGACCCTATGGTGATGTGGTCAGCTGCAGAATTTAAAGCTCCTGTGTCTTGCTAGATTTCACTATGCTTTTGGGCTAGGACAGACTCATATCAAAAAATAAATATAAGAATAAGATCCATCATATTATGCTGGAAGAATTTCCTGGGATTCATGAGATGTTTGTATTTTGGTCAACTTCTAATTTAAATCTCCATTCTGGGCCCCTGTCCCAATTTAGAGATGGTAAATTAGTAAAAATTTTAAATTTGAATTAATTTTTTCTTTTCCAAATAGCCTACCTAAGTATGGATAATGATAAATATGGGATCACAGAATGTTAGACCCTAACTCTAGGAAGGAACTTAGATGTCATCCTGTCGGACTCCCTCATTTTATGGAAGAGGAACCAGAAGCCCAAAGAGAATAAATCACTTTGCCAAGATGACACGTTAGAACCAGGACTAAAATCTACATCTCCTGATTCCTAGTCAAATGCTTTTCTTCTGATATCATCCTACCTCCATAAAGACTTTATATTAACTTCAAGTTACAATTAAGGAGAGAAATCCCATTAACAGATGATCCCATGTTATATGAAAAATTTAAATGACTTTATTATGATCATGCAAATTAAATTTGTTCCTTTTTTCCCTATATTCTTCTTACATATTTATAGCATTCCAATACAGTGAGATATAGAAATGCACAGAGAGAAGACAGTGAAATCAAAATGATCCAGGAAAAAAAGGAACAAGCAGAAATGAAAAGGTATTGAGTGATATAATGGCCCCTGAGTTACATTTTAGAAAGATGCTTCCTTTGAAAAAATATTTAGCTTTACTTTCTCATGAATCCTTTTTTTCCCAAGGAAAGTACAAGAGGAAGAATTAAGGGAAAACCATCCCTATTTTGACAAGCCCCTTTTCATTGTTGGCCGCGAGCACAGGTTCCGAAATTTTTGCAGAGTGGTGGTCAGAGCACGCTTTAATGCGTAAGTATGTTGGGTTTTGGGTCAGTTCTTTTTACTAAATTCATGAAGTAGGAGTAGAAAGTAAAAGAAATGTATGATTTTAAAGGGTAACAAAAACGTTCTTGGACTATTAATCCAACTGGTCACTTTTCTAGAACAAACTAACCAGGTAGGGTATAACATGTATGTGGCACTCAATTATTGCACAAAAACACTTTGTAATTTTGCTTGTTATTTCAAATAATGACTCAGTGTGTTACAGATCAATGTTATTAGCACCATGATTTATGAGCAGGAAATGGAGTCATAAAGAAATTAAATGATTTGACCAATGCCTTGTAATGAGTGACCAAGAATAGGATTGATCTTTTACACCTTCACTGGAATTCTGCAGTCTCTTTGATGCCGAAATATACCACTCTGTGCAATTCAATATTAAGTGAAATGGGGTAGGAGTGGAGGGAAGGAATAAATGCTTCTGTTGGCAAAAGCCACATGCATATTTCTGTCCTTCGGTTTCTCTATTCTCACCTGAAAGAAGACAAAATTTACATCAAAAGCTGTAAGGGAGCCAGAAAGGTCCCTAAGAAAGAACCATGTTCTTGGCTCTCTAGAGCAGGCTTATCAGGAACGTAAAATGTGAACGAGGATTTTTTTGTTTCCTCAAATGTTATTTTAAGTAAAGCCTCAGTTAAAACCAGAAGCACAAGAGGAAGTAAAGTTTAAGTGTGAAATGTTTCCATATCTAGGCTTATATTCAAATGTACCTTCCCCAGTGCCAAAATCAATGAAAAAAGATCCCTTTTATTGGTGGTAATTGTATGTATTATTAGTGGAATAACCACTTGATTTGGTGTCAGATGAAATTGCCATTCTGCTTCTTCCTAGCAGTATGACCTTAATTAAGTCACCTTAATGCTCTAAGCCTCAGCTTTCTCATATGTCAATGGAGGTCTCCGAACTAGAGAATATCTAAAATTCCATCATTCCATAACATTTGTGAACCATAGAATTTTAAAGATAATAATCTTAGAAATTATATACTATAATCTTCTTAGAGAATCTCATAATTCCAGGGCTCAGGAGGCACTATAAATCTGATCCAACCCCTTCTTTTCATAGAAGAGAAAATGGAGGCTTATAAGGTCATGCAGTTAATGAGAAAGCCATCACTAAAACCAAAATTTCATCACTCCCAAATTCAGTGCTCTTTAATCTTACCCCAGTTCTATCCAATCTAAGTTCAAGGTCATTTGTTCCCTGAAAACTTCACTAGGATCTCACAAAGTTAAAAAAGTAGTCACTTAAAGGTTAACTTGATAAATGTTGATAAATCTGAAAGTGTCTAGATTATATGAGACAGCTAGGTAGTGCAGTGAATAGGGTGTGTGTGACCCTAATCAAGTCACTTAACATCTGTCTGCCTCAGTTTCTTCAGCTGTAAAGTGGAGATAAGGAGAAAACCTGCCTCAAAGATAATGAGATATTTGTAAAATGCTTAGCACAGTTCCTGGCACATAGTAGGCGTTAGATAAATACTAGCTATTATTATTCTTGAATGCCTACATGTTAGCTAAATTATTTCTCCACTTAGGTCTTTGTAGTCAACTTTGCTTTTTATATTTCATAAAATCAACTAACGGTCAATCAGCATCTAACCACACACAAAAACAGATTTCATTCATTCATTCAACACTTCTATCAAATGCCTACTTTATGAGAGCTCTTTCACTGTTCTAAGAATTTGAAGGTAGGCCCCGGGGAGGGATATAAATTTCAGATAAGACATGATCCTGGCCCTTGTAACTTAAGAATCTAATTCCAATTCCTAACCCATAAGGCCTCTGTGAAGGTACACTATAGAACAGTGGTCTGATGTAGCAGGAAGTACTTCATATCAAACTTATAAATTATTTTAACTGAATCATTTAAAGAAATCTTATGATGGTTCACAAGGCAAAGAATAGTTTAGAGCTTTTTTTCAAGTGATGTTCGACATGAGAAGCACATTTGTTTTTAAGGTTCATCTAAACGTTTTTGAGTGTGATTACAAATTCTAAACCAAGGTACTGACTATATTATAAGGGGTAAAGTTTATTCTGTACTTGTGTAAAAAAAATCTATAAAGTCTTTTTCTTTATCCTGTGTTATTTAAACTACTACTATTTGGTGTCCAAGTCAGTCAGACATGGGAGATTTGTATCAGCATTTATACTCTCAAATCTCTAGAGGCTCTATGGATTTGGGCTATTCGAAGCTTGTGTACAAACACTGCACTAAATAAGTCATACTCTGATGTACTGTTTAATTTGATATCCCTATTATCTCTTTCAGTTCTAAAACAGACCCTGTGACAGGAGCTGTGAAAAATACAAAGTACCACCAACTGTAGTAAGCATCACAAACTCAGCTTTCCATGCACATATGAAGTTTTTGTGTACTATTTTATGCCGCATCAAATTTCTCAATTGTGATTTATTTCTTCACTATACTGTTCTGTGAAGTAGTTGATGAAATCTTTCACAATTGTTTTAGTTGAACTAAGAGATTTACGTAAACAATACGCCTTGACTCTTAAAGCCCTTTTCTGAAGTTTTTTATGATTCTTAACTGACTATGTTTGTTGTTTGGCAGTGACTTGCTGGGATTGGTCACTTACCTGGACTGGGTGATGATCATTGTGACGATCTGCTCTTGCATTTCAATGATGTTTGAATCCCCCTTTCGTAGAGTCATGCATGCACCCACGTTGCAGGTACTTACTGCCAAATCATAGTTCGCAAAGAAGACAGAGCATTTTAACGCCTAATTGGAACCACTGAGTTTTCCCAGATTGACTGCCTGCCCTTTGCTTCTGCAGATCGCTGAATATGTGTTTGTGATATTCATGAGCATTGAGCTCAACCTGAAGATTATGGCAGATGGTTTGTTTTTCACTCCAACTGCAGTCATAAGGGACTTTGGCGGAGTAATGGACATATTTATCTATCTTGTAAGTTTCAATGTCTTATCAATGGAGAATGTCACAATTTTGAAACTTTCTGCATGCCTAGGAGATAGTTCTGGTCCATGGACAGGCTGCCTTCAGTAATGATCTAACTTTATTCACAATCTACCTGTGAAGTAGGTAGTATAAGAATTATTATCTATGCTTTATAAAGAAAATGCCAAGATGGAGAAGAATTGTTCCCAAATCTATTCATGGTCATGGTATCAGTGATGTAGAGTTGCAAAGGAACTTAGAGATCATCAGATCCAACCCCTTCATTTTACAGATGACTAAACTGAGGTCCTGAGTAACCAAGTGATTGGCCCAAGGTCACAACTAGCAATAAATAGCTGGACTGGATTATTCCTACGAAGAAATCAAAGATCTTTTGACTACAAGATCAGTGTTCAGGGGTTCAGTCGATCCCAAATTTGAGCCCTTAAATTCAGTTCATGAAATGTTCTTTGAAATCTATCACATCTATTACATATGACTTATTCATACAAACTTAGGTACTTGGTATGAATTATCATAAATATCATCAATCATTAAAATGATTACCAATAAAATCTGCCTTGATGTATGTGGTTATTGCTCATAGCTGAGTGATGGTACTCAGTAATAATACATCACTCCTCATCTTTCTTCTTCTTTTCCTTACCATCTTGTTGTCAACACCTTCTTCATTCCCTACTGAACTTGCAATTCGTTCTTATCATGATGTGCTTTCTCTGCCCCAATATTTCCATCCTGACTTCATTAGACTCTCTACTAATGTGGACCCTAGTTATTTGGGAGTTTTTTAACATTCATTTTTTGTTGTCCCAAATTCTCTCCTTTTCTCCATCCCCTCCCCACCCATTGAGAAAGCAAGCAGTAAGTTACCCAGTATACATGTGAAGTCATGTAAATTGTATACCCACATTGGCCATGTTGCCCAAAAAAGGTCGAAAAAAGAATAAAGAGATGAAAAATATAAAATATTCTTCAACTTGCACTCAGAGTTTATCAGCCCCTTCTCTGAAGAGAGATAAGCATTTTTCATCATGAGTCCTTTGGAATTTTCATGGATCAATTGTATTGATCACAGTAGCTAAGTCTTTAACAATTGACCATCATTCCAAAATTGCTGTTGCTATGGACAATGTTCTCCTGACACCACCCTCCTTCAGGATTTTTAAGAGTATCTTTTTCTATCTTCCATCAAATAAGTTTAGTTGCTATTCTCCAGCCCAGGATAAAGTCTAGCATTTGAGTGTTAAAGGCATCACAGAAACATGACAAATTTGTCCACTATATATTCATGCTTTCTAACTGCAACTGAATCATCACAAATGTCTGGCAATCTTGAGTTTTTGAATACTTATTCTATTCTCATAATGTCCAATCACATTCTCTTTAGAAATCCAAATTTCTATGTCTCTCAATCCCCAAACTCAAGTCTACCTCCCTCACTCTTTGTAAATATTCTTCCTGTTTATTTTAATAATTTTAGTTCATAAATATGTGTTATATCAACCTTCCCTTCTCCCAAAGGATAGTTGCTATTTCCAATAAGATGAAGTCATAAAATCAGACCAGTTGAATCCACTAAAAATAATATCTTCTAAATTCATGGATCAAACCTCACAGCCACATTATTTTTCTTGATTCAGCCCTGATATTTTCAAATTCTCTCTCTCAATTGGCTTTTTTTCCTCTGCCTAAATTTACATTGAGGTCTCCTTTAGCCTAAAGGGAACCTTACTACCCTATCAACTTATTTTCCTCTATTTCCATGCCTTTGCCACCAAGTTTCTTGAACAGGCAATTTACATTTACTCCCTGCATTTCCTCTCCACTGCTCAGTTGAAGCAGGTTAGTGCCACAATGGATAGAAATGATTCTGGACCCAGAGTCAGGAAGACCTCATTTTAAATCTGACCTCAGAAAAATTGATCTAATTAAAATAAATAAGGAAGAAAACTACATCTTGCTAAAAGATAACATAGACAATGAAGTTATATCAGTACTAAACATATATACACCAAATGAGATAGCATTCAGATTTTTAAAGAAATTAAATGTTAACAGGAGGAAATAGTAAAATTATACTAGCAGGGGACCTCAACCTTCCCCTCTCACAGTTAGATAAATAATAACCTAAATCTGACCTCAGATACTTACTAGCTGTGTGACCAAGGGTAAGTCAGATAACTTTTATCTGCCTCAGTTTCCTCATTTGTAAAATTGGGATAATAATAGCACCTACTTCCCTTCCAAGATTGTTGTGAGGATGAAGTGAAACAATATTGATCTCATGATATCATAACATATTGTAATATAAAAATATCATAATATAATAACGTATCCCAAATATCACAATATGATAATATATCATAATACAATAATATACAAAATAATATATAAATAAGAGGCTTTGCAAACTCAAAATGCTATATAAATGCTAGTTATTATTGCTCTTATTATCGTCTGTTCTCAGCCTCTTGCAATGTTGCATCTATCACTTTTGAAAGTTACTAGTGACCTCCTGATGGGCAAAGGAAATAGCATTTTCTCAGTCCTCACCCTCCTTTTCTAATGTGTAGCATTTGGCAGTGTTGAGCACAGTCTTCATCATGAAACTCTTTCTTCTTTTACCTACCCTGTTCCAGCATTGATTTAGAGCAAGTAGTAACACTGACCTTACTTTTCCCTTTGGGAGTCTTTAGAGCCTGCCTCCACATAATGGTTTCATTATATAATTTAAGTTAATAAATTTGACACAATGATGAATTTCCATTCATAAGTAACAAATAGACTCTATCTATAAAATGGAGCTTTCTTCAATTTTCAAAAAAAAAACTCTCTGAATACTGTAGGAATAGAATATATGTCATTATCTTTGGAATATTTGGATTTTGGTAAATATTACAATGAGAAAACAAAAACTTTTTCCATATTTCAAGTAACATTCCAGGGCTGTTGTTGCTTTCCCCCTCAGGTAAGTTTGATATTCCTTTGTTGGATGCCTCAGAATGTACCTGCTAAATCTGGAGCTCAATTGTTGATGGTACTTCGATGCTTGAGACCCCTTCGAATCTTCAAACTGGTACCCCAAATGAGGAAAGTAGTACGAGAGCTTTTCAGTGGCTTCAAGGAAATTTTCCTGGTATGTTCCAATGATTTTCATCTCTGATTCACATAACTGAGTAGAATGTAAATTCTGGGAGATCAAAGACTATTTCATACTTAACTTTGTATCTTCATTGCTTTGTAAATGGTAGACAATAAATACTTGGCCAGTTGAACTGAGATGAAAATGGGTTAATGTTCTGATACAGGATATGGAAAGATAATACAATAGAAGAGTTTTGATTTCTCAATGTATGCAAGGTTTACTTTTTTGGTTAATGTTAGAGGTTAAAAAGTCAATATGGATAACTTTTTTTGTAAGAGTAGCAATAGTGATACACATTTAAATGAATAAAAATGCTTTTGATTTTCAGCAGTTTTAATTTACCCAATGCCAGGCTACCAATAAGCCAAATCTACAACAATAAAGCATAGTGGATTGACATGAACCTTCATGAAAGAAGCAAGAAGAAAGGAAGCTTCTGCTGACTTTCAGTATTAACCCTTGACCATAATTTTCTCTTGGTGCGTCAGGGTTGCCATCTGCAAATTAAGGATAAAAAGATTTTACGTTATCTACCTCACAAACATAGCTAGAGATTAGTTATTTAAGTACAGGGATAAATCTGATAAAGAAAAATTCAAACATACATAAACAATTAAATTAGAGGGAAAGGTCATTGTCTTATAAAGGGAATTCCCATTAAATTCCTTGAAGTTGTGTGATCCTCTTCCACATTTATAAAATAATCCTATTTATACAACTGTTTCTAGGAACAACTTTCAGCAAAAGACCCACCATGCAAACCAAGAGACAAAGTTAGTTGTATTTGCTTTGCAGGATTCCTCAAGACAGGATGATGATAGGATGATGGCAGGATGATTTTAAAGGTTAACAGTGTATAGTGGTTAACCTTTAAAAAAGACATCTCTGACTTTCCATATTTTCTTTAAACCAGACCTATATGGAGGGTGTTTTATGGTATTTCTCAGTTAGCTGTGAAGGAGAAAGTAGCTTTATATAATGCTTCCAATTAAGACACAAATATTCAGCCTTCTTTAAATCAAGACATTTTACTTAGTAATTCAGAACAGACACTTGAATAATCTTTTATATTGTGGCCATCCAGCAGGGATTCTTTTCTTTCGAATATTCCACTTCTGTTAACGATTATATTCTGTGTAATTTTTAGCATACTAAAAGAATATATTTTAATATCTTGACTACTATAATTTAATAACTATTCCAGTGCTCTCTGTTTTGATTAAATTAAGCAACCAGCAGAGGGAGCAAAAGGAACCTAACAAGTAGTCTCCAAGCTTTGCCATAATTATCTAAAATCTCAGCACACAGGCACAGACCGCCCACAAGGCAGTAAACCTCACACCACCACTCATTTGTTCCCTTTTGATGGAGACTGAAATCCATTTTCAGCAAATGGGGGAAAAAACCAATTGCCATAAATGACTGATTCAATTCCCTGAACAAAAGATAGCAGAAGTTCTGGTGCTAATATACAAAGAAAGAGAATCTAAAAATTCTTTTAAAACTCCTAGGCTCTTTGCTTAAATGGAAGCTAGGAATGAAGGCTAAGTCTTTCTTCTTGCATGTCAATAACATTCATGCAAATGAAAGGTAGCATGACAAAGTGGAAAATATTTTGGGTTTGTCATTAGAGGCAGCCAGGTGGCTCAGTGGATAGAGTACTGGGCCTGGAAATCAGGAAGACCTGAGTTCAGATCTGTTCTCCAACACCTATTAGCTGTATAACCGTGGGCAAGTCCCTGACCTCTGCCTGCCTCAGTTTCCTCAACTGTAAAATGGGAATCATAAAGCACCTTCCTCCTAGGATTGCTAACAGCATCAACTGTGATAAAAATTATAAAGTACTTAATCCAGTGCCTGGCACATAATAGGTTCTTAATAAATTCCTATTCCACTCCTTCCCCTCACTTTTTAATTAAAAGACCTATCTTTGCTTACTTACTACCCATGCAAACTTGGACAAAGCACTTTATTTACATCTCCAGTCTTCAGTTTCCTCATCTTTAAGATGAGAGGGTTGATCCAGATGATGTTGTGTTCATTCTGAATCTTTGATTCTTAAACCACATCTCTTGCCATCCCAAAGAGGTAAATCAAGTAACTTGACTTGAAAGGCATAACCTTTGATATCAGAGGCCAAATCCTAACTTGTGGTTCCCTAATACCTCTGTGATAAATGTTAACTCCTATATTATATTTAGCATTTAAAGCTCTTCATGACCTCTCTACTCCACCTTTCCAGACTTTTTTGCACATAAGTTCCCTTCAAATTGCATGGTCTAGCCATACAATAATGGATTATTACTCATCTTTACTAAGGCTATCACATCTCCTATCTCTACATCTTTCCATTGTCCCTCAAGCCTGGAATTCACTCCCTCCTCCCTTCATCTTAGAATCTCTCACCAATATCAGCTCAACATCCATCTCTTCTAATACTCCCAGCTGCTAGTGCCCATCTGTATCCTAAATTGTTTTGTATTTACTCTGTATACAATCTGTTTTTATTTAAATGAGAACAAGCTACTTCCCCACGTAGAATATAAGCCTCCTGAGAGAAGGGGCTTTCGCTTTTGTCTTTGTCTCCAGTGCTTGGCGTGGTTCTTGATACATCTGGATACTTCATATATCCTTGCTTGATTGATGAATGTCTGTGAAGTACTAGGCATGTTGTTCTAATGTTTAAGTTGTGAAAAAAGAGCGCTCATATTTCTTCAACCTTTCAGGTTTCCATTCTCCTGTTGACATTAATGCTCGTTTTTGCAAGCTTTGGGGTGCAGCTTTTTGCCGGGAAGTTGGCAAAGTGCAACGATCCCCACATCATGAGAAGGGTAAGGAATTCTGTTCTCCTTTGTGGTACAAAACTAGAGTTATGTTACCGTCTCTCAAAAAACAAGTAGTTACAGTGAAGCCTTTTATTTTAAAACCCTTAATTTTTATCTTAAAACCATGTAATTTTTCCTAGCAGTTCTGAAAGAATCAATAGCATTGATTTCATCCTCTTGGAAGACAAGACTTGTCCTTTTTCTGTACTGCCTCTACTTGGCACAGGACATGACTCATAATAGCTGCTTAATAAATTTTTATTGACTGACTACACTAGGTATTTTTTTAAAAATAATATCTAAGTGACATGATACACAAGAGCAACTGAGAAGAATGGAAAATTTCCTGTTAATCTGTAAGCTCAAAAAAGAAATAAGGAATTTTGATAGGTGCTAACTGAAGGATACAACAGAATGAATAGATCCATTTCATGGACAAAGCCTGTAGGAGTTGGAGGTGACTCAGAATATTATTAATAGCCTAAAGAAACTTTCAATTCTGAATTTTCTAGTCAAATTTAATTCAAGTATTCAGCTATTCTGGTAAGTAATATTTTTATACATAGGACAGGCAAACACCCATATCAAGATGAAGTAGTATCCTTTTTCCCAAAGAAGATAAGACAGGAAAGGAAAGGGAGATTGAATGGAATGCTGTGAAAATAAATAGGAATAATGACATTCTCAAGCAAAGAAGGTATGAATAAAAGGCCCAATCAGAGAAAAGGTGACCCATGCCTCTATATAGGACCCTATCTAGGCCAAGACATGCAAGAATTTTGTCCTGTTTGGGGAAGTCTCTCCCCATTTCAGTCCATCCTCCAGTCAGTTGTCAAAATGTTCTTCCTAAAATGTAGCTTTAATCATATCACCCCTCTGCTCAGTAAAACAAAACCCAGTGGCCCCTTAATGTCTCCAGATCAAAAATAAAATTTTCTCTTTGGCATTCAAAACCATACTTAACCTGGTCTCCTCCAGCTTTTTGCAGTCTTTTCATACCTTCCCTCTCCCCTGCTCTTTATTTCCTCCTCCAACTCCCAGCCCCATTCTCTGTGATCCATTGACAATGATCTCCTTGCCAAGAGTCACCTCCCAACTCCAGAAAGCTGTCATCTCTATTTGCTGGGAGATGGCACTCCATCTCCCAACTATAAGCATTTTCAATGGCTATTTTCACACCTAAAATCTCTCCACCTCCTGGCATCCTGGCCTCAAAAACCAGCTAAAATTCCACATTCTACAAAAAGCCCTTCCTGATCCCCTTTAATACTAATACCTTCCCTCTGTTAATGACCACTAATTTATGATATAAATATCCTGTTTTTATATAATTGTTTGTACATCATCTCCTCCATGACACTGTGAGCTCCTTGAGAGTAGGTATGGTCTTTTGCCTTTCTTTGTATCACTAGTACTTAGCACACATAGCAGGCACTTAAGAGATGTTTATACACTGACTATCTGGAAGTCTTCTCCCCTCCCCATCATTTAGAGAGGCAAACTTCCACCTAATATCCTTTGTTGGTTCCATGTAAACACTGGCATTAGGTAAAATAATATTATCGGGACAGTATGTTCCATAGCAGCGGGGTGTAAGTGAGGTTTCCCAGATTGAAGGGCAACTTAGTTATAATGTGTCTTACTACAAAATGATGTTGGTTGGGATTGTCATTTGTTGTGGTGTTCGTCCTTTGTTTTCATGGAAGACCATGACATCAGAGAAATGATGACATTATTATACTTATTACTTAAGTATCTCAGGGTCTCCATTTTTACATACTTTCTGCAGACAGTCCTGTCCTCATGTCACCTGCAAATTTTGGAGGAAGAAATTTTGACCCAGCAATATCACTACTAGATCTATTTCCAAAAATGATTAGGGGAAAAAGGAAAAGAATCTGTATATTCTAAATTATTTATAGTAGCTCTCTTTGTGATAACAAAAAAGTGGAAATTGCAGATACCCATCAATTGGTAAATGACTGAACAAGTTGTGTTATATGATTATGGTGGAATACTATTGTACGATAAGAAATGATGAGCTCGATGGACTTAGAAAAACATGGAAAGATCTGCAGTAACAGCAATATTGTTTTAAGAATGACTTTGAGCTAATAAGTCATTCTGACCATTGTAAATACCCAAGTTAACTATAAAGGACACATAAAGAAAGTATCTGCATCCAGAGAAAAATCTGATAAACAGAAGTATGTGTAGAATTATATACATGTATACATATATACATATATACACACACATATGTTTTTATCTTATAGTCATTTCTAGGGCAAGGGAGAAGAAAAAATTTACACAATAACTTTATTATATATTTTAAAGGTACATAATAGATTTGCAGTTTCATATGCAATCATCTTTTTATTATACTATATTTTGGAAATGCATGTTTTATTCCATGATTTTTTTTTAAAAATGAGTTTAAAAAAGAGCAATTAAAAAACTTAAAACATTTCTAGGGGAAAAAGAAAGACATTGGGGTATGTCAGGAGATGTCTGGAAGCAATAAAGAACAATATTCCTCATGAGCCTTAGCTCAGTCTTTCCTAAAGAGGGGGGTTGGTAGGTTTAAGGAGAGATATAGAATACCCTTGAAATACCACAAAAACAATAGAAGACACAGATTATGTAGCTTATGTTGAACCTAATGAGAGTTAATGTATTCTATTGTTGGAGGATTCTCCAGTCCTTCCCAGGAGTTTATCTCTTGAGTACATAAATAAGTTAGATTACATAGGATATAAAACATGCCTATCATATCATGTCTCCACAGGACCACAAACTAAGCATATTAGCCATGAACTTCCTTCCAATTCTCTGTTATCCCTTCTTATTCTCTATTTATCATTGGAAAATAAGTATATATTAGGCAAGTGTTGATGTGCAAACTAATCTATTTCTTTCCTGGTTTTGAGAGATTGCTCTGTATTTATTTACTGATTTACCTCCACTATCACTAAAATGTGACACCAGAGCAATCCAGAAGGATTTATTTAAAGACCACAGAAGGTACAACAAAAGAAAACTATGACAAAGGATTGTGTTTGGAGGTTTCAGAAATATTCTCTATAGACTTGTATCCCCATTAAATTTTTCTCATTTTAATGGCTCATGTTTCTTATCTTTTAAAATACCTGTTTTACAACTGCCCTTAAAATATCTCATGTTTTGAATCCTTCGTTTTTGCAAATCCACCTATTTATTACATTTTTTTCTTTGGTTCTCCTTTAGGAAGATTGCCATGGTATATTCAGAATTAATGTAAGTGTTTCCAAAAACTTAAATTTAAAACTAAGACCCGGAGAAAAAAAGCCTGGATTTTGGGTACCCCGTGTCTGGTGAGTAATTTTATTATAAGAAGACTGTCCTGCGGGATCTAAGTGATAGAGCATTTGTAATAGGAGTACATGTGGAAAAAAAGATAAATGATAATTACTGAGTTATAAATAATCCTGAGGAATATGGAATGAAATCTACCCATACCATAAAATTCTGAATATAGTAAGGAGGAGAGCAAGTCATAAATATATTGAGGTAGAATCCAACAAAGGTCATTCATGGTCTCTCACAGAACATGGACTGTGTGTGCTGACACATACTGGAAGGAATATTCCTTTCAATGGAAGACCAATGGAAATGCTTCCCCCACAGGATGTACTGGCACACTCAGCCCATGCCCAGTAAACTTATTCAATTGCCATTTTATTTAATAGCACTTCATGTCACATTATTTCAAAGTGCGTAGCTGCAGCTCAAAGGATCATTAAGTTAGCAGTGCCATGTTTTTCAATACTTCAGTCTTAAACTGGAGTGGTACATTTGAAAATCTCAGCTATTTAGGCAGTATTTAGCTGGGATTTTTCATATTCATTACTATTCGAGAACAAACTGCATTTCTTCATAAAATGTTTATAGAATATTGAGTCCTAAACTTTTTCAGAATATTTTAAAGTTGCAAATAGGAGCATAATCTTCAATACAATAAATCAATAGACTCTGAAATGGAACAAAATTCCTGCTATTTTATCCTTCATTTTATAATCACAATTCTTCTGACTTTTAGTATAAATGAATCATAGTTCATCTGAATATAGAAGGTTTGATGTGAATTATTGTTAGGCATTTTGACCTTACTTTCAAAAATGTTAATCATCACAAAATATTGAAATTGTGAAGAAATTTGGACAACAGTTAACCTTCATCCCATGGCAATTGACAAATAGTTTAGTATGTTACCAGGTTTATTAAGGGGTTGGTGAAAAACTCTGGCAAATGAATGTCACCCTTAAATAGAATAATTTCTACAATTATCCTTTAATTGTTTAACCAAACAAGGTTAGGGATGATTCTATATCAATATGTGAGAGTTGTAGGATTAAAAAAAATTATTTGGGATTGTATTTTTTGGATAAACAAAGACTCTACGAATTACAATAAAACAATGTTTCATTTGTTAGAAAAAGCTATATCTTCTTTCTTCAATATCCTTTCCATGAAAACTAAATGTGTTCTTTCACATAGCTCCCTGGTATTTCAGGCGATGTCCCCTCAGTAAAAAGAAAAGAAGGAGAGAAAGAAAGAAAAAAAGTATTGTGTAAATATTTATTTAGTGTTAGACTTACAGCAGCCTTTTTTCTTTAGCACAACAAGGAAAGGGGGAAATGTTTGCTTTTCCTCTACACTAACATAAGAACAAAATCAATAAGGCTTTCTAAATGTTGCCAGATGAGTGAATTCACATTATGTGATTTGATCCTCTGTGCATTTCCTACTGGAACATACACATTAGGCAAATGTTAATGTCCAACCTGACTTTTTTTCTGGTTTCTTATTTTTCTGATTTAGAAATGCATTGCATTTTTTACTTAATTATTTACTTTTCTAAAATGTTATGCCACAGTAGTCCTTTCAAGTAGAAAGGTTACTACCAATGAAAATATGATAAAGGATGGTGCTTAGGCTTTATAAAGCTTCCTTTATAGTTAGAGATATCTCGTCATTAACATCCAATTTTAATGGAAAGGAAGTGAACATAAATGGCATTTTGTGTGATTAAAACTGAAAGTTTTGGTGGGTTTTTTCCCTAATATGTGATTCACCCTGCTCTCTTCATCCTGAAAATGCACTTTTCAAGGTACCTAACTCCTGAAGCACATACATCATGAAAGCAGGTTGTTATTGCAAATTCAGCTCTAAAACCCCCACCATTTTTCTCTAAAGAAAATGCCTGGGTCAAAGAGTATACAGCATTAGATCTGAGAGTCATGCCACACTACTGGGGAAAAAAAGCCATCATTTGAGCAAACTGTGGCATCTGCAAAATCCTTTCAGCTTCTTTCTGCTGCCAAAAAAAAAAATCAGTTCAAGTGAAATCCCAAAGGAAAGATTCTGTGAGTAATCTAGCAAAGTATATATCTACTTTCATACATCAAACACAGCTCAAAACCAGAACTCCTAAATATGAATTTTGCATGCTAGTTTTGCACCATATAAAAAAATCATTGTCACAGATAAAGATAGTTATTCCCATTTTTGTTTTCATAATAATAATGATGGTTTGTTGTTAGATCTACCATTCAGTTTTTTTTGCATTTGAGGGATTAGAAACCACAACAGCGTATTGTGGTATGATTCAACTATAAAGCAAATAGTAGTGAGAAGGCAATAAAATCGATTATTCCATCTTTCACTGAGGTAAATCAGACCTTGCCCTCTTGTAAATGTTAAACTTGACTAAATTGGTCTATAGTTAAAGAAACAGATAAATGTTACTGTTCCGACTCACTCTTGTCAGACTCTTTGTGACCCCATTTGGGGTTTTCTTGGCAAAGATCCTGAGGTGGGTTGCCATTTCTTTCTCCAGCTCATTTTACAGAGGAGGAAACTGAGGCAAACAGCATTAAATGACTTTCCCAGGATCAGACAGCTACTTATCTGAGGCCACATCTGAACTCATTTCTTCCTTATTCCAAGCTCAGTTCTCTATCCACCGCACCACCTAACCACCCTCGTCTACAGTTAAAGAAATAGATAGATATACAAGCATGATGTGGAAAGTCTTCAACATTTCAGATTTAAAAGACATATCCCCAGATACCCAGCATGCTTGATTTTCTGGAACATCACAACATCCAGAAAAAAGAATTTAAAGTATATAAACAAATAAATATATAAATAAATATTTAAATATAAACAAAAATAAGCTAAGAGCCCAATGCTATAACAGCGAAAAGGAATGCAATATGGTGGTCAATCTGCTGACAAAAAGAAAGGTTTGCTCTGATCAGCCACCAATGATTCTCAGAGGGAAGCACTTTGGACATCAAAGTCAACAGGTAGGGAAGAAGAAATGGATAGAGGAGAAAAAAAGCTGATATGAAGGGAAAACGTGAACAGTAAAGAGAAAAGAGTAGCAAGGAACAGAAATATCAGCAAAGATCATAAGAAGCAATGACGTGATGATGGCAACTCAAGGCAAACTTCCATTGGAATCGTTAACCTCAGTGACTCAAAAGTCATTACAGCCTTTCACATACCTGAAAAGAGCTCTCATGTCCCTTTAAGTCTTCTTCTCCAAGCTAATCAGACTTGGTTCCTTCAATCCATCTTCCTATGACATAATTTCTAGGCTATTCCTCTATCTGGCACATAGCTATGGTGAAAAGACTTAAAGAGTTCACATACTTGAGAACATTCATTGAAGGGGCAAATAGCCAAGTGAACTTTAGCAGTCCCTGAGAACACTGCTGTCACACTAATGGCACACTGACCTTTAGTGAGCCTAAAAGACCCTTTAGGACACAAAAAACAGGGGCCATCAGCAGTGTAAGGGCTAACAGTCATACCTCAATAATTCCAAAAGTAATCACCCTCTTTCCACAAAATGCAGTAATTTGTGTTCATGATGGTGGCATCATTAAGACACAGTCAAATTATACCTAGTATATTCTTTTGGTTAAGATAGATAAATATGTATTTTATAATTTTAATTAGCATTAAAGAAATTAGAACACATATATGGCAATTACACTTGGCAAGAACACAGACAGAAATTACTTTTAAAGTCAGACTTTCTAATATATATATATATATATATATATATATATATATATATATATATATATATATATATATATATATATATAAAATATCCTTACAGGTGGTAGGAACAATGGAAAGTAAGCAAGCATTTCTCTTATAGAAGACTTGAATTCTATAGGCAAGCTCCCTATGTGAGCTTCTGTTCCCTTATCTCTAAAATGATTTTAATATACTTGTTGTGAAGAAAAATTACTTTGTAAAGTGTTGTATAAACCTGAACTCAGCATGTTCAAAATTGGAACTCAATTCTCCTCCCCGCAAAGCAACCCTTCCCTCCTACAATCTTCCCTATTTCTGTTGTAGATAATCAAGATCCTTCCACTTACAGAGTCCCAAAGTCTCAGTCACCTTCAACTCTTACATGCCCCCTAGTCATATCTAATAAGTTGATAAACCTTAATTCTACTTCCACAGCATCTCTCACAACTTCCTTTTTTTTTTCAGTTTATTAGTCTGCCACTCAAGCAGGTTCTCAGTCTCCTCTTATCTGGACCATTGTAAGAACTGTCATTGACCTTCTTTCAATCATTCGCTTCTCTAATTCGTCCTTCACTTAGCTTACAAAATGATCTTTCTGCTCTAGCACAGGTCTGGCCATTCTTTGTTCAAGGATCTTCAGGGGCTCCCTATTGCCTCTATGATAAAATAGAAATTCCTCTGCACAGACTGATTCCCATTGCCTGAAAGTCACCTCAGTCTCTTGACATCCTTTTCTCTGCACAAAACTGAGCTCAACTACTCTATACTAGAGAAGGCATATAGAGAAGACTATAATACTCTCCCCACCAAAAAACTATTTTGCATTTATTTTATATACATTTTGCATTACTTCTCTTGTGTCTACATCATCCTCCCCATGCTCCCAGTATGATGTGAGCTCTTTGAAGACTGGTCTTTGTACCCTGAGAACTTAAACACAATTACCTAGTACATAGCAGGCACTTAATAAATGTCTGTTGAATTGAATTGGGACGTAAAACCATGATCAGCTTCTAGCCTACCTTTCTATTTTTATTTCACGGCTCTATCTTTCTTACAAGTCCAGCCACTGATATCTAAATTCTATCTTCTATCTCTGTGACTTCTCAGAGTGCCCTTTCTCCTGACGCCTACCTCTTAGAATTCTGAACTTCCTTGAAATCTGAATCAAGGTTCCCCTCCCTTCCAATGGGAAGCCTTTCCTGATCCTCTGAGCTATTAGTATCCTCTCCTTTCTTAAATTATCCTTTATTTATTGAACTGTTGATGTGACATATCTCTAAGAGTGTGGTGGTGAATGTTTAACAAATGGCTGGCCAAAACACACACACACACACACACACACACTTTTAAGTTCAATCTGGATTAACATTTTCTCCATTACTTTCTTAGGTCTCAAAAATCAAAAATAAAGAAATAAATCAAGTGCTGATTTGTACCAGCTGGCTAATTTTCAGTGTGAAAAGGCTCATACTGAAAATCAAGCCCTTAGCTAGATAATTCTAGACTCTCTTGCACACCCCTGAATCTCCTAATAATTCTTTGAACACAAGGGCTATTCATTGTTCTGTGTATCCCCAATGCCTGTCCCAGTGCCTTGAAAGTAACAGTTGCTTAACAAATGTTTGTTGAATTGTATGCAGCTGCTATTACTAAGATCGATATAAAGAAGAAAGTTTGCCTTTCATATAGCATTTCAGAACACCAAGTTTCAATGTTTACTGCAAGCAGAATATGCAAAAAGAAATGAGAGGAAAGGAAAAAACAGCTGTTTGTTTGTTTTTTAAAAGATACACATTACCAGTTGGTTGGGAATTTGGATAGAGGGATAGCTAACATTTCATTTTATTTGAAAAGGAAGTCTGTCACTGCCCCCCAAAAATGAGATCCAGACTAATTTATTCTGGTTTATTGATTCCATAAAGCAAACAGGATGTCATAGAGCCAATATTTTCAGGGGTCAAATGTGCCTTTCTCCAGTATCTAAAACTGAATAGAAATGACAACCATTTGCCCTAGGATGTTTCTTATCAGAATTTCACAGTGCATTCCTCCTCTGAATTACAGGGCCAATCCTCGCAACTTTAATTTTGACAATGTGGGAAACGCTATGCTGGCATTGTTTGAAGTTCTCTCCTTAAAAGGCTGGGTGGAAGTAAGGGATGTTATTATTCATCGCGTGGGGCCGGTAAGCAAGCACGTCGAATCCTTTGAACGCTTCAAGAGCTGCTTTCATTTGCTTTGATGAATCACCATATTTTCCATTTATGCAGATCCACGGAATCTATATTCATGTTTTCGTATTCCTGGGTTGCATGATTGGACTGACCCTCTTTGTTGGAGTAGTCATTGCTAATTTCAATGAAAACAAGGTAAGAATTCTTCATTTGAATACCAAGGGGTAACACATTTCATTGCTAGCCCTTTACTTGGAAGTATTTTATTATGCCCATGCTATGAGAGCATATTAAACAATAATGTAGCTAGTGTAAATAATCTCGATGACTCTTTTACAGATTTGCCTCATTGCTGTCTTTCAGCCACGTTACTTACAAATACAATTTTCACTAAATTTACACTTTGGGTAGCAGTGCTGTTTGATTCTCCGACAAATGACAGTCCTCTCTCCTGTTGTTCTAACTGAAAGGGAGGTGAAAAAGAGTTATTAAAATGCTCATGAGGCTGAAATGAATTCAGTGATTGCATGCAATGTTACTTTCAGAAAATATGAATTGTATGCTGTTATGAACAAAATTGGTGCAATCAAAATTCGAGGGGTTGGGGAAGGGGAAAGTAGAATTTTCCCCATGTGAGTAAAGTTGGTTGTTCATATTCTAGCTTCCTAATCTACAAAAGTGTGAAGGGAAGGTTCCCAATTTTTTGCATACTTTATACAGTGTAAGAGTACCATTCATAATAATTCCATAGTGTCAGTTCAAGTTTACAAATATTGAAAATAACAGCAAGATTACAATGAATAAGTAAATAAGAATAAATTGGCAAAGACTTCTGTGAGACACATAAATTTATAGTGGAGCGAGATCTGGATTTGGAGTCAAAAGACCCAGGTTCAAATCCCACTTCAGATACCTACTAGCTGTATGAACTTAGGCAAGTTGTTTAACCTTGCAGAACCTTAGATTCCTCGTCAGTAAAATGGGGTAGATAACACTTAAGCTATCATCTCACAGTATTGCTGTGAGAAAGGTACTTTGCAAAATGAAAAGGACCTATGATTTCAGTAATATTCAGGACTCCTAGAGGAGAAAATTCCTTCTAGCAATAGACTGGCACCTTCTCTTCAACTTGTAATCTCAGAGAGTTGGCAAGAGCATGGAAAGATTGAGTAACTTGGCCAAGCTTATAATACCTCTACTTGTCAGAGGCAGGATATGAATGATGCCAGTTCATTCTGCCTCTTAAGACCAGCTCTCTATCCACCAAAGTAAATAAAAGTAACTTATCAAAGCAAGATTCATACATGAGCCAGAATTTTTTCTGCTGTGAATCTGCTTCGACTCTCCCCTATTTATTACTGTTGAACAATAGGGACAAGTAGAACCACATTCTCATCCAAGGGCCCTGTAACTTATGATTTGGGACCATTCCTCATCAGTGACTTACCACCCTTAATAATCTGACCAACTTCACTTCATTCGTTTGCAGTGCCCATAGACACAAACTATTGGAATCCCTATCTACTCTCCCAGGAACAGAAAGCTAAGAGACATCCTCCCCTGAGTTCAATCCCAAATGGATGGGCCCTGAAGAAATTCCCATGTGGAAAAAAATTCTTTTAAAAAAAGGAAGAAGATGTATTTGAGGACTGCAAGAAGGGAATTTCTGAGACCAGACAACCTTATGAGATTCTCAATTGTGAAACCACAGAGAATTTCAAACTATAGTAATAATACTACATATTATATATGTAATATTATAATATTACATGTTATAATAATTATATATCACATGTGGTAGTATTGGAATAATATTACATATTATTGTAATAATTTTATTATGCTATGTAATAATAATTACATATATTTTTATACACATATGCGTACACACACACACACACCAGGTGAGTGACCAATCACATCAGTAGTGCCAGAGGCATCCTTCATAAGGGTTCTGATTAGCTAGGTCAACTGCCTTCCACTTAAACAACAGCTAACGAGAACACGTTCCAGCTGCATCGTCTAAGCATTCATTCTTTGGTAGCAAGCTTAAGTCGTTATATTTTCTCAGACCCTGAATGTTTGACAGCTGGTCCTTTGACTGTCATGGCTTTCATCTAGTATGTTATAGGTATTTTTACTTCCTGCATTTATCTCTTTTACCTTGCTCACGTACTTCTGAACAAAAATGGAGAGAATCATGCAATGGTGTTGACCATGTCTGCTAAAAACTGTTTAATTTAATTAATGTTACATTAATGTAATTTTAATTTAATTTATGTTACCTAAATCTTAAATGGGCTTTCACTGCCATAAGGCAATCCTTTTTACTCTTTCTTTGTTGATTGTATCAAATTCATGACAACAGTCATTCCAAGCGCTCTTCTTTCTTCAAACCTTTCATCCCATTCTTTCCTTTCCCTAGCAGAAGACCTTGCCTCATACTTGACTGAGAAAATAGAGGTCATTCACTCTGAGCTCACTCTTCTTCCCAGCTCTACATCTCAAAATTCCTTGACATCAACCTGTGTCTCTTAGTTTCTGCTAGAAAGGTAACTCTTCCCTTTACCAGTGACAACCCATGCCCTTGTCCCTTTGATCATATGCCCTCTCATCTTCTGCCTCACCATCATCTTTTCTTTCATCTTTAGTCTTGCTCTATCAACATACAGGTTTCTCCCTTATTGCCTACAAACGTGCCCATGTAACTCTGTCCTTAACACCTTAAATTTATCCCACTGTCCTCTCCTGCTACTGACCTATATCTCACTACCCTTTCTCATCTAAACTTCTAGGGGGAAAATGTCCAATATTCATTTCTTCTACTTCTTCAGCTCTCATTCACTTTGCAGCTCCCTGAGATCCAGCTTATGATCTTATCACTCAACTGAAATTGTTCTTTTAAAAGTTATCAGTGACCTAGTTGCTACATCTAATGCCTTTTTCTCAGTCTTCATCTTGTTTGATCTCACAACATTTGACATGGTTAGCTATCCTCGCAATCCTTCCCTTTTGATTTTCATGAGACTACTCTCATGGTTATCCTTGTAACTGTCTGGTTAGTCATATTTACTGGATCATCATCCAAGTCCCATTCCCTGAGTATAAATTAAGGTTCAGTTTTACACACTCATCTTCTTTTTCTCCATTCCATTTTTAGCAGCTTCATCAGTTCCTTTGGGTTCAATTATCATCTCTGTGCCAATTTACAGATCTATTTATTCAACCCTAGTCTCTTTCATGGATCACTACCTTCCAAGTGGACATTTTGAATAGAGTACCCTATAGATATCTGGAATTCGGTATGTCCAAAAAAAAAAAGGATTCATGATTTTTCCACCAAGCCTACTGCTCTTTCAAATTCCCCTAGTTCTTTTGAGGACTCTACTATCCTTAACAATTATTCAGGATCTTTTTTAAATGTAAAAAATTTTTACTTTCAGTTGCAAGTTCCCTCCTTCCATTCCTCCCCCACCCATTAAGAAGGCAAGAAGTATGATATGTATATATGAAGTCATGCAGTGTGGTGAGAGAAAAAGAATAGAGAAAAAAATATGTTTCAGTCTGCATTTAGTCCATCAGTTTTATCCAGGTACTCCGTGTTCTACTTTTTACTTTTACAGTAGGATTTTTTACATTTTAATTACATAATATTTGGAGAATAATTCACTCTAACATGGAAAGATGCCAATGGACCATGTTATTAAGCAAAGCTGGATGATCTCTTCCTCTAGAAAGTTTAAATGAATTGACAGCTGTCATTCTGAAATAGTTCAATTTTAATCCTTTCTGGCAAGGGGAAGGACCAGATGAGATCTCTTTCAGCTTCGTGATTTTCGGACAATTACTTTTGTATAATCAAATTCAGTCTTTTTAATTTTTCTGTCTTCAAGCTTTGCATGTAAACTCTTTTTGATTTAAAATACTAACTCATCTGCTTGTTCTCACTCCTTCCATCCTCTTTGCATATACAAATTTAGGGGTCCAATTATGATGGAAAATTTCTGCTACAAATGAAATGCTTCTATGAAATCGAAGAATCTCAAAACTGAAAATTTCCATCTCTGTCCAATGCCCAGCTGAAATATGAAAAAGTGGTTATCCAGTTTCATTTTTAAAAAAAGCTTCTACAGATTGTGAAGTTTTAAAAAGCATTTGGGATTTCCTATTTAGGGTGGAATAGGATTCCACTCACACACATTTATGACTTCATAGATAATCCTTAAGGAATTTCTTGAAGCACACAAATTTGAGATAATTTGCCCAGGATCACAAACCTAGAGAGTTTCAAAAGATAGATTCAAACCTAGGCTTTCCTAACTCTTAGCTCAGTACTCTAATTACCATACCAAACTCACTCTTAAGGCAAAATATGCTTTCATGTTCTCAGTCTTGAAATCATCCTTAATTCGTCACTCTCCCTAAAGTCACATATTCTATCAATTGCAAGTCTTTTTTATTCTGTCCCTACAATATCTCTCACATCTCTTCCCTCCTCTCAATGCACAGATATCATCCTCATTCAGATATTTGTTACCTCTCACCTGCAATATTGTTATAGCTTCCTGACTCTGAATGTCACCTCTTCCTCTGAGTGTCCCCCTTCTCCAAACTATACTCTACCCATCTGCTAAAATCATGCTTCTAAAGCATATATGTGATCATGCTACTCCTCATGCCATGCACAAAGCTCCTTTGCCTCTAGGTTGAAATACAAACTCCGTACAGAATTTAAATGCAGGACCAATCCAGTTCTAATCTTCCATTTATCCATCTATTATTTCTGTGGATGTAATTACCTTTCTTCACATGTGAGAATCCATCTTTCCTTTCAGTATGTTGCAAAAGCCGGAATATATTTTCTTCTCGGCCTCAGAAAATCTTTAGTTTCCTTCAAAATTCAGTTCAAATGCTATTTCTTTGCAAGTAGTATTTATAAAAGGAAGCATTACATGGTAGATCAAGAGTCAGCTTTCAAACCAGCCCCGAACAAGGTGGTTGGTCTTTTAATTCTCCGGGCAATTCTCTAAGAACACAAGTTGTGGACCTGCTTTCGTGGAGTTAGTTTCTGCATACAGAATTTCCTTCTATCAACATAATTATAGGTTGAATCTCTATCCTGACTTTAAATATAGTTTGGATTTATTTATACGTCATTTCCACCAATTGAATTAAACTCCATGAAGACACATTGCTTTGTTTTAGTCTCTGTATCTCCTGTGGTCAGCACATAGTTGGCGTTTAAATGCTCATAGTATGTTATTCATAGTATTACTATAGTATTATTAAATATTTACTGAATTTCTTTCTGTGGGAAGATACTTTACTAGGCAGAGTGATGCCTGGACACCTCTGGCACAAAGATGAAGATGTGGTCTTGTCTCAAGGGGATGTGTGCATAGACATAGGTATAATACAAACCAGAGCGTAAGTCCATGAGTGAAATGCAAAGACAGTGTTTTGAGAGCTGGTAGGAGCAGGTTGATCCTGTATAGGGGCAGAACTAGGAGCGTTAATGGAAGACTCTTTTGAAAGATAGGTAAAACTTCCATCAGCGGAACTAGAGTTATGATGGCACTCTTGATATTGACTGTCATGAGCAAAAGTGTGTATGTCAGAAAGATTAAGACTGAAGAATTGGTTACATACATTAAATGGGAGAGTTAGGGTGCAGCCACATTGTAGGGGATCTTGTACTCCAGGCAAAGGAATTTAGTTTTGTTTTGTTTTTTCTACAAGTTATAGGTACCTCCTAAATGTTGTGGGATGTTTTTTGGGGGGGAGGAGTTATGTGATGAGAATGTTGCAGAAGCCATCCACTTGATTCCCACGACTTATCTTAACAGTTATGAAATGAGATGTTCTTGTTAATCATATATTCAGGGGAGCGAGTCACATATATTTATGCATAGTTTACCAATCTTTGAAAAATTAGGACACAATAAACTGTCTATAACACAAAAATTATATTGAAAATTGTTAAACTTACTTTGCTGTTTCAGAAACTTTTCTAGGTCTTTTAGGACCCTAGAGAAATCATAAATATTCATTGTCAAGATATATAGTGACATACATACATTTATGATCAAGAAAATGTCAGTTGTCTGAGATCATTATATTTTTCTCTGCTAAAACAAAACACAACAGAAAGGGCCTCGTTTTCCCAAGTAAAATAGCCAGTAAAGGGAAGTAAGAGAAGGTCCACGTAGGCATCTTAGGACCAGGTGAAACAACGAAACAAAAGATTCATCATTGTAGAATATAGATTTAGAACTAGGAAAGAACTTAGGCCATCAAGTCTAACCCCTTTCTTTTGTAGATGAGGAAACTGAGGCATAGAGAGTTTAAATGACTCAAGTCACATGACTAGTAAATATAAGAAGTAAGATTTGAAGAAGGTCTTTTTCACTCTTGGTCCAACACTGTACACCATGCTGCCTTTCATGCACCATGCTGCTTGGTCAAAGCACCATGCCCCACGTTGATATAGGAATTAGGATCACCTCACTCTAAGTGAGTACCTGAAAAGAGCTTAGCCTAAAAGGGCCTGGGTCTCCCATTGCATCCTGGACCATCTCCAGTCATACTGATGAATATCTGGTCACTGGACCCAGATGGCTCAGGAGAAGAAGGTGAGGTTGGTGACATTGCACAGCCCTCCCTCACTCAAATCAAAGTCAACTGGAAGTCATGTCATCATCTCCCTGATGGCGTGGTCCCTTTGAGAATGAAGGGCAAACACAAGGAGACATGACAAGAACAAGTGAGTGAATAAAATGCATGTCCAAGGAGAAACAAATTAATCAATGATTAATTTAACTATATACAAATATAGAGTGCTAAAGTATCTGGACTGACCAGAGCCAGAAGAAGCTGACCTGGGAAGACATAGTACAGGCGTGGCTTGAGCAGGGTTTCAAAAGGGAAAAAGAGAGTCAAACCTGTAATCCTGCTTGGAGGAGGCTAAAGCTGGTGGATCTCTTCAGCTCTGGAGTATCCTCACTAAATTCAGCATAAATATGCTGTGCACTCAGCAAAGGCAGGGGAACCAGGCTGCCTAAGGAGGGGCAGATTTGGAGCAGCAAACTGGAGCTCCTGTGCCCATCCAAATGGGGCTGGTCAATGAGTGATCACTTAACTTCCAGAATGGATTCCGGAATGAGTCCATTCATTCCAGACTGGGTGAGAATCAAGACCCAGTCTTTGAAAAAGAAAGTTTTAACTTATTTTTAAAGGAAAGAAAAGAGGGTGCTCAGAAGGATCATAAATCACAACGAATGCATTGTGTTCAGTCTTTTCATTTTTTGTATGAAGAAACCGAGTCATAGATTTAATGACAGGTATCTGAGGCAAGGATCTGAGCTCAGGTCTTCCTGATTCCAAGTCTAGTGTAGGATCCACTATGTCACATACAACATTCCAGGGAGAGAAGAAAGCTTTGTGAAGATCCAGAGATAGGAAGGAGAGGGGGACGGGGAGATCACAGAGAAAAGAGAAGGGAGAATATTTGACCTTTAGTCAGGGGCATGCTGAAAGCCATTAGATCGCTTGGCAGCCTTAATAAATTCTCCTTCGCAGCAAATATCTAAATCAGCTCTCATCCACCCAGAAAGGCTTCCCCCTTAAGTTTTAAAAATGAAAATATAAATTGTTAGATAAAGGCTTCCCTAGTGATAGATAAACAGGGTTCCATATATATTTTCTCTCCTTCTCAGTCAGGTAATCAATGCGAGAGGTATGAAATAGGAAGACAGGGAATAACGTGAGACCTGGGAACAATGTTTTTTTTATGATTCAGAATTAGGCAGAACAGGAAAGAGAGTCCCTTATGTCTTTAAAAAATGGTTCTTCTTAAGCAAATGATGTCCTCTGTAAAGCTTCTGAAATCAGTCCTTGTTCATTTTCTATTCTAGTGTTTTCTAATTGGCTTAATACTAAGGATGAGCCACGAGGTGGCACAGTCAAGGAAGTTAGTTCAAATCCTGACTGATACTAGTGGCCACCCCAATCTTTCAGCCTGTTTCCTCATCTGTAAAATTAGAGCATTTGATTCAATTGCCTCTAAGTTCCCTTCCAGATCTATATGCCTATGATGTGTGTTTATGTATATGCATGTATATCTATCTATATGCATATACTCACATACACATATATGTAGGCATGCATGTATATACGCACATATACACATGTGTTACACATCGTTATAAATATGTGTACATATTCCTATAATTTGTATGTACATGTATACATGTTCCTAAACATGTACATATGCTGTATATAATGGATGTGTATATGTGTATATACGTAAACACGTATACATATATATGTACATATATGTACACACATCTGTATATAGATCTATGTCAGTGTCAGGGCTGTTCAGTCATTCATTCGTGTTCAACTCTTTGTGACCCCATTTGCGGTTTCTCATCAAAGATACTAGAATGCTTTGTCACATCTTTCTTCAGCTCATTTTACAGGTGAGGAAACTGAGGCAAACAGGGTTAAGTGACTTCCCCAGGGTCACACAACTAGTAAGTGTCTGGGGCCAGATTTGAACTCAGGAAGATGAGTCTTCCTGACTCTGAGTCCAACACTCTTTCCACTGCACCACCTAGCCTTAAATCACTTAAATGAGGGTTGCCTCAGACCAACTGAGGCCTAGGGAAAAAACCTTAGCTTAAAAAGGTCAAGGTCTCCCACTGCATCTAAGATCATCTTTCGTTGTCCTGGTCTATGCCTTGCCACTGGACTTTGATGACTCTGGAGGAGAGACTGAGGCTGGGGACTTTGTATAGCTCTGCCTTACTTAAATCCAATTCACTTGCAAGTCAAGACCTAACTCTCCTGTTATCAGTTCTCTTCAGGAACAGAGGACAAATATCAGTGCTATTAGGGCAACTAGGTGGCTCAATGGCTAGAGTGCTGGGCCTGGAGTCAGGAAGATTCCAGTTCCTGAGTTCAAATCTGGCTCCAGATACTTATTAGCTGGGTGACTCTATGTCAGGGTCTGCTACCCTGACCGTCGCCTGGATACTTACCTTACCTGGTCTTCAGACGTCTCCGGCCCCTCCAGCAGGGGAGGGGAGTGACTAGACAGAGCACCCGAGTGATAGATGCACGGCATTTATTGCTTACATTTTGAAGCAGGGAGAGAAGAGAGAGAACAAACCCCAGACCCCAAGTTTAATACCTGCCTGAACTCCTCCCATGTTCCTCCCCGTGGGTGGAACCCGCGCTGTTACTGAGGCGTTCCCAGTACCCTAGGGGCAGGTTAGCACCTCCAGGCATCTCACTACCCTCACAGGTCCAGAGCTGGGCCCTAACAACTCTAGGCAAGTAACTTAACCCTGTTTCCTTCAGTTACCTCATCTGTATGAACTGGAGAAGGAAATGGCAAGCCACTCTAGTACCTCTGCCAAGAAAACCCCAAAATGAAGACATGAAGAGTGACTGAACAACAAAAAAAATGTCAGAATTAGACATCTATAACTGTATTCTGTCCTGCCTAATTCTGAACTCTCCCAACAAGTGGTCTCTACTGGAAAACTGATGTGCCACTTTAACTAGAATGACTGTTAGGAAGTGTTTCCATACTTTAGGTCCTTAGAGGCTGTAAGTGACATAGTAGCTAGTGTGTTGGACCTGGAATCAGGTAGACTTGAGTTCAGATTTACTCTCAGATACCAACTAGTCAGTCAACTAGCATTTATTAAGTGCCTTCTATGTGGCAGGCATTGTGCTAAGCAATGGAAATACCAAAAAAAAAAAAAAAAAAAAAGCCAAAAAACCACAGTTGCTGCTTTGGCTTGGCATATAATCCTGGGCAAATCACTCAACCTGTTTGCCTCAGTTTCCTCATTCGTAAAATTGAGATAATAATAGCCCCTACTTTCCGGGATTGTTGTAAATATGAAATAATATTTAGAAATTGTTTTGCAAACCTTTAAGCACTATTTAAATTACAAATAAATTTAATTATTAAATTAAATTATTTTAATTACAACTATTATTATTGCTATTAATCTGTCTTTCTACAGCTCAGACACATTGTAGCATTTTTCATAATTAAATTCAACATTCACCAAATATTTACTAAAGATATGCCATGTGCAAGCCACTATTCCAGATACTAGGGATACAGAGGCAAAAACATCAAAACAGCTTATGCCTTTAAGGGATCTACATTCTAAAGGATTATAGCTATAGAGCTTGAAGGGACTTCAGAAGCCATCTAGTCCAAAAGGGAAAAATAGTTTTACAAATGAAGGAAATTAATTGACTTATCCAAGGTCACTCACAGGCTGTAAGCCTCTGAGGTAGTATCTCGCCCTTAAAGCAAGAGTTCATCTCTCATCATTTCCTGTAGCATGACTATCAAAAAAATATAAGATGAAAACTGGAGTGAAGGAGTGGGGCCATAAGGTGAAGATCCAAGAATCCTAGAACAAGGCTATTTGAGAGGGGTGAGGTGGGCTGGAGAAGTCAAGAGAGATGAAGAAAGGCTTCCCTGGGCTAAACCCCCACAAAAGATGAAAATTCTTTTCTTTATAAAGGGAAAGGCCCTAGCTAGATAAGGAGAAAGAAATGAGTCTCCCAGATGAATTTTTGGATACAGCAAATGAACTGTTGAGTCCAGGGAAAAACAAATAATCCTGTTTCACTGAAAAACAGCGTTGATGAAGGGCAGTGGTAGGAAACAGGACTGTATGGCTAGCTAAGGATTTTTAATTTTATCTTAGAAGCAATAGGGATTCACTGATGGTTTTTGAATAGGGGAGTGACATGGTCAGAAATGTACCTTATGAAGATTCTTCTGTGAGCTGGGTAAAAGATGAATTGGAAAGTCAAGAAACTGGTGGCCAAAAGAATCATAAGGAAGGTATTAAAATGGTATGGGTGAGCTGAGTTCAGTGGAGAGAAAAGTGTGTATATGAACCCAATAAATCTATTCTCCCCAAATCTACAGTATATATCAGGTTGTACCCAGATTCTCTCTCTCTCTCTCTCTCTCTCTCTCTCTCTCTCTCTCTCTCTCTCTCTCTCTCTCTCTCTCTCTCTCTCTCTCTCTCTCTCTCTTTCTCTCTCTCTCTCTCTCTCTCTCTCTCTCTCTTTTCATTCGGGAGAGCTACTCCCCTCTCGTCTTCACAGGGGGTCATTCTATGTACTGAATTTACTCATGAACCAAAGAATGGTCTCCTGTGAGCATTACATTGTCAAGAAATCCTTCCTCCAGATCCATTCTTTCCTCTTTCTCCCATTTTCCCTGCCAACGAACAGAAGAGGCGTTTTCAGTCACTGGTGGGTCTGGTTAGAAGCAGCTTTCCTACAGTCAGTAATAAGAAAAATGAATTTTTGAAATAGCTCAAGTATTTTCACTAAGCCAAGTGCTCTAAGTGACATAAGAAAATATAAGTATCTTACCAACCCATTTACTGATTTCATTAGGATATTGATGCATAAATGAATGAACTTTTTAAATCTACTACACTATCTCTATCATTAAGAAAACACAGTGTAGTAGGAAGATATCATAGGAAAATCAATCAGAATGCTAACTACGCATGTGACCTTGGCCAAGTTGCTTAACTTCTCAGGGCCTCTTTCCTTATCTGTAAAATGGTAATAGTATTTGTATTCCCTATTTCTCATTTTTACTGTTAGAATCAAATGAGTTTATGCATGTGAAATCCTTTTGCAAGCATGAACTTTTATGTCAATATGAGCGTTCATTATATGAATATATACATCTAGCATTTGCAAAACATGACCATACATTGCCACACCAAAGAAAAAGTCAGTCAAAAATGCAGAGGTCTTCCCAAAGAGGGCATCTAGATAGTGAAAGTATTGGATATAAGGATCCATGAAGGACCTAGGAATATGTAGATTATAGATGAAAAGATGGGGAACAAAGAGGTTGTCCCAGATATCTTAGTACAGCTGTCAGCTCAAACAGCTATGTTAACTGGCTGCAAGCATTTAAAGGTTTCCCCATGGAAGAGGGATTATGTTTGTCCTGCTTAGACCCAGACCTCAAAACTTGGAACAATTCGGGGACAGTGAAGAGAGGCAAATTTAGGCTTGAAATAAAGAAAAATTCACTAATAATGATATTCAAAAGTAAGATGGTTTGTCTCTGAAAGGTAATTTCTCTATACTGGAGTCCTTCAGTAAAGAACTGAATGACCCTTGTCAGATCTTGTAGAGAATTCTCTATTAGCCAAGATAACCTCTGAAGTCCCTTCCAACTTTAAGATTCGGTGACTTTGTGGTGGTAAATAACAGGGTGTAGGGGTGCTGTTGCTACGGTGTTGTTTTTAGTCATTTTTCAGTCATTTCTGACTATTTGTGAAACCAGTTGGCGTTTTCTTGACTGAGATACTGGAGAGGTTTTCCACTTCCTTCTCCAGCTCATTTTCCAAATGAGGAAACTGAGGCAAACAAAAGTAACTTGCCCAGAATCACACAGCTGGTAAGTGTCTGAGGCCAGATTTGAACTTAGGAACAGGAGTCTTCCTGACTCCAGGCCAAGCCTTTTTTCTATCCACTATGCCAGCTAACTGGGATGGGGGAGTCTATAAACCTTGGGGTAGGAGGAATGTTTGAGGAAAATTAATATAGTTAGTCTCAAAAGAAGACTTAGAAGTAACATCTATGAGTTCATCAGTAAATTTTTATTCAGTGCCTAACATATGCCAGTGATAGGTACTGGGGATAAAAAGATAAAAGTGAAAAGGTCCCTAACCACAGGGAACTTACATTCTCTGGACAGGGCCACTCTTAAGGAACTCATGGTCTCCTTAAGACAACATGCAAACCACTATGTACAGATAAGATACACAGAGATGAGTTGGAGATATTCTCCAAGGAATTCCTTCTACATTGTGGGATGAGGGGTATCGCATCCCTGAAATCTGGAAAATCCAGTAAAAAATTTTGGTCCTCCCTTCGTACCAGAGAAGAAGTCTGAATTTTTTCTTTTATTTTTATGGAGTGTTTATAGTATTTTATTTTAAAATTTGGGTTGAGCATTTGGTCTTAAGCTCTGTATCATTTTCTGGCCTTTGTGTGTCATCTGTGGCTTCTACAAAACTCCCCAAAACTTCTCATTTAATTTCTCACAATGACTGGTGATATATCAAAACCACAACAGAGAAAGTTGCAGAGTGGAAGATATAATCATACTACCATTATGGGGGATCAGGGCAAGCCTCTTGCAGAAGTAGAGTTTAGCTGAGACTCAAAGGAAGCCAGGTATACCAAGAGGCAGAGATGAAAAGAGAGAATTCCTGGCATAGGGGATAGCCAGTGAAAACATGCATCAGGAGAGAGAGTCTATATCTTCAACTTCACATAACTCAGTGTCCAAATCTTTTTTTAAGTACTGATGGTGATTACAGAATATTTGAAATCATATATTTAAATTATTTCATTTGGCAGATGTTTTTTAAAGTCATTTCTTGAGTTTTCTTGAGATCAAATGTAAAACTCAAATGTAAAGAGGAAATAGGGGAAATAACAGACCAATGACTTCCTTAAGGCTCAAAAGCAAGGGTCCTATGATCTCACCCAACCTCCTCATTTTAAAGATGAGGAAATTGAGGTTCGGAGAGATAGGGTTACTTGGCCAATGTCACATGACCAATCAGTGGCAGAGTCAAGATGCCAACTCAAGCCTCCTGACTCCTCATCCAGGCTTGCAGGCCACCTGTAACATTTCTTTTCATGGCCCAGATCTGTTTGCTCTTGGTGCAAGATAGTGCTGAATCCAGAATGGTCTGGTAGTTTGAAGTCTTAAAAAGAACTGTTCTTTTCTACTAAGGAAGCATATTTACATATTGCCTGAGAGAAAGAAAAGGAAAATGATAATAAACAATGATACTACCAATAACTATAGTAACAAGTGACATTTATGTGTTCATATAGGAGAGGTATCCTGGTGTACTGGATAAAGAGCTAGCCTTGTAGCCATGAAGGCCAGGGTTCAGACCCCACCTGTGATACATATTGGCTGTATGACCCTGGGCTAAACTAGAATTTGCATGGAAGGTCCAACCTGCATTGATAGAGGGAGCTTCCTATGCTAGTGAAAGCGTAGATCTAGTCTTTATCCCTATGTAGCAGGGGTTCTTAAATTTTTGCATGTATCATGGACCCCTTGCCATCAGCGGAAGCCTATGAACCCCTTCTCAGAATAATAGTTAAATAATTTAAGGAAATGCTAAATTTCAGTTCATTTTTAGTGAAAATCAAGATGTGTGGTTTTTTTACCATCCAAGTTCATGAATGTGAACCTATGAACCCCAGTTTAAATATTCTTGTTTTATTGGTGATTTAACATTTGCAAAGCACTTTGTACTTATTATGTGATAAAGTGAGGTTTATTTTTCATTTTTAAAAGTATTATTATCTCCATTTTATAGGTGAGAAAACTGAGTCTCAGGGATGTTAACTAACAAATGTTAATTAATTTTTTTTATGTTAATTAATGAATCAGGGTTATCCAACCAGTAAGTGTCAGAGGAAGGCAGAATTTGAACTCAGGTGTCTCTGCTCACTCAAAGCAGCAAAAATGTAGAGAAAAGAAGGGAGAGAGTAGGATAAGATAGGGAGGAAAAGGAATATATGGTGGCGTGAAAATAATGTTGGCTCTGATAGCTTATAAATATTTCCAGGTAAGAAATTACAACGAATTAGCAGTTTTTCCAGAATTTAATGACCACATTCTAAGTGACTGAATGGCAGAGACCAACTATTCTTCCTTTTCATATATCTCACAGTATCTAGGACACAACAGGAGCTCAGTGTTTCCTGAGTGAATGAATGAGTACTCCCTCCTCAAGTCTCTCCAACCTTGCATAACCTTTCATTAAATGAACTGGAATTATAGAAAAAACTTTGTTTTCCTGAATCCTTGGAATATGTTGGGTGGGTTTATTTTGTTTAGTCTCAGTCGCCTGCCATCTGCTTTGCACCTAAATGTGACAATTTTCTAATAAAAGAATTTGCTATATAATCATCCTACTGCTTATTAAAGGATTGGCAGAATTCACTGTACTGGTCCTCTCCTCATCAGTCCTTTGTCTCATCACCTGATGTCTCTTCCTTACGGTTTATAAGACTGCACATTTTCAGGACAATGGGAAGAGAGGAGGAACAGAAAAAGACTTTCACAAGCTAAAATAATAAGAAGCCATTATTTCACTGTAATGTCTTCTGCAATGAAACAGAAGAAAAATTAGCTGGCATTGAAACAGGTATCCTCTCCCTTTGTTTGATTCGAGCAAGTAGAAAATCAAATATAAAACTCATGTTTCCCACAGCTGGTTAACAGAGGTCTACATAGCAATAAACGAGCTCACTGAGTAGGGTCTTCCAGGCAAAGTGTCGACTTTTGGACTGCCCTCGAGGTGAGGTAGAGAAATTCTGACCCTGTTTACTCAAGTGCCCCTGTGTGGGTAGAAGTGCTGTCTTTTAAAGCTCCAAAAAGCAGTGAGAGTGTGTGTGTGTGTGTGTGCGCGCGCGCACGTGTGTGTTTTGTCTTATGATGACCACATTTGGAATGTTCTGGGTTTAAATGACAAAAGGCTTTTTATGTTTTCCTTTGTTTATTAAGGGAACAGCGTTACTGACTGTAGATCAGAGAAGATGGGAAGATCTGAAAAGCAGACTGAAGATAGCCCAACCTCTTCATCTCCCGCCTCGCCCGGGTATCAAAGATGCTCTGATTTCATTCATGTTGGGCACTAGTGTTCATGATTCCCCAGGAGTCTAAGATTTAAATTAAAATAATAATCGTGAGGCCGCTAGGAGGTTGTGCATAAGTTAATGTAGAAACAGCCATCTAACCACAGATCTCTGCATAACGCTATTAAAACTAGCCACCCAAAGGTTGTGCTTCAACGCTTTTAGGATAAGCCTTAATGAAAAAAATGAATTTTTAAATAAAATATATTTGTGCTTGCCTTTTAATAATGCGAGTGAAATATATGAACCTGACAGAAATGTGACTGTCCTCTCAGGACGAAAGGCTTCATGTAGTTGTTTTTAAATATTCGAAGTTAGATTAAAACTGTAGCAGGAAAAAAAAATGTTGAAAGTGTCTTGAGATGATCATTATAGAAAATGCAAAACAAGAAAGCAAATGTGACCCAGGACTAAAATGCCCTTGCAAAAATCCTTCTTTTGCAGATAATGATGGTTTTAGAGCTAAAATGTATGACATTACCCAGCATCCCTTCTTTAAGAGGACTATTGCTGTGCTGGTCCTGGCTCAATCTGTGCTGCTGTCAGTCAAGGTACATTTGTGGGGGGTTTTTTTATATATTTTGTTTCACACTATGCATTTGCAAATTATTTTTTCATTCAGCCATCTAGCTGAAAATGTAGCAAGCTGCCATTCTAGTCTAAACATAAGCTCTGTCATATAAAAAAAAAAAAAAGCTTCACCTAATAGGGAGGAGAAAAACCAGCTCTAGGAATCACATGGCTACATGATGTTTCTTTTTCCTATTTCAGTGGGATGTTGCAGACCCAGTGACTGTTCCTTTAGCAACAATGTCCGTTGTGTTCACCTTCATTTTTGTCCTGGAGGTATGGTAAAGGGCTTAAGACTCTCCAAGTGGTTTCTGCTCATTTCCTGTTATTCACTTTCATAGGATATATATATGGAATCAGAATGTTAGTATTGCAAGGGACATGTTATGAAACCCCCTCATCTTTACAAAGGAAGAATCTGAGCCCCTCAGAAGAGAACCTCTATGATTCCACCAAGTGGCAGGGCTGGAATTTGAACCCAGAATCTCTGATTTCAAATCTAGCTCTCTTTCACCCGTACCACACCACCTCCCCTCAGTTCATCATTCTGAGATGGAAACTTTAGATGAAAATGGAAGTTTTCCTTTCATTATTTTAAGAAAATTGTTTTTGAAAGCACACCATTAGAACATCTTCTTTTTTAAAAATGGCAGTCTCCATTTGTATAATGAATGCCATCTTTTCCTTTTCCGACTGCCAAGACACCACTGTGAACTGCTGCGCCTGAGCCGTGGCAGAGTTAGTGATGTCAGCTCAAACAGTTAGAGCTAGCTGCATAATCGGTGACTTAGGGTATTCAAAATACAGCAAGGAGAGCTGACTCATGAGTTTGCTCTTGACAGAGGCAAGATTACCTTAAAATACATGTTGGATGCATAATTACTATTCAGTTCAATTTTTGTAAGACCCTGGAATTTATATTTCATAAATGTGTGATACTTTCCTATGGGTGCTTTACTTGAGGAAGCAAAGCATGCTGCTGTCTAAATTAGTGAGGAGGGGACAGAGAGTGGAGGAATTGCCATTCAGCGTCTAATGAGTTTATATTTGTGGAAAGTGACTCGTCTAGCAAGAGACACTTCTTTTAATTTACTCAATTTCGGTTTTTTAAAAACTTTCCTAAAAATATTTGTTTGCATTTCCAGTTAGTAGTAGACTCTACTTATGCTTGGTACATAGTTTTGCTAAAAAAAAAAAAAAAAAAAACAATCACATCACCTGTCTTCACTGTTTATCAGGTTACAATGAAGATTATCGCCATGTCACCCGCTGGCTTCTGGCAGAGCCGAAGGAATCGATATGACCTCTTGGTGACTTCCCTTGGTGTCATTTGGGTGATACTTCATTTTGCTCTCCTTGTAAGATCCCCACTTGCAGTAATATTGTGTTGCTTATTATTATTAAAGCCAGAGATCAGACCTGCAAATGGAGAAAAGCGTAGGTATAGAAGAGGCAAAACACTGGGTGATTCAGAAGCTGCTTTCTTTATCTCTGGAAGACACATACACATACACACCTTCAGTCCCAGTAGCAGTGGCATGGCCTGCCCTAGATAGTCTATGACACAAAAGACCCCACATAGCTGCCAGCAAGAAATGAGTCTATTAAGAAAATGCTGTGTTGGTGATATGTATCATGCTGCCTTCCTACAGAAACAGAGCTCTCCCAGGATGAGCTGTCATAGCCCCTAGGCACCAGCAGCTTTCCTATGAACCTAGTTCTCACTGTTGTTTGCATGTGGAGGGAAAAGGATCCAGCAAATTTGCTTGGTACCTCAATGAACAGGGAAAAGCAATCCTTTTTTTTGTTGGGTTTCTATTTATTTCCAGTGCATGTTCTTGAGAAAAATCATCTCTCAACTCAAGGTTTGATTAGATGCAGCACAATGGCCTGTCACATAGTAAAAATAATAATAATTATTAAGTGCTTAATAAGCATTTATTAATTAAATAATTAATAATAGTGCTTAATAAACACTAGCTGATCTGACCGCCCCCCCCTACACAGAGGACTGTACATGGGAATTCTTAAACCTGATAACTCACTCTCTTACTATCACTTTCTTAAGTTCTTTATTCAGAATCCACACTCACTTATCAACATACATTTTAGAATTATCTAAAAGGAAGCACTGAGCCACTTCTATCCAACAAACATACACACATAAAATATATTCATAGACACAGATATGTATCTGCTTGACGACTTTCCCAAGTAAGAGAGGTAGTATGGTAAGATGGAAGGAGTACTGGATTTGGATTCTTTGAGCCAGGGTTCAAATCCCAGCTCTATCAATTTAGGTATCCCTGTGGGACTTTAGACCATTCACTTTATTTCTGTGAGTTTCAGTTTCCTCACTGGTAAAATAAGGGGGTTGGGCTACAGTGTCTCTGAGGTACCTTCTGTTCTAAATTGATGCCTGCAGTCACCTTTCTGGATCTGTGATCTTATGATAAATAAGATACTTCTTAAGCTTTTCTCTGACATTTGGTTAGGCTGACCCAATAAAGCACAAACATCCTTTGGCAACGTTTTTGTTTTTTACCAGAGAGGTTGGTAGGGCTCTATCTAATGGAATATTTGCCTTCTAATAAGACAGTTGTTTAAATCATTGTGAAGTTAGTGAGATCACTTTTGGTCAACAACCAATGATTCATTGGATTGGCTGCGTCCTTAAAGGGTCACCATCACTGAAAGGGCATGTCATACCAAAACCATTCTAGGTTGAAAAGCATCTGTCTTGTCTTTAAAGATTTGCTGAGAAGGAGAGGCCCTACTCTCCTTGGAGGTCTGTCTCCGTTCTAAATCCTATGATCCCTTACATTTCATCACAAAATCTTCTACCCTTAGGGTCAATAGAAATGAAAACCATGTCTTTTCCATCTCCTCTATTCATCTGTACGTTCCATGAAGGCAGGGGATGCACCTTGTCACAAGTTTAACTCTCCCTAGTGCCTAGCATACTGCTTTGCACACAGAAAGCATTTAATAAATGATTGTTAACTGCTTGTTTTATATAATAACCCTTCAATATAGAAGCCACCTAAGCAAAACAGAGCCCCAAGTCTCATTTATTATTTTCATTTTATGTATAATATTTATTCATGAGATGTGACAGTGACCTTTTCAGAACCTCCTTAGACGAATTTCCTATATGAATTTCCACATTTTATTAAAGCAATTTTTCAGTAGACTTCTCAAGTGGCTTCAAATGAGAAATGGAACTGCAACTGGAACAAAATCTCTTGTGCAAATAATGAAAGTCTCTCTTCTATTTAAATTCTAGAATGCTTATACATATATGATGGGGGCCTGTGTGATTGTCTTCAGGTTTTTCTCCATTTGTGGAAAACATGTAAGTATCTCATAGATGGTATTTCTGGAAGTTAATTTTGTTGCAAAGACAAAATACAAAAGTAAGTTTGTACCAGTTTCCTAAGGAGGGCTTCATATTTAATTAGATGTCTTTCAGAGTTATTAACAAGGAGTTATTCAAAATCATAAGTCTAAGAACCCATCAATATTAGCCCAGTCAGCTACATATGCTCAGATAGGATTGTAGGTTCCAATATTCAGCAAACCAAATAAATCACCAATTAAAGATCTGCATCATCCATAAAAATATTTTTCATTTACCTTTCTGTTATAAACTTTGCTTTCAATGGCAATTTTCATTTGTGAAAAAAAAATCTGAGTATGTTTATTATAGACCAAAACCATGTCATCTTAGCCTAATGATGCTGGAAATAATAAAGGCAATTTAATAACCAAAACTCAAAGTGCAACTTAGATCGGTGCTGATAATTGTGGAGATCTAAAAGAATTTCTTGCTGTTGAGAAACAGCATAGTATAGTGAAAGAATGTTAGCCCTGGGTTCAAATATGACCCCAACCTCACCTGTATAACTTAAAGTCATTTTACTCACTTATAACATAAACATATTGGAATAGATGATCTCTAAGTTCCCTTCCAGGTCTAAACCTACAGTCTTATGAAAAATGACTCTCTCTATATAAAGATATAAAGTAAAAGGTACATGTGTGTTTGTTTTCTTTTCCATAGCTATGTTGATTTTTTTTTTCTAGAAGGGACAGTCTCATGCAGAATAATGTCTTTTACCCCAACATGATAGCATAAGTTATAAGACAAGCAAACTTCTGTGTTTTAAAGCAATTATCATGTAGCAGTTCTAGTGCTATCCCCCCAAAAAACCCCATTGCTACCGAAAAGAATCAGAATGGCTCCTTACTCCTCTACGAGGAAGGTTGGAGAGTGCTTTTTTCCTGTGTTGGCTTAACAAAGTTAAAGAGACTAAAAATTTTCTGAGGATCTAGCAGCTGGGAAAAATAAAAAAAGTACTAGCCAATCATGTGAAACAAAAGGTTAGAGATAGCTAGGTAATGGAGAAGTCACAGTACCTATGTGAGAAATATAAACCCAAACTACAAATGAGCTATCTAAGGGATTGGGATCTCTGATAACTTAACATCATCATATCATGTCATTGACATGACTACATGGATAATGCCATCATGAATGTCATTTGAGAAATAGGTACTGTCTTTTTTTGTATTTGTATCCAAATACTTAGCTCAGTACATATAGTAGGTGCTTAATAAATGCTTGTCAATTATCATCTAATACTATTAACACTGTAACCTCCACACTTAAACATTCTATCAGCCTTTTTAGAAACTGGCACTGATTCAGGCAAAGCATGCTTTGATGGTTATTTATACGTAGAAACTTGAGCATCTGTTTTATGCCAATTTGATTGAATACAATGCCCTTCTTCCCCCAGTTCTTCTACATGATTGGGTTATGGTCTTATTCCTGTTTGCAGGTAACACTGAAGATGCTCCTTTTGACAGTGGTTGTCAGCATGTACAAAAGTTTCTTTATCATCGTGGGGATGTTCTTATTGCTACTGTGTTATGCCTTTGCTGGAGTTGTTTTGTTTGGTACGGTGAAATATGGAGAGAACATCAACAGGTTGGCTTGTCCAGTATCTTTTTCCTTTTTTAAGGAAGGAGAGAAACCATCCCCATTATTATATAAATAAGCATGTGACTAAGTGCCATAAAAATCTCTATGCTTGGTTGGCTCTTTGTTTGGGTTTTTTTATGTGACAGAGATTAAGAAGGACAAGGCAATAAATGTGAAACCAAAAACGATTAAAGCTGCCAAAATTAGGCATAATCATGTTACATAAAAAGCTTGAGTTTTTTTCCATCAAAAACTTAGTATGTAAAAGCCCAGCCTTGAGTATGCACTGTGTTCAGAACAGAAAAATAAAACTTTAGACATAATTGTGAATTTTGTCGAGACAATAATCCCCAAGTTTATAGAGATAAAATATGTGATTATTGTTTTGTTTTATCAACTTGCATCTTGCTTGGGAAATTAAGTTCAATATAAGTGATTGTGTTTTGCTACATTGAGCTTGCCTCCACAGATTTTCTTGCATCTGTTCCCTTCTTCCCACTCATAATGGTACAAGCCCTCATTATCTCTCATTGAGACTACTGTAAAAAACTCTAAACTGGCTCTTTGACTAAACGCCTTTTCTCCAATCTATCATTCACCCAACCAGAGATGCTATTTTTCTAAAGCATAAGATTACCCATGGCACTGCAATGCTGGAGACCCTTCAATACCTCCCTATTACCTCTAGAATAAATGAAAAAAAATCTTAGCCATGCACCTAAGCCTCTACAGAATCTATCTCTAGCTTTCCTTTACAATCCCACCAAGATGAACTACATGTTCCCCAAACTCAACATATCATCACTGGAAACTATACACTTGGGCAATCCATTCTTCAGACTGGAAATGCATTACCTTCTTATCGTCACCATTCAAAATCCTTATCTTCCTTCAAAGGCAAATTTCACGGCTACCTCCTCCATGAAGCCTTCTCTGCTCTCCCTTCCCCCAGCTCCCAGCTACAAGTAATGTCTATATCCTCAGGTTTCAGAGATCTTTAGTTAGGACTTTCTTTGGCTTCCACCATTTCCTACTCTGTGTTATAATTACCCATGATATATCTTGTGTTATTTTTCTTCTTTTTCTACCTAGAACTTAGGACATAATTGGCTTTTGTAAATATTTATTGACTAGAATGACAGAAACCACAAGGCATTATATTTTTATTATTAAATATTAATTAAATATTATTGTATTTTTCAATTTGACTTAGATATTATGTATTCAGCCCCAGCTACATGTAAAGCACTATAAAGTGCCAGACCTGCATTTACATATGAAGTGAGACATTTACCACTTACAAACCTCTATTTGCCTCTGTTTCCTCATCTGTAAAATGCAGATAATAACATCTTCCTCCTAGAGTTATTGTGAGAATCAAATGAGTTAATATTGGTAAAGCACTTAACAGTATCAGGCACAGAATAAGCACTGTATAAATGATTTTTTAATAAATTATTATTATTTTACTAAACACCAAAAGTGATGCATAGATGCTTCAAAAGATACTATCAAGATGCTTACAGTTTATTAGGTGTGATAAGAAAAATACAGTACATCACCATATCTTTGATGTGACTGATGTGGATATTTCCTTCTCTGGTACAGTGTTTAACTCAGGGATAGGGAACTTGTGACCTCAAGGCTACATGTAGCTCTCTAGGTCCTCAAGTGTGGCCCTTTGACTGAATACAAACTTCTTCAGTGAAAAGGATCCCCACCTATTCATGCCTTGCTATCCTGTGAAATTCTTGCCTATATCTTTCCAGTGATCCTCAGTGGTGATATTCCACAACTTGATGAAAGCCTTCTAAGTCTCTATACTATAGCACTCAATCTTTCCCTCTGTCATCTTTTGCTCTTCCTGCATGACCAGACTACCTGCTTTTATAATGTTTCCTAAATTAGGTCTTTTGCACAGGGTAGTGAGATGGCTCTAGAGTGTCAGTCTGACCTGAGACACTAGCGGTGTGACCCTGAGCAAGTCACTTAAGCCTGTTTACCTCAGTTTCCTCATCTGTAAAATGGAACTGGAGAAGGAAATGGTAAACCACTCCCGTTTCTTTCCCAAGAAGATAGAGTTAGATGTGACTAAGTAACAACATCTTTTGCATGTTTATTATACAAATCATTATTAGAATAGTCTAACAGCTGTAAATTCTCACTGTATGCAGAATGTGGTGGCTACCATGACACAGACACAGAGATAGGAAAGGTTTAATGGAGGATTTGGCAATTTCAAGATAGACGCTAAAGAAAGATGAGGATTTCATCAAGCAGAGATTCTAAGAATAGAAAACTCTGGGAAAAGATGAGAAAGAATAGAATGCATCTGAGGGGAAATGAATAGTGCAGAGGAAGCAGGGGAGAAGGTAAGACTTTTGGATTCAGAATCAGAAGTTCCAACTCTGCCACTTACTATCTGCGTGACCTTGGACAAGTCATTTCACTTCTCTGATCTTGAGTGTCATCATTTTTAAAATGTGAGAGATAAGCTTTGAGGGCCCCTCTGAATCTAAATCTATAGCCTATCATCTAGTTCATCTGGAACACATATCTTACCACAAGCAATACTGGAGAAAAGCTTGTAAAGTTTGATTAAGACCATATTTTGTTGCTCGTGTTTTGTTCAGTCATTTCAGTTGTATCTGACTCTTCATGACCCCATTTGGGGTTTTCTTGGCAAAGATACTGGAATGGTTTTCCATTTCCTTCTCCAGCTCATTCTATAGATGAGGAAACTGAGGTAATGAGGGTTAAGTGACTTATCCAGGGACACCCAGCTAGTAAATGTCTGAGGCCAGATTTGAATTCAGGAAGATGAGTCTTCTTAACTCTAGGTCTACCACTCTATCCACTGTGCCACCCAGCTTCCCTAAGGCCATATGTTAGCAGGTTATGAATCTGGGAAACTGGACTTTTTTCTTTAGGGAATAGAAACCACTGAAGTTTTTTTGAATTGCTAAGAACCACAAACTATACTTTAAAAAGATGTATCAGGGTAGCATAGGGTTCATTAAGCCCAAGGACACCAATTACTATTTGGCAAAATCCACTGAGAAAATTCAAAAACAGTTTAGCTTAAGTTTATACCACTATCTCCCACCATAGACCACAATAAATTCAAAACTGATATATGGTACAAGTATAAGAGGTCATGTCATCAAGACGATAAGAGAAACATTTTACAGCTGTGGATAGAGAGAAAGTCATTGACTAAAAATGGGATAAAACTGATCATAAAATGGATGATTTTGATCACATAAAATTTTAAAGATTTCATACTAACACAAACAATGAAATTAGACTAATAGTCAACAAGAAAAATCTTTGCAGCAAATTTCTCTGATAAAAGTCTGATAGCCAAAACCTTTGAAGGAATTAGACAAATAGGTAAGAATGAGAGCCATCCTCAATAGATAAATGCTCAAATAATATTAACATACAGTTCCCACAAAGAGAAATGTAAGCTGTCAACAGCATAAATAATTACTTCAAATAATTAATAGTAAGAGATATGCACATAAATATAACTCTGAGATTCTATCTCATAATTGTAACATTGTCAAAGTTGCCAAAAGAAAAGAAAAGAAAAATGACAATTAATAGATGGCCTGTGAGGGTAAAGGCACAGTTATGCACTATTGGTAAATCTGGTAAGTGGTGCAACAATACTGGGAAAAAACTTGGAACTATTTCCCCAAAGTCATTAATGTGTGTAATACCCTTTGACCCATTGCTAGTTTGGGGTGGGGGGAGGGAGGGAAGGATGGAGAAGGAGAGGGATAGGGAAAGGGACAGGGAGGGGAGGGAGAGAGGGAGAGAGAAGGTATGAGTATTTGAGGAATATGTAGCTTTCAATTTAGTAGAAAAAAGCACGTGAGGTGGTGTAATGTGAAATTAAACTAGAAAGAAAAACTGGTCCTAGATTCAGTAGAGAATTGCACATATGGCCAAGAAGGGGGAAGGAAAAATAATGAGTTTGATTTTGGATAAGTTTAATTTGGGGTTCTTAAGAGACAAGCAGGAGGAGATGACTAGCAAACAATTGATCTAAGATTGGAGCTCAGAAGAAAGATAATGACGTGACAGGGATTGTTGAGGGTAGGGAAAGAGAAGGCAGAAAAACGTGATGAAAGATTTCAAATCTAGACAATTAGGACAATAGTACATTAACAAATATAGAGAATTAACAAAGTTGGGGGAGGAGAAGAAGATGGTATGATCATGTTGAGTTTTTAAGACTGGAGCTGGAGAGTGATGTTGAGGCCAGAGATGGGTTGTGGCAGGGGGGAAGCTACTTATAAGCATTAGTATATAGATAGAATGGAGTGACCTGTGGGAGACAAAAGTGGCCAAGGATTCAGGTGCACCTTTGTACAGCATACAAAAATTTGCTCTGGATTGCTCCTGTGATGCTACATATACAAGGGAATGGGTAATTTTACTAGAACTTCTTCTATACCAGAACTTTTAATATTTTTGTGTCATATATTCTTTTGTGTTGCCTGTGGACTCCTCCTCAGAATAATTGGTTTTAATTTTTATCATAAGTGAAAGAAATTCTAAATTTTAATCAGTGATTAGTGAAAATGAAGATGCAATTTTTTCCACTCCAGTCCGCAAACCCCCTGAAATCTGATAGAAGTGAGCTTAGGGTCTTGAGAAGAGTCAAAAAGGATTGCCACAGGTCCCACAGGAAATTCATAAAGGTTTCAACAATGAGAGGACCAGCTGATGTCGGCATGAATTTCCAGTTTGCAAACTTTCTACAGAAAGTCTTGGCATCCCAACTCCAGGAGTAGAGAAATCGGTGGCCTGTAAATTCGACCTTTCTGTAAGCCCAGTAGTAAATACCATGCCATGAAATGGACGGATTCAGATACCCCTATATAATTTTCAGTTCATTTGTGTTATTGTAGTTGGCACATTACATGTAGAAATGGGCCTTCCTTATAGGTAAGGGAGAAATATGAAGAGACCTGTGGTATACTGAAGAGTGCTGGCTATAGAATCTAAGGGACCTGAGTTTAAATTCCACCTTGCCCTTTAGTTCTTGCGTGACCTTGAACAAGTCACAATTTGACATCCCTGGGCCCCACTTTCTTCATCTGCAAAAGGTTTTGATGCAGATGACCTCGAGGTTCCTTCTAATTTTAGCTCTATGATCTTACAAAGATGTTCTCAGTTAAAACCTGCCAGAATTTCTCCATGACAAATTTTATACCTGAAATTCTTCTGTTTCTCTTTAAAATAAAATAGGCACGCAAATTTTTCCTCAGCTGGAAAGGCCATTACTGTTCTCTTCCGAATAGTCACAGGGGAGGATTGGAACAAAATTATGCACGACTGTATGGTAAATATGACCTAATCACAGGCACTGCTTTCTTTGAGTCCATATGGAGCCAATCAGCAATCGAGTATTTCATGGTAGCATTGTTTCTTTGGGTGCATGTGAAACTGGTCTTGCTATCTTTGCCTTGAAAAGTAGATGTGCCAACTTGTGCTTCTTGTCACATATACTTGTTTTTCTGTTCTAAGATTGGCTCTATTGTTTAAGTCAAAGAAACAAAAGACAAACCTTGTTGAAACAGGGTTTGTATGAATGGTCACTAAACCACTGGGATAGGGATCAGATTTCTGCAGTACAAACTTTAAATCCAATTTAATAATGCACTTGAGACTTTTCAGTATGAAAGACATAAATACAAAAATATCCTTTTATTATTAATAAAATTGATGAAGTGACCAGTGCCTGATTATCTTTAAAGATGCCTGTGATGTTTATTATGTCTTATTTGTTTGGGATTTTTTTTTAATAAATAAAGATTTTGTAACATCTTTCTCCACCTCCTCCAAAAAGGTTCAGCCTCCATTTTGTACACCAGATGATTTCAAATACTGGGCAACAGACTGTGGAAATTATGCTGGAGCACTTATGTATTTCTGTTCATTTTATGTCATCATTGCCTACATCATGCTAAATCTGCTTGTTGGTAAGTGATAGTCTTTTGAATATAAAATCATTTACCTCTTTAAATGTAGGAACTAAGATAATTGTACATAATTTTCAAGTAATTATCTGGGATTGCTTGGGGTGGATATTTCACAGTGTTAATTACAAAGTGTTGACTCTTAATCTGAAAACTGAAAAATCATTTCATAGGTATGTAAATGAAAATTGATTACAAATTCAAGATCTGCACTATTCAGTATAAACTTTAATTTTAGCACAGTTGTTCAGGTAATGAACATTATAGTTTGTGGGGTTTGGGGTTAATTTTCTCAAACAAACATTCCTGAAGGTCTACTTTTGCATCCCCAAAATAATACATTTCACCTTTGAAATGATTAATTTTAGTCACCTGGGTGGGCTGAGACCACCCAGAATATAACTTGGCCTTTACAAATCATACTGGCACCCCCAAGTAAGAGTAGCAGCCAGTTGGCAGGAAATTGTGTACACAGAATCTATATTTGTTCTTGTGACCCTCATGGTTTGGAAAGACAGGGACTTGCATAAATAGCCTGATTCAAAATTAAAATATGCCAATTTGGAGACCAGAGTAAGACCACTTTGGAAATTTGGCCTATAATGTTGGTGACAAAATCCATTATGATTAATGCATTTTACTTTGCTGAAATTCTTGGAAAATTAGATGAAATGTTTAATTGTATTTTTTTTCCTTTTAGCTATAATTGTGGAGAATTTCTCTTTGTTTTATTCCACTGAGGAAGACCAGCTGTTAAGCTACAATGATCTTCGCCACTTTCAAATCATATGGAATATGGTGGATGATAAAAGAGAGGTAGGAAATTTGATGATGCTAATGATGCTATTTTGTGCTGTAAATTCTTTCACATTTCACCCCCCTAAAGCATTTATCGTAATGTCTCAACCATTCTTCTATCCTTACTGTTTGTAATTGAAATGCACAATATCTTGATTGGCTCAGTAGGGAATCACTGACATTTCAAATCAAGAATTCATCAAGATCTGCTTCTTTATTTTGTGAGTACGAGAATAGCCCAGGAAATGAGACTTCAACTATAAAGAATCTAGTGAAATATCTTTGTTATATTATCTAAAACCCTCACCAAAGCTTGAGTTAAAGAGAAAAGGAAAACAAGAATAGGATGCTTCTTTTCTATGTCCCATCCTATTCCAAACCTTGAAGACAGAGAAAAAAGAAAGAGGAAAATGGAAGAAAAAGACAGCAAGTCAAAGGAATTTAAGATCAAGTCTATAAAAGCACTTGTTTGCAGTGCTCTCAGCTTCCCCTTTATCTCTTTTTCCACACTGGTGGTGCCTTTATTCCCCCAACAGTTATCCACCTCCTTCATGATATGATTGCCCAAGTTCCTGCATCGATGTTCCCAACCAATACCTGCCCCTTTATATGAGGGACATCAAAACTTCTTCCTCTAGGCTCCTACTATCAAGCTGACTAGTTTTGTACCCTGCCCTTACCTAGCTGATGGGGTAGAAAGCTGTTTCCTGCTTCCTAAGAGCTTAGTGCTTACTCCCAGTGCTTTCTGCCTCAATGAAAGTATATGCTTTTGCCCAAATGAACCATAATTGATAAATCATATGTCTACCGTGACCTATTAAAAGGTCAATTCTAAACTAATTCTGTAAACACAGAGAAAAACTGTGAAATATTTGATAATAATAATAATACATAAAAATTTATAAATATTTTCTTGGATGTCACCATACAAAATACACATAATCTTCAGTCTATGTAAAAGAAAAGCTTTCAAAATACAGAGACCAAGAAAAAAATAAAAAAAATGTGGAACAAATTGAGGTACATGTTGTCTATACAAAATGAGCTATTATCCCAGGTACTCTTATTCAGTAACAAAAAGCAACTATTTTATCTATTTATGTGCAGATTAAACATAAAAGAATAAAATAACATGTCCCAGAACTATTTCTATCTGAACTCTACTGCAGAACAAATAAATAACTCACAGTGATTTTCAAGTGAGCATTTATTATGTTTACACTCTGTTCCAAGCACTGTACGTTAAACAAGGCTGTGTCCTCAAAGAGTTTACATTATAATGGGGAAAGACAACAAGGAGAGGGAGAATACATGGAATAGCGTGTTCATGGAAGCCAGAGACCCAACAAAATAATGTCAAAGCTGACTTATCAAAGTCTGGGGAGATCTGAAGGGTGGAGCATAATATTCCAGTTGGGAAGGAGTGGAGATGATGACTCAAATGAAGACATCAAGGCTAGAAATATCCAGGAAGTGCCAAAATTCTTTCTTCTCAACAACTGTGTGATACAACCAGTACAAGTAGTATCACCCCTATTTCATCGATGGGAAAATTGAGACCCTGAGACTGCATAATTTGCCTACAGTCATACAGCTAGGAGATGGCATTCCAGGTCTACAGTTCTTTCTCATATACTCTGCTGTAAATTTTTGAAGAAGCAGAAAATCTATAATTAATATTTAAAAGTTGATTGTTAGGAATAATGAGAAGAAAGTCATTCTTTTCAGTTGTGTGTGTGTTGGTAATTATACCCAGAACCAGACTTATCAATGACCCACTCAAAGAGTACTAAAGAGAAATTGGAAGAGAATGAAACCATAGCATAAGTCTGGCTTAAAGAGTGTAGAGAGGCACAGAAGTTCCCTTCCTTGCTTTAGGAATCCATGTGACTGTGTGTGTCCTGAAGAATGAGGAGAGAGGCATCCAACAGAATCTGATGTTGCAAAACTTTAACATCTGATGCTTACTTTAGAATATATAATACATGTAAATGTAATCTTTAGGAGAGCAATGAAACATAGCTATTACGGTATCTTTGGAGAAATAGTTTCTATTTTGTACCTGAAACTGAAGCATGAGTGAATTGTTATTTTCTAATGATGATCTACAAATCATTGCATTATGTTATTTCAGGGGGTGATTCCAACTTTCCGTGTGAAGTTTCTGTTGAGGTTGCTCCGAGGAAGGCTCGAGGTGGATCTTGACAAAGACAAACTTTTGTTTAAGCACATGTGTTATGAGATGGAGAGACTGCATAATGGTGGTGATGTCACCTTCCATGATGTGCTAAGGTACCAAGTCAGGTTTTCATTACTGGGACACCAAATCATCCTCTGAATTACATCCTCAAAACAAAATTGTGTATTTAGATCCATTTTAAATATAGGATCATAAATCTGGAAGGTATTCAAGTTCAACCACCCCCATTTTATTTTTTTAATTGACAAAAATTTTTTCTCTCCCTTCTACCCCCCAGTAATATTAATATGTTAATATTAATAATATGATGCTATCATAGTTATGAATAGGGTCATATTCCCTGTAGAGGGTAATCAGGTATTTACTTACTGGCCTGTAGGATAACCTATGCTTGTTCATTATTGTCTATTGATTACCTAAAAGTTGCTGAGCAACACTGGAAGAGTGAGGTGACACCCTGGGAAAACTCTGATCAATGGCACGGTACTGTAGGAATTTGCCCAGTCTACTTTTTAGGCCAATTATGGTTAAAATACATGTAGGGAATTTTTATAAGCAGATGAGAAACCACACTTAAAAAGGTGAATGTAAAAAAGGTACCAAAAATAGCTAAGACTCTGAATGCAATAATATGTAATTATCTTCAAAACATCCAACAGTTCCGCTTCTAGATAGCTCTAATTATCAGGAAGTTGTTACTTATGTCAAGCCAAAACTGCATCTCTATGACTTTTTACCACTGCTCTTCATTCTTTTCTTAAGTCCAGAAATCTAATCCTTCTTCCACATGACAATCTTTCAAATACATAAAGTCAATTAATACATTATATTACCATGAGACCCGCAAATCTTTTTCTAAATTAAATATTCCCAGTTCCTTCAACTGACCCATTTATGGGATATTTTTAGTCTTCTCAGTATCCTCATTGACTTTCTCTGAATATTTCAGTTTCAGTGTCCTTTTTAAAATATAGCAAGTACATAGAACTCTAGATGAGGTCGGGACAGGGTACATTAGAACAAATGTCCCCCCTCCTCCATTCTGAATAAGGTAAAGCCTAAGGTTTTCATTGTTCTCTGCATTATCACACTGTTGATTCCTATTAAGCTTGTAGCTCAAGAAATCTTTCTTCCCATTAAATGTTATCTCTAGTCATTTGTTCCCCATTCAGGGTACAGCAAATTGTTGAATACAAATATAAGATATTATATTTATCCTTACTAAATTTTATCTTATTGGACAAATCTCATTATTCTAATGACATCATGTTCTTTATGGTCTTAATTCTGTCACTGAGTATATGTTAGATACCTCTTACCTTCCCCTTGGGCAGCTAGGTGGAGAGTGCCAGACCTGGAATCAGGAATTCCTATTCCTGAATTCAAATTCAGCCTCAGACACTAAATAGCTGTGTGACCCTGGGCAAGTCACTCAACCCTCTTTGCCTTAGTTCCTCATCTGTCAAATGAGCTGAAGGAAATGGCAAACCACTCTAGTAACTTTTGCCAAGTAAATCCCAAATGGGATCACGAAGAGTGGAATACAACTGAAAAATAATGATAAACATTCATCTTATCAACAAATTGTATAAGTATGCAGAACTTTTGAATAATCTACTTGAAACTGATCAGTGCAACATTGGCTCCAGACATTCACAAAGTTCTGAAACCACCTTTCCATGTCTCTCCATTTTTTTGTATACATATTATGAAAGATCTCTCCAAATGACTTCCTGAAAGTATAGTTTAACTTTATCTACATCATTTCCTTAATCCATTAAGGTAGAAATTTTCAAAAATGAAAATGGGATTAACCTAGTGTGACCTGTTAAATGTCCACAAACCATTCCTTGAATAATGCTTTCTAAAGTTTATCAAGGAATCAAGATTAAGTTCAACACTTGCTTCCCATTTTTTGAAAAGTTGGGAAATTTCTTTACAATTCTGAGACACCTTTAAAATTCTGAGACACCTTTACAACTCTGAGACACATTTGCAAAAAATGTTATAAGGTCCTTTTGAGATCATTTAATCCACCCTCATCTTTTTGAGAGATAAGAAAACTAAAAGCCAAAGAAAAGTGACTTGACCGCTTCAGATCACATGGTCAATTGCTGGAAGAGCTGGAGTTAGACCAGTCTGACTAACTTCTCAGGTTCACCATGATGTCTTCTGGTATCCTTTGTCACATGTTAACATCATTCTTTTCCCCATCAGCATGCTGTCATACAGATCTGTTGACATCAGAAAAAGTTTGCAACTGGAGGAGCTCCTCGCTAGGGAACAGTTGGAGTACACTATAGAAGAGGAAGTGGCCAAGCAAACTATACGAATGTGGCTGAAGAAGTGTTTAAAGCGCATCAGAGCAGTGAGTTGAGCAGGAAGCATCTTTGTTGTTTTTATTTTTGCCTTTCTTTCCTCTTCAATGTAGGGGAGAATTGAGAAAGTAATATTAACTACTTGTGATCCTAAACCTCTTAGGTCCAAGAGCCAAATTCTTTTCTGACTAATCTCTGAACTCTTTTTTGAGTATGTAGTATAATCTAGCCCATTTAGTTCTATCTACGATGACAAAGCTAATAAGTACTCAAAACTTAATTCTAGTTAAATTAAATGTCCTGCTTTCTTCAGAGAAGTCCACTTTCAGTTTGTTCCAAAAGCTTGCAACTTGTGAATTCATTGAATGAGATTCTTAAATTTGGAAACTTTTTTAAAAATAATCTTACAAGGAATAACTCTTTGAAAAAAATTATTATGTTAAAACAATTGCTATTTTTTTGATAAAAACAAGTGAGAGAAACACCAACAAAATCCAGGTATTAACTACCCATAGCTTTTTGGCAAATAAATTCTATTATCACTGACGGGGCTTTCAGCATATTGTTGCTCAAGGGGTTTAATTTCTAGTAAAGGCTACCTGCCTTTAGAGTTTCCCATTTCACTCTGTTTCCAACCCTAGTGCCCGAAATATGTTTTTAATGTCATACACTTCATGAAATAATTTTTTGATCAATACCTTGTTAGTGTACTCTATGCATAGAAAGTTCATGTCACTTATGTGACCGGTCTTAGAAGCTGTTTTGATTCCAGAAGCTTTAAACCCACCTAAGAGTTTGGAAAGGAAATTCAAATTAGGTATTTATTGTTTCTCTATGGTATACATTTTTTCAGCTTGTTTTTAAAGAGAAGCATAGTCCTTAGAAATTTCAGAAAAAAACCACAATGATAATAATTATGATTTATATAGTCATATATTATCTTGCAAATCACTCTACATATGTTATCTCAGTTGATCAATATCTAAAACCTAGGTAAAATCTTGCTTGGGATTTCCAAAACCAAACAATCTATAATAAGGCCAATACAAACACCAAGACAAATATTGTGTCATAGACCCATTTAAGTATTTTGACCTATCTGCATAAATATAGCATTTAGTCAATAAGCATTGATTAAGCACCTATTGTGTGCCAAGCACTGTGCTGGGTACTGAGGATACAAATACAAAGAATGAAACAACCCCTTCTTACATCCCAATAGAAGAGACAAGTATATAAATTTAAGTAGCAGAAATATAAAGTGAATAAATACAAATAGATAAGAAGTAGCTAAATGTAATGTTGTTTGGTAGGGAAAGCACTAGAAATTGGGAAGATCAGGAAAGACTTGGTATTGAAGATGGTGCTTGAGCTGGATCTAAAAAGAAAAGAAGGGATTCTAACAGGTAGGGGATAAGAAGAATGCATTCCATGCATAGGGAAGACCCAGTGTAAAGGGAGAGACAGAGACAGAGGCAGAGACAGAGCCAGAGACAGAGAGAGACAGACAGACAGAGAGAGAGAGACAGAGACAGAGAGAGAGAGAGAGACAGAGACAGAGAGAGAGACAGAGACAGAGACAGAGGCAGAGGCAGAGACAGAGGCAGAGACAGAGAGAGACAGAGAGAGAGACAGAGAGACAGAGACAGAGACAGAGGCAGAGACAGAGAGAGACAGAGACAGAGGCAGAGGCAGAGACAGAGAGAGACAGACAGAGAGAGAAAGAGCAAGAGAGAGATCAAATATCATGCATAAAGATCTGAGAGAAGGCAAGTAAGACTAGATCACTGGGGGGGGGGGGCTGTCCAATAAGAGACAAAAGATAATTTAAGGCCTAGTTGAATAAAGCTTTAAAAGCTAAAGAGATTTGAGGATAACATCAAGGTTATAAGCTAGAGAGTCCAAAAGAGAACTTTGGAAGAAGAAAGGGGAAAAAGAAAAATGAGTTCAGTTTTAGACATGTTCAATTTGAAATGTCTCTAGGGCATCCAGTTTGAAAGTCCAACAGGTGATGTAGAACTGAACCCCAAAGGAGACAACAGTGGGACTGAATGGATGAATACATGCAGACAGACAGACATTTCATACACATGTATGCAAACATAGATGAGTCACCTGCATAGAAATGATCATTAAACCCAAGGGAGCTGATGAGATTATCAAGCAAGAGAATTCAAAGGGAGGAGGAAAGGGGGTAGGGAGAGAAGCTTGGGGAAGTACCTACAGTTAAGTAGTATGATTATGGATGATGAGCCAGCAAAGATGACTGAGGAGTATTCAGTTTAGTCAGAAAGTTCGAAAAGGAGAGGTCACCCAGAAGGAGAGGATGGTCAACGGTTTCAGATACATCAAGGATAAAGATTGAGAAAAGAGTATGAGATTTGGCAATGATGGGATCAGTGCTAACTTTGGAGAGAGCAGTTTCAGTTGAGGGATGAAAGTGAATAGGCATGGAGGAGGAGGTGGTGGTAAGAGGAATCCAAGACCGAGGTTTCAAAAGAGATCAGGGACAAGGAAGCAGAGTTATAGATTGGAGGACGCTGTAGAGTTGAAAATTAGAGTGAGGAGAGAGTGAGTGAAGTCACAGCAAGGGTCAAGACCTTTATGGAAAGTACTGAAGGGTAGAGGGACTGGAGGTCTGGATGATGACAAAGAATAGGTTTCAGAGGGATGAAAATTCTCTCAATGAGGGAAACATAGAATGACAGGAAACTCTATGTTATGGAGCCAGGAAAGTTCAGGAGACCTGTAAACGCATGTGCTTCTGGCTCATCTCCAGATCACCCAGGCTTCAGAAGGTGCTGAAATTCACCCAACAGTTCTCTCCTGCTCACCTGAGAACCTAAGTAAAAAATATTCTAGTCCTTTCCATCCTCCATAGTCTAACTCTCTAGTTCTTCTAGATTAGAAATGACTTGAGTCTAGGCAAGACCAGACTATCTAAAGCCAAGACACTGAGAGCGGAATAGTAGAAGAAAACAAGAAAAAGAGAAAAAACCAGATAATAATAATGAACATAGGCAGATGTGTACAAAATAAAATACAATCTGAAATCAATGTAGAGAACTATTCAAATTTTTATGGAAAAGGCATGAAAGGGGATTTAAAACATTACTATTTTTCCAAGCCATCATTTAGATCAGCTGGAGCCTTATCTCTGAAATTGTTAATGACGGCAAGTCATTTGATAATTAAATGATTATTAATGATTATCATACAGATGAGATTAAAAAAGTCTTGACAAAATAAAACTGGGACCAGGATGATGACATTTTGTGTTATCAGGCTGCTGAGTAGGACTTCCCCCCTCCTTATTAAAATTACTATCTGGGTGTATACTCAGATACATATACATTTTTTATGCCTTAGAAACAACAGCAATCATGCAGCATCATCCACAGCCTTCGAGAGAGTCAGCAACAAGAGCTGAGCAAGTTTCTGAATCCTCCCAGCATTGAGACAACACAGCCAAGTGAAGACATGAATGCTAATAACCAAGATAACGTTCAGCCAGAGGTATGGGTCCTCATCAATGCCTATTTTTATAAAGACAAATAATAATCCATTATTACTGCTCACAAAACTGCTTCAGGCAAAATGCCAATATTCCAAATAACTGATTCTGAAGGGGGAAAAACAGAAAATACTCACTAAATATTATTGTTCAAGTACCCACTGATCCAGAGCTTTCCAGTTTGTGTAATACTATTAACCAGTTAATGCTGTTAATGCCTAATTTTTATGGTTATCAAAGTAAGACTCAGTGTCCTAAAGTGATAGTTATATATCAGCTTTAGGCTAGGGTTAATACACCCTAAATAGTACGTGATTTGTTTCCAGGGAGTACCTCATATGTTAAGTATCTACCCTAGATACTAAGAAATATTTTCATTCACTCACCAAGCCATATAAACTTCTAAAGACAGTAAAAAGCTTTATAATAGGCTTCCAACATATTTAAGTGGGAAAATACACTGAGGAGTCATTCTTCCTTGGCTGGGCATTGGGATAGCATATGGATATACAGCAGAATTATCTCTAGGACCTACTATTACTAGGACATAGCATAATTTCATCTTGAACCCAATTATCTACAAGTCCATTTTTAAAAAAAAATACAGACAGTAATCAAGATCCTGGAGAGACTTGTGCTATTAGAAACAGCTGGCAAAGAAATCCTATTCCTTCCCATCAGCCTTTGTGATGGTGCAGTTGTTATTTGAGGTTAATGACCTGGAGTAAATCCAGCATTTTGAGAAGGGTTCTCTGATGGCACAAAAGCTTTGTCATGTATTTACAACTTCATCAGTTTATAGGGAGAAACCCATTGGCCTAAAATACAGTAGACCAGCAGGATGCCCCCATTATACCATAGGCCAGATATAGGTGTACCCTTTGTACCTTCAGAATGATATAAACTAATGGTCACTGCCAATAGGGTAATGCTGACTACAGAGACTTTTAAATTTTTTACAAAATGTTTCCCAAGGTGGAGGTTACTTGTACTAAAAAGCCTTCTAACCCATTTACCTGAATTACCTAGTCTGAAGTAGTATGGTGTGGGTTGGTTGTTGTCTGTTCTCAAAGAAGACCAAAACGACATCACTATGATAAAGTCAAGTTTCAATGTGTCCCACTGTGGCTTATCAGACCAATGCTCTACCACAGATTATTAGAGCAAATAGTCTATGTGAACATTTGGGGTGGATACTCTAAATTTGTGCATCCTGCTGGTCTTGGAGTCATTAAGACCTGGGTTCTAATCTTACCTCTGATAGATACATGACCATGGGCAAGTTGCTTCTTGGTGCTCTGGGAAACTCTTGACAGTTAACTATCTGCATCAGAGGAGGGGCTCCTTAGCCAAGAAATCATGGGTCCAGAACAAACCCACAGACAAAAGTCTAGATTAATACTGAGTAAGATAGCTGGCAAGAGGCAGGCAATGAAAGGAGAAGGTTATGAGAAGGGAGGGACATAAAAGAAAGTGAAAGGGGACAGCAAATGACTTTTTTCATGAAGGAAAGTGTCATTGTAAAAGAAAGCAGAAAGGAGAACTTGCAAAGAGGAAGGGCTAAAGTGGCAGAAAAGTTGGAATTTATGAGAGGTATGCCTAGGAAAGAAAAGATGGGAATGAAGGATTAAAAAAAGACAAACTCACCTCTGCCAACCAGAACATCTTCCAAGTTCCCCTTTCTGGAATGCAGATAACTCAATTAAACTTGTCTGATCACCAGAATTCTCATTGGATGTATGCCCAACAAACATACTCCAGTAGTAAACAGATAAAGTCTAGTAAGACCTTTAAGAAAATATATATATGTGCATATATATTTGTATATATATATATATATATGTATATATAAAATATGTGTGTATATGTATATATGTGTATACATGTATATGTGTATGTATAGATGTGTGTATAGGTATATATCTATAAATATATATATATATATATATATGAAAAAGGTAATGGATGGAGACCTGGGGCCTGTTTTCCTTTCCTTGATATTTTTAATTCATTTTCTTGCTGTGTTTCTTCATCATGCTACTAATCCAGCTTCCTTGTCTCTACACAATTCACTTTCTTCCTGTTTTTCTTAATTAGAAGTTAGTTCAACACATGGTAACCCAAGTCTCCCTAACCCGGAGCAATCTTTTAAACCAGTCATGGGCTGAGATGGTGGCCCAAATAGGTAGCCATGAGGAAGAGAAAGAAATTCAGTGAGAATAAGTAAATGCATCCTCTTGGTTCTTTTCCATTCGTTTAGACAAGCAGCCAACAGCAGCTTCTGAGTCCCACTCTATCAGATAGAGGAGGGTGTCGGCAAGACTCTACAGATGCTGGAAAACCCCAAAGGAAATTTGGGCAGTGGCGGTTACCTTCAGGTAAGTCTATTACTTTCTAAATCATTCTTCTGTTCAAGGATTATAAATGGATGTGTGTATTTATGTTTCAAAATATTGATTTACATTTAAAAATGTGTTTCAAAAAGGAGAAGAAAAGATATCTTCTTACCAAGGGAAAGCCAAAAATTAGAGCCTAAAATTCTAGGTTTCAGTGTCTTGATTTTATTCTATCGATAATCAGGAAACTTCATATCCATGTTTATCACTAAGAAATATGTAGGATGTTTTGGAGAGGCAGAAAGAATTGTTAGGGGGCTTTTGCAGTAGTCCTGGCATGAGAAGTAGAGGGCTAAAATTCAAGGGGCTGCAGCAGTGGCAAGGAAAAACAATGGATAAAAAGACATTTTGACAAAAGAATGAACACAGTGACTGGTTGAACATAGAAAAATCACGGCTGGCTCCTACATTTCAAATCTGACTGATGAGAATAATGGTAGTACCCTTAACGAAAATAAGGATGAATAAGGGAGGAGAAGATAAGTGAATCTGAATGATTGCAGTGGGACATCCAGGGGAAAAGAGAGAGAGAGAATGTATTTACATAAATCAATGGCTTCTCAAACCTTAAAAGTAAGTAAGCCCCACTTGGTCATTATTTGGGCCCTGATTGGCCCAGAGTGAATGTAAATAGCAATTATTTCTGTTTTGGCCAAAAACTCTGAGGGTCTTCCCCTCCCAGACTGATGGAGGGGGTTGTTTGTTTCTTTTTTGGACTAGGTGAAGAGATCATTTTCTCCCTCATTTCTTACCTAGCCTTAATCACTGAATGAGCATCTCCTCAATCAAACTGAGACCTGTTAAAAGCCAAGGTCCCTCACTGCATCCTGGGCCATCTCTAGTCATCCTGATTGATATCTGGCCACTGGACCCAGATGGTTCTGGAGGAGAAAGTGAGGCTGGTGACTTTGCACAAACCTCCTTCACTTAAATCCAGTTCACTTGCATGACATGGCATCACCTCCCTGATGGCAGGGTCCTCTTCCATATCAAAGGACAAAGAACTGTACAACAAACCTTAAAAGTACTAAATAGATGCTACTTATTAGCGACCACCAGCTAGGTGGCACCATGGTCAGACCCCTAGATAGTTCAAATCCTGCCAAATATTCTTCCTTAGCATCACCCTGTACAAATTGTTCAAACTCTCTCTGGTTTTTTCCTCATCTACAAAATGACAATAAAAATAACATCTACCTCACAGGTTGTTGTGAGGATGAAATGAGATAATATATGACAAATGCTTTGCAAAGTCATCAAGCAATATACATATTATATGTGTCTATGTATATATACATACATACATGTATATATTATATTTATATATATATATATACATTTATGCATATATAGTTATTATTATTTTAGCCCCCCCTTAGGGAGTTTGAGATAAAGTCATGAACCTTCTAGAAGAGTTGGAAATGTAGAACAGAATAGTCAATATGTAAATATTTGAAGCTTAGCACAGGGTATGGCAATGTAGGATCCAATGATGAACGAAATGGAAACTACACTGAACTAGATTCTTAGCTTTGCCATTGACTAACTCTGTGACCATGGATAAACCACTTAGTTTCTCTGTTCTTTAATTCCTTTATCTATAAAATGGGGGAGAGGGTTTGGATTCCATGATTTGTAAGTTTCATTTCAGCTCTTAAGTCTGTAATCCTATGACCAGTCTGACCAAGCTCAGAGACGATCATTTCTAGACTGATCCCAGAGTGACTGGTTTTGTTGGTCCTAGCAACACTTGAAGAACATCTCCAGAATCCTAAAGAGATTTCCATTTGTGTCAATGAGCAAGTACCCAGGAAATCACATCCATGATATGTTGAAATATTTGTTTGACTTGACTGCATTTTGTACATATTTCTACAAATTTCACAGGAGGTGAAGTTTTAGGAAAAAGTGAGTGGTCAAAGACATCAAAAGCTAAGGAAAAGTCAAGGGCACTCTACAAGGGAGGAGCCAGAGCCCTAGCTATCTATCTATCACATTAATTTGTTCAGACATCTTGTGTTATATAACTGTGCCTTAACAATAAGTAGTTCTTAAGTTAAAATTTCAAAATGGCTATGAATACAGAATCACTGTCCTTTTTAGAGAATTCACAGAAGAATAAAGCTTACCTTGATTGGCTCTTTCTATCTAATCTATTCCACAACTCCCTCACATTCTCTCTCCTTTCTGTGTAATATGCATAAATATGTATACAAATCTCCACATACATCAATTTCTCTACCTCCTTGACCCAGGTGGTAGACTTTCATGAAAAATACTTTTTCAGATATAATGATTATATCACTGAGCAGAATTCACATTCATAAACTCTGTGCAAGACACATTTGCCAAGAGTATCAGTCATATAAATGTAATGTCAAAACCACTTAGGGGTCTGCACAAAGGACTCAGAACAAAAAGCCATAACAGCACCTTCTAATTCCACAGCACCAAAGCCAATAAGCCATTCTGTCTCTTCGGTCAACCTGAGGTTTGGCAGTCGCACCACCATGAAGTCAGTAGTATGTAAAATGAACCCCATGACCGACACTGCTTCCTGTGGCTCTGAAGTCAAAAAGTGGTGGACACGGCAGCTAACTGTGGAGAGTGATGAAAGCGGAGATGACCTTCTGGATATCTGAGTGCAAAACCAATACAAATGAAAATCTCATTGTAAAACCAGTTTTCAGATCCCCTATCCTTTCCAGTGAGCAAGCTGTAACCAAGGTATAACTTCAGTCTCTCACAGAATTCTTTGGTGGTTGTGTTTTTTTTTTTTCCCCTACAATATATCACCAAGCTGTCATTGAGAACACAAAGTGGGCTTGCCTAATGAAGCTATGTTTGGTCAATTGGTTATTTACATTCCCTCAAGAAACCTTGTATGATGATAATATTAATAAAGTTAGAAATCATGTCATGAACATCTGCAGATCATTTAATGTCACGTACCTTGCCTCTGTAAACTCAGATATATATTCAGATATGTCCTCTTGCATTGTTACCTCCCAAAAACCAACTGGCCCAAAGTGACCATTCTGTGGTACAGGGAAAATGACTTTACTTCATGTTTTCCCCAGTTCATCTAGAGCTACTCCTCTTGGGAGAATGTATTATTTATGATTGATCTGAAAAGTTCAGCACCGCACGCACGCTAAAAGATAGTATTTTTACACACTGCAAAGTCTGGATTTTAAAAGATACATTCTTTTTTCTTAGATTCTATTCTAAATATGCAAAAAAATTAGAAATTAGAACAAGTCAAATTCTAGTCTCAGTCAATTCTTACACAACTTCCCACCTGTTTCAGGGGAAATTTGTGTGTAGGTATCAAGCAAAGAATTTGACCCATGGGAACTAACTGTCTTAAGAAAAACCTGTAAATAGATAACTTAGTGACATAATTATACAAATAGCTTGACTTCCACAAAGAGCCTTCAACAAATAACAATAACTTTTTAAAAAATAAAAGAAACGGTGGGGTTCTATTCCATAAGACTCACCTATATGATATCACTGTAGAGTTCATTTCTTTTTTTTTTTCTAATTACAATGACCTGACTGAGCAGTGAGAGAATCTCAATGCTTTATCTCGCTGCAAGAGAACTTCTTTGCCATCAGAATTTCCTGTGGAAATAACGGTCCCTCCTAAGAGTCCTCCTATTGCTCACAGCAGCTAGGGTGCATGACAACTTCTGTTCTTCCCAAGGTCAGTGGTGTCACTCCTCTGAGAAAGTCCGAAATGTAGAATGCCTAGGGAGCAGAATTTGTGACATTATTGCTGGCTCTGGGAAGCAAAAGTGGATCTAGACCACATAATCCATTTTTCCTGGGTTTTCAGATTTCTTGTATAGGACGTTTCATATCTTTTTTTTAAACTGTAATTGTCTCAGAGAGTACGTACTCTTTTTGGTGTTTGATTTACTTTAAGTTGATTCAGTTCTGTCATTTCTTAAAATAGGTGCATTTGACTTTTTCTCTATAACATCTGTGATGAAGTGTTGACAGTATGTGGTTAATGAGATTACTTGTGACTATGAGATTATGGAAAATTTTACATCACTGTGATCAGAAAAGGATTACATTTGGTTTTGTGTTTGTTTTGAAATTTACCTTTTGTACATAATAAAAAAGTGATAAACTCCGTTTATAAAAGAACCAAGTCTGCTTTGCAAGTTATTTATTACTCCTTTTTCTTGAACCAATTAATAAATCAAAATTATCTGTCATTTTTGTCAAAACCTCGTACAATTAAAGAGACCTCATTTTAGATGAATTCAGTGGGCCAGAAGGTTTTCATTCACAAATGGATAAAATTGGGTGGGAGAACACTCGTGCTGTTGAAGTCCCAATGAAGAAAGATGCATATCTGCCCAGGACTCAGACTTAGGATTTAGAAGAGAGCTTAGAAGTCATCTAATCCACTGGTTCTTAATGTGTGGTCTAAGGCACAATGGGGGAATCCACGGGGTCAAAACCTTTTCATAATAATACTGAGACATTATTTGCCTATTAAAATACTATGCACCTTTCCAAAGGCATCTCTAGGTAAGACCACATTTTCTTTATATATGTCCACCAAAACAATACATCTCAAAAGAATCTCAAAAGAAATAAAGAATTTAGATGCCTTCTATTAAGCCAATTAGAGAGATTTGCAAAAATAGATAGTTATAACACTTCGTAAATGTTTTTATTTTGGAAAATATAGATTTTTTTAAATTAAAATGTTAACAATGGGTTTATTATTTTTAAAGTATATCAGTTTTACTATCTAATATGGTAAATATTGATAGATATAACCACCTCTTGGGTCTGCCATTGACTAACTCTGTGACCATGGATAAACCACTTAGTTTCTCTGTTCTTTAATTCCTTTATCTATAAAATCAATAAATTGATATCAATAAATAAAAGCTCTTTTGGGTCTTCAGTGATGTTATAGAATATAAAGAGGCCCTGAGACCAAAAAGTTTGAGAACTGCTGATTTAAATCAACACCCTAACTTTATAGGTCCATTACAGTCAAAAAGCATTTATTAAAAATACTGTGTGCCAGGCACAGTGTTAGGCCCTGGAAGTGCAAAGATAAAAATGAAATAGTTGCTGTCCTCTGGGAGCGTTCATTCTATGTGGAGAGACAACATGTACATGGATAAAATACAAAATATATACAAAGTCATCTTGGATTATGAAGGCACAAATAAGTGATTGGTTCCCCATTCTTGGAGGTCTTTAAGCGGAGGCTGAAGGGACACTTGCCAGCGGAGATTTCTTTCATGTGTAGGTTGGATAGATTAATTATGTGCCAAGCAGTGGGTATACAAGTAGAAAAAGGTGAGACAATATCTCTTCTCAAGGAGCTCATACTCTAATATGGGAGACAACCTATTAAGAGAAGGTTTAGTTGTGGAAAGGATGGAAAGTCCCGGGGATCCTTAGGTTGTGTCATTACATTAGGGCAGATGACAACGTGAATGACTGTTAAAGGTCCCTTCCAACTCTCAAATTCTGTTATTCCAGATGAAACAAAATCTTAAAAAAGCTAGCATGTGAGCTGAGATGAGAAAGCTAAGGCACAGAAAAGTGAAATTACTGGCCCTCAGTCAAGCAAATAGCAAGTAGACAGGATTTGAACCCGAACCCTTGGATGTCAAATGTAAAGTACTTTCCACTCATACTTCCTCTCTCAGTGTCTCATGGAAGATATCTCTTTTTTGGTTCAGTGCACTTGGGTAATAGAACTCCATTTTCCCAAGGCTGCTGAGCCCTCTCTGAAAAGTCTGCAATTAAGGTTCAGCAGAAACAGGCATTGTTGTTCCTTCTGTAAGGAAGTAAAGGGCCTAATAGCGGCTGGGGTATTTAAAGGCACAGCATCCCTGAAATATCACAAGGGGAAAAGGGGACAATGTCACTATAGCAAGCAGTGGTGACAGAGAGGGCGAGTGGGAATCTTTTGTCCAGTCTTCCATTTCCCCACTAAATACGTATATACAAACTAAAACGAAAGGGTTACACAGATGGAAAAACATGACAATAAGCCATAGCTCTCAGGGAGGCCAGACTTCAAGTACTAATCCTCTAATTATACCACCCACTGTCTCTAATCAAAACCATTCCATTTGATCTGGGAGCATCCATTAAGTGTAAGGAGTAGGAGATTTGAAATGAGACCACCTCATATGCACTGGGCATCTGGCCGAATCAGGGAAATCCAAAGGAGAGAACCAATGATAGAGCACAGGCAAGTCATTATTACGAGCAGAGTGCTGCTATTAACCGAGTCCTTTAAAAAAAATAACTGAAAACCAGTGGTATGGGAAACAGCTGGCTACAGAATCAAACACCCAGCAGTCAGCCCTTTGTCCTCTGCCTAAGCACAAGGAGACAATCTGGTTTTCTGTCTTGTGTAGCTGAGATATTGGCAACAACCACACCTGGGGTAGGTGAGGAGTCAAGCATGGCTGCTTTGTTAATTTCCTCTCCCCCTTCCTATCCCAACCCAAATATACTGAATGAGACACCTAACCCCATTTATTTTCCAATCCTCCTTCAAGTTTCTGCCAATACATTACTACTATAACCAGATTACCAATAAGTGAGGCCTTATCGGTTTGTTACCACCAAAAAAACAAAAAACAAAAAAAGCACTGGCTCTGTTGGTTCAAATCCCACTTATGACACTACCTTTATGACCTTGGCAAGTCACTCAACTATCTTAGGCCTGTTAAATGAAGAGGAGTTCACTCAATAGCTTCTGGGGTCCCTTTTGACTCTCTATATGTGATATTATAGTCTTTGATAGCGGTCTACATTCAGAGAGCCAATGATTCTTTCACAGGCTCCTAGAGTTGGATAGACCTCAAAGTCTTCTCTTTTCTCTTATATCTCTGCAAGCTAGGGAGGAAACCTACCTCATGTCAAGATTTGGACACTGAGTTGGCTTACGGTTGGAATTGCTTGGATAACAGCTTTACCCTGCTCTTTCAATTCAAGTCAATGTCCATAGACAGTAGTTCTATAAACCTCCAGCCCTGTTGCTAAACCATACAAAATGAATTCCTTGCGTGAGTTTCTGTTGTTTTATATTTCCCCCTCCAAACACAATGACTGTCTCTATAGGGTGGTGTCTAGGTAAAGGAATACATATTCAAAAGAAGCTGTCTGGAAACCTAAGTGGTCAATTTATGGTGTAAGTTTTCTTATGCAATAAATTGAATGAAACCATGAGGAGACTGATGCATCTTGCCTCAAGGCAAAAAACAACAAAGACCTTAGGTTATTAGGTCAAGCTGTTGTTCCCTGGGTGTAAGAACATTATTTCACTCACAAGAAACCTCTTAACTTCTATTCCCCCTTACATGGAAGTTCAAAAGGAGATAGAATGATACCTCAGAACAAGTACTGACTCTTTAGTCAAAGGGCCTGAGTTCAAATCCCATCTCTGAAATTATTTGCATGACTTGAATTTCTCTGAGTCTAAGTTGCCTCAACTATAAAATGAGGGGATTGTAGCTGATGGCCTGTAAGGTCCTTTGCAGTAATTTCATCCTAAAAGATATGACACATTCCTACAGTCACAGAACCAAATATCCATGGACTCACAAAACTGGACAAGCCACAGAGGCTGTCTACTCAAATCTGTACCTGAATGAGAATCCCTTCCTTTACCTCCAAGTTCTGCTTAAAAGATTCTAATGAAAGGGAAACTCACTACCTATTGAGGCAACAAATTCCACTTTAGTCTAATTAAAAATGTGCTTGGAACTCTATGCCTGTTTTGTGCCAAAACAAAAGAAGCTTATATTCTACTAGGGAGAATAAAAAATATAAATAGACAAATAAACACATGATTATTTGAGGAGGGAAAGAGTATTAATCGGGACACGGGGGGAAGCTTATTCAAAAAAGGCTTTCTCTAAGAGATAAGACATAATCTAAGCCTTAAGGGAAGAAAAGAATTTTGAGAGGCAGAGGTGAGGGGAAAGAGTATTTCAGTAATGGAGCACATGGTAAATCTGAGGAAACAGAGAAGATAATGAAATAAAGGCTGAAAAATAATGTTGTCTAGAGGAAGACACCTCATTGATCACTGTCTCCATCTCAGCCCTTTTCTTGATAATAATCTATTCCTTAACACTTACCTCAAAGAAACAAGGGTCTCTCCTCCCCTCTAGAGCTATCTCAGTGGTAGGCTGGGTTTCATTTCCTCCCATATCCTGGGAAACTGTGTTTTTATTCTCATCCACTGTCTTCCTACTATCTTTAATGACCAGCCATTATGTCCTTTCCTTCTGCTTTTCTTGTCAAAAAAAAAAAGAGGGTGTCCACTACAACTGCTTACTTCCACATCCAAGTTCCTCTACAATGGTCTACAACAGTTTCTTCCATTTCCTCATTATCCATTTTCCTAAATTCCCCAAAATCAGGCTTTAACTTTGTATAATCACAGAATTACAGAAATGTAGAGCTGGAGAGTACTTCGGAGATGATCTAGAACAACCCATATCAAAAGAAATCCCCACTATAACATCCCTGATAAATAACAGTCCAGCCTCCCAGGACAGGGAGCCCACTGCCTCTTGAGAGAATCTATTCCATTTCTTTGGAGAGTTCTAATTGATAGGAATTTGTTTTGGTTTGCTTTGGTTCTTCCTGACATGGAGCCTAAATTGGATTCTTTCCTGTAGGATCTGCCCTATGGCACCAAAAAGATTCCAAATCCAATTTCTCCTCCACATGACAAATCTTCCAGTACTTGAATATGGCTATTATATTCCCCCTGAGTCTTCATTCCTTCAGGCTAAATGTTCGGTTTCTTCATCTGATCCTGTTTCCAGGTCACTGATTACCTCTTTTGGCTATATCTAATGGATTATTCCCACTTCTCAGTTCATCACCACTACCCCCTACTCTTTTCCTACTCTCACTCCCTTCGGTTTCTATAACACTGAGATTTTGTTTCATCTAACTGTTCATTCTCTAACCTCTCTTCCATTCCTGCACTCTCACTCTTCTAAATCAACCTTCTTTCACCAGGTTCTATTCTTGGCCCTCTCTCATTTTCCCTCAATACTGTCTCAAAACTTCCAGCTTCTATGCTGATAATTCCTAAACCAACATCTCTAGGACCAACCTCTAAATTGAATTTCACACCTGAATTTATTGCTGCTGAAAGGATTTGTCCATTTTAAGTGGGGAAACCAAACTACGGACTTGGAAATCCGGAAGACTTGAGCTCAAATCCTACATCAGATACTACCTATGTAATCCAGGTCAAATCACTTTCTACCTCAATTTCCTCATTTGTAAAATGTTGATAATAATAGGGTCAACCTCACAGGATTGATATAAGGGTCAAGTAAAATACTGTATGCAAAGTGATACACACTGTTAATTTCCCTATTTCTATCAATATTGTCAAAAATAGCTTGATTACCAAACTGAAAACCATGAAGCCAATTTTAAATTCTTCTCTCCTACATACACCTAGCCTGTCCCCTAGTCCTGCAATTTCTTACTTTGTGACATCTTTCAAATTTGTCTCTTTTTCAATCCCCTAACTGCTGTCCTCATTTTAACTTTTATGAATTCACATTTGTATTACCATGAAAGCACAGGATAATACAGTGAATAGAGAGCCAAGCTTGGGTGCAGTGACCTGGGTTCATGTCCTACCTTTTACACAAATTAATTCTGAGACCACAGTGAAGTCACTTAACCTCTCAGTGTCTGGCAATTTTGCAGAACAGATTGCATCTGCATTATAAAATGGAGCAATCTCATTCGTATTTCTGAATGCCAATGAAGTCACAAGTCTACACCACCCCATACTTCTTCCCCATAAAAAAAAAGTTTTTTATCCAGGCCCCTGGTCTCAGGTAGGACCTTTCTCCTCTATCAATGTCATTCGGCCATCACAAATTTAACAAACCCTTCATAAGCATCTGTTGCTTCCAAAGCAGAATTCCTTCCTTCATCTGTAAGCTAATCCCTTAGCTTACAGTCTAGGAATGGGATAAAATAAAAACATAGGTAACAATGATATGTAATATTATATAAGTGCATTAGAAAGGTGAAAAGCAGGGTACTATATGAGATCCAAGAGGACTCTCCATGTTCCCGATGGGGCTTAGAGACAACTTCATGAAGGAGGTAGCATTACAGCTGGGCTTTGATGAATGGGGAAGAATTCATCAGAACAAAAGAGGACAGAAATCATTGAATGCACAGGCAATAGCATAAACAAAAAATAGAGTTATGAAAACAAAGGAAATAAAGGGAAGAGAAATTTAATTTAACTAAAGTGGAGAGTATATCCATAGGGCAATAATAACGATGAAACAAAGCAGGCAAGGCAGAGTGTTGGCAGATTGTAGAGGGCTTTGAACGTCAGGTAAAGGAATGTGAGCTTGACCTGGTCAATAACAGGGAACCAATGAAGGTTTTTGAGCACAGGAGTGACAGGAATCTACAATATCAGACTTCAGAAAGTATTAAGTCATTCTCTTACTCAAGAAACTATGATGGCTCTCCATTAGCCACTAAATGATTGTCAGAAGTTAGAACTCAAAGGCTTTATCTTTTCTCTCCAAGCTTGTGTCTGATACTGCTCATGTTGACCCAGTCTTCTTTCTCTCTCTTCCCATACCCCATGTACTATGCGTGCTTTTTTACATCTGTATCATTATCTAATGCCCTGGATCAGGGGTGGAAAACATGCAACCTCAAGAGGCCATATATGACCCTCTAGGTCCTCAAGTGTGGCCCTGAAGCCTTTTTAAAGGACCACACTTGAGGACCTAGCGGGCCACATGAGACCTCAAGAGGCAGTACCTTCCCCATCCCTGCAGACTATTACAATAACCTATTGCCTGATCTACTCAAGTCTCTCCCCACTCCAGTCCATTCTCCACTCAGTTGTCAAATTGATCTTCCTATATTACCCTACTATTTAATATACTCCAGTGGCTCCCTCTTACTTCCAGGATCAAATATAAAATCTTTTGGCTTTAAAAGTCTTTCATAACTTAGCCCCTCATGACCTTTCCAGTCATCTTACACTATACTCTCCTGCAAATACTCCATGATTTAGTAATTTGCTGTAAAATCCAAATTGCATTTTCACTAGCTGTCCCCCATCTCTGAAATATCTATCTCTTCATCTCCTTTTCCTGGTTTCTCTGTCTTCCCTCCAGTCGCAACTAAAATTCCCTCATCTGCAAAACAAAAACACCTTTTCCCAATTCTCTAAAATGAGATAATATGTTTAAGTCATTATATAAATGATGGCTATTATAACAGGCAGCTAAGTGGCATTGCAGGAGTGATGAAAATCTGAATGCAAATCTAGCCTCGAACACTTACTAGCTATATGAACCTGGACAAATTATTTACTTTCTGTCTGCTTCAGTATCCTTATCTGCAAAATGGGAGGTGTTAATAACAGCACCTACCTCCCAGGGTTTTGCAAATCAAATAAGATTATTTTTAAGGCACTTTGCAAACCTCATATAAATGCCAGTTATTATGCCTTCTGTCTGAGATTTTCTCCAGGTTGTCTTCTACGCAGCTTGTCTGTACACAGTTGTTTTCATATTGTCCCTCCTATTAGACTATAAGTTGCTCAAGGGCAAAGACTGTCTTCTGCCTTTCTTTGTTTCCCCAGCACTGAGCCTGACACATGGTGGGAATTTAATAAATGCTTATAAATTTGATCTGACTTGACTGTAACTTTACTCATGCCACTTCCTGTCTCCTTACACGTTTTCTGCCGTCCTCTCTACTAATCACACCTACCCAATCCTCAAGGACTCAGTTCTCATTTTCTACATGAAGACCTTCCTAATTAATCTTCCTTAACTGCAGTAAAATATGTAATGCAAAAAATCTATCATCTTGCAGAAGAAATAGCTAAAATAATGGGACATTTTAGCACCCTTTAAACCTAAATGGGGGCAGCTAGGTGGTACATGAATAGAGCATCGGCCCTGGAGTCAGGAGGATCTGAGTTCAAATCCAGCCTCAGACACTTGACACTTGGGCAATTGCCCAACTTAACTCCAATTGCCTTGCCTTCCCCCGTTTAAAAAAAAAAGGAAATAAAACTCAATCTCCCACTTCTAAAAAAAAATAAATCTAAATGAATGGGGGGGAGTAGGGTGAGAGAAGACTGTATATATATATACATATATGTACATACACACACACACACACACACACACACACACACACACACATATATATATATATATACACATACCCAGTTAGATACTATGAAGAAATAGATATCACAAAGGAAAACCAATAGAGCTCTCAGAAATTCACATGAGATAAAATCCAAAAATCTAAGAAACAAACCAGTAAGAAAACTCCTGGTCTCGCAAGTCTACACGTAATTCCACCAAGTTTGGTTAACAAGTAACAAGAATTAGAGGGCCTGATGCAAGGAGACAAATAAGATGTTACAAATATCACTGAGCTATAACTGCCTAGATATAACTTCCTTGAGTCATATTTGAATCATGGGAATGGGGCCCATGACTCAAATATGACTCTAGGAAGTTGTATCTTATTTAAAAGGAATGAGACATACAATGCAATGAGGGGCGGTAGAATGGAATTGCATATATATGTATATGTATATATATATATATATATATACGTGTGTGTGTGTATGTGTGTGTATATGTATGTATATATGTATATATAAAATATACTCATATAGAGAAATCCCATGACCCAGACATCAGGAAGTCTGATCAAGACCATTTGGATGAAGATTGAGGCAGGCAGAAAACAAAGCAATATTATTACCAGAGTATACTCTTCACCACTTAAATCCCAAAAGGAAATTGGTAGGAGGGGAAGGGGGAGGATGGGAGGAAAAATCTCAGAAATAAATCAAAAGCTTGGCATGGAAGCATAATATAATAGTGCTTTAAAATTTTTCGACATTATTTAATCAGTATGGAGAACTCCAAACATGGAAATTCCCTACTCTAAAATTTTGGGTGTTAGAGATTGTCTGGAAAATTGAGATGTTAAGTAAGTGACTGACCCATGGTCATGTAACAAGTTAAGTGTCAGAGGCTGAATTTAAAGCCTAGGACTTCCTGATTCCAAGTCTGGAAATGTATTTATTATATATAGCACATGATGTCTCACAGTAGTGATAAGGGACTTCAATTAATAAGAAACTATGCTGGAGTTTCTTTGCCAAACAAAGGGCAATTAATGATTTTCTGAATTGATTTAATGACAATTTCATCCTTCTTTAACCACCAAATGGCTAATCATTTATCTGATCCTATTCCCAATAACAAGTAGCTATTAAAGTGCCAAGCACATCTGACAGCCATGTGCTTTGCCCAATGCCAAAGAGAGCTTCAGGAAATTTATGGGTCTGTTCTGATTCTGCCATTTTTTGACTCTTTTCCACCTATCTTCACATCTTAAGTTGTATAATCAGGGCCCAGAGGTTGTCATGTACAGCATAATTATAACTCCTGTTATATTTTAAATCAGAGAAGGACCACTAAGGGGAACAGCTATTCTGGGCCTGCTTATTACCAAGAAGAAAGAAATGATTGCTAGGGGGAAAAATGATCAGCCCCTTAGTAAGAGAAGGGGCTACTCCATATCAGAATCTGGGATAAAAGGAGAAGAAACCTGGTATAGTCTGACATGAAATGTGGATTTAGGGAAAAGAATTTTGAAAGATTCTTTAGAAAATGAACAAGTAGGATACGCTGGCTTAAAATTCTACAGATGAAATTGACCTAGGAAAGATAAAACTCTTTCAAGAATAAAACTCTGAAGACACAAAGAGAAACAGTTTCAATGAGGAAGAAAAAGGGGAACGGTCTAAAAAAGAATAATGTCCATGCATAGAGAACTCATGGACTGTCTTGTATTTTTAAAAGCCAAATACAGAAGTTAGAAGCAAAGATAGATAAGTGAGGATTATACCAAAGCATGACACTAGACTATATGAATATTGCCAGGTGTGTTAAAGAACAAAATGAGCTGAGACTGGAAAGAAATGCTAAAGATATTAACATGTAGAGTTTTTTGGGTTTTTTTTAAAGCTATATTGAGAAAGAAAGAGAAGGAACCAAAAAGGAATAGTAGTGCTTTGTAGGGTGAACGGGGCAATGATAATGAACAATGAGAGGGAAGACAGAACTACTGAACTCCTATTTTGCTTTCCTTTTCTCTGCCAAAAAGAATTAATCTCTGAATTGAAAAAGGACTGAACAAAAATGACTGAGGGAGTTGGAGCCAAACACCGGTTGCAAGATAGCGCACACAGCCACCCTTCATGAATTGCAGTCAATAAGACTAGATGAATTATACCATGGAACACAAAAGGAATTGGAAAATGGAAATTCAGAGGCCTTGTCACTGATCTGTGAATACATGTGGAGAAAAGGAGGAGCCCTGAAGAACTAACCAGAGGAAAATGACCCCATTTTCAAATAGGGGAAGGTAATAGAGTATGATAGCTTTAGGTCAATGAGCTTAACTTTAATTCTTGAAAAATTCTAGATTTATTATTTAAAAGGCGGCTATTGAATGCCTAGAAAAGGTAGCAATGATTACAAAAAGGAAACATGTCCTCATCAAGAAGAAGTGTTGCAAGTATGTTTTAATTACCTTTTTATGTTATCTCAAAAGATAATATATGTGAAGCACTTCATAAGAATCAAAGCATTACAATTTCTGGAAAAGATGAAGCAATATTTTTTTAAAAAAGTTAAAAAGTGTTTTTCTATAAATGAAATAAAAGGGCTTGGGAAAAAATGGAAAAGACATGAAGGTTATGAAAGAAAGGATCGGAAAGGGAGTTAACATCTTGGCAAAAAAGGTATAAAATTTTGCCAAGCAACGCATTCCCTGAAAATTAGGATGGACAAAAAAGGAACCAAGGACTCAACAAGGCAGAAAGATGTATTAAAACAAAGTCAAAGGGTTAGAAAGAAAAATTTAAGATTTCTCATAGCAAAAACAACTGACCTTGAAAAGAGATTGAGGAGAAAAAAATTAAAAATCATCAAACTATTTAAATGCCATGATTTAAAAAAAAAAAGCCTAGACATCATATTTCAAGAAATCTTAAAAAAAAACTCTAGATCTCATAGAATAAAGTAGAAATAGGAAGAATCCACTGGTCAGGTCCTAAAAGAAATCCCAAAATGAAAACTCATAGGAACATGTTAGTCAAAACCTAAAATTTTCAGGTAAAAGGGAAAAAATACTCTACATGACTAGAAAGAAAGAATTAAAGTACCAAGGGGCCACAGTCAACATCATACACTATTTAGCACCCACCACTATTAAGGAGTGGAGAATTTGAATTATGTTATTACAGATAGTAAAGGACCAAAAATAACTTAATTAGCAAAACTAATGTGATAAAATTATAGCTTGTTCTTATCTCCCTGATGACTCCATCCTCTAGTCAGTATAGCAAGTTTAGAAGTAGCCAGTATAAAGAGCTAATGGCAGGAAATAAGATTGCAAAGGGACAACTAGAAGTCATGTACAAACCATCCCAAAAATCAAAGAAGCACAATTTATAAAATGTATCCTATATTAACCAAATATCACATCTTGGTAATAATATGTGTGGAATGAGGGGAAACCATCTAGATGCCACCATCAAGGTTTCTAATCTTACAATATATAAATCTCAGACAAGTCCCAGGCATCTGAAAACCACCAAAAGGTGGTAATAATTTTGAGATGATGTGGACATTTTAATGTTATAGTTTTACCAACAACTTTGAGGTGATTTGGATATGTTAATGAACTAGCTCCAAGGAGCCGGATGAATAAGAGTTAGTCTGGTCCCTTAAAAAAGTTTCACAAGATGGCACCTCAAACTCCTGCTCCCCGTCTCCTGAGCATCAAGTTGATGTTGCTCAGTGCTCCCAACAGTAATCCATGGTTATGTGAGTAATACTATCTGCCTCTGCCCCTTTCTATCCTGTTTCTCATTCTGCTGTCCTTCACCATCCCATCTTTCCATTTCTACACCATCTGCCTCTGTACCCCTTTTGCCACTCATCTTTGTACCCTCTTTTCCTTTTTAAACGACAATTAAAGCAGCACTTCCCACTGCCACCATGGGCTCTCCCAGCAAGTACACAAAGAACTAGGTGTGCCTGCCTTCATTTCATCCTTCATAAATTATCAATTCAAATTAATCTAATGCTATAGGAGAAAAAATTGTGTCTTTAATAAAAATAGAGAACTTCCAAGAATTCCTGATGCAAAGATCAGAGCTGCAGAGAAATTTTGAAGTTCAAATACAAGAAGAAAAGAAACATAAAAAATTTAATATGAATAATGATAAAGGACTAAACAAGGATAAAATAACATTCAAATAAGGGTAGTTGATACATGTATCCCTCTTTAGCCTATCATTATCAGGATTCGTTGATGGAGTACAATTAGACCAGATCTGAAAGTGTTTCTCCTATGTCTTAATGATCTTGATAAAAGAATGGAAAGATAGGAGAGGAGGAATACACTGGGTGGCAGGCAGAGGAGAGGGAAAGGAAGTTAAGGAAGTTATCTCACATAATCTAGGAGCACAAGTAGATATTTATGTAAACAAACTGGAGAAAATTGGGGAGACCAGCTGACACTTGTATCTCACTTTGATATTTACTGGTCAAAAGAAGGAAGGCTAAAAGCGGGAAATGGGAAGTAAAAGGAAGAGGAAAGGGTGAATTAGAAAGAGTAGATTAAGGAAGGGATTAGTTTTAAGCAACACAAACTCTAAGGATGTACAAAAATACTTGTAGTTCTATTTGAAATGACAAAGAATGGGAATCTATGGAATTAAAAATTTATATAAAATCCTATAAAAATATTTATAGTTCTTTATATAGTATAATGAATGGGAATCATTGAATCCTATGTTTCTAGGAGTCCATAAATGGATGAACAAGTTAGGGTATATAAATGTGACAGAATACTATTGTGCTAAATTCTTACTAGCATGACTAGCTGGAGTTCCACATGACTAATGATAAAACATGGTCCTCATTTCCTGATAGAGAAGAGATGTACTTAGAATGTAGAATGATACAAATATTTTTGGACATTTGGAATAATTTGGAAATTTGTTTTGATTGATTATACATGTTTAGAATGAGTTTTATTTTGTCTTGTGTTCTCATATTCCAAGTCCTTTGATCCCTTAGTGTAGAAGCTGCTAAATCCTGTGTTAGCCTGATTGTATTTCCACAATACTTGAATTGTTTCTTTCTGGTTGCTTGTAATATTTTCTCCTCAACCTGAGAACTCTGGAATTTGGCTACAATATTCCTAGGAGTTTTCCTTTGGGGATCTCTTTTGGGAGGTGGTTGGCAAATTCTTTCCATTTCTATTTTACCGTCTGGTTCTAGAATATAAGGATAGTTTTCCTTGATAATTTCTTGGAAGATGATGTCTAGCCTCTTTTTATCATGGTTTTCAGGTAGACCAATAATTTTTAAATTATCTCTCCTGGATCTATTTTCCAGGTCAGTTGTATTCCCAATGAGATATTTCAAATTGTCCTCTATTTTTTCATTCTTTTGGTTTTGTTTTGTAATTTCTTGGTTTCTCATAAAGTCATTATCTTCCATCTATTCCATTCTAATTTTTAAAGAACTCTTTTCTTCAGAGAGCTTTTGAACCTCCTTTTCTATGTGGCTAATTCTGCTGTTTAAAACATTCTTCTCTTCATTGGGTTTTTGGACCTCTTTTGCCATATGGATTAGTCTATTTTTAAAGGTGTTATTTTCTTCAGCAATTTTTAGATCTCCTTTAGCAAACTGTTGACTTGCTTTTCATGATTTTATTACATTGCTCTCATTTCTCTTCCCAATTTTTCCTCCACCTCTCTTACCTGATTTTCAAAATCCTTTTTGAGCTTTTTCATGACCTGAGACCACTGAATATTTATTTTGAAGGTTTTGGATCAGAAACTTTGACTTTTAGGTCTTCCTATGATAGTATACATTGTTCTTTCTCATCCAAAAGAATGGAAGAAAATATTTGCTTACCAACGAAGTAACTTTCTGTAGTCTTATTTTTTTTTCCCTTTTTTGGGCATCTTCCCAGGCAGTTACTTGACTTTTGAGTCCTTTGTCAAGTGGAGGTTATTCTCTAGGGACCTGTAAGTTTTCAGTTCCTCCAAGGTGGCACAATCAAGAAAGAGGAGTTTACTTCTCTCTTGGCTTACACTCTGGACCGCAAGCAACCACAAGCATTCTTTTCTGTCCTGGAATTATAAATAGGATTTCCTCTTCAAAGCCACCATTAGCTTCACCACACCAGTACTCCTTCTCACCCCGGGACCACCACTAAGGACTGAGATTCAGATCAGCTGCTCAATTCCCCCAGGGTCTTTAGGTCAGGGCTTCAAAAGTGGAAGGTACTGCAGCAGTGGCTGCCTCCCTGGGGCTGATGGAGCTCCCCTCTCACCCAGGGGAAGGAGCTTTCTCACTGACCTTTGAAGCTGTCTTTGGCATTTGTGGGTTGAGAAATCTGGGAAGGGCAGCTGCTACCTGTGATTCCAAGCTCTGAAGTCTGCTCCAGTCGTGTCCTTGCTGCAGGGTCCAGGCTGGTGTGATGGACCTTTCTTGTCACCCTTTCAGGCTGTCTTGGGCTGGAAATCTCTTTCACACTGTCATTTTGTGGCTTCTGCTGCTCTAGAATTTGTTTAGAGTCATTTTTTACAGGTATTTTACAGGCTATGAGGAGAGAGCTAGAGCAGGTCGTCTTCCTACTCTATCATCTCAACTCCACCCTGTCTTGTATTCTCATTTGCAGTTGTAGGGGAGGTCAGAATTTGAGGATGTAGAGAGTAAGAAGACAGATACTGACTGATTAGAACAAATTACATACATGTGTATGTATACACATATACATGCATGTGCATATGTGTGTGCATGCATGTGTGTATATGTACAAACACACATTTTAAAAGAAAGTGACTAGATTCTTCAACTGGAAAGTTTTACCGCTACTTCTGACATTCTCATCATCTTCCATATTTATAAAACCCTGAAGTTCCTGCAGAAGCATGCAGCATGATAATCATACCTTACCTGTCTTTAGGACACTTGACATAATTGACCAATCTTGAAAATTATCTCTGTGTCCTAGGATCAGCACAGCTGTGAACATGGATACAGACTTGTGGAAATCAGATAATACCTAATGGTACTAGCTACTGAGTACTGATGGTCAAGAGAATAAAAGTTGCAAAAAGGCAGATTTAGGATCAATAAGAGAAAAAAACTGCCTAACAAAGCCATACAAAAGTGGAATAGGTAATTTTGGGAGGCATTGGGTTTCCAATCACAGGAGATCTTCAAGAAAAAACCAGATGACCACTTATGAAGTATTTCCTAGAGTTTTTTTTTTAACTGTTCAGATTACATAGCTTCTGAACTAACTTCTAATTCACTTCTATGTTTCACAAATTGTGCTGTGTGTTGAGGGGTTAAAAAGAATGGAACAGTCCCTGCCTTCAAAGAGCTTCATTCTGTACTCTCTCTAGTGAAAAGTGCTCTTGGTTTGAAGTTAAAATGCATATCACCAGGTCTTGTTCATTGCTCTGAACACAAAAAGAAAGAAGTCAATGGAAACCAATGGATGCACTCCCCTTCATCAAATCCAGGAAAGTGCAGTAGGACTCCCAATATCTCATCAAAGCTATTCCACAATATTTCGCAAGCCAGGGCTATAATTAGGGCAGCTAGGTAGCACAATGGATAGAACATTGAGCCTGTAATCAAGACAACTCATTTTTGTGAGTTCAAAACTGGCCTCAAATACTTACTAGGTATGTGACTCTGAGCAAGTCACTGAACCCTGTTTGCCTTGGTTTCCTTATATGTAAGAGCTGGAGAAGGAAATAGCAAACTACTCCAATATTATCACCAAGAAAACCCCAAATGCAATCATGAAGACTCAGATATAACTGAATTGCCTGAAAAACAACAGTAACAAAGGGCTAGACTTAGTCAAGTGTGAGAAGGTGTTATGGAAAAGTTCAAAAGGCCTAGTTTAAAGAGTTATTTCTAGTATTTACTAGATCTATGACCCTGGCAAAGTTCCCTCTTTGAGACTAGTTTTCAAATCTGTAAAAATGGAGGAAACAATAACCATCCTACTTGCCTTACTGGGTAGTTGTGAGAAAAGTACAATATAAAGTATAAAGTAATAACTGTTACCTTGGAATTTTAGAGCTGGAAGGGACATTCCAAATATTGACATTCTGGAAAGGTAAGTCAACAAAGGTCATACAAAGTCAGTCTTCCCCATGCCTATTCACTCAAAAGTATTAGTTCAAATGAAATTTCTGGCTTCTGCTCATAGCAATCTGACTGTGGAAAGTGCAAATAAAATGAAACTCAAGTTGTTTAGTTTAAAAACTGAAAATCCCAGACCTTTTCAAGGGTAGCCTCTTGATCTGCTACTTTCACCTCGAACAGAAGATTGCAGTCAAGGTGGTTTTTTTTTGAAACAGAGGGAAAAAAAGGTAACAGAGAAGTGATTGTTCAGTTGTACTCTGCCACATATGACATACGGGTCTGTAGCAGCAAGCACCCTACCATGCCCAAGATGACCTGCTGGTACAGGTTCTTACATCTGCTTTTCTAATAAAAGCAACTTAAAAGGGGGTCAGTCTTCTTTAATTACATATATCAACAGAGAAAATACAAGCAGAGAAATAAAGACCAACAGGTAGGGTTTCTAATTTCCTGACCATAAGCAATACATACATCACAGATCAACAGACAGATCCAGCTAGCTGACCATTACATACGTACATACATACATAATTACCAGAGAAAGCACCAACATCTGGGTTTTCAAAGCCAGTGATCTCCTTAACAGTCACCCAGAGTCTCATCTGGCACAGGAACCTTCTTCCAAACAGTAAGTCCCAAAGCAAAACCTCACCTCAGAGCATATATACACTTTTCAGTGCCAGAGAGCATCACGACCCTCTTGACACAATGCCTCATTAGGAATTAACAAAAAGTGTGGACCTTCCTACAAAACAAACTTCTCCTAGTAAAGTTTCCCTTAATGGGCTCCACCTGAAGCCTATTAATATTCAAGGGAAGATTTTTAACTCCCATTAACATAAATTCCATTAATATTACAGGGCCTTAGTGTCATATTTTAGTTAAGTGTATTGAAAAGTTGAAATGTTTCCAGAGTAGGGCAACCAGGATGCTGAGAAGACTGGACACTGGTATTGACTGAGGGAACAGGGATTGCAATTTTCATATATTTGAAGGGTTCTCATCTGGAAGAAGAATTATATTTATTATCCTTAGAATTAGCTTAAGCACTATCTTCTTCTACATACCCCCAGATGTTGGGATCCTCCCAGCAAAAGTGCTTTATATATATTTTGTATCTATACATACATACAAAATAAATACAAGCATTTATTAAGTTCCTACAGTGTGCTACATGTTGAGGATGCAAAGAAAAAAACTGAATCAGTCCTTGTCCTCAAAGAGTTTACAGTGTAAGAGAGGAGAAAATATATTCATATACATACACATGTGTGTTCTTAATCACTGAATGGGCATTGCCTCAGTCAAACTGAGATCTCTTAAAGACCTGAGCTTAAAAAGGCCAAGGTCTCCCATCACATCTAGAGCTATCTCCAGTCAGCCTGATCTATATCTCACCAATGTGCCCAAATGGCTCCATAGAAAACAGCGGGACTTGCTGGTAATGTTGCACAGCCTTCTGTCACTTAAATCCAATTTGCTTGCATATCATGGCATCACCTCCAAGATGTCATGGTCCTTTTTGATAATGAAGAACAAACAACAACGTGTAAGTATGTGTTTGTATATGGATAGAAGGACAAAAATGATGTAAGATACAAGTGTAATAGGATATAGATACACACATATACATATATAAAGGAGAGAGAAAGGAAGGTAAGAGGATGGGGGAGAGAGAGAGAGGAGATACACACGTGTGCGTTTGTGTCTGTACATATATTATATGTGTGTATATACACATATATATACACATATTGGAGGGTATCCTGTGTGTGTATAGATGCACATATATATCCTATATATCTATATATGTGCGTGTGTCTGTATATAGACATACACATATATCCTGTATATGTGTGTATAATATATCCTATATATGTATATCAATATATATGTCTGTATGTGTGTGTATATATATATATACACACACATATCCTGTATAGATCTCATATTCATCCAGTCTCCTATTTTCCCTCTCTCTCTCTCTCTCTCTGTCTCTCTCACACACACACACACACACACACACACACACACAGTAAGAGAGAGGGAGAGATGAATATGTTGTCATCCCTGCTAGAATGTAAGCTCTTTGCAGTCAGGGACTGATTCATTTTTTTCCTTGCATCCTCAGCACCAAGCACATAGTAGGTACTTAAGAAATGATTGTTAACTGAGTGATTGGCCTGAGAGGGCAGAGCTAAGGGCAGTGGGTGGAAGGTAAAGAAGTAAGTATGGAATCAGCCTAAGAAAAGTTTCCTAATTAGATCTAACTGAAAGAAGAAAGAAGCATCTCAATAAATAATGGAAATACTACTGGCAATCTTCAGGAGGTGGTATGACAGCATCTGGTATGATGTCAAGTGTTTTGGGAGTATAGACAAAGGACTGGGTTGAAATCCTGACTGTCACTATCTGTGTGACTTTGAGCCAGTAACTTAACTTCTCTGGGCCTCAGTAACTCTTATGGAAAAATAAAAGGGTGGAACTCAGTGATATTTGAGATTCCTTCTATCTCTAAACCTATGAACTTATCAGGGACCCTGATGGAGAAGGAGGAGGAGCAGATCCTATTGAGGGACAGATTGGACTACAAATTCTCTGAAGTCCTTTACAATTTTGAAATTCTAAGATTCCAAAATACCTGAGCTATCTCTAACCCTGACTTCTCTTCACTCTTGCCCAGTACTGTGACAGTGGATTTCATCATAGAGACCACAAACAGCCTTGTATTTCATGCATAATAGTCGGGAGAGAAAAAGAAAGTCTAAGTTTAGCTGGACCTACACAGAATTGCAATCTCAGGAAAGAAGCACTAACTCAAGTTCAGTTAGCCCCAGACACAGCCTCATTCTCCTTTCAAGGCTATTGTGCCTGGAAACACACAAGGTTCTGGGTCCCTCTGGGTAGAAGAATCCTGTCTCCTCACCTATATACATAAAGAGAGAGAGACAGAGAGAGAGACAGAGACCGAGAGAGACACAGAGAGAGACAGAGACAGAGAGACAGAGAGAGCGAGAAAGATAAACAGAGTCAGAGAGACACAGAGACAGAGACAAAGAGACAGAGAGAGACACAGAGTCAGAGACAGCTAGAGAGAGAGAGAAAAAAGAGAGAGAGAGAGAACTGCAAATGTAGAGAGAGATAGGGAGATAAAGACACCTGATAAAATCTGAAGTCTTTTTATCCTGATAGCTCAGGACCCAAGAAGAAAATCTGGTCCTAAATGAAATAATGTCTTAAGTATGTTATCTACTGTTTTCCCCCAATTATTCATTATTTTGGGAGGCAGACTTGTAGGTGTACAAAAGGCCTAGGAGTTAAGAAGACCTGAGCCCAAGTTCTGACTTTGACGCATACTTACCTTCTCAGTGACCTCAGACAACTTTCTAAGACTTAAAGTCACGGAATTACCCATCTGCATTGCTAGATGAAGGTTTCTCACTGGGAATTACTTATGGCAATAGAAATACTAGCCTGGCAGAAAGAAAATGCATTATTTTGTGGCCCTTGGAGCTGGAAATAGACCTCATGAATTCCAGTCTCCTAGTTTTAGCAAGACAATTCTAAACAATCCCATTAGGATCAGAGTCACTGTGTAACAATGGAAAGAACATCTATCAGGTAAATGTCCTTTGTTCAAGCTCTCTGCTTTGACATGTAGCAGTTGTGTGATTGGACCTCAGTTTCCCTATCAGTAAAACATAAATAATAATACTATTTACATAGTTCTTGTGAGGAAAGTATAAACATGCAAATCATAAACAACTATACTATAAAATATATTTATAACCCCTTCCATCATCATATTAAATCAATGCTTCAATGATTTTCCTTTTACCGGCTTTATTCCTCCATTGCAAATAAAATACTATAATCCTTTAACCCAAAGTGTCCTAGAAACTAACCGAAAATTGTGCATGCAAAGCCTCATTTTGTACACAATTTTACGTTACCTATTAACGTTTCTCAAATTCCCAGTGAAATTCTGTTTGAACACTAGAGGGCTAGCATTACCTTTCCATCAGATTAAGCAGGGAATAGTGTAGTCCAGGGTTAGGGTAGAGATTGTTTCAAATCCTCTTACTTTGTGCTAGCGACATTTTGAAAATGATAGAAATCTTAAAGCTTGGTTACACAAAGCAACCAACCTAGGAGGTGAATAATTTTGTTTCTTTCTCAAATTGATATTTGTCGTTCTCATTTCCTATACAGTGTGAGCAGCGACCCTCAAGTAACATTTATTAAGTGAATACACTATTCTGGAGCACTGTTTGTAGTTGCTGTTCCTGATGCCTGATCTGCCAGTTGGCTGTTTAATATTTACATGCTGTCAAACACACACACACACACACACACACACACACACACACACACACACACCTGTAGTTGCTGAAAGCCCGGAGAACCGAACAAGAATTACATTATCATCTGTGTTTTCCATAAAATGCTGTCAAAAGCTTCTCAGCTCTCAGAAAATAAATACATATTAAAGGCTGATACTTTTGTATTCCAGCTCAAGCCAAGTCAAATCAATCTAAAATAATGAATCAACAGACTGAGCTAAAGGCTGCCAGCCAGAGCATTTTCCAACAAAAGTTCTCTGTGGCCAGGATCCCACAGCAGGGAACTATCCAGATAAATTAGGCCAAAGAGGGGTGTTGTTTCTGCCTGAATAATTTGCATAATGACTGCCATTCTCCACTTCATTTTAGTCGCGGAGACCTGGTAAGGAGAGTGTGTGTGTGCACATTTGTGATAGAGAGGAGAAATTCAATTCAGTTCATTTCAATGCTATACCTACTATGTGCTTAATTCCTATGCCTTGTGCTCAAAGAGTTTACAATAGGAGAAAATAGCCCATATAACTATGATATAAGGAAGAGGAAGATAAGAGCCAAAGAAAGGAAAAAGAAGAAATAAGAAGCAAAGAGAAAATGAGGAAGAGGAGAAAGACCAGCCTCCATTATAAAATGACAAGTCACTTCCTTTCAGTAAGTCAATATTCATTCTTTCAGGTAACCAGGGAACTAATTCATGCTCTGGGTTCATGGTTATCAAATTTTCTTAGTTCATGGGTGCAGGCAGCAAAGTAAAAGGCACATAACCTGTTGGGCCATTTCAAAGTCCATATGGTACAGTAGAGTGGCATACTTGACACTGAAAAGAATACTGACTCAGAGACTTAACTATGTGACGCAGGGCAAGCCATTTAAATACTATGGGCCTCAGTATCCTGATCACTGGTCCATTTAACATTACACATACACACACACACACACACATACACACATACACACACACACACACACACACTCCCTGGGAAAAAATAGCTTTAGCTTTGCTTTGGATCAACTATCACTGGAAGATGTAAAAGAATTATCATTTCAAGACAATATAAAATTTATGGACATAAATCTACTTATATACAGTCATACTACAAGAGATTTACTCATGGTCCCTCAGTGATGCCTGGACCTCATTTTGTGACCCACTGCCACAGAGGTGGTGGGATTATCCCTTCCTGAGCACCTATCTTACTGCTAGGAACTGATGGACAGAGGCGAAAACAATCTGCCTCAATATGGGTCTTGTTTGTATGCTTTCTACTGGCCATGAGCCATGACCAAGTGACTTTTTGCAGTCATTCTTGTAAATGTTCCCAGAGGCTAAGAAGCCAAGAGTGCATCCTCTCCAATAAACAGAATGAGGATCATTTTACGATTTAGGAGTTTGTTCATGTAGCCTCAGCAAAGAGCCACTTGCCAAGTAATCATTTATGCTGAGCAAGGAGAAAAGAATACAGATTTCAATTGTTGTCAATGTTTGCATACCTCCATGGGGACCAAGAAAATAAAAAGAAAAATGTGTATGGATTCCACCAAAGTCTTCCTCACTTCCCTGTAGCATGAAGGTGACTCGAGTTCCTTTGTGGAATACAGTTTTTAGCTAGTCTTATCAATCTCTTTCCCTTGTGTAAATACCTCATATCTATTCTGCATATATCTATTTAGCATAGCTTTATATATGTATATGTTGTCTCCCCCATCAATATAATTCATTCTTTTTTTGTGTGTTCCCAGCACTTAGCACATGATAGGTATGTAATGAATTATTGAATTTTTTTTATTTATTGGAGTTAAAAACATTCCAGTGACATGTGCAGCATCACAGTATTGTTTCTGTCTTCTAAGAACTAGTTTAAATGCAAAGAGGTTCATTGCAAGAATTTTCCCCACTAGTTGACTAAGTCTAGGCTATGGTAACTCATCAAAATACCTGCTAAGGCTCAGAAGATATGTGATCTTTGTAGGTAGAACATGGGCCTCCCATAAATATCATGATTCTTTGAAGTCTAAAAAAGTTTTTGTGAACTATTTTCTATTGGTAGCAATTTCCAAAATTTTCAAAATATAGGGGTATTATATTGCACTTCCACAAGAAATAGTCTTCACTGACAACTGTTCTCAGAAGTTCCATAATTCAGAGTACTACACCTATAGTATGAGGGCTTACTGAGCCCTTTTCATGGTTTCTTGTCCATTTTTGTTATCTATACATCATTCAACTCTCACCTGTGGCCTGTGTCGGATGCAGTGGTCACACCTTGGTAAAACCCAAAAGCTAAGATGGGTTCAGTCAGGTTAAGGTAACCAAGAGGCCTCAAATTCATTGGTGAGTTAAGGGATGTCTACCCATAGCATGTGAAGACTTCCCCAAGCAGAATAGACAGATATGAACAATTTGTTTCAATGACCATGAAGGCAGCTAATGCAGTCAGAGTGGAGTGCTTTATGTGTAGGTTCCCAGTGATAGTGGGATATTTGCATTAGGATATATCAGGCCCTGAGATCCCTAGATTCTATGTTTCATTTTGAAGTAATATAAAAGATTGTGCCAAAGGAAATATTAAAGATGGTAAAAATTTGTGTGCATGTGTAAATCAGATCATTAAAATGGTGTTGGAGAATACTTTAAATATTAAAAGACATGCCCACACGCATGAAGAAAAAGCAACTGTCAGAGGGAAAATAGTGCACAATGGTAATTGCTGTGGCTGGGAGCCTGAGGCCGTTGGATTTCTCTAGCTCAGGAGTTCTGAGCTGCAGTAGACTAATCTAATGATAAGATGTCCATACTAAATTCAGAACCAATATGGTGAGCTCCCAGAATCAAGGGGTCATCAGTTGACCAACGAGGAGCAAACTGGCCCAGGTAAGAAATGGAGTAGGTCAAAATTTCCATACTAATCAAAGTGGGATTAGAGCATATGGGAGCAATCTATGCATTTCCATCCTGAGTGAGACAAGGAGACGTATAATTAAAAAGAAAGAGGAGGAGGAAGGGAGGACAACCGTGAGAATGTTTGAATTCAGCTATGTGCTCCTTGTGGGTAAAGGCACAAGGTTTTACAAGGAAAACAATGTTTTCAGACCTCCTTAGTATTAGATATGAAAGTTAATAATTTTATGATCCAATTCAAGAAGGATAGAAATCTCTTGGCTAAATTTTGTTGAACCTCTCAGAAACTTAACTGTTTTATAACAAGCAATGGAAGCAACTTTTGACTGCAGAAGTGTCAAGACTTCTCACAGTGACCGTAGCATCCTAGGAGTTAGAGCTAGAAGGGCTTCAAAATCTATCAAATCTAACTAACTCCGTGATTTTTCACATGAGGAAACTGAGACCCAGAGGATAGCAGAAGTACATGTCAGAGATGTGATAAATATGATAAAAAAAAAAGAGTGAAGAACCTCAGGGAAGATGGGAATCTGAAATTTCATATAGATACTGGCTTGGAATTCCTTCTTTGGAAAAGAGCCCCTACCTTGTCCACATGTCGGCGCCACAGATCCTGGTAGTGTCTATCCAGAGAATGCCCAGAAGGGTCTCTCTGTCCACTTCTGCAACTGTCTCACACCCCTGTCTAACTGTTAATTAGAAAACTCATCTCTTGGCATGTGCATGGGCCTGGGCCATCTGTTTATTGATCACATCTTTCTGGGCATATCAGATTTCAAGCGATCTGACCACAAAACAGTTTCATATCAGATGGCCTATTACCCAGGTTTCTCCACACCAAGCCTGAGAGTGCATACAGTGTTACAACCTGAAGTCATGGGCTTGAATCCACAAGTTACAGAAACGTTGGCTGCAAAACACAAGAACTAACATTATTACAAACCAACAATATAGAAACACTCAAAGCTTTCTCCCAAAGCACTACAAAATGACTGCTATGTAAAAAAAAATAATAAAACTCCTAATAAAGTGAATATTCAGGTCCTAAATCCAATCACCTTGATAATTCTCATAAATCCAGTATCTCTCCCAAGATAAGTCTCAGTTAGTCAGAGAAGGAGTAAGATATAGTGGTAAGGGATCTGAATTGGAAATCAGGGAACCTGTGGTCAAATCACGACTTACCTGTTTACTACCTGTATGTTCACGTTACTTAATCTGTCTGGGTCTGTTTTTTTGTTTTGTTTTTTTTTAATAAGGTGTCTGATTTCTAAGATCCCTTATGGCTATAATTCTGGATTCTCCAAGTTTTTGTTTCTTCTCATTTGGGGGCAACAACAACTCCATAGCAAGAACCAGATACATAAAGGATGAAATTGACTTTAATTACCTTATCCCTTCATTAGTAATTCTGATCAAGTATTAGAGGGGGAAAATCAAATCTCCATCCTGTCATCAGTATCAGTGGAAGCAAGCAGATGTATTTGTAGTCCTAAATAGTTGATAAACCAAGACTTATGTGTATTTGACTTGGGAATATTTTTTGTTTTGGTCTATTTTGGTTTTGGTTCCATTAAATTATGAGTATATTAGGTGTTCTGGGAATTAACTTTAAATCCATGGATTTTCAAACTAAATAATGAAACAATGCTAAGTTTTGATTCAGGAGATAATTCTGAGTCAAATTTTTTACTCAAAGATCCTAAATTCCTGCTCAGTTCCTTCCACTGGGAAGAAAAATTGATTTGCCCTGAACAAACCAGTCATTTGTCCCTGAGATTCGTCCAAAGCACCAGCCTAAGCAAAGCTTTCAGGCCTTTCTTGGAGCAGAAATGGATTATGCGTTTATTTCAAAGGATCACTCTTTGAGAATGCAAGCTTCTTGAAAAGTTAAGGCAAATAGATTTCATTCAAATACAACAATAAGCCAATTAAATTATCTCAATGCACTCAGAAGCCAGATTCATTTTTAAAAGCCGCAATTCAGGCAATTTACTGATCATTGCTACAAAATTGTATGGCTTAAACGGATGTTTTGAGATTATCTGTGGATTTCAATTATCTGAACTCTTTCTATATTCCATTTCCAAAGGGAATGGATTGGTGCATGTAAATGCTTCTAATACTACCTGTAGATGGGTCATGATTCCCCTCACTCAGTCCATGCTTCTATCTCTGACTTACTTATCCCTAGAATAATTAGTTGAGCAGTACTTAGTTTATTCATCTCAGCCACCCAAGTAATTACAAAATGAAACAGAAGGTACCATTAAACAAATACTGACAGATTAAGCAGGCAACTATGGGAGGCTATGTGTCCTCGGAGTTCTTAAATAATAATGGAGTTTTTTTCTTCAGCTGAAGTCTACCAGGCTTGTCACAGAAAGAGAGGGTCCTGGGGGAGGAGAGAACACATTCAACTACAGAATCTGAAAAACCCAACCTTGGACTAAATTCTTCAGTCCAGCGAGCACAGGGAGAACAGCAGGGTGTGGTTTTGCTACCTGGGGCCAAAGTGGGAATAACACTTTGGTCAGCAAACAAAATAAAAGAAGCCTAGGGGGCAAAGCTTTTTTCAAAAACAGAGAGAGGAAAATCAATCAATGTCATTGAGAGGAATGGAGTAGAGAAATCTATAACAGAGGGAAACAAAATATTTGATGCAATTTGAAGTCTGCCCCCTCCTCCCCCAAGCAGCTGTTCAATAGGCAGTGCAATAAGTCAAGCAGATGAAGGATTAACTTAGAAGGGTTATTGATAGTAAGCTAATTTACTTCAGAACTGCTGATATCAAGAAGACAATTCATAAAGTCAATATAAAGAAGATACCCATTGAAATCATTGAGCAGGACACACCAAGAGAAGAAATATCCACCCACAATAATTCTTGGTATGTGGAAAAGCTCTTGAAATATTCCCTTCACCCCAATTTATGGCAGCAACTTCCATGTCAAATGTAAATTCCTTGAAAATTGAGACTTTTATTATTGTCTTTCTATTCTCAGGACCAAGGATAGTTCCTGGAGCATAATAAAGACTGAATAAATGATCATTATCTGATGTTTAGGTCAAAGCACAGTGTGTTCGGCCATGGCTGATCAGTATAATACAAGCTCAGAAGGCTCTACCTCAGGTTGGGCACAAATAGTCTGTTTGAACATTTGAGATGAAGACATCTTCCTAGATATGTGTCTCTCACGTTTCCTCTGTGGTACGATGATTCTGCTTTGCTCGTACAGCATAGCTCCTTTGATGCAGGCAAGTCATGCTAGGTGATCTGTGCTGGCAACTCCTATGACTTTATTTTTGTATAGCTATTAAACTTGAACAGTCTACCAGTGGCAAATCAGATAACTGAACCACTTTCATTTGAATTGTCTTAGGAAGATTCTGAAGATCACCTAGCAAGATAAAGTACCAGACATTGATGTTCTTTCTCAAGTTAAACTGTTAGGTACTCAAACTTTACTGCAGAAAATGCAACTCTGATGGGCTGGCCACATTATTTGAGTGCCAAACATATGTTTACCTAAAAGACTATTTTAACAGAGAACTCACATGGGACAAGCACTCACGCAAAGGTCAGAAGAGGTGGTACAAGGACTCTCGAGGTCTCTCTGAAAAATTTTTAGCATGAATGATTGAATAAATTAATAAATATATATAAATATATGTGATATATATTAATAGGGGGAAGTCCTTGATCATTTTGATGAGCTATGGAAAGCTCCCAAAGGAGATAGTATGAGATAGGATGACACAGGATGAAGGGGAAAAAAATATAGTTTAACCTCAGTCATAGGACCACCTCAGGCCTCTCTGAGGCTGAAGCAAAGGACTAAAGGATGGGTGAAAATAAAATCAGTAAGAGTATATTTATTAAATTGATTGCCATGTGCCAAGTACTGTGCTAAATGTTGAAGATACAGTACAAGCATGCAAGACAGTCTCTACCCTGATTCAGTAGATAGAACATGGCACCTGGATTCTAGAAGCCTGAGTTCAAATCTAGCTATAGAAACTTACTCATTATGTGATATTGACCAAGTCAGTTTTCTTTTCTGTAAAATTAAGATAATAATAGCACCTTACAGGTTTGTTGTGAAAGTCAAATGTGATAATATTTGTAAAGCACTTTGCAAATCTTTAACTGCTATGTAAAGGATAGTTATTTTTTTAATTTCAATGAGGAAATACACAGAAAGTACAATTAGAGGGGGAGGAGGAGAAATGAAAGGTACCTAAGAGGAGATTACTATTTATCACACACTCTATTAGTTCCTGCTCCCACATCTGACTGAGATAGCTAGGCAGGTAGAAAAGACCTGAATTCAAACTCTGACTTAGTTATTTAGTAGCTCTTTGACCCTGGACAGGTCATTTAACCTCTAACTCAGTTTCCTTATCTACAAATTGAGGATACTATTAGAACACCTACTTCCCAAGATTGTTGTGAAGATAAAATGAGATATATGGAAAGTACTTCATAAAATTTAAAGTACTATATAAATGCTTATTAATATTATTAAAATAGAAGCCAGACAGCTAGGTGGCTGTGGATAGACTGCCAGACCTTGAATCAGGAAGATTCATCTTTCTGATTATAAATCTGACCTCAGGAACTCACTAGCTGTGTGACTCTGCCTACCTCAGTTTCCTGACCTATAAAAAAAGCTGGAGAAGGAAATGGCAACCCACTCCACTATGTCTCTCAAGAAAATCCCAAATAGGGTCATGAAAAGTCAGACATGACTGAAAAATGACTCAACAACAAAAATTATTAAAACAACCACACAATGATTGCAACTAAGCATGACTTGGTTGAACAAGGAAAGAGATCCTCAGTACAAACATAGAAAGAAGGAAATACATGATGACTTAAACCACTGGTATCTGATCTCTCCCTTGTGCCTCTAAGAACATAGCTTATCAAATGAGTGTAACGTTAGCATGAGTTATAAAAAAAATCCTTTCAACAAAAGATTATCTTAAAGTGTTGAATCCGTAGTAGTCAAATTTCTCTAGGATTTGCTAATAAAAGGACCTACCACCCAATTAAGAATGAGATTAAGCTGTCAGATGGTTTGTTTCCACAAAAAAACTTTTGTCTTCTACTCCACATTTGCAGATGCTTTGGGGTTCACTTTCAAATCTCTGTCAAATCAGCTTAAATAAAGCAAAGTCAGAAGATGGCCAAGAAAATATCAATTTCTCATTCTGGTCTTGCTTTCATCTCCTTGTCAAGCAACAACACCAACATTTGGGGACTCATCTCCCACTACCCAATCTGATTTGCAGAAATATTACCAGTTCTACTCATAGCTCCTCCACCAAAGGATAATTTTCTTCTTTTGTCTGTAATATAACAGAAATCCCCAGTAGACTGTGATAAGGAAAGATTCCTTTGTAACTGTCAAATTTTGAAAGCTACTATATTTCAATAAATGGACATGCTTCAAGCTTAAAACAATAACTGAATTGTCACAGTATGAATAATACCTCAGTAAGCATGCCTTGTCAGTGGACCAGAGGACAGAAAAGCTTAAATGTTAATGTGCATGGAAATGAATGTGTTTTCAAATGTCAGCATCCCTGCTTGACCTTGCCTGTGAGCCATTAAAATAAGGTCAAGTTGGTAATAATTATTTTTTCCCTCTTACTTAATATTTTATTTTTTCCAACTACGTTAAAATAATTTTAACATTCTTTTTTTGTCAAATTTTGAGTTCCAAGTTCTCTCTCTCCCTCAGCATCCCTCGTTTTGAAAAGGCAAACAATTTAACATAAGTTATACAAGTGTCATCCTTCAAAACATATTTCCATGTAAGTCATTCTATGAAAGAAAACACAAAGAAAAACAAGAAAAATGAAGAAAATAAAGCAAAATTATCTTTGATCTTCATTCAGGCTCTTTGTCTGGAGATGGACAGCACTTTTCATCATAAGTCCTACAGAATTGTCTTCAAATATTGCATTGCTGAGCATAGCTAAGTTATTCACAATAGATCATCATACAACATTGCTGTTACTGTGTACAGTGTTCTCCTGGTTCTGCTCATTTCACTTTGCATCAGTTCATGTAAGTCTTTCCATGTTTTGTGGAGAGCATCCTATTCATCATTCCTTAAAACACAATAGTATTCTATCACAATCATATGCAACTTGTTCAGCTTCCCCAACTGATGGACATCACCTCAGTTTCCAATTCTTTGCCACCACTAAAAGAGTTGCTATAAATATTTTTGTACAAATATGTCCTTTTCTTTTTTGATTTTTATCCTTTTGGGATACAGAACTAGTTGTGGTATTGTTTGGTGAAAGGGAATGCATGGTTTTATAGTATTTTGGGCATAGTTCCTGATTGCTCTCCAGAATGCTTGAATTGATATACAGCTTCACCAATAGTATTGAGGTTCAAACTTTGGGGCACCTGGAACTTTTGGGGTTTCATGATGTGCTATGTTGGAACAGTCTCAAAGAATTCAGAATCAGACCCCCTCTAATCCAGGAATCGCATTTATTGAGATTGATGCCTCTTATGAAGTGAGCTAAGTTCCAAGAGGAACCAGTAAATTCAGAGAAAGCAAGATGGATTCTTATAAAGATGCAATTACATAACAGAAATTTACACAGAATACAGGAATATGATTAATATTAAAAAGGCAGGAGAGTTTGTTAAGGGACTAGGTAATGGCAGAGGGGTACAATTTACAGCTCTGTGGTTAAACATTCTGATCATGCTATCCTCCAGTTGGCTAACTATTGTGGTCCTGTCTGGTCAAGATAGATAGTTAGGTATCGTGGTCCTGTCTCAGGCTAGATGGATGATGTGATTGTGATTGACTACAAGAACAGACCTGTTCACATATGTGGGAATGGATCTGGGGACAGTAGCTAAGTAGAGGCAGTGGCTGGGTTCCCATCACATGGACACACCTGCTATTTCTGTGAGAACTAAGAGTTCAGGGACACACCTGTTCTAGTGAGCACTGAGGCCTGCACGAAGATGTTAGGACATTGGTGGGAGAGAGGGAGTAGGTTGGTACATTGTGCCTATAATGAAATTAGAATATTCATGGCACCTGGACCCCAATACTAGAAAGCACTTAGGAGGAATTTTTTTGGTCTTTTTAAACTGCAAGGAAAACCTAGGCATTATTTTATTTTGTTTCATTTTTCACCTTCAGGTCTCTGAAAGGCCACCTCTATACAAATGGGAGAGAATTACCACCAATCAATGTGTTTGCAGGGAGGAAAACTGATCAGATTTCCCAGTGATTTGAGTCCTCAAACATACTATATGAAATTACAGTTCAAATGAATGCTGTTTGAACTTTTAGCGACCTCGTTTGTAAGATATAAGGAGCAGAGTGCCAATGAAATGTAAAAGCTTGCCTCTTTGAGACACTGAATGGCAAGAGGCAGGAGACTCAGCAAATAGGGCTGAACATTAGTACAGACTATGGATTTGCCTGTGAACAGGGATAGCCTTCGTGAGAGGGTTTTTTTTTTTAATTTAATATTTTATTTTCCCCAATTACATGTAAAAACAATGCTCAACATTCATTTTTAAAATTGAATTCCAAATTCTCTCCCTCCTTTCCTACTCCCCTTTCCTAATTCATCCTCCCTTCTATGAGCAAGCCACCCCCTTCTGTTATCCCCTTCCCCTCCTACTTTCCTGGAGGATAAGACAGATTTCTATACCTGATTGTGCATGTTATTCCCTCTTTGAGTCAATTCCAAAGAGAGTAAGGTTCAAACATTCCCCATCACCTCCCTCATCTTTCCTTCTACTATGTAATAGCACTTTTATGTGAGATAATTTACCCCATAATACCTCTCCTTTTCCCTTTCTCCCAGTGCATTCCTCTTTCTCATCCCTTAATTTTATTGTTAACAACATCATCCCATCACATTCAGCTCATACCTGTGCTTCTGTCTATATATGTATCCTTGTAATTGCCCTAATAGTGAGAAAGTTCTTATGAGTTACAAATATCATCTTCCCATATATGAATGTAAACAGTTCACCTTATTAAATCCCTTATGATTTCTCTTTCCTACTGACCTTTTTTATTTTTCTCTTGCATCTTATATTTGAAACTCAATTTTCTATTCAGTGCTGGTCTTTTCATCAGGAAGGGTTGAAAATCCTCTATTTCATTGAATTTCCATTTTTTTCCTGAAGGATTATACTAAGTTTTACTGGGTAGGTGATTCTTGGTTGTAGTCCTAATTCCTTTGCCCCCTGGAATATCATATTCCAAGCTCTTGATCCTTTAATGTAGAATCTGTTAAATCTTGTGCTTTCCTGATACTTTCATTTTTTTTTCCTATTTGGCTGTTTGTAATATTTTCTTCTTAATCTAGAAGTTCTAAAATTTGACTATAATATTCCTGGGAGTTTTCATTTTGAAATCTCTTTCAGGAAGTGATCAGTAGATTCTTTCAGTTTCTATTTAACTCTCTGGTTCTAGAATATAATAACAGTTTCCCTTAATAATTTCTTGAAAGATGATGTTTAGGTTTTTTTTTATCATGGCTTTCAGGAAGTCCTATAATTTTTACATTATCTCTCTTGGATCTGTTTCCAGGTCAATTGTCCTTTAATAAGATATTTTACAACATCTATTATGGTTTTAATCTTTTTGATTTTGTTTCATTGTTTCTTGATGTCTCATAGAGTCATTAGCTTCTACTTGCTCAATTCTATTTATTTCTTTAGTGAGGTTTTGTACCTCCTTTTCCATTTGTCCAATACTATTTTTAAGGAGTTCTTTTCTTCAGTGAATTTTTGTATATCTTTTTCCATTTAGCCAATTCTTCTTTTCAAGGCATTTTTCTCCTCCTTGGATTTTGTACCTCTTTTACCATTTGGTCCATTCTGTACTTTAAGGTGTTATTTTTTTCAGTATTTTTTGTGCCTCCTTTTCCAATCTGTTGACTCTTTTTTCATGATTTTCTTTTATCACTCTCATTTTTCTTCCTAGCTTTACCTCTACCACCATTGTTGGAATTTTTAAAATTCTTTTTAGCTCTTCCTTGACCTGAGACCAATTCATATTTTTCTTGGAGGCTTTAAATGTAGGAGTTTTGATTTTGCTATCATCTTCTGAGTGTGTGTTTTGATCTTCCTTGTCACCATAGTAACTTTCTATGGTCAGAATTTTTTTCTGTTGTTTTGCTCATTTTCCCAGCCTATTTCTTGACTTTTAACTCTTTGCTAAAGTGGGGCTCTCCTTCCAAGGGACAGAGTATGCTGTCCCCAAGCTTCAGGAGTAAGTTTTCAATTTTTCCAAGGTGGTATGATCTAAGAAGAGGTATGTTTACACCTTGTGGTCTGTGACCTCCCACAAGCACTCTTCTTTGCCCTGGAACTCTGATGAGAGTCACTAATCCACTGAGGCTGCAAGCTTTGGCATGCTAGTGCTCCTCAGCGCCTTGGGACTGCCACCCAGGACTACAACCTGAACCTGTGTGGGTAAAACAACAGAGTCCTGCCCCCAGCGTCGGCAAAAAGACCCCTGTAATTTCCTTCTGACTAATTGTTCAACCCCCTTACCATCTGTTACCTGAGAGCTCTGGGAGCAGCTGCTGTAGCTATTGATTCATTCCTTCCCAAGGCCTTCTTCTGGTTTACTGGGGCCTAGTCTGTGCTTAGGTGACCTGCATCTGACTGTGCTCCACTCACACTCTGATGTGACAGACTTTTCCTGCCAAACTGTTAAGTTGTCTTAGGGTAGAAAATTGTTTTACCTCACCCTTTTGTGGGTTTTCCACTCCAGGATTAGTTTTAGAGCATTATTTAAAGGTCTTTGGAGGAGGCTTGGGGGAGAGCTCAGGCAAGTCTCTGCCTTCTCTCTGTCATCTTGGCTCTGCTCCAAGTGAAAACTTTAAAATCGAAGAAACGCCCTTCAAATGACTCTGAAGAATGACTCAGTTACTGAGGACTCCCCTTTTCCTTTTATTTGTGCCTCTTCAAGATTATAGTAAGGCTGGTGCATAAATGTATCTTTCTTCCTCCCAACTGATAATTACATCTCATAGCAGAAACTCATGGCCACGGGGAACATGTGGTAGCAATCGGAGAACTGTATTCAAGGACTTTGCATTCTGAACCCAAGTTTCTAGATTCAAGAGTTCCAAACAATGGGATATCTAAGGAGATATTTGGGATTCATTCTTCCCTTTGGAAGAATAAAAGACAATCTGCATAGTTCTGGAGTAGCAGCCTACTTATAACCCAGAGGCACTGAGGATTTCAGTATTGTCAGGGGCTGGAGACACAGAGACCATGACTGAGCAGTAGTATCTATAAGAAATGCTACTGTGACAGATGAGGGGGGAGGGGGAAAGGAGGGTTATTCAAAGACATTAATTGCCTCACAACCCTATAAGCATGAAACATGTACTCCTCCTTGTACCTACCTGAACCACATGCTTCCTATATAGGTGCCTATCTATTTATGACCTCTGTGTGTGTCCATTCTTTTGATGATAATACTTGCATTTATCAGTTAATGTGCCTCAAGTTTATGGTGTGGGGGGATGGGGAGATGTTTTGTCTATATTTCTTATTATGGGATTCTAGTAAATGCCTTTGCTTTGAGCTACTTTTATCTTTTGGTTGACTATTAAAAGGTAAACATATCAGTAGTGACTTGAGGCGATAGTTATAAAATTAGAAACCTATATAATATAGTGGCCTAGGAGAGTCATCCCAGGGATGACAGGGAACCAACCTACAAGTTTGAGTTAATGAGAAGAGATTGCTCCCAGAGGGATGCTACACAAGGAAATCAGTAACTCACTGTTCAAATAAGGAATCTTACAGAGTCCCATAGGTTACTTGTAACTGCCCTATTCCTAGCCCAGAAAAAGCTAATTTTCACTCAAATGTTAATCTTGAATCAATGACAAGCAAAGGCATTGGTCATGTAACTGAGGTACAAACTAGCAGGCACAACTTCCTTCTTTGTTACTCTGCCTTGGACAAGTTTGTGACATTGACTATTCTACCACTACATTGTGCTCATCTTTAGTATTGACCAACTGAGAAGTAGTGAGTAAAGAAAGAGGAAAATATCTCAAAGAAAACAACCTTACCAAAACATAAGGAAATTTTATTGACAGCTTTAAGTGTTTCCTTAGCAATTGATTTATTCTAAAAGGTCTATTAAGTATGGCTAAAGGGACCTTATTTGGTTCTCTACATAAAACCATCATCCTTAATTTGTTTAAAATAGAATGTTTTTAAGTTAATAAAACTGCCACTTTTCTCTTAACTCGGTGAGAGCTTTTTATTATAGATGTATTGTATTAATATTGTATATACTATTTCTATATTAATACTATAAATTATATGTAAATAAAGCAAAGTGTAATAGACCAAGATATACCTATAACAATGATAATGAATAGCCTTGAAACCATGCCATATCAAGATCAATGAAAGGAAAAGGGGATGTAAGAAAGGAAGCCTGGGAAGAAGACAACTTAGGGGTGGGTAGGTGGAGAGATGATATGTTTCCAAGTATCTGAAGGACTTTTGTGTTGAAGAAGGATTAGAGATGTTCATTCCAACCTAGAAGGCAGAATAAAAATATCAGGGCATTTTTGTTCAGGTACAAGGTCCCATCTAAATTTTAAATTCTGTGATAAAAAGTGAGTATTTTAAATTATTTTATTTTTAATTTATGGACATAGATTTAGAACTGGAAGGGACCTTAGAGGCCATCAAGTGAAACCTCCTTATTTTACAGAAAAGGAAACTAAGACGTAGAGAGGTTAAGTGACTGGCTCAGGGTCATACAGCTGGTAAGTTTCTGAGATGGGATTTAAATGCAAGCAATCCTGACTTCAAATCCAGTGCTCTATCCATTACTCCACACTGTCTCTGTTGTTTCAAAGCACCAACGTTTTCCCATTGTGACAGGTCTACATAATTAATTAATATTGTACATCACTGAAGGTAAAGATCACAGTCATCCAGGGCAAAGGCACCATGAACTCAGCTGCTGAGGGGACAGGAGAGTTTTCTCCTCTTGCTTTTATGCAGTGCCTGGAGTATTTGTCCTGTTCATTTTTGCTTGTACTCAGTTTCAAGTGCAGGTGTTGATCCCTACTGGAACACTCGTTCGAGCTGTGATGACCTTGGAGCCAGGATTCCAGGTGGGATGTTACAGCCAATCAATCTGGTAGGGAAACTGAGAAGCCAGGGTTCATGAGACTTGAGTCCAAGATGAGTTTTAGACATCGAACTTTGGACTGTGTCATATACGAATTGAACTGAGTTATTTGAGTATTTGTTCTTTTGCCTCTGGAAGAAATATTCCTTTATAGAGATTAATCTGATTGTTAGTGGCTAAAGGGAAATGGTGTTCAGGGAATCCCACCCCTACCAATGAAAGAATATGACAATTAGATATTATTATGACTATTGACAGAGACCCTGGATGGACCCATTTGTTCAGAGCTACTGAAGAATTCTGGAAGAGAAATAAATTGTAATATATTTGGCCTTCAGGCAGTGGGAGTCATGGCAGTTAATGTAACAAAAGAAAAAAAAACATTGACTTTTCTGGTATTTCAACTTCGTTACACTTCCTTCTTCTCTACCCAGAGCTCTATCCCCTATAATAAGAATGAAAAAGAAAGAAAAATACATTTCAGCAAAAACAACCAGCACATCATCCAAGTATGATAGCATGTGCGTGTTATAAAGAAGGGAGAAGAGATAGGTGCATTTTTTTTTCTTGAGGCAAGCCTGATTATTGTATTTTCACAATTTAAATTGGGAGGTGGGTTTCTGCTCTTCCTATTTTCATTGCTGTAGTGATTGTGTTTATTGTTTTCCTGATTCTGCTACTTCATTTTACATTACTTTATACCTTCCCATAATTCTCTATATGCTCATATTTATCATTTTTTCAGTAATATTCCATTACAGTCATGTATGACAACTTGTTTAGCCACTTTCCAAATAATAGGCTACCATTTTGTTTCTAGTTCTTTGTTACTAGTGCTGCTAAAAGTGCTGCTAAAAATTTGTGGTAGATATGAGCCATTTTTTTTCAGTCTTTGGCCTCCTATACGCTCAGTGGGTGGGATCTCTGGGCCAAAGGATACAGACTTTCATAATATAATTCCAAATTGCTTTCTAGAATGATTGTAAAAAAGAAGTCATAGCTCCAACAGTGGTTATATATTCTCACAACTCTTCTAACATTAAATATTCCTATCCATTTATATCTTTGCCAATTTCCCGAGTAAGAAGTGAAACCCCAAAGTGATTTCGATTTATATTTCTCTTCCAAACAATCCTAATTCTGGTGTGACTCTAGTTGAGAGAATTGTTGGAGGAGCAAATCAGTTTAATTCTATTTCATTCCACCATCGGAAGAAGGTTCACAAATATACTGTTAGCAAAGCTATGAATTAATCCAACTGTTCAAAAATTAATTAGGGAAAATAATTAGACTAAATAAGTCTCCAAACTGTTGACCTTTTCATCCAGAAATCCAACTATTGGGAACATACTCCCAAGAAAGTCAAGGACAGAAAAACCTATATATTACAAAAATTTTCACATAGGATCATTTTTTGAAATCAAAATCTGGACACAAAGTGAGTGTCTGTTATTTGTGGAACGACCAATAAAATTAGTAATATGAAAATGGAATATCAGTTTGCTATAAAAAATTATAAAGCATGAGAAAGTCAGAGAAGCATGGGAAGACTTGCATGAAGTGACCAAAAGCAGAAAAAGCAGAAAGAAAACAAAAAAAAAAATAATCAAAGTTTAGACTTAATGCAGTAACCAATCTTAGTTCCAGAAGACCAACTTCTCTCTCCTTGTAAGAGAGGTAGTGGACTAGGTTAGAGGATGTTGCATGTCATTAGGAGTAGTTGTGTCAGTTATTTGCTTGTTTGTCTTTGTTATTAGGGATAGTGGTGTGTGTGTATGTGTGTTTGTATGTATGTGTATAACAAAAATGTCAGTAGTACATTTATAAAAAGAAATATGTTCCATTTTATGCTAATCTGAGGTGAATTCAAAGAATTCTGTGCCTGGATCCCCCAGACATGGAGTGAACTTCATCCTTCAAGTATAGATCCTGAGTCAGACCATCCTCAGAGAAATGAGGGAAAAGGGTACCCTTCATTCAGCATTCACATGACTATTTTTGTCAACCAGTGTGAAAATTCATCATTATTACAGGGGGAGAAAGAGACAAAAACTAGGTCCTACCCCTAGTGGATCAACAGTTGCATTATTCAAGGAGTACAGTCATTCTGACTGTCATAATCGCATCTCTCTCTGGGACTCTGGGTTGCAGATTTCCTGGGATAGAAGGGAGCCAACAAAGTCAGGTAGAACTAAATTTCATTCAGGCATGAACTAAAAGTTATATTCCTCTGCTTTGATCTCAGCCCCCAATTAGATGAGAGAAGCCTATTCACTGAATCATCTGGCTACCTACAGTTCCTACAGATACATATAGGATTTAACATTCCAGTTTGAAAGTCTAATACAGGAAAGCTCCTGCTGTAAATTGCCCCACTATTCAACTACTCCACAAATTCATTTATGCCACAGTTAAATCCTATCACATGTGCATACAGTGTTGCCATGCTCCTCTCTGCCACTGTAAACTTGGAAAATATCAAGGTTGGGGTTTGGGGCTTACACCTTTTACTCCCAAACTTCTCTGAAACCACTCCATTATAGTGTGCTACAATATCTTGTTATGATAAATGGCCTCTATCATCATAAGTACTAAAAATAATTTGAAAACAAAAATCTTGAACACTCCTGATGAGCCCCACAGTAAAAATCACCCTAAATAAAGGCAGCTCTGTGAAAAGTCAGAGAGGTAGACTATATCCAATTCATTTCCACAAGGCCATCCTCCACCCAACTGCCAGAATTGGGCAAACAAGTCAAGAAACTGCCTGCAAGGACAAATGCGAGACTTGTTCATTGATTACCAGATACTGACTAATCAGATTAATTTATTCTTGAAAATGAAAAACAAAATTCCTCAGTTTGTCCCTCTCTAATAGGACACAGTATAATTTAAGAGGCTAAGACATGTGCCAGGAAGAAGTGCATGTTGTTAAAAAAAAAAAAAAAAACAAGAAGTCTCTAGATGTGCAATCGTAAGACCTGGACTCTGATGCTTATACTGTAAGATCATGGGCAAGTCAATAAAGCTCCCTAGGCCTTGGGTGTCTTTTAAATGAAGAAATGCAGGAAGTAGTTTGAGTTTGGTGTATTTTCTAAATCCTAGGATCTTATAAAATGAAAACCCTACACTTCTTACCGGAGCTCTATACTCCTTATAGACAGTGCAAAAAAAAAAGACAAATCTGAATATAAAAATTAGGAAAAATATAAATAGGAATATGAAAAAGAGTTCCAGACTTAAGGGGGGGTCTGTATATTATAATCCTATAGAGTGGATCAAGGATCAAAACATAAAAAACATTAATTTTATCAAATACACTGATAAAAATGAGGCAAAACATCAAAACTTTTGAGATGCGAAGTCCTTCGTAGGAGAAATACCATATTATTTGATATCACTAAACACCTTCATAGACAAAAGAAAAAAGAACATTTAAATTAGTATGTGACTTGAATTATGAAATCAAAATACTCAAAGAACTATTAACTCCAATATTATGAGTTAATTATAAAAAAAAAAAACACAGAGATAAGAGGCTCCTTTCTAAACACCAATTACAAGGCAAATATTGTCCTGACTACCCAGATGGTTAGACACAAAGTAAAGGGAAACGAACAAACAAAAACTAGAGACTTATATCACAGACTATTTTTAGAGAGCCAGCTAATACAATGGATAGTGTTGGATTCAGTCAAGAAGATCTGAATTTGAATCCTACCTCAGACATTTACTAGCTGCATAACCCTAAATAAGTCACTTAACCCTTCTCATCTTCAGTTTCCTCATTTGTAAAATAGTTATGATAATAGCACCTGCTTCACAGATTTGCGGGGATCAAATGAAATAATGCATGCTAAGTACTTGGCAAATATTAAAGTGCCATACAAATGTTAACTACTATTAATAAATGTTGTTATAAAAATATTGAACAAAATATGAGCAAAGAGGCCACAGTATTATGTTCAAAAGATAATTCACAATGATTAGATTAGATTTTGTACCAGAAATACAATTCAGCCCTAATGTTGAACATGTAACTAACATATGTAATGGGCTACATTAACAACGAAAACAATCATATGATTATATATGAGATTATGAAAAGTCCTTGAGACAATATAGCACTTGTTTACATTAAATGAATAGGAACAAAAGAACCCATTCTTAATATTGTAAATACTATCTAAAAGAAAGAGCTGATATTATTTGTATAAAAAAAACTAGAAATCTTTCCAGTTAGATCTGGAGCAAAGCAAGGATGTCAATCATCACACTATTATTTGACATAGTTCCAGAAATGCTAGTTTTAGCAAGAAAAATAATTAAATAAACTTTAAAAGGAGACAAAATTATTTCTATATACCAGTGATATGATATTTTGCTTAGAGAAATCTACTTATCCAATAGTAAAAAATTTACTGAAACAGTTAGTAATTTCAATTTATTAACAGAATATCAGATAAACCCACAAAATTTCAGTGTATTATTAACAAGCAGAAAAGAAATTCTTTACAAAATAATTACATAATATGTAGTAATTGTTTCTCTTTTACCCAGAAACCCTGAGGGTCTTTTCCCAGTTTGATTTTTTTTTTTAATTAAAGGGGCCATCCCTTGAACAACTACTTAGAGAAACCTATTCATTGAATGGGAATATCTCACTCAAAGTGAGAATGCTATGAGACCTTACCCTGAGAGGACCAGGGTCTCCCATTTCATCCCAGGCCATCTCCAGCCATCCTGATGAATATCAGGCCACTGGACCCAGATGGCTCAGGACAAGAAAGTAAGGTTGGTGACTTTGCACAGCCCTCCCTCACTCAAATCAAATCAAGTCATGTCATCCTCTTGGTGTCATGGTCCTCTTTGAGAACGAAGGACAAACACAACAACAACATGATATGTAAAATCTCTGGGTCAGCTTACAAATATACATTTAAGTCTTAGATAAATAAAAGTACAATAATACTATTTACAGAAATAAAGGAAAACAAATAATTGGGAAAATATTCATTATTTATGGATAATTGTATCAATGTAATACAAATGGCATTACAAACTAAATTAATTTTAATTTAATTAATCAAAATTAAATTAATTACAAGCTAAACCAAATTACCAAAACTACTTTGTAGAGATAGAAAAAAATATTTTTAAAATTCATCTTAAAGAAGACAATGTCTGGTGATAAGGGAGATCAAGATTTTTAAGAAATAAGAAGAAATAAGAAATAAAGGGAAACTTTATGTATTATTTAATAATAATATTAATATTTATCATCTAATCTCAACTGATATTTTAAAGCATTAATTATAAGGAAAAGGTTTGCTACTTTTTTAATAAAAACTGATTAGCTGAATAGACTAGGTAAGTAAGAACCAAAGTAATCAAACTTAATAACCTAATATTTGATAAACCCAAGGACACCAAGGATTGAGGTAAATATGCCCTATTCAACCAAATTTTCTGGGGAAAATGGAAAGCAGAGTGAAACAAATTAAGTTGAGACCAGTTAAGCTCCCAATGGACACAAATTTATAAAACTATAAAACATCTTTAAAAAAATTAAGGAAAATAGAATGTATTACACTGAACAACAATGGCTAATGGGGAAATTCTTAATTCAATAATGGATAAAGCTGATCATAGACAGCAAAGTGGATGATTTTGATCTCATAAAATTGAAAAGCTTTCTATGAGCAAAATCAATGCAGCCAGAAATAGAGGAAAAGCAGTTGGAGAGGGAAAGGATTACAGCAAAATCCTCTAATAAAGATCAGATATCAAAAATATAAAGAGAATGAGTACATATACATATCAATGTGTACAGGTATACATATGTACATTCATATATCATTTTTGTATGCCTGTGAGCACATATATGCCTATGCAATTTTGTAAATGTGTGTATATATATATATGTTATACATATTGCATACATGCACATATATATATATACAAATGTATAAGAGACTTTCCCCATTAGATAAATAGTCAAGGGATATAACAAGCAGTTTTTTAAAGAAGAAATGTAATCTCTCAAGAGCTTTGTGAAAGAATATTCTAAAATATGAATAATAAGCAAAATATCAATTAAAATACTCTGTGGTTTAATTTTACAACCAAATTAGCAAAAAAATAAAAGGCATGTAATGATGATGGCCAATGTCAGAAGGACTATAGGAAATCAAGTACACTAATGTATTTTTGGTTGAATTCTGAACTGTTCTGGAAAAAAATTTAGAATAGTTTACTGAAAAAAATCACAAAATAGTGATCTACTATGCTTTTATCTTAGAGAGATCAAAGATATGGATAAGGTCCCATAAGCAGAAAAATAATTACAGCACCACCTTTTGTAGAAGCAAATAAATGGAAAGAATTGTAGGTTCTTTTCAATTGGGGAAGGGTTAAATAAATTGTGGTATATTAATATAATAGAATATATTTGCATAGTGAGAAAGAATGAACAAGAAAAATTCAGAGAAAGCTGGGAAGATTTGTGTAAATTGATCCAGAGAGAAGAATAACCAGAAACAATATCAATTAAACTATTCGACCTAGGATCAGGAAAACCTGAATTCGAATTCAGCTTCAGACACTTATGAACTGTGTGACTCTGAGCAAATCACTTAAACTGCTTGCCTCAGTTTCTTCATCTATAAAATGTGGATAATAATAATACCTATCTTGCAGGATTATTATGAGGATGAAATGAGATAACATTTGTAAAGTCCTTATCACAGTGTCTAGTCTGTAGTAGGTGCTATATAAATGCTTATTCCATTCTCTCTTCCCCAATATCTCACCATTCCATTGCATTCTATATACCACAAAAAAGATAATCTTTCTAAGGCCCAGCTCTGATCATTTAATTTTCCTTCTTTTTCCTCCATTTGCTTTCCATTATCTACAGTTTAAAGCTAAAGTATAACTTAACCTGGCATTCCAAGCCCTCCCTACCAAGGCTCCAAACTGTTTTTATAGCTCCATTTCATACATTTTCCCTTTCCATATTAATACTACTTACCCATTGCAGAATTTATCCCATAATTCTCCTTTTTCTATAAGTCTTTGTTGATATCAGTATATCAGTATAAAATATATTCTTAGTTTTTCCATCTCTGAAGGCTGAGATCCCTCCCATCCTCTTCCCTTGTAATATACTCCCCCTACGTATCTGTTGAATCTTTCCCATATGTCTGAGCCTCACTCAGATGCTACCACTTAGACCATTTCTTTATGACCCCAAACCAAACCCCTGCCTTTTCTTCAATGTCTCAGCTCTTTCATGTACTTGTCACAATTTGTCATTTGCTGTTACTTGTGCTGATCTTATCTCCCCTATTAAATAATAAGATCCTTTAGTATATGCTGTCTTTTTCATTTTTTCCCACAATAATGTCAAGCAATATATGCATAAAGAAGGGTAAGAGCTAATGTGGTGATAGAGATCTGGCTTCAGAGTCAGAAAGACATGAGTTCATTGTGTGACATATATTCTCTGACATATTCATTGTGTGATTCCAGGGAAGTCATTTAACTTTTCAGCACTCAGGACAACTCTCAAAGACTGAATTGTAGGGAAAGTGTCAACCTACATTGTGTTAGGATAGAGTTGCCTCACCCAGCAGTTCCCTATACCAGTGAAACCACAGATTCCGTCCCTATGCTATAGAATTTAAATTTGTAAAGAGATCCTAGAAATCATCTCATCTAACACCATGTGAAAACTGAGACCCAGAGAGGTAAAGACTTGCCCAAAGTCACAGAAGTAACAGGTAGCAAATCTGGGGTTCAAATCCATGCATCTGATGCCAAATCTCCTGATCTTTCTACACCCCTCTTCCTCTAAACCCTCACTCAGAAGAGTTATTCCAATAGATACCATAATTTTCTTAGCTAGCATTTATATAGCCTTTTAAGATTTGCAAAACACTCACAAATATTATCTCATTTGGTCCTCAACTCTCAGAGTCAGGAGTTATCATTATCTGCTTTTACAGGTGAGGAAATGGAGGCAAACAGGATTAAGTGACTTGCTCAGGGTCACATAACTAGTAAGTGTCTGAATTCATATTTTAACTTTCTTGCCTTCAGATCCAGGGCCATTCACCATACCAACTAGCTGCTTCATTCATTCATTCAATAAACAATTATTAAGTGCTTGTTCTATGCCAGGCATTGTGCTGGATACTGTTTCAATCACCAGCCATTTTACTATTTCAAGACATTAATTAAGATCACAAATTTAAAGTTAAAAGAGACTTTAGCAACTAATGAGGGAACTGAGGCCCAGAGAAATTGTGCTGAAGATAACTGAGGCAGAATATAAACAGAACTGGAATTTTGAATACAGGTTCTCTGACTATATAAGCACAGCTAGGTAGCATTGAATGCCAGACCTGGAGTCACAAGATTCATTTTCCTGAGTTCAAATCTGGCCTCAGACATTTACTAGCTGTGTGACTCTGGTCAAGTCACTTAAGCCTGCCTGCCTCAGTTTCCTCATAGATAAAATGAGCTGGAGAAGGAAATGGCAAACTAATCCAGTATCTCTGTCAAGAAAACCCAAAATGGGATCACAAAAAAAAAATGGATCCAACTTAAATGCTCAAACAACAACCACCTCTGACTGCACATCTAACACTCTACCATGCCACGTCACCTCCTTTTCATACTCTGTGTTTTACTTAGGATATTAACAACACATGGTTCCTTGGGCCAGTTGACATCTTTCATCATTTCCACTATAAACAAACCCAAATAAATGTTTTCTTGCTCCTGTAGCTCAGGCCCAGTTGTTAGATAAGAATGTCACTTGGAGAAGGAAGCATTCGAGCCATTTCAGCCTTTAAGAGAAATATTTAAAGACCTAGTGGAGGATCCCTGCCGCACTAATGAGCAAAATTTCTATCCAAGATAATAGATCGTTGTGCTATTCCACCTGTCATCTTCAGGACTATTTTGTATGTTTAGTTGTCATTTTCTTCTTTAATCCCCAGGACCTAGCATTTTCATCAGCCTCTTTCTATAGACGGATGAGAGAAGCATCAAATTTCTTTCTTACTAATGGCCAGCACAGCTAGCCAGACACAACACAAAACAGTCGGACTCCAATGGTGGGCTCAGCATCTTGGGTCCTTGACTGGATTTTCCCATTTGAGGTTTACTGAAATTTAATCAAAATCTGAAAAAATTGCAAGAGAGGTTAAAACAAAGGTCAGTAGCTTCTTTTTTCAGGCATTCCCTTTGGCCATCTCTGAACTTTAGTTGAAGTAAGATCACATTTCCTGGGTCATAAGGAGGGATGCAGCTTGTTTGCTAACTTTATTATTACAGATTGGACAATGACAAACTCACTTTGGAAAAGCAATGTTCCTAGCTAGCAGCCAGATCCACAGTGGTGCCACACATAGGATACAACAAATCCAGGACTAGGTTTCTGTTCTCTATAGCAAAGAGCCTGATGAAAAAAATAAGGCAATAAAAACACTCCTTTTCCTCAACAGAAAGGGATACAGTAATTCCATTTTACTATAGGAGTTGAATCTTCCCTGAGAGAGATATTGCTGATATTATTCAATTACACAAATTACCACTTCTTTTTCTTCGGCAACCATTTTATGGTTATGACTAAATATATTCTTGCTGGCAATCAATTATTATAGTTCTCCAGTGAAATGTGAAGGCAGGAGTACTGCACCAGCAAAATGTATTAACTACCCAAATATGTTGGGATAAAGAGAGAGCATGGGTTCTAATGTCAAATCCCAAAGGTTTATGATTTTATTTTCTAATCATGGGGGGTAAAGGGTGAAAAGAAGAGGAAAAGATATAGCTTTGTCTCTCCTCTCCTAATCAATGTACAAATGATTTGTCCCCATGACGGCATCTTTAGTACTTATGACATAAAACAATGTTTTTGATGAGTCTTGGAACCCCAGGTTCATTTCTTTCTTTGTTGACTATAAGAACTTCTAACCACTTAACAGATATGGTTCCTTTGATGCCTACAGGAAAGAAACCTACAGGATTATATGACTTATGGTATGATTAAATCATTTTATAAAATGCCAAGGAGATTTCATCCCAAGCCTGGTATTTCTGAGGTAGCTAGCAATTTTAATATCATATCCTAAGAAAAGAAAAACAGATCAACAAGGCCTTTGTGATATGAATTTTACTTTCTCAAAGACTGGCACCAAAGCAAGGAAGCACATAAAGAGAAAAGATTAATAATAAAACATATGCTAGTGACTCTATATGAGAATTCAACCAACAGACTTTTATCACTCTACTGTAATGTGTCAGGCATTGTGATACGTCCTGAGAACATAAATACAAGTTAAATAGCCCCTACTCTGAGAGGACATTGGCTATTCAAGGACAACTATATATCAGTTCCCAAAATTTTTAAAAGGAAAAGTAAAATTTAGGCAGGCTATAGAATTTTCAAAGCTCAAAAAATTGTTTTTTTAGATAATAGAATACTAAGAGGCCTTCTGGGGGTAAACAGATGAGATGGCAGAGTAGAAAGAACACTACAGCTGAGCTCTCCCAACATTCCACTCCAAACAATACGAAATAATGCGTCAAATTAAATTCTGAAGCAGTAGAGTCAACAAAAGGTTAAAGTGCAACTTTCTTCCAGTCCAAGACAACTTAGGAGGTTGCAAGGAGAGGTTAACGACACAGTGGTGAAGGCTAGCCTGGAGTCCACAGGAATGTAACACCAATGATAGAACTTAGTGGTGAGCACAACAGCAGCAGCAGTTTAGGGAATTCTCAAGCCAGAGAATGCGAAAAGATCAGGCAACTGGTCAGAAAGAGATTACAGGGGGCCTTTGTGCTAGCACTGGACACAAGACTGGACATGGTTTAGTAGCTCCATCACCTATAGCCACTTCCAGGTGGAGAGGAACCAGGGCCCTAAAGAACAATATTACTTCAGGCTACAAGGGATCAGGTTCCCTTTCTGGGTAAGAACCAGAGGGCAAAGTAGGAGAGCAGTGATGACATCTCTCCCTGGATCACATAACTTAGAAGCAGTGAAAACTTCCATACCCCCAGAACTATCTCTGAAAACAGCAGTGCAAAAAAAAGCCTGAAGCTTGAGGAATTGTGCTCCAACCCCTAACAGCAGGATGATAGCCCACCTTTACCATAAAGTTCAAAGCCAAGAAATAGTCAGGGAAAATGAGAACACAACAACAAAAAAGAATCTGACTATATACAGCTACTGTGGTAACAGGGAAGCTAAGAGACAAATATTAAACAAAGACAATGATGTCAAAACAACTACAAGGAAATTATCAAAGAAAAACCCTGTGAATTGGATACAAGCCCAACAAGAATTCCCAAAAGAGCTAAAAATGATTTTCAAAATGAAATGAGAAGTAGAGGAAAATTGGGTAAAGAAATTATAGCAAGGGAAGAAAAACATGAAAGACAATTAACAGCTTGGTAAAAGAGGTAGCAAAAAGTGCTAAAGAAAGTAACGTTAAAAAAAACAGAATTGGCCAAATGGAAAAAGAGTTACAAAAGCTTACTGAAGAAAATAATTCCTTAAAAGTAAGAATTAGGCAAGTGGAAGCTAATGATTCAAGGACACATTGAAAAACAATAAAACATAGCAAAATATTGTATGTACCCTTTGTCCCAGAAATATCACTACTAGGACTATATCTTAATGTGATCAAAGAAAAAGGAAAAGAACCCATATGTACAAAAATATTCATAGAAGCTCTTTTTGTGGTGGCAAAGAACTGGAAATTGAGAGGATGCCCATCAATTAAGGAATGGCTAAACAAGTTATGGTATATGATTATAATGGAATATGATTGTGCTATAAGAAATGACAAAGAGGATGGTTTCAGAAAATCAAGGAAGACTTATATGAACTCATGCAAAGTAAAGTAAGCATAACCAGGAGAACATTATACACAGTAACAGCAACATTGTAATAATGATTAACTCTGAAAGAATTATCTACTCTGATCAAGACAATGATTCAAGACAATTCCAAAGGAATCATGGGAAAAAAAACTATCTACTTCCAGAGAGCCAATGAACTCTGAATGCAGATTGAAACATACTTTTCCCATTTTCTTTTTTCTTGGGTTTTATGTGTGTATGTGTGTGTGCACACATGATGTGTATTCTTTTATAACATGGCTAATATGGAAATATATTTTGCATGGCCTCACATGTACAATTGATATCATATTGTTTGCCTTTTTAAGGGGTAAAGGAGGACTGGGAGGAAGGGAATTTAGAACTCAAATCTTTAAAAAGTAAGTGTTAAGTTTACATATATATATTTACATATATATACATTATATATACACACACGTACATATATACACACACATACAAGTGTATGTGTGAGTACACATGTATATGTATGTATGCGTATGTAATATACACATAGATATACACATACAAGCATGTATGTATATGTTAATATATAATAGGGAAATATTTAATGAAATAAATAAAAATATATTAGAAATAAAATAAACAGAACCTTATCTCAATGCATATGTGTGGGATAAAACTGGAGATGCTGTGGCATGTGACCAAGAAAAGAATTGTAAGAACTCTGGTTGTTATTTGAACAAATAATGAGCACAAAGAGTTAAAAGATAATTTTTAAAGATCTGCTAGCTCTTAATAGGTTGGTTTTCCCCCCATACAAATCAAAAAAACTGAAGTCACAGCCCTCATGTTACATATGGAACCCACATTCCCTTGCTTCTGCTCCAGTAACAACTAAGAAAAAACCAGGCCATTCTATTCTCAACATGAAAAAGGTAGTTCCTTAGACCTATTTATGAACTAGAATGTTCTCTTTTCCAGTAGACTTCTGACCCTATTCTCTTTAGCACATTTCCTAGTTCTTTTCATTGTGGGGTTTCAAATATGTTTCTCTCAACACCACGATGAATGGATGTTCAAAGTCTTGTGGTAATAATAGCAGTAGTAGTTCATGTTTATATGCCCTAAGGTTTACCAAGTGTCTCACCTATAGTACATGTCATACATTTCATTTCCTCCTCAAAACAAAGCTGTGAGATAGAATCATAGATCTCATGCTGGAAGGGATGCCAGAGGGCATCTGGTCCAAGTCATTCTTTGTACAAATAAAGAAAGGACCGGGGAGGTTTAAAAAATTTACAAAAGTCAAGCAAGCATTTTGCATAAAAAGTATGAGTCCAGCTAAGTTACTCAGACTCCAGAGGCAGTGTTCATTCTTCAATATCAAGCAGGCACTTTGTATTCCTCTTATTATCCCCATCTTACAAAGGAGGAAACTGACGGATGATCTGAAAGATGGTACCCCTTCCCTACATTCATGTAGCTAGTAAATAGTAGAGTCATGCCAGTCCTTCTAACTCTGGATCCAGCATTCTTTCCTCTACATCAAGCTATATAGTAAACAAAATATCATTATTTTGGTGTCTTAGGATATATTAATATAAAATAGGCTTAGTAAAATGCAACAATGTATCCACTATTCCATTCTCCTGGATGTTATTCATTAGGCAAAGTAAAACTGTGTCTCCACAAGTCACAGAGCAGTAAGCAAATGAAATATATGACCAAATTTTACATAATGTTTATATGTAAAGGACAAATACATGTTGTATAAGTGCATAATTTAATTTGCAGATCTAATAATACACTAGGGGATCAAAATATATTTTACCATATCAGTTCTGAATCCAACAAAAAGAAAGTAGAGAAAAACATTTGAATGAATGAGGAAAAAAGTCCAGAGGGCATTTAGGGGTATAAAGACAAAGGAGTCATTTTTCTTTATTCATAACAAGAGTGAAGAGAAGACGGATTTCTTTGATGCAACTGAATTTTTTAAAATAAAATGAAAATCTTAAAGGTAATGTAAGGTATCCTTTGAAACCAAATTTAATAACCTGCTTCTAGTCTTTAAAGATCTTTCATTAAAGCTGTTGAAGAACAAGGATTTCTTTTTTCCCATCTTTTACTTGGTCACACTTGATATAAAAGTATAAAATTCTATGTACTTAAGAATGCTGCCTACTTGTAATATCTTCTCTACAAATGTTCACAAACATTTTTCTAACAAAGTATCATGGATAATAGCAGTGATCACAGAATTTCAAAGTTGAAAACAATAATAGAAAGTGAAATTGATGAGGGCTGGAAAGGGGCATGAGACCCCCACAAAGACCAGGGTACCAGGGGCAAGTTGTCTGGAGAAGAATTCACGAACCCAAGCATTGGTGAAGTCAAGGTAAAGATTTATTACACTTTTCAATTGGCAAGAGTTCTTAGGGAAACTGCAACCTTAAATGGGTACAGGGAAAGTTTACATAGGATATTTTATAGTATCAATTGTGACAGATATGCTAAGTAGGTGTTTTGGGGTGGGATTAGGGAAGTGGTTAAGTTCTTAAAGAAACATGCACTTTTGGTGTCTACTGCACAGGTATTTTACCCAAAATTCATCGGGAAATAGCCCAAGGTGGGGGGCTACCTGGAGGTATGGTTTTAGGCCTGAAAGGTCACTACGTCAAGCAATGGTCAGGGCTGACCAGGAAAAACCAGGTTTCTCTCGTCAACATTTTGTTAGACAAGATTAACGTAAGAGAGCATAGGTATGTCCAAGTCTAGGATACATATGATTGGTCAGTGAGTAGTAAATGTTACTATGACCCAGTGCACCATCAGTCAAGCCAGTGCACAGCTGGTTAAGCCTAAGCAGTTCAATAGGTGCAGCTGGCTCCTATAGCAGGAAGGGAGATAACGGTTGTTGCAAGGGCAGGCTGTGTCCTTGGGCAGGGGAGAATCTGCCTGGGATAGTATTTTGAGGCTAGAGAGAAATGTGATTTTTAAAGAGAAAGGTGATTTTAGAATTGGGGCCCAAGTACATGCAGCAAAGCACCTCATCAAAATGACTAGCCTGAGGTCACAGGTAGTAAATAAAACACTGGGAACTAGTCTGGTTCTAGTCTACATTTCAATTAATCAATATGTATTTATTCAATAACTACTATGCTAGACAAAAATAAAAAAAAAGAAGTCCTGACCTCAAGAAGCTTACATTCTTTTGGATTTATGATGACTCCAAACTTATTTTACATCACTCCCAATCATGCTCTCTGTTTCAGACAAATTGGCCTTCTTCCTGTTCTCCAAATTTGGTATCTCATTTCCAGCCTCCACACCTTTGCACTGAATTTCCCCCTGCCTCCATGACATAAATTCTTAGTTTCCTTCAAAGTTCAACTTAGTTGCCCCATTTTAGAGGAAGCCTTTCCTGACACCCTACTTATTTTGCACACACAAACACAGGTGGAATGTGTTTGCTTTCCCTAGTAGTCCAAGTGCCTAGCACAGTAATTTGCATGTAAATAAGCAGTTGGAAAGTTTTCATTGAATTGAATTGCTAAATTTACTTTGGTATTTCATATAAGATGCACCTACCTGCAAAATCAGATTATGATGGGTGACTAAACCTCTTGAAAGCTGGATAGAAAAAAATTAAACATTGCAAGTGGTCAATGTAAGTATCACAAAACAGGCCCTCCAAAACTCAGTTTCCTAATCTGTAAAATGGGGTGGGGGGCAGTAGTGACATTTGTCCTAGAAGCTTGTTGTAATGATTAAGATAATTTCTCAAAAATTATTTTTAAAGTCATATAACTCTAAGTAAGCTGGGATACCATTGATACACACAATCATTTTGGGCAGCACTCATTTCTAGCAGAGGATTTTAAAGAATCCCTCTCACCTAGGTAAAGTGCGAATTTTTTAGTATTGTCTGCTCCCATATTTTCAGCACATGATATTTGAAGACTGGTAGTAAATTGTAAAGAACAAAGTTAAACAATTAAGTAATGAAATATTCAAACTCATCATTACGATACAACTGGCGTTTAGTAAATTCCACATTTGCCTTCTGGAACCTTTCCATATGACTTTAATGTAGTTCTTCATCAGAATGTTTGAGAGCAATATTTTTTTCTCCCTCTATTCTTCTGTAACAAGTACTATTACAGAGAGTAGCCAATGAGAATTAACATGAACCATTAATATAATTAATATGAATCATTAAGGATACATTGATAACAGGTTGATTTTTTAGAGCCTTCAATGGATACATCTCCTACCAGTCAATAAGTTAAACATTAAATCCAGTTTTATTTTTCCCTCGGTTTAAGCAGTGTCTCTGAAATAGGCTCCACACTATAAAAGGAGATATTTTCAACATACAATCTATCTATTCCATATTCAAGTTTTCACTATTTAAATAAAGAGATTTATAGAACATGAGAATGTAGCAGAAGGCAGAAATATGTGAGGAAAGAGTACAGTTTTTAGAGTCAGGGGACCTAAGATCAGATCCCAACTCTGATAATTGCTTCCAATGTAACACACAGAGACAATGTGACTTAATGTCTCGGAACTTGGTGCTCTTCATTTGCAAAATGAAAAGCTTAGACTAAATGATCTCAAGGATCCCTTCTAGCTCTAAGTCTTTGGTCATATAATGAAAGATGGGTTATAACTAAAATAATATATCTCATCCCACATTTTTCAGTCTCAAAAGCAACAGAATATTTTATGTATATATTTTATAACAAAAGAATTATTGAATTGTGGGAAGAACATCTGAGGCCATCTCTATCCAAGCACGCCCTGAAGCAAGAAATATGTTTTAAAATATCCCCAGCAATTAGTCTCCCACTGAAATACCTCCAGTGACAGGAAACTTACTACCATCCCTTGAAGATAACACCTTCTGTTTTTGGAAAGCTACAATTTCCATTTTTTTTAATATCAAGTCTCAGTCTACCTCCCTATAACTTCCACCTATTGATTTGAGTTCCGCCCTCTAGGACCAAGCATAACAAGTCTCAGAAACCTGAATTTGCTTTGTATCTGAAAAAGCAATAGACCAACTCTTCATCTATCAAGTGTTGTGAAATGGAATCACAATGAAATCAATGAAAGTTTGCAAATTATAATTTTGTGGTACCTTTACGATCTGAGTACCTTGAAATGATAAAAATTCTGGGTCTGTCTGAAAACTTGTCTTTTATCTTCTCAGATGTACAAGAAAAAAAACAAAATAACTTCGTGTTCTTCCTGAAATGTCATTAATGTGCTAACCTTTTAGCAAGAAATAGCATTTGGGAAATGCCACCTTCCTTTGACTGGTGCTCCAAATACTAAAGGCAAAAGGTACCTGCCAAGGAAGAAGGCAGAAAATAGCCACATCATTAAGCACATGTTAACCTTAATGCCTTAGGGCTATTTTGGTCCCATTTCTTACTGGGATCATTACTGGTTTTGCCTGTTGACTCAAAGATGTGACATTATTTTCTATTACTATGAGATATGAATGCTCTTGAAGACTTTATGTCACAGTGACCAGGATATATGCCTCTTAAAGTGATTCAAAGACTATAACCTCCCCTTTCTCCCCAAATCATCTGGGATTAGGTCTATTTGCCAATTTCAGATCCAGATTCACAACTCAGAGAAATGGAAGCAAGGTATTTTTCTACTTGCCAATGATCCTTGAGATCTTATTTGGAAAGTGCTAGTAAGAAAACACAGATACTCAGAAACAACTGACTAAAAAATGTACCTTCTTTATAAGGAAAGGATTTGCTCCTTAATTAAGAGAACAGCTTCAGGAAGAGTGCACACAGGGCAGCTGGGCAATACAGTAGATAGGACACTGGCCCTGGAGTCAGAAGGACCCGAGTTCAAATCTGAATTTAGACACTTATTGACTGTGTCACCCTAGGCAAGACACTTAACCCTGAGTGCCTCTTTAAAAAAAATGAAAGAAAAATGAAAGAATGCACACACAGTAATGGAGTAAGGGAACATCTGATTTACCAACCACACTCACCAAATCAACTCTGCATAAAGAGACTGAAAGTAAATCATCCTCACCCCAAGATTTTGCCATCTTTACAATCACCAAAGTGTCCGTGTAGACTCTCCTCCAAGACAATTAATTACTGGGGTTTTACAGAAACACAAATATGAAGGTGTGGTACCTTTCCATAAAAACTGTCCACATGCCCTCCACATGAAAATCCATTTTTTTCTGACTGGCAGCTCCATCTGATTCCCATGTGGTTGAATATCTCCACATCTGGCTCTTAGCCCCAGTTCTCTGGTAGGACTCATTTGCTAGATTCTCCTCAATGGAAAATTATGCAGGTAATTCCCTTACTTTTCCCTGGATAGATATTCTCATTATGAGTCCACTTCTAAGTAAATATTTTTATTTTATTAAGACAGTATTTATTTGCTTTCCCTCTGTCAAACCCTGAGCCTGTGGCTTTCCCCAGGACTGCCTGGTAAGATGGAAAGAGAGGTATACACAGGCTGGAAGAGACATGTAAGGACCAAGAGGACAAGGAGGAATATTCAGAACTGTTGGGGGATAGAAATGGCTCCATCACATGGTGAAGAAGAGGAGGAAGGCCACCATCAGCAAAACAGCCTTCATGGCCCCAGATAGGACAAAGCACAGGAAAAGAGCTGCTGCTTCAGGGAGGGGCTTCTGGCATGACCAATGATGAGACTTCCAAACACAGTCCCAATACCAGCTCCAGAGCCGGCCACCCCCAGAGTGGCAGCCCCAATGAACTTGGCTGCTGTGTCAACATCCCTTGAGATAGCACTAGTTTGGAATTCACATTTGGGGATAAGTGTTGTCAAGGGACCTGACGCTGCAGAAATGCTGAGGTTCTCATCTGTCTGAACCTCTGCCCATTTTAGCAATGCTGCAGATAACGATCTACTCAGCAGCTGACAGCTGCTCCTCACAAGGGCAACAGTAGAGATAAACTTGGCCCAGGTGGACATTCTCAGGGGGTGAGAGGCAAAGCTGAAGAGCTGGTGGCAGAGCAGAGGAGGCAGAGAGCTTCCAGGCGAACCCTAACACCATTCAAGATTCCTTGAGGCAGTCAAATGGCAATCCTGACCAACTTCTGACCCAAAACTGAGAAACTATCTTAGCTTTCATCTTAATAAAAATATGGGGGACTGATTGATAGCTATTACGTTGGTATTTGTGTTATCTGTATTAGTCCTATTTGGTGGGGTAGAAGAACATGGAAGGAGGACAGAAATGAGGCAACCATTTCTTTTTTGTTTCGTAAAATTGACTCTCAACAATTCAGAAGTTTTGTATCTGATTTGACACTTCTTTCTTCTCTTGCTCTTGCCACTTATTTTAGTACTTTCCCCCTATTTTTTATTTATCCTATATATAGCTTATTTGTACATAGCTGTTTGCATGTTTGAGATCCTTGAGAGCAGGAACTGTCTTTATCTTTATATTCTCAGTTCTAGAACAGTGCCTGGCACATAGTAGGCACTTAAATATATTTGACTGACTCTAGCAGTCATCCACATTTTTCCAAATCCTAGATTCTTAGCTTTCAGAGATAACTTAGCAATTAATGCAATCACAAAAAGACCACAGTCAAGGAGAAGTCCTGAATATATGCAAGTTCAAATAAGAATATCCAAATAAGAAATTTACTTCTACTAAATTTTGTTGATGAAACAAAAATTAGTTTGGCTACTTCTTTGAGTTCTGGTCTGGCTAAAACAAAATAGCATTGTTATTTAGCTGTCTTCAGTTGTGTTTCAGTCTACTTGGCCTCTTTTGAGGTTTTCTTGACAAGAATCCTAGAGCAGTTTGCCACTTTCTTCTCCAGTTCATTTTACAGATAAGGAAACAGAGACAAACAAGGTTAAGTGACTTGCCCAGTGTTGTGTATTGAGTAAAGTGAAGTTTAGAGAGTTTCTGTGGATTTCAATGACTCATGCTCTCCTTAAGCCCTATCCCCATGTGATCTATGGTTCTCTGAAGGACCTTCAACATTTGGTGCCCTGGAAGTCTTTACCACAGATCTTTGCATACATGAAGTTATGATGACTGTTCCATATGAATTCTGCCCTCCTAATGTGCCCATTCTTTAACTTTGCCATATTATAATTTAACAATAAAACCTGGATTTAAATCCTTACTCCAGACACTTGTGTTAACTATGTGACATTGGGCAAATAACCTCTACGATCCTCAAATTACTTCTTGGGACTAACGTATGTTTTAGACATAAAGGGTTCTAGTTTCCTTCTTGTAGTTGATTCTTAAGTTTAAACAATAAAACCCCAGTTTCTACCCAGAACTGATAGCTGGTCTATTTCTCCAGAGGTATTCTTTATAGTCCAAGATCCCATTTGGGCTCTTAGCTATGATAATTTTGCTGCTCTTTTCTTCACAAACTAAGTGATGATCCACTTTTTAGATGAATATCTCATTAGTTAAGGCCACCATAAAGTGGCATACAGGGCCTGAAGATGCTCACTAACCCATCATTTTATGTTAAAATATTTTGCATATATTCACAGAAAACAGATGGTAACATACGGCAGGACAGCTATGCTATACGTTACAAGAAAGGCAGGGCATGCCTAATGAAGAAATTTATTCTAAGAAGGAGCTAAAATTCTCTCAAATTTAAATTCAAATATACAACATGACTGAGAAAAAATATACTAGAGCTTTGGAAATCTGGAGTGCAATGTAAATAATTAGTCAAAATGCTTTTAATGGTAGCATTATAAAATGTTCCATGTCTAGTTATCATGCACATTTTTGCAATGTATAAATGCTGTGTGCCCACATCTATCAGTTGTTTGAGTTATTTTCCTTTTTAAGGAGATAAAAAATATTTATTCAACATGTGTTTGTGAAATCACAAGTCTCAAGAAGATGAAGGAAAAAAACCTATGAGAAAAAAAGGAGTGAGAATATTAGGAGACAGAATAGACTTTATACTGTTATAGCACTTACCAAAAGCTTCTTCAGTCATTATATCATCTGATCCATACAAAAACCTTACAGAGAAGAAAACAGACTCAGAAAAGTTAAATGATTCCCCGGTGTTCATAAAGCTAATTATTGTCAGAGGAAGGACTGAAATTAACAATTGTCTACACTCACAACCATTGGATTTGCTGCTAACTCCATGCTGCAAATCCTTTACATGTTTGTAGCTTTCCCTTGTACAGTGCTATCAACATAATATGCACTTAGACAAGTGTTTGCTGGATAACATTGTGTTCAGTAGGCATCCACAATGAACTATACATTAGCTCAAATAGTACCAAGGACATACATGCTCACAGATTTCTCTCTAGTTACTCTATGGACAAGGATAAATGCCTTATAATTTACAGTTTCATTAATGTAATTTTGTGGCTGAATTCTAGGAGACATAAAAATAATACACTTTTTATAATCATGTGGATGTTAGAGCCAAAGTGAAAAACTATATTTGCTGGCATCTTCTACATAGCCTTTTAGGGGAAATACTGACTGCACTGTCCATGGTATCAGTTTCTACCTCCAATGGATTTTCATAGTAGGCAATACTGTAACTCCTCTAACCACACTGCCAGATAACTATTTATATATAAGTTAACATAATTAAAGACTTTAGGAGTTATAAGGAACATTCAAAATGAACTAGTCTAGTGCCTTCATTTTACAAATGCAAGGTGTGTGTGGCCCACGTAAGATATATTTGTCCATGCAGTTCATGGAGAGGCACTGATAGCTATTTCTGAAGTCTTGCCCACCCTTCTCCAAAATAGAATTCAATTTCTGCATGGAATTGAAATAGAAGAGGTGAAGAGGCTGACTGCTCAATTTTCCACTGAAAGAAGGGTAATAGACTAGAATCAATCAATCAATCAACATTTATTAACAGCCTACTACACGTCTTAGTGCCTGCTCTGTGGTAGATGCTGGGATTATATCCATCTAGAATTATATCAGTCCTTGCTGGTCAAGGAGCTCAATTTTTTTAGGTTCAAAAGCAACAAAGTCACATGTTTCCCAGATTGCTAAACCATCAAAGTAGAAGAGTAAAGAGTAATCTCTCAATCCTGTATCCAAAGGCATGACTCATTCCCTACTTACCAAAATATTGTCACAAATAGTAAATAGCAAGTAAACCCATTTATTCAAGTAAATGCAAACTTAAATCAGAAAAGTGATACAGATCAAAATGTATGAGGAAAATAAAGTGAATGAATTCTTCCACTGTGAGCAAGATATATTAGCTCAATCTAGAGGCTCTGTTCTCACTCAAAGGGACATAACCTAATCTAAGTGCTCTAAAGGGGCAAACTGGAAATCAGACATTTTGTCTCCTCTCCTCCCCTCTCCTTCTTCCTTCTCCCTCTCCGTCTCTCCCTCTCTCTTCTCCCTCTCTCCCTCTCTTTCCTTCTCCCAATCTACCCACCCACATAAAAAAAAATCTGGTACTATTTATCTTTATCAAAGAAGAAATAAAAAGAATGTCTCTCCAAAGATCTTGGGTCATCTCCCCTCTTATGCAGCCATATAACATGGAGTTGGCATTCTCTCCACCAATCTGTAATCATGTCTCCAGCTCCCCAAAAGCTTCAGGCTTACCCTTTAAGGTTATATTTGCCCCTTGGGTCAAAATTTTTGCAATCCCTTACAAAATTCAGCCTGGAAAATTTTGAAATAAATAATTGAATAGAATATATACAGACATCAGCACTTTAAAACAACAAAGGTATTTTCCAATATCCCAGGTAACTGAAACAAAATAAAATAAATACACCATGGCAGTACATGTAATAGATACAGCAATATACACCTGACAGGGTTCTTCAGTAACAGTATGTCTAAATACATGCAAAACACAGCACATGCACAGCTCAAAAGGATTTGAATATCCACAGTATGCAACCATCAAAAATAAACAAAAAAGCAAAGCATGGTTAACTAGCAATATTTGTAAACTAATTATAATTAAAGCAAAAAAACCATTATCCATAATCCTATATTTAAAAGAATATCATTAACCAAATGGATATAATAGCAAAGGAAGATGAAAACATACCCAGATATAAGTTATTAAAATGCACAATAATAAATAGATGCAATTACATGCAAGACACATTTCACATGGATATCTCTAGTATTGTCACATAGAGATAAGTGTAACCATTTCTACAGGTTTACTATAACTTAACCCAGTAACAAGTTTGATTAACTGAATTCTCTGATCAGGGAGGGGTAGAGGGAATAAGTATTTATATAGCACCTACTATATGCCAGGTACTATGCACTTTATAGTATTATTTGATCTTCAAAACAATCTAGAGAGACAGTATTATTACCCCCCCCATTTTATAGCTGAGGCAAACAGGTTAAGTGACCTGTCCAGGGTCACACAGGTATTGTTTCAGGCTAGATTTGAACTCAGGTCTTCTTGAAGTGCTTTATCCAAAGAAAGGAATTACCTGTAGGTTAACAGTAGCTATGTAAAAGTGGCACTTGTCATTTGAGAGCTTGACACCAGCTCTCTCCAGATGATTCAGCATTTTCATTGGTCTTTCCTCATGTTCTTCCAGTGTCACACAGAAGGCAATAATGTTGGTAAGGTACACTAACAGGTAGTAAGTACCCAAATATTTTTTCTATCAACTGGTGAAGATTGGCTGATGTCCTAAAGAATACCGAGGCATACACTTACACTGGTAACATCTATGAAAGTAGTCTTTTTAAATGCAATTTCTTTTATTCAGTGTCTGGTGATCCTTACACATCCAAGTCTTTTCTTTCTTGTGGGCACCAACACTATGTGTGATAACTGCTGGATACTGTAATAGTGGCATTAACCATCATTTCTTTGAGACAGTCTCAGAGTCTTCCATCTTAGATTAAGGAACATTCTCAGATCTTTCTCTGAGTGGTCGGGCATCAGCAGGCTCTTGGCTGCCCCTCAGGTACACCTCACATCTCATTTATGCCTCTCCTCTTACTGTTCCACTCTCAACTTACTCTTTTCCTTTATTAGTCCTGTGCAGTCCTCAGAGCAAATATCCTCAGGATTCAATCAGAAGGTGAAGAGTCAACACAAACCACTATTATGTTCATTGATAGGTCTTGCCTCCCCTCATTTTGTAGCCCTTTTCCTTCCTCTCACTGCTTTCTTAACTTTCTACAGTCTGGCTTCTGACCTCATCCTTCAACCAAAATGGTTGCGCTCAGAGTTACTAACAATCTCTTCATTGCCAAACTCAATGGCCTTTTCTCAATCCTCACACTTCTTGAGCTCTCCATAGCTTCCTACATTGTCTATCACCCTCTACTCTTGGATATTCTCTAGGTTTTTGCAATAGTGCTTGTCTGACCATTCCTTCCCAGTATGCTTTGTTGGATCTTCATCCAGGTCATTAAACATGGTTGTCCCAAAGAGCTCTGTCCTAGACCCTCTTCTTCCTCTATGCTATTTCACTTGGCAAGTTCATCAGCTGTCTATTCAATTATCATGTCTTTGCCAATGATTCTCAGATCTACTTATCCAGTCCAAAGCTCTCTGCTGACCTTCAGTCATACATCTCCCACTGCCTATTTAAAATCTCAATAGCATGTCCTGAAATACAACATGTCCCAAGCTGAACTTTTCTTTCTCCCCTCCCCAGATTCTTTCTTTTTTCTAACATCCCTAATACTGGGAAAGTTATCACCATCTTTCCAGTTGCACAGATATCATCCTTGACTTCTCACTCTCACCCTCCATTTCCAATCTGTCGCCAAGTCCTGCTGACTTTATCTCTGTAATATCTCTCGCATGAGCTTCCTTCTCTCCTCTGACATTGCCACCAAGCTGGCTCTGGCCTTCATCCTGTCAGGATTTCTGCAATAGCTTCTTGGTTGTTCTCCCTATCACCAATTGCTACCCATTCCAGTCTATCCTCCACTTATCTGTCAAAGTGATCTTCCTAAAATTCAAGTGTGGCCATGTCACTTTCCTTCTCAATAAACTTCAGTGAATCCCTATCACTTCTAGAAACAAATATAAAATCCTCTTTTTTGGCGTTCATACCCTTCATAACCTGTCCCCTTCCCTCACCTTTCCAGTTTTCTTGTACCTTATATTCTTTCTCCTTACATATTCTTCAATCCAATGACACTGGCCTCCTCAATGTTCCTCAAACAAGACACTCCATCTTCTGACTCTGGGCATTTCCACCGGTTGTCCTCTATATATGGAACAATCTCTCTCTTCATCTCCTCTTCCTAGTTTTCCTCACTTCCTTCAAGTCCCAACTAAAATCTTATCTTTTATAGGAAGTCTTTCCCCATTTTTAATTGTAGTACCTTCTGTCTTTTGCTTATTTTCTATATATTCTAACTTGTTTGTACATGATTGTTCATATGTCTTCTTCTCCACTGGACCGTAAGCTTTTTTTGAGTAGGGAATATCTTCAGCCTTTTTTTATTCCTTAGAGCTTAGCACAATGCCTGACACATGATAGGCACTTAATGTTTATTAACCAACTAGCATAGATGTTCAGAATGTACAAATATTGAGAACAATCTTGTTTCTTATAGTATATCCTGCCAGAATCTTGAAAAGACTGGGATCCATGGTGACACTCCAGTGAGTGCTATAGGGTCTGGACATACAATATTATTTCCAGAGTGTCCATTATCTTATTGATGCCAGCAACTTACTGTGGAAATCTCAAGTATCCTAGGTACAAAAAGGTTTTAGCATTTAAATGACCAAGTATTTCTCTCAAATACCTGTCACAAAAATATCGAAGAATAATAGTAACCGAAGATCTACTGTATAAAACAACAATTACCATCTTCATTTTCAATTTTTCTCATTCTCATCACCATAGCACAAGGTCCTATGAGTCCTGATGGGGTAGGCCCACAAAAATTGATAACAGTCATTCTTGAGGTTCTAGTTGATCTCCTTCCCCAGCCATATGTTAGTTTCTTGAAGTTGGAAAAGTAGATCTCAGCTTTTATACAACCAACTCCCCATATATGACACAAATCCAACTAGCATGTATATGGATCCCTAGATCCATAACTGGAATAGTTATGTCTGTTACTCCAGTGAGTATCTGATAAAGGTATTCTTGTGGGAAGCCCTTGTGCTTTTCATTCCTTTGACCCTTTACTTCTCCAGTGAGAATAGGTTTGTACAGAGTTCCTTTTCTTGAACAGCTGCCTCCTGGACAATCTATTTGGTCTGGAGCCCAGAACTGGTGGTGCTGTTCCCCTGTTTTACTCCCATGTGCAATACCAGAGAATAGGGTCTACTAAGATGCAGTCCTTCTGCTAGGAAGATTACATAACCTTTTTTTTCCACCACCTTGTTCCATCCTACATATCTCAGTGGAAGTCTGTATGCATCCACACCAGGTAATAACTATCTGTACACCAAGAAAGTTATCCTCTCCAGCTGAGCTTGTACCAGTAAGACTCTCATTTTCATCCCTTTGTCTCTCTGAAGGTGAAAATAGCATGCTTTGGTCTGTATTCAAACAATATCAATTCTTTCTCTGGAGGCAGATTTGGGATTGTCTTAGATAACTGTATTTCTGAGAATAACTAAGTCATTCACATTTCTTCATCAAGCAATATTGTTGTTAATATGTAAAATGTTCTCCTTGTTCTATTCACTCCACTTTGCATCAGTTCATCTTTCCAGGTTTTTCTGAAATCATCCTGCTTGTCATTTCTTATAGCACAATAATATTCCATTCCTATCACATACTACAGCTTGCTTAGCCGTTCCCCAATTAATGAGCATCCCTTCAATTTCCAATTCTTAGCCACCAAAAAAGAACTGCTATAAATATTTTTGTACAAATAAATCTTTTTCCCTTTTTTGGATGTCTTTGGAATATAGACCTATCAGTGGTATTGCTGCATCAACTGCACATTTTTACAGCCCTTTGGTAAGCTTTAGTGTCCCAGTTTTCTCATTTCCCCTCCAACATTTATCATTTTCCTTGGAAAGCCCTATTTCAATATAGCCCTGTCTCAATTTCTCAGGCAGATCAATATGGTCACAATTCTCAGAGAGCATTAGAAAAACTTGTAAGCTCCTCTTTAGATCATAAATTACTCGATGGCAGGGACTATCTTTTTATATCCCTACCTCGTACCACAGTGTCTGGAACATAGTAGTTGCTTAATAAATGTTTGCTGTCTGCTTGATTGATTTCTGTGTTGATTTAAAGGCCTTAACATTAGTGGCCTTAATGATATAATTTTCCAAGCCTTTTACTTTTTCACCCAACATCTTTAAAATATTCACATTCTTATGGTTTAAGCGATGTTTTTCAACTATAAATGCAAGGCAATAACATTCAACTTTATCATTTCCCATATTTTTTAAAAGATTGCCTCTATATGTGCCAACATTAATATATAAATATTGATGCAAATAATAATTGTGCAATATTACAGCATCAATGGTCTACTGGATTAAAATATTTTGCTTGAAAAAATGTAATTTCACAGAATCAGATATGAATTCAAATTAGAAGAGTACCAATGACTTTTTCATATATCAACATATAGCAAATAACTATAGCAAATAACAGTACCATTCAAAGTCTTAAAGAGATACAGCACAGCAATAAATTCTGCAATCATCTAACAATATTTTCCTACTAACATCAGGTAGGAATGAAACCAAGCTAGTGGAAATATGCTTATTACACCTCTATAAAAGAAAAAGACAAACTATATAAGAAACAATTCCAGGACATGAGCAGGAAAAAAATAAAATTATCTGTGCCTCAAAGAAATCTTACTATGAAAAGAAAGAAAAATGCAAACATTTATTTTGTAGAATGAAAACTTCCTTCTGAAACAAAATGACCATAGAAAAATACCTGAAATTTTTCTTCAAAGTTCCTCTAAGAAAATTGCAGCTTTTCATATGGCTAGCCTGAGGTAACACCATTCAAGGTGAGTTTTTATTCTTCAATTGTTTTTTCAGTCCTGTCCAATTCTTTGTAACCCTATTTGGGTTTTTCTTGGCAAAGATATTAGTGATTTGCCATTTCCTTCTCCAGCACATTTTACTAATGAGGAAAGTGAGGTAAATAGGATTAAGTGACTTGCCCAAGGTCACTCAGCTAGTAAAGGTCTGAGGCCAGATTTAAACTCAGGAAGTTGAGTCTTCCTGACTCCAGGTCAGGCACTCTATCCACTGAATCACCTAGCTGAACCATTTAAGTACAAAAGGCTAGTTAAAGGAATGTTGTTGTGTTCATCCTTCATTACCGAAGAAGACCACACCATCAGAGAAATAAGGACATGACTTGCACTTGACTTTGTTTTGAATGAGAGAGGATTGTACAAGGTCACCAGCCTCACTTCTCTTCCAGAGCCATCTGAATCCTGAATCCAGTGACCAGATATTCATCAGAATGACTGGAGATGACCCAGGATTCACAGGGAGACCTTGATCCCTTTAGGTCAAGGTCTATGCAGGAGCTAATTTGGTATGAGGTAAAGGAATAGGAGATCAAAAAGACATCATTAATATTCAGCATCCCTTTTAGAAAACTGTCTGGGGAAAATTCTCCCTACAAAGTCAGTCTTAGAAAAGTAGAGAGCATACAACTTTAAACTGTAAACCCACCAGTTTTAGGGGAAAAAAACTTTGTTAATTAAAACTCACTCAAGAGCAGCCAACCCAAAACAATGGACCTCTCATTATTGATTCCTGGGGTTTTGTGAACATAACAATACTGATAACCTTCCTTGCCCAGGACAACACAGATTGGAAGCATATCATTTTGCCACTAGATCTATTCCAAAAGAACACTTTGGGAGATCCTGTTTGAAGTAAATGTAGAGCACAAAGTGTGCTATTTGTGTTTTTTCCAGTAACAATTAACTACTCTTGTTGATTGACTTTCACTAATCAACTTTCCTAACCTCCTTCATTTTCTTCCATCCATTCTTTTGTTTGACTTTCCTCTCCAACAAAGGTCTCCCACTTCACGTTGATCTCTCGGAGCCTCAGGAAGCCAAACAGCTGAAGCTGAGGTTTCTGGCTGCCTAAGTGGCCACTCCAGAACAGTGAGATTAGGTTCTTCTGTGTCAGAGAGTGTGCTGAATTTCATTCACTCTAAGATGTGCAACTGCTACTTTGATCTTGGCAGACCTTGATGCTCATTTGAATGGCTCCCAGCTTTTCTTCCAATTGAACATTTCAACCTTTCTTTGTTGAGAAGCAGTGTAAACTGAATCAAAACTCTGAAATGAGTCCCATTGAGAAAGTATGGCACCATGCCTGTTCTGAACATTTAAATAAACAATAGCTAAAACACAGGTTACTTTTAGGGGAGCTGCAAACCAAGTGGGTTAGAGTTTTCTTATCACTAGATCTAAGGCTGATTAAATGGCTGGAAGAAGGAAATATGAAATATTATGTTACCTATTCTCATTTCTGAGTTAGGAACCCAGAAAATTCATCCAGATATTTATCTATCTTTCCAGTCTCACTGGGCACTACCCTCCCTTCAGAAACCTGTTATCCAACCAAAGTGTCCTTCTCTCTGTTCCCCACACAACATTCCATCTTTTTCTATCCCCATGCCTTTGGCCATCATAACAAGCCTCCATAAAATCTGTCTCTTCCAAATGAGGTAGAAAAGAGTGCTTAAGGCAGATGGAGCAAGCAGGACATGAGATAAGAGATAAACCAGGATGTGACCAGCCAGAAAAGTGATTAAAGAAGACAATTGATGTGGATACAAATGGTGCCTTAATGGTTAAGAGTTGCCTTTCCAGTACTTTAGGAAGCCCCTTGTTGTTCTGTAACTTGAAATTTCCCTAAAGTCCTTTCCTCCCTTATCTTGAACCCATACCAAAAGAACTGCTTTTCTCTCCCCCCATCCTGTGTTTGCTGGGTCCTTTAATTTTACAACTGTATCCTTCCTCCTCCTCCTTAAATCCTTAAACCATAAAGAATGCCCTTTGTCTCCCTCACCCTGTCCTGTCTTTAATCTTTAACCCCCATAAAAACCTCTTAAACTGCATCATCATTCCCAAACCTCTATATAAGCATAACTTTCCCAAATATAGGAGTGTTGTTTAGCTTTCATGCTAAGGAAGTTCGTGATGCTTTTTCACATAAAATAAAAAGCTCCCATTGCCTAAAAGAAGAAGTCTAAGTGACCTTTTTCACACTTGAATTTCACACCTGAATCAAACTCTCCCAACTTTAAATCTCAACATTCTTTAAGATATACTTCAAGCAAGATCATATGCATGAAGTCTTTCCTTACTTATCTCCCCAAATGCTAGCGCCATTCCTCTCACACAACTTACAAATTAAGTATATTGTATGTATTTGCATTTATTCACATTCTATTTTTGCTGTATGTTTTTATATGTTCTTGTCTCCTCTGTTAGAAAGTAAACACTTTGAGAGTGGGGATTGCTTCATTCTTTATACTTATATCCCCAGTGTTTTCTAGTCTAGTTTTCTAGTCCAGTACCTGGCAGAATGAAGGTCTTAAATGAGTAATTATTGATTAATTGATAAACAGTTATTAAAGTGCCTACTTTGTAGGGAACACTGTACTATGTTTTTTAGTTATATCTATTTGTAGGTTTTATGGTGAACACATAAACAAGCATTAGTAATAAATAGATTTACTTCTCCATCTTTTCACATATGGCTGAATCTATTAGGAAATTTTGCCTTAAAGTAATCTGAAATTGATTTCCCAGCCACTTTCATACATTGATTCTAATTCTCTTCTCCCGGACCAAAGAGAAGGGATTCCTAATTAGGTAGAAGTTAGCTAGATGACCCTTGAGGTTCATTCCAACCCAGAGATTATGCTACATGAAAGGGGAATTGGGCCACAACATCATGTAAAGAAAACAGTCAATCAGCAAGCATTAATTATGCACCTATATATGATAGAATATAAAGGAATAAATGAAACTTTCCCTGTTCTCAAGAAGCCTACATTATAGAAAGGGAAATAATATGTACACATATAGATATATACAAATAAATGCAAAATAATATAAACTAATTAGGAGGGGAGACATTAGCACCCTTGGGCAATCTGAAAAGCTTTCATATAATCAGTGGCGTTTTGAAGCTTAGTTTTGAAGGAAACTAGGGACTTAGAGACAGAGGTGAAAAGGAAGTTCATTTTACGCATGAGGGATAGTCTGTGCAAAGCCTGGAGATAGAAGTTGAGAACAGCAAATAGGTCAATATAGCTAGACCATAGGATGTATAAAGGGAGTAATATATAAAAGCCTAGAAAGGAATATTGTAGTCAGATTGTAAAGAGCTTTAAATACCAGAGTTTGCATTTGAGGTAATAAGGAACCACTAGAGTTTAATTTCAACAGCTAGGTGGCACAGTGGATACAGTGCCAGGCCCAGAGTTAGGAAGAACTAAGTTCAAATTCCCCCTTAGAAATTTACTAGCTGTGTGACCCTGGGCAAGTCACTTAATCCTATTTGCCTTAGTTCCTAACCTACAAAATGAACTGGAGAAGGAAATGGCAAACCACTCCAGTATCTTTGCCAAAAAACCAGCAGGTGGGCTCATAACTAAGCACCACAAGCATTTAATGACCAAGGAAGTCATGGGAACAGACTTCTGTTTTAGTAATATCACTTTGATAGCTGTATGGAGCCTGGATTAAAAATGGAAAGAGGTTAGAGAAATCAAGACCAACTGAGAGCCTATTGAAATAGACCAACAAAAATAAGGAATATTTAGTTCTATGAACATATTTATCATATGAGAGTGTACACAGAATTCTAAATTTAATTTTGCTACAAATTCATATATTTCCTAAATATTCTATTGCATCTGTTATGGGAGAAATATTTCCTTTTTGAGTTCACATGGTCCGGTATCTGGTGATGAAATACCTCTACCATAATGCAGAAATTATACAGGTTAAAAAAACTTAGGTTTTTATTATGCTTAAGTTCAGTGGGTAGAAAAATAATCCTGAAAAAAGATTAGAATTCTAAAAAGGCTTTATAGGCAAAATTACATCAGAATGACAGATAAATTCTTTTACATATTGAAATCTCATATATCCTTTCAGGCTATAAAAGTTTTAAAAAGACAGATTCATGATCCCATGCTTCCTTCAGTCTCATAAACTCAGTTAAGGAGAGCTGTAATCTTATAAATCCCCTAAGGAAACAAATGGAGTTTAACAGACTCCATAGGTACACTAAGTCAGTTATAGATGAAACATAAAGTCTGCAAAATCCTACACTTAAAAAACTACAAGACTCTATTTTAAAGAAGTTATAATGGGCTAATTGGGAGGAAGGGATTTACATGACATGATAATGAGGAGTCAGGGAAATCCTTCCACAAATACAACATTTGGGGAGGTTTTAAAGAGGCCATATTCCCTTCTTCCTCTAATTTGGTTTCTTATCCAAGAAACACCAAAAATTCTTCCTGTAACACTATTATCCCTTGAGTCTGGTTTCAGTGAAGTCAGGTTACTATTAATAGATGGCAGACTCTAAGTTAACCCAAAGTTATAGGAGGAGTGGCTCAGAGCCCCAAATAATCAGATCCAATAAATGAAATTTTTAAAATCCTCATAATATTTTATAGAATTATCATAACAGAGCCTTTAAATATTTTAAGTGGCAGAGACAGATAACTTGAAAAGAAAAAGAAGGGTATGGAGCAAATTCTTCAAAATGAGAGCAATTCTGGAAGGAAAGTAGGTCAAACATCTGAAAGATAAAATAATGTGGTGAATTTAAGAATTTTCGATCACATATCATCTATGTGGTTGTGAAAATTGGACTCCAAATAGTGTACAGTTGATCCTCAACCAAAAACAACTCATTACCAATTTGCAATCTAAATATCATTGTTTCTCCATTTGGGGGGCTGAGATGAAAGCATCTCTCTGAAATAAACTCTAAAATTCCTGTGGCATCACTCACCTAAAAAAGGTCTTCTCTTTCCTCTATGTTCTCTAAGAAAATATTATAAAATAGAAAATTGTCATTAAGGAATCATGCCTTAGGTTGAGTGCAAAAGGACACTTTTTTTTTTACCTTAACCTCTGATCAAACCAGAAAAATTCAAGTTTACTTTACATTCTTCTCCAGAACTCAACAATTTGTGTACGTACAGAGATGCATGTGTGTGTGTTTGTAATGTCATTGTTTAATTGTTTTCAGTTGTGTCTGACACCTTGTGAGCCTGTTTGGAGTTTTTCTTGACAGGGATGCTAGAGTGGTTTGCCATTTCCTTCTCTAGTTCATTTTATAAATGAGGAAACTAAGGCAAACAGAGTTAAGGTTTGCCCAGGGTCACATAGCAGCAAGTGTCTGAGGTCATTTTTGAACTCTTGAAGGTGATGAATTCCTGAGTCCAGGTCAGGTGTTCTAGCCACTGTGCCACCTAGCTGCCCACATGTGTATTGTATATGCATATATGTGGGTATATGAAACTTGGAACTCTGTACGTTAACAAATTCTGTCTTTATATCTTTCAATTAAGCTGCCACTGAGTGAACTGTGCTAGATACTGAGAAATACAGAGACAAAGATATCCCTCCTCCCCTAACTTAGTGAAGAGAGTTAAAACTAGTGCTTTGGGAGACTGGCAAATGGCACAATGATGAAGGAGTTGGGAGGACAAAGACCAGAGTGAGGGGAGAAAGCAGACACCTTGAATCTGCTGGGAAGGACACCATTAGGGACAGAGAAAGAATTCAATTGACCTACAGCCACCAGGGTATAAAACTCCCAAAGCTACCTATTTTAACTAGAGTCTCACTAACCATCCTTAAACTGTCTCTACTTTTCTGAAGGACTTATAAGTGTTGTCAGCACTCTGTAAATTTTGACATCCTGTGAAAAAGTCCTAGTCAGCCTGATTTAATTACATTTCTGAGGGTTAATAAGACAGGAATATAAATAACCAGAATCTCAATTAGAACATTACAAACGCATGAAAGAATGACAATGAACTATGAAAGTTTTGAGAAGAGTAAGGCTGTTTTTTGTTGAGTAAAGTGATCACACAGCTCTTTGAGAGCTGATATATTTTTGCCTTTACATTTCTAGCACCTAGAACAGCTCCTGGAACAAAGTAAACCCTTAATAAATGATGTTAACTAGATTTGACTTGATCCAGCCAGTGTCTGAAACACCAAATCTCAATACCCAGTCAAGATTTTTCCTAGTAATAAGGCACATTCATGTGGTGGTTTCCTCGCAAATATCCTGCACAGTAAGCAATACCTCTATTATCACTCCCTGTCCCCATTTTACAAATGAGGAAATGACAATCAGAAAGGGTAAGTAATTTGTTCACAGTCACACAAACAGAAGCATACTCATAAATATTTAACAGCTGCTGTCCAATGGGGGGGGGAAGTACTCGTGATACTTTTATAAAAAAAAATTATTTATTCTTAGTTTTCAACATTCACTGTTATAAGATTGTGAGTTCTAAATTTCTCCCCTCTCCCTAACAGCATGCAATCTGATATCAGCTATACATGTACGATTATATTAACCATATTTCCATATTAGTCATGTTGTGAAAGAACAAATCAGAACAAAAGGGAAAAATTATGAGAAAGAATAAACAACAAAAGAATGAGAAAATATAGTATGCTTGATCTGCATTCAGACTCCATAGTTCTTTCTCTGGATGTGGATAGAATTTTCCATCATGAGTCTTTTGGAACTATTGCATTGCTCAGATGAGCTAAATCTAACAAAGCTAGTTATTGCACAATGTTGCCATTACTGTATACGATGCTCTCCTGGTTCTACTCACTTCCCTCAGCATCAGTTCATGCAAGTCTTTCCAAGTCTTTCTGAAGTCTGCCTGCTCACCGTTTCTTATGGAACAAGAATAATCCGTTCATATACCACAACTTGTTCAGTCATTCCCCAATTGATGGGCATCCCTTCAATTTCCAGTTCTTTGCTACCACAAAAAGAGCTGCTATAAATGTTTTTGTCCATGGGGGTCCTTTTTCCATTTCTATGATCTCTTTGGGACACAGACTTAGAAGTAGTTTTTCTGGGTCAAAGGATGTGCATAGTTTCACAGCCCTTTAGGCATAGTTCCAAATTGCTCTCCAGAATGGTTGGATCATGATACACTTTGAAATTTCACCTCTATTACTTAGCACTTTCTTAAGTCTAAACAATCAACAGAACAATAAATTAAGCCCTGATTTGTAGCATTTGCCCATTTCTAAGGAATATACGCTCACACTGAAAACTGAACAATCAGCTCAGTCAGTCGAATCTAGCACACCCTTGGACACAGCCCTAAGCATCTAAGGCAGAATTTGAACCCAGGTTTATTGATTCAGAGGCTAGCCATTTATCTATACACTATGCTCCATTGTTGTTTAAATTTCTATGTTCCTCATACCTATTTCTGGGACTCTTAATTCAGAAGGCAGTTAGGTGATGCAGTAGATAGAATGGATAGATCCCAGACCTAGAGTCCAGGAAGACCTGGTTCAAATCTGACCTCAGACACTAGCTATATGACCCTAGACAGGTCACTTAACCCTGTTTGCCTCAGTTTCCTCATCTATAAAGTAAGCAAGAAAAGGAAATGACAACCACTCCAGTATCTTTGCCAAGAAAACTCCAAATGTGGTCACAAATACTTTAACACAACTGAAATGATTTGACAACAAGAAAATTAATACAAAATTTCTACTTCGACTATAAAACCTTCAGGAAACAGACTATTTTCTTTAGTCTTTGTGGTCTCACTACTTACCTCAATGCCAGGGACATAGTAGTAATTTAATGTTTGTTAGATTGGATTGGACTAAATTGTATTGAAGTAGATTGGACAGAGACTACAGTTAGATGACTGTTAACTGATGAACTAATTTCTCAGTCTGTTAGAAAAACATTAGCCTAACAAGATAAAAAAGATCAACAGAAAAAAATCTAAAAATACATCAATACCAAAAGGAAAAAGTGTTCAATTTAATAAAGATAAAACAAAAACTTTGTCACAAGCAGTCAAAATACCCCTAAGTGCATTTTTACATTAAAGTACTTTGTTAATGAGATAGGTTAAAAGTAAACTTCCCTGGTAGAGTTATGTTGCAGTCCCATCTTACAAAAATGACATTTCTTATCCAGTCTACAGAAATGCCACACTTGAGTAATGCTCTCAAAACACATCCCTTCAGACATCATTGGACCTTCTAGGGCTCTCCATCAATTGACTCCTGTTTCTGACTCCAAGGACTGATAGTAGCAACAAACCATAATGCTAATTCACATGCCTTTCCAAATGATGGCGGCATCTTAATTTTATTGCCCCTGCAAGAAAGTTTAAAGCTTTCATGAACCAGTGAACTAGCTAATTGAGTACTATAATAGCTGGGGATCTTGGGTAGTAGTATATAACTAGAGAAATATTAAGAAACAATTACCATCTAGAGTACAAGCTTTCCATTGGTGTCTGAATTTGTACTCTGACATATGTAGCAGTTAAGGACAGGGAGAGGGGGGGAATAGCATTTAAGAAATAGGAAAAACTATGGGAATGTTTGGGGCCCTCACATGCTGTCATTAAAACAATAAGCTTGTATAAAGCTGATTTTTGCTGCTTTTTATTTATTTAAAAGGAATGAAAGATTTACTTGACAGCCTCTATGTGTCATTATTCCCTCTTAGAGCTATACTGTCCGAGCAGAGCCAGCTAAAATGTAATCAAGGCTGCACCCATAAATCAGATCTTGATTTATTCTATTAATCTGGGGCCTGAATGGAAGGATCAATGCTTTCTGTCAGACATGGTATTCTTAGATGTAAAGGTTGCAGCATCATAGCAACAAACAATGCAATTTCAAGCCTTTAAGTGATTGAGAATTTATTTGCCTCTGCGTTAATGCATCAGACTAATGCCAACCCTTATTTTTTTCTGTCATGATACAGGGAGGCAAGCAAGTACTGAGAAGGAAGTTTATGCTTTCATTTGCTTAGACTTTTTCTCTCAAGAAAATAGAAGGCAGCATTGGAAAAAGTAGATATTTCTTGCATTGATTTTTTTTTTCAGATGGAGTCTCCCTATCTCAACCAGGCTGAAAGTTCAGGGACTATTCAAGGACTGGATTCTCTACTAATGAGCTCAGAGCTTGAATTTGCTGCATTTTAAACTTGCTTCTTCAAGCTCTAGATACATGTTCCTCACAATTCTATGAGCTAATGCCATATGCATTGCAATTGCTGCTTTAGAGATCAGGAAATAGGCTGAGAAAAGGTAAGTGATTTATTCAGGGTCACACAGAAAGTCTCTGAGGTGAGCTTTGAACGCATATCTTCCGCACTCCAACTCTAACATGTCATCCAGATCATGCTTCCTTTCAAGTATGTAAACACTAGAGGAGGCCTAGTCCAGTCATCCTCATCTATATCTTGCCACTGGAACCAGATGACTCTGGAGGAGAAAGTGAGGCTGGTGAGCTTGCACAGCCCTGCCTCACTTAAATTCAATTCACTTGCAGGTTATAGCATCACCTTCCTAATGCATGGTCTTCTTCAAGAACAAACACCAAACACTGAAAGAGGAAGTGGGATGGTCATTTAAGCAATAGTGAAGCATGACAGATGTATATTCTGAGGAGGGCACTGATATCCACAAAAATATCTGAATAGTTTAAAGGCAGCCCAGGTAGAGCCTCTGTGGAAAATCTATGGAAAACCAGGAAGGCATGGTTAGCTTGGGTCAGCAGTCATTGACTGCTAACAATGAGGAAACATACTTGAATGGGGACTTGAGCAAATGGAAGTAGAAGAGATACAACCAACCCTTCTTGGGTATACCTTCATCCCCAAACTGGGAGATGTAGCTCACTCGGGGAGAAGGGGTTAGAGTATTTATGATACAACAAAGCCACTGGGGTAACTACCATAGAGTATACCAGGATTTATCTCAAGTTCTTCGCTGAACTTTGTTGTTTTTCAGCAGTTCAGTCTTATCAAACTCTTCTTGATCCCATGGACCATAGCATGCCAGGCCCTTCTAGATTCCACTGTCTCTCGAAGTCTGTCCAACGTTATATTCATGGTTTCCATCACACTATCCATCTCATCCTCTGCCATCCCTTCTGCCTTTTGCCTTCAATCTCTCCCAACATGAAGGTCTTTTCCAATGAGTCCTGTCTTCTCAGTATTTCAGCATCAGCTTCAGCATTTGACCTTCCAATGGATAGCCTAAACTGATTTCTTTAAATACTGACTAATTGATCTCCTTGCTATCCAAAGGACTCTTCTTCTCTAGCACCACAATTTTTATGAAACTTTTTCATCAAGGCTCATAATTAATTCTTAGTTTGATGTCCAGATTTGCCACAGCTTCCCTTCCAAGGAGGAAGCATCTTTTAATTTCATGGCTGCAGTTGACATCTACAGTGATCTTTGAGTCCAAGAACATAAAATGTGATGCTCCTTCCATTTCTTTTCCCCCTATTGGCCAGGATGTGATGGGATTAGGTGGTACAATGGATAGAGCATTGAGCTTAGAATCAGAAATACTCATCTTCATAAGTTTAAATCTGGCCTTAGACCCTTACTAGCTGTGTGCCACTGGGAAAGTCACTTAACCCTGTTTGCTTCTGTTCCTCATCTATAAAAATGAGCTGGAGAAGGAAATGGCAAACCACTCCAGTTAATGGGAAAATGAAAAGTCGGATGCGACTGAAATAACCAACCACAATGATGTACTAGTTACCAAGATCTTAGGGTGTTTTTGATTTTCTTTTGTTTTTTATGCTAAGCTTCAAGCCAGCTTTTATACTTTCTTCTTTCTTCTTCATCAAGAGGCTTCCTGTTTCTTCACTTTCTACCATCAAAGTGTTATCATCCATATAGCTGAGATTGCCATGATATTTCTCCCAACAGCCTCAATTCCAGTTTCTTCTTCATCCAGCCTGGCATTTCACATGACGTGCTCTGTATAAAAATTAAAGAAATACGTTAACAACATATAGCCTTGTCATACTCTATTTCCAGTCTTAAACCAGTCAGTTTCCATGTTTGGTTCTAACCGCTGCTTCTTGGTCCACATATAGATTCCTTAGGAGACAAGTAAGCTGCTTTGGTACAAGGACTTGACATCTTCTGTTATGATCCACATCTAAGTGATTCTAATTCAAAACTTCCATGAATGACTGTTCCACTTGCATAGGCTGTCATAGAGCATTATATCAAATAACTCATTATTTTTATCTAATAGCCTTTTTAATCACCTATCCTATGTGACCTTTATTCAGCTTCCTTCTGAATATTCTCCCTTTGCCGGCACTTCAGTTCTCTTGGTTCTCCTCTTACCTGTCTGATGGCTCTGTTTAAGTCTATTTTGCTGCATTATCTGTCTCCTTTCTCCTACATGGATATTCAGGATTCTGTCTGGGTAGGCTTCTTTATATAAACATTCTCTTCTTGTGATTTGCTCTGTTCCCAGGAGTTCAATTATCTTGATGCAGATGACGCCTCACATATACAATCAGTTGCCAAATCTTGCTACTTCTATCTTTACAACCTTTCTTTCCCTGAGCCTCCTATTTCCAATTACATATCTACCACCTTAGTTCAGACCTTAACTACATCTCACCTAGATTATTGACAAGAGCCTGCCACACAGGTGATGCTTAATAAATACTTCTTGATTAATTGATTCAGCTGTCCCCTGACCATCAGCACCTCTTTCGCAATTGCCTGCTGACAGCTACATCTCCTTACCCCACTGGTACCTCAAATTCACTACATCCAAAATTGAACTCAATATTTCCACCCATCTTGCCCTTCTCACACCCTAAAATTGTTTCCTCTCACCCCATAAATTTTCCTATTTCTATTCAAGGAAGCACATCCTAATTTCCCAGGTTTGCAACATCAGAATCATCCTGGACTCTCTTCATGCAAATATTTGCCAGGTGCACAGATTGTGCCTCTACAATACTCTTACCTTAAACAATCACTATCGTAATTTCGACCCTGGTCACCCCTCATCAGGATGATTAGTACTAAATGATTTATATTTCTAGTCCCTCCTCTTTATAATTCATCATATTTATACCAGAATCTTCTTAAAGTATAGCTATGATTATGTCATAGTTTTCAATAAATAGCTATGACCATGGAACAGCTTTAAAATCAAATGCAAATTCCCCATTTCGGTAATGAAAGGCCTCCCTAATGTGGGCCCAACCTACCTTTCTTTCCTGATTGCGTATTATTCCCATTCACAAACATACACTCCAAGCATAGGAGAATGAAAAGTAGTCCCCCAAGCTTGACATTAGAACTCCTTGCCTTTGGACAGGCTGGAAATGCCCATGCCTCCTCTCATGACCATCATCTTCCCTCAAGGTTTACCTCAGGTACTGCTGTAAGTCTACCCAAAGTTTTCTCCAATAACCCTAGTGGCTCTCTCCCTCCTCCTCAAGTTGCCCTCTAATTTACTAATCCATTAGGGTTTATAACCATTCCTGTCAGGGCAGGGGGAGTTTTCTGTTATCATCTTATGAAACACTCCTGGCTTGTTACTAGTCTTTCCCCAAAATGATTTTTTTCCTTTTCATGATTATCTTTAGATTAACATGGTTGCCACAGAATCATTGGGACAAAAGATGCAATCAAGTTTTGTGGCTATTATTATATATCTCCTTATTGCTCCTCAAAAAAGGGGGGACCATCTAAAATTCCAACTGCACCCTAAAGGAGCGTCTGTCTCGCTACAGTCCAGCCAATGACCACATCATCTCATGCCAGGCCTATTGCAATAATCTCCTAATGAGATTCCCTATCTCGAGTCTCTCCCCTCTCCAATCCATTCACCATACATCTTCCAAAAGGATGCTCCAAAAGCACACGTCTGATCATGTTATTCCCCTCCTCCATAACTTCAAGTTGCTCCCTCTTGCTTTTAGGATCAAAACTCCTATCTGGCATTTAAAGCCCTTTCCAGATTGACTGCAAGCAATGTTGTTAAACAAGACTCCTCACATTCCATGGTCTAGACGCTGGCATTAGTGCTGCTTTCCCACATGGACATTTCTTCTTACTTTCTCTGCTTTTGCACAGAATCTTCCCCATGCCTGGCATGTACCACTTCATTTCTGCCTCTTACAATTACTTCTTTCCTTCCAAACTTATCTCAAATATTTCCTCATATATGAGGCTTTCCCTCATCCCTGTTTCCAGAGCTGACGGTGCTTCTGCCTCCCTAAATTCACTTGCATTTATTTTTTCCACATCAAGCTGTTTATTTTATTTTTAAAATATTTGTCTAATTCATGATTTATTTTTAACAATCTTTTCTTTTTAAATTTTGAATTCTAAATGGTCTCCCTCCTTCCCACCCACTCTCACGCCCATTGACAAGGCAAGTAATATAATATCAATTAAATATATGAAATCATGCAAAACATTTTCATATTAGCCATATTTCCCCCAAAAGCAAGAAAAATAAACAAAGTGAGAAAAATATCCTTCAGGTTGCTCTCAGAGTTCATCAGTTCTTTCCTTGGAGGTGGATAGCTTTTGTTTTTCATCGTAAGTCTTTTGGAATTGTCTTGTATCATTGTAATGGTCAGAGCAGCCAAGCCTTTCACAGCTGATCACCATGACAACACTGCTGTTACCATGTGCAATGATCTCCCAGTTCTCACTTCACTTTGCATCAGTTCGTATAGCTCTTATCATGCTTCTGTGAAACCACTCCTTCTGTCATTTCCTATAGCACAACAGTACTCCACCACAATCGTATGCTACAAACCACTGAGCATTGCTCAGTTGCTGATCATACTTTTGATTTCCACTTATTTGCCACCACAAAGAGCTGCTATAAATATTTTTGTCCATATAGATCCTTTCCCTTTTTCTTTGATCTCTTTGGGATACAGACCTAGCAGTGATATTGCTGGATCAAAGAGTATGCATAGTTTTGTATACCATATAGTTCCAAATCTCCAGTGTAGTTAAACCAATTCCTTAAACTTGTATTTATTTTAAACATGCATGTACATATTTCTTCCTACATATAATCTAAGCTCCTTTGGAGTAAGGATTGTTTCTTTTTTATCTTTGCAGCCTCAAAGATTGACACATATTAGGTATGTCATAAATTCTTCTTATTATATTTTACAATTTCAGCAAGTTAATTGATGTCTTGATTTGGCTTTTTTTATAATCATTAGGATATCTAAATGCCTTTTCATGGGAGGGAGGGAGTTTTTTGAAAATTTCTATTTCTTCTTTCAAAAGTGGTCTATTTATCTTGACCATCTTTTCAATGCAGACTGGATAATATTTTTGTAGATATAGATCAGTTGTTTATATAGTCCAGCAGTCAGAATTTTCTGACATATTTATTGCCAATAATTTTCACATTTCTTTTTCATTTCCTTTATTAATTTTTGGTGCAAAATCTTTTCATCTTTCATATCAAACACCTATTTTGTCTCCAAATATTTCTTCCTTTTGTTTGATAAAAACATTCCTCCTCTTCAGAACAGAGACAAATATGCTATTCCTTTTCTTCTAGTTTTTATGAGTTTTTAAAATATTTAGAGCATTGATCTAAAGTTTATTATATTATATTATGTATATGGTACTATATAGTTTTGGTCATGACTCTAAACCCATTTTTCCCATGTTGCTATCCAATTTTCTCAACAAGTTTTATTAAATAGTAATTCTACTCTCCAGTGTTTTCTAAACATAGACTTTTCAAATACTAACCTCAAATACTGGTTTCTATTTCTGATTTCTCAGTTCTATTCCATTGATCTGTTTCTCTAATTTTTTCCCTAGTACCACATAGTTTACATAATTCTTTTCTGAACTTTACTAGGGCAAAGTTTCTACATGTTATTTCTTGGTGGTTCATGAGTTTAATATTCTTCTTAATATCATTATCCCCATTTTACAATTGAGGAAACTGAGGCAAGCAGAGATTAAGTCACATAGCTAGTAAGTATAAGAAAATAGATTTCAACTCAGGTCTTCCTGACTCCAAGCCCAGCACTCTATGCACTGAGCTACCAACTGCCTTCAACTCTTCTTTACATAGGTTTAATATGTCTTGATAGGATATCACACAAATATTTGGTACATTTTTATTGCAAATTTCTTTTCACCATGTTTCCCTTGAATTTTCTTTTGTTAGTTTTATAAAGAAACATAGACTATTTTGTGAATTTATCTCATATCCTGCTACTTGACTAAAGTTTTTTAACTGTATTTTAGAGCCAAGTTACAATGCTCTACCACCCTGTCTACTCTTTTGACTCCATGACATAATACTATTGGTCAATCAGGGGTATTACTTTTAATTCTATAACATAATACTTTTGACTCTATAACATAATACTATTGGCCACTCAAGGGTATGACTAGAATCTAATTTGGTATCATTTCAAGGTTCCTACCAAATCTTGACTGCTATCTATGGTAGTGGTTTCAAAGCATTCCCTGATGACCTCAATCTTGGTTGGTGTTTTCCCACCTCAATGATGAGGTCATTCCCTGATGACCTCAATCTTGGTTGGTGTTTTCCCATTTTGCCCCTCTCCATCCCCACCACCATGGCATGGAAAATGGGTTGAGCCTTGAAGGGAAGTATTGTCTTTATTTCAAGAGTGCTTCTTGCTACTGGGCTGTTCCAAGGGCAGGCAGGGCTATCAGTTACTTTTACTCTCCTCCTATACCCTTAGGGCATGAAGTTCTCCCTCAACAACCTCCTCTCTAAGGAAGGAGGTTTCTTTTCCAAACAGGATGTAAGGTAATGATTTAATGCCAGCAAGTTAGCTTATCATAGTCTTCCTGACTTGTTTTAATGCCCAGAGACAGCTCAGGAAATGTATTCTCTCTGTTCCGGGAAGTTGTTAAAATAAAACAGTAACTCTCTTATTTGACTATGAGCCCCAGCCAAAAATCTCACTTGAGCGGATAAAACAGTTTTAAGTCTTGTTTCCCAATCATGCCACCTTAACAGTATTCAAATAAGATCACATAAAGTTTAGAAATTATGTTCATCAAAAGCTTTATCCCATTTACCAGCTTAAGAAACAAAATAAACATGTAAATAAAGAAAGGTAAATACCTCCCAAATCCAGAGGGAAGCATCACATTCAGTGAATTTATTTTCCTTCTCAGGAGGGCAGCATGAAGGATTAAAGTAAACATCGGTAGTCTCTGGAAGGAAAAGATTTTCCAAAGCACAGCTACAACCCTGACTGTAGCTCATACGTGCTTCTTTCACATTATCCTAACTGGAGTCCCTCTGACCACCTGAAGCCTCCCATCCACTTCTCTTCGTGGCAGTTCCTCAATTTGTACTTCCCTCAGTCATGCTCATCCAACTACTTCTTCTTTCCAAAAGTCTAAAGGTAGGAGGGATGAGTTGGATAGACCACAAAGCCTATTCTGCCAAAGCAGAAGACTTCCTACAAAGTCACTGGAATCACTATCTTCTAATACATGGCCAAAGACCAATTGCAGTACTATCACAGTTCTACCTTTCTTAATAACTCTATCACTTAATTGCTCCAGAACAGGAGTTCTTGACTTTTTTGTTTCATGAGCCTCTCTTTGACAACCTGGTGAAACCTATTAACTCCTCAGAATAATATTTTTAAATGTATACAATGACATACATAAGATTACAAACGAAACCTGTTATGTTGAAATAGTTATCTATATATACACATATGTAATCTATGTATCTATATATACACATATATAATACACACACACATATTTTTTTTCAAGTTCACAGATCCTATATTAAGAACTTCTCAATTTCCTCAGCTATAAAATGAGGACGCTCACCTCTGAAGTCTCTTCTGGCTCTAAATCTTGTTACTTTGAAATCTGTAACAATTCAGAAAAGATTTGTCCAAGCCATCTACAAAAGGAAAACAAAAATGGTGTGTATCCTTCACAGGAAATATCCCTGATTTATGTTTCCTCAGTTCGTTATTTTAAATATTGGCATGTACACTTCCAACTCAAGCCTATAAGCTGTATATATTTAGACTGTCTGCAGCATTGACTTAATTTAGAATGGTGCATGCCAATATTTAAAATAATGAATCGAAGAAACATAAATCAGGAACATTTGTTTTACATACACATGCAACACAGAACACTGTGATTTTGTTGGTACAGGAAACTCTCAAGTGAAGAAACTTGTCCTACTAATCCAGATGAGTTTTTTCTACAATTTATCATCTTAAAGATTTGCTAAGTTGCTTAAGTTAGTAGCAAGGACGTTGTCAGGACAAATGAATTGCCTGTGGTCACACAGCCAGCGTATGTCAGAGATGAGGCTTAACTCTCAATCTTCTCTGCTCTCTAGCTACAATGCCTCACTTTTTCTCCTAACTGTGGCCTGGTAGCCAAGTGGATTAAGAGCTTGTGTATGTATGTCTAAAAGAGTTTCTGTCTTTATATTCTCTTGTTCTAAACTTATGTTCTATTGGCAGGAAAGAACATATATACGTATATATTAATAAATATAAGGCACATACAAAGTAAATAAAAATAATAATGTCATGAGAAAATGTGGGATCAAGATAAGCCTTCTGCAGGCAGTCAAGAGGAGGGAATATTTTTGAGGGAGGGATAGACTGTGTAATAAAAGAGACCAAGGACAGAATGTTGAATACATGGAACAACATAAACCACACTGACTACAATTTATTACAGAGTAAGTGAGAGTAATGTGCCAGGTACAATAAACCTGGAAAGGTAGCCTGCAGTGAGTTTGTAAAGCACTTTTAAATTCCAAATAAAGGAGTTTGTATTTGAGTCTAGAGGTAATCCAGAAGTCACTGGAATATCCGAGTAGAGGAGTGACATGGCCAGACTTATGCTTTAGGAATATCACATTGGGAGCTGTAGAGAAGACTGACTGAAGAAGGGAGAGACTCTAGGCTCCAGGAGATCAATGAGATTGATTGATCAGCACCTGAACTAGGATGGCAGCCGTATGAGTGGAGAAAAAGGAACAGACACAAAACATGTCATGAAGGAAGAATCAACAAGACATACCAATTAAATGAATGTGGGAGGTAAGGGAGAGTGAACACTTGAGGAGGACGCCAAGTTTTCAAAAATGAGTGATTAAGTTTGTTTGGGGTGAATATTAGGGGAACGGGCAACTAGATAGTACAGTGGATAGAGCACCAGACTTGGAGTTAGGAAGACCTAAGTTCATATCCGGCCTTAGACATTTATTAGGTAGGTGATTCTGGGCAAGTCACTTAATCCTCTTTGCCTCAGTTTCCTCATTTGTAAAATGACCCTGGAGAAGGAAATGGCAAACTACTCCAGGATCTTTGCCAAAAAGAAAAAATCCAAATAGGGTCAAGAAGAGTCAGCCATGACTGAAATGACTAAATAGCCATGACAACTGGGGGAAATGAGTTCTGTTTTGAACACCTTAGGTTTGGCCAATGAAACATCCAGTTTGAAATGTCCAATAGGCAACTGATGATGTAGAATCATAGCTCAGGACAGAGACTAAGCTTAGATATGCTGATTGGACATAATGTGGCTATTGTACCTATGAGAGTTGATAAGATCAATCAGAATGTGTACAGAAAAGAATCAAGTCAGAGCCTGGGAATATACTTCCAGGTAGAGGGTGGGATTGGTGGATCCAAAGAAGAAGAAGAGAAGTGGCCAGTCAAGTAGGAGGAAACAGTGTCACAAAAATCCAGAGAGGAAAAGAACAAGCATTTACATAATGTTTACCACGTGCCGGGCACTGTGCTAAAAGGTTCGCACAAATGTTATTTCCTTTTATCTTCACACAACCCTGGGAGGTAGGTATTGTTATTATCTTCAATTTACAGTTGAGTACCTTGAAGGAAACAGAAGTTAAATGACTTGCTCAAGGTCACACAAATAGTAAGTATTTGAAGCTACATTTTAATTCAGGTCTTCCTGACTCCAGGTTCAGAGATCTAGTCACTGCGAAGCAGTTTCCTTCAGAAAGGAATAGTGTCCAGAAAGGAAAGCTGCCAGAAGGGAAAAAGTACTCAGAGAGCCAAGCACTTCAAATGCATCAAGTAGATAAGGATTGAGAACAGGTCTTTGAATTTGGCAATTAAAAAATCATTGGTAAGTTTGGAGAGAGAAATTGCAGTTGAATGAGATCAAAGCAAGATTACAAAGGTTGAGAAGTGAGCAAAAGGAGAGGAGGTTGAGGTAATGCATGCAAATTCATATTTCTAGCAGTTTTGTGATAAAAGATTAGCTATATGGAATCAAAGCTTATAAGAATGGTAGAGTTAAGTAATGAAATGTCCAATAGGCAACTGATGATGTAGAATCGTAGCTCAGGACAGAGATTAAGCTAAATGTGTTTAAGTAAATTAAGTAAATGTGTTTAAGATTTGGGCATATCTATGTTTAGGGGAGAAGCTAGTATACAGGGAGATATTGGAGATTAGAAAAAGAGATGGGGCAATTGTAAAGACAATGTGCTCAAGAAATCAGTGGGGCATGGAATAAAAAAAAATAGTCTAAGTAGACAGGTTGACCTCTCTCTTTCAACAGGGACACTACCTCTTAATCAGATTCCAGAATAAAGCAGGAGAGGCAACAGACTGATGTCACGCTGTTTGAGATGTAAAAGAAGAGGGAACTCATCATGAACAGCCTCTAAATGGCTCAGTAAAGGTCCTCGTATAATTGAGGAGTTTGGGGAGATAGGGAGAGGCTTGAAGAGAGAAAAGATGTGGCTGTGGAGAACACAATAGAAAGTCAATTAGAAAATAGTAAAAACTCTGGCTTGTGACACTGCACCTAGCATATAGCAAGCATTTAATAAATGCATGTTGATTGTTTGATTAATTAGCAGAGAAGGCCCAGTTGAGATTAGATAACATAAATTTGTAATGGACTCAGTCAGCTCTACTGGAAGTTGCTGCAGTTGTGTTCTCACAGAGCACCATGACATCAAGATGATGACATGACTTGCAAGTATTTGTCAGTAGTCTATGGATAGGAACAGAGAAGACAGACAGCGAAGGTAATCCAGGACTGAGTTTTGGTAGACATGAACAGAAACACAGCAAGGCGGCAAATGATTCAAAAGTAGGGGGCAGTGTGACGTTAAATTGGTGAACTAGAGGTTCACAATTGAGAAGAAAGGAAAATCAAGTCAGAGTATCAGTGACTGCCTAGGAAAGGGTTTGTGGGAATAAAGGAGGGAACAGAGATCACAGTGAGGATGAAAAATGTATTTGGGAAGGATAAGGCATAAAAAGAGATTATTGTCAGGTAAAGGAATTTCTGGATTATTGGTCATGGAAGTAGAATACCTACAGGTGATGGTGTGATCAAAGCCAGAAAAAAAATGGAGGTGCTGAAGAATGAATATGAAGTGAAAAATAAAACACAGACACAATAGCTATAGTTATTTCTAACCAATAGAAAGACAATCTTCCTATTTAGAATGATAGATTACTGGCTAATACTTTGATCTTAATGTTTTCTACTGGCATTATTTAACAACCTTTGGTTTTCCCAGATTAAATCAAACTTTGAAACAGTGTAAGCTAGCCCATCATCTTTAGTTCTTGGCTCTGATTTCTCCATCGCATTGATCTCCTGCATCTGTGGTTCTAAAAGTAATTGGCCAGAGTGCTACCCTTTACCATGTGAAAAACATTAAGAGACTTCCTTTTCAGTCTTTTAAATAATACTTCATTTAGAAAATGTTACTTGGCAGAACTTTCTTTCCAAATATTGATCTTCTTTCATTTTAAATGTTCCACCAGCTATGATAGACATGAAATCTCAGCTGAGCATGAATAGTTTCCAAATAATTCCCTGTGAGAGAAAATTAAAAGGAATAATTTACAAGAACTTTTAACTCTTTTGATTCTGAAAGACCTTAACACTACTCTTTCATTGTAAGTTTGCATGATTGTTTTCTTTGTAATTTTTAAATTTTTTTCAATTAATAATAATTCATTTTGTTAACCTTCCACTTCTTTCCACTCCACTGAAGAAAAGAAAAAAAAATGTAACCAATAGGCAAGCTTAAGCGAAACAAATTCCCATATTTGCCACAGGCAAAACTGCATGTCTCATTGTACATATGTAGTCCAACACCTCTGTATCAGGAGGTGGTTAACATTATCGTTAGTCCTCTGGAGTCATAAATAATCATTGCATCTATCAGTGTTCTAAAGTCTTTCAAAATTGTCCATTACAATGTTGTTGGTATTGTTTAAATTATTTACCTGGTTCTGCTCATTTTCAAACGCTACGGAAAAGATTGGATGTTGGTGATAACAGTTGCAATCCCTAGATCTTTGGAGAAAAAGAGTTCAGAGCTGGAATAGGTATGATCCTATGGCCCGAGTCTCTAAAGGGGAAACCAGGAGATGGTAGAGGCTAACAGCTATGAATAATCAAAACTGCAACTGGAGAACGTTCAGAGAATACAGAGAAAGAAGGGAGGAGGTGAGAGAAAGGAGGACAGCCAACCACAGGCATAGTAGGTAAGGAAAGCTATACCCCAGAGTTCTGGTCCTTGCTGTCGAGGGAACTGGGGAAAAGAAAAGTTTCTGGTAGAATACTACCCAGGTCCCAAAATATAGTAGTCAGACTTCTTGGTCCCCCTCCTTAACATTAGTCTAGCCCTCCCTTTCCTGATTACCTCCAACCTATCCTGTATATACCTTGTTTGGGCATAGGTGTTTTCGTGTTGTATCTCCCATTAGATTGTGAGCTCCTTGAGGAGTTGTCTTTTGCCTTTGTATCACCACACTTTTGTACAATGCCTTGCACATAGTGGGTGCTTCATAAACGCTTATTGACTGATGAGTTGTACCCTCATATACACAATTCCAGAAGATGACAAGGTGATGCACAGAAACAGTAGTCTAGCAAAGTGCAGAAACACCACACACACGCACGCACCCACATCAGCACCTTGGGGCAGTCTCAGTTTTTCTATGTTATGGCTCCATGTCTAATGATACCATGACGTTAGCTTAGACATGTATGAGAAAGACAAGGATAACAGAGAATAAATACACACCTGATAAAGTTTGGTAATAATAACATCAAAAAAGCCAAAATTAGTATGAGTTGAGGCTTTTATAAACATTAAAAATAGCCAAAAAATGCTTTTAAAAGTACTTTGGGAACAAGTAGACCAAAAAAAGAACTTGGGGTATGTAGGAAGATGATAATGGACTCTGAAGAAAAGGAAGAATTCTTCAACTTCTATTTGCTCTATTAAGGAGAAGTCATAATAGCATGATTGCAAGATTACAAAGCTTTTTATATAGATACATTATTTCATTTATGTTATATTCATTTAAATTTCATTTAGACCAGGAATGGGGAACCTGTGACCTCAAGGTCACATATGACCCTCCAGGTCCTCAAGTGTGGCTCTTTGACTAGATTCAGACAAGGATTCCATCAAAGGGCCACACATGAGGACCTAGAGGTCAAATGTGGCCTTAAAGCCATGGGTTCCCCACCCTTGATAGACAAATTTTGCCTATTGCACAGTGAAGCCTACAGTAATCTCTGGGAGCTCTATGAGTTAATGCATTCTCCACCCCTTGATGGAAGGAGTTAAGAATCACAGAATTAATGTATCTCAGCAATCATGCAATTTCAGAGTTGAAAGTGAACTCAAAATCCATCTTGTCTCACAGTGTGGTGCAGGGGAAAGAGAACTGGCACTGAATTCAAAGGGCTTGGGTTCCAATGTTGCTTCTGTTACTTCCTACCTTTGTGACTTGGAGCAAGTCAATTCATTCTCTCTGGACTTCAAAATTCCCCATCTCTAAAATGAGGGGTTTAGACTAAATGGACCCTTGCTACCTTTTAGCTCTAGATTTATGGTCCTATGAACATATACCTATGCAAAGACTAAGGGGAAGAGAAGGAGGAAGAAGACAGTCAGTTGAAAATTAAAAGTATGTAAAAATGCAAGCAATCAATAATAAAATGTAATAATATGTGCTATGATTTTGCCAGAAATCAAAATCTAGGTCATTGGACTACAGTATATCAACTCTGTTCTCTTTTTTTTTTTTTTTTTTGGAAAATATGCTTATTTTCTCTTCTTCAGTTGTGTAGGTTATTTTATGTTCCTGAGCATAAACTAGCGCTAGGCCTCCATGCTATAACTACACAGACCCAGCCTACGTTTCTTTGATGAATTGGTTTTCCTGGAACTACCACGATCTCTGAAAGATCAAAGCTCACTGACAGTGGCTCAGTTATTACATCCACCAGTTCTTTCAGTACAAGATATAGATCGTATGGTCCTAGTGACTTAAACTCATGAAGTTCAAGTTCATTCTTATCTCCTGATTAATCTTGGTTTCAACTATCTGTTAACCCTTTTTTCTCTTTCCTTCCCGGAGGAACCAAAGAGCATACATTCTCCTTAGTAGAAAACATAGAAAAAAAGAGTGTAAGAGTTCTACCTTTTTTCCATCATCCTTTGTCATCATTGCATTCACCCTGAGCCAGGGCCCTGTCTCTTCTTTGAGCCCAGTCTTTTTTCTTCCTTTTTACTTATTGCCCTTAGCTTTCTTTACCAGCCTTCATTCATTCTGAACTTTCGTGATCCTGACACTAATTATAGCATTTGATTCAGTTTGACCAGACCGAGCCCCTTCATCCACATGGCAAAGGAGAAGGGACAAAAGGTAGACAGAAACAGCTAGAAGGAAGGAGTGATGAATCTGTAAGTGAAATCCCTAGCACCAAAGTTAGTCATGATGGGTATTTCAAAAGGTACTTGAGGTCTGCTTAGCCTGGATGCTAGACTGTTGCTAAGGCAGCAAGTCCTCTTCCTCTCATGATTCTAAAGCAGTGCTAAGCCTAGATACTGCTAATGCTCAGACCGAGCCTATCCTTCTGTACTGGGCTGGCCTTTCTGTGTGTCTTTTTACCTCACAAAACCTAAATAAGGCAGCTGAGAAATTGGACACACTGATTAACACATATGACCTATGTATGCATCTACTGCTGATGGTTTGTATATTGTTTATAAACACTACATTGAATTTAAGGAGCATGGAGTTCTGTTTCATTTCCTGAAATCTGGAAGTGGATAAATCCATCACACCATGTATTTATCCTTTAATCCCTGACCATCCATCTTCTACATATACAGAAACACCAGTATTTTGATGTCAGCTTTCCTCTGGACAATACAGATCACCTATCAATCATCAAATATTTATTAAGCACTCATTATGTCCCAGGTGCTGGGGATACAAGGAAAAGAATGAAATATTCCTTATCTGCAGAGTTTACACTCTAATGAGAAAAAGTCCTAGCCACGAGACCTGGCAAGTCACTTCATTTTTGTTTGCCCCAGTTTCCTCATCTGTCAAAAACATCTGCTTCACAGGGTTGTTGTGAGGATAAGATGATATAGTTTTAAAAGTGCTTAGCACAATGCCTAGCATATAGTGATATATATATATATGTGTGTGTGTGTGTGTGTGTGTAAATATACATACATATATGTATGAATATGTGGATATATATGCATATGGTGTATATGTGTATGTATATATGAGTGTATATGTATATATGTACATATGGTTGGTTGCTATCCTTTGTTCTTGAAGTAGACCAAAATGACATCACTATGCTAAAGTCAAGTGTCATTGTGTCCGACTGTGGCTGATCAGACCAATATGAGCTCAGAATGCTCTACCACAGGTCAGGCAGAGGTAGTCCATGTGAACATTTGGGGTGGATATGCCAAATTTGTGCATCCTGCAGTTCCTTTGAGCTGTATCAGGTCTGCTTTGCTCATAGACCACAGCTCCTTCTCTGATGTGGGCATGCCATGCTGGGTGGTTCTGTGCCACTGTCTCCCATGTCACACAATCAAAAGTTCTTAAGAAAGATCTTGAGAGTGTCCCTGTATCATTTCTTCTAACCACCATGTGAACACCTGCCCAGTGTGAGTTCTCCATAAAATAGTCTTTTTACATTTGAACATGGCCAGCCCATGGGAGTTGTGCTCTCTGAAGCAGAGTTTGAATGCTTGGCAATTTAGTTCAAGCAAGGACCTCAGTATCTGACACGTCCTGCTAGGTGCTCTTCATAATCTTCCTAAGACAATTCAAATGGAAGTGATTCAGTTTCCTTGCATGGTGCTGGTATATTGTCCATGTTTCATAGGCATATAACAATGAGATCAGCACAATGGTTCTGCAGACTTTCAGTTTGGTATTCAGTCAAATACCTCTTCTCTCCCATACTTTCCTTCAGAGCCTCCCAAACACTGAGCTAGGTCTGACAATACATGTGTTAACCTCATTATCAATGTGTACATCCCTGGAAAGTACACTACCAAGATAAATGAACGTATCCACAGCATTCAAAACTTCTCCATTTGCTGTAACTGATGGTTCCACATATGGATGGTGTGGTGGTGGCTGACAGAACACCTGTGTTTTCTTGGTGTTAACTATTAGGCCAAAATGAGCACAGGCAGCAGAAAATTGATCCATACTTTGTTGCATTTCAACTTCAGAGGTTGAATGGAATGCATAATCATCTGAAAATCAAGCACCAGCAGTCCCTCCACTTTGGTCTTGGGATATTGCCTTTTCAATATGAAGAATTTACCATCAGTGCAGTAGCTGACTTCGATGCTGTATTTATCCTCATTGAAAGCATTTGACAACATGGCTGAAAACATCATGCTAAAAAGCATAGGAGCAAGCACACAGCCTTGTTTCACTCCATCGTTGACTGGTAAAGCATGAGAGCATCATTCATGGTCCAAAACCTGGGCAAACACACCATCTTGAAATTGTAGAACAATGCTGATGAACTTCTCTGGGCAACCAAGTTTTGACATAATTTTCCTTAAGCCCTCATGACTAACAGTGTCAAAGGCCTTGGTCAGATCTACAAATGTTGCATACAGACCTCTGTTTTTCTCCTGGCATTTCTCTTCGAGTTGTTGGACAGCAACCATATTGTCTTATCATTTTTTTTACAATTATGTAGAAAAAGTACCTACGGCATAAATGGAAATTTAAAAAGATACAAATATATGCAAAACAGTAAAACACAAGATTATAAGCTGTAGAATTATTGATCTCCATTGATAGAAGAAGGTTCTTCGCTGGGGATCTCTCTGCACAAATGAAATAATGCAAGTGATGATCATATCAATTTCACATTCAATAATTAATCCATTTAATAAACATTTACTAACTCTGCCCAAACCACTGTCATAGGTGTTGTGAGAGAAAAAAAATGTAGATAAAACATAATCATTTCCTCATGGGGCAGACAATCCATTTGGGGGTTATGAGACAAACACAGGTCTTTATCTCAGAAACAACGTCATACTATATCAGTGTCAAAAACCAAAGAGGAATTTCTTTAGGTAGTATCATAACACGACATTGCAAAGGTGAATCAAGATGAGCAAGTTAGAAAAGAATTAATTCTCTAAAAATACAGTTTTAAATAGAGAAAATAATTGGCTCACAGAAGGTTCTATAGGCACTGGTAAACCTATACTCATTCCCCTTTCATTCAAATAGCTTTGGAAAAGATTCTCAGGGAGCACAGAGAAGTTAAAAACCCACATTTTTTCTCTGCCTATCCTTAGAATGCTACAGAAATTTTATGATGGCTTAATGGGTAATGAGGTCCCCACAACTCAGTAAGTGTACAATCCCGATTTTCAAAATCTAATCTATGTGTAAAATTGAGAATATGAGCATTCTAGAGAAGAGGAAACTAAGAACATCTCTGTAGACATATCTGGGAAACCCTAAATATCAGATGGTGAGTTTGAGATTACAGATCTGATAGAAGCTACCCCTAGCCTACAAAAACCCAGGAGGTATTGGAGTAAAGGACCTTCCCATTACTACAAATAGCTGGTCTAGAACCATGAATCACAGGCTACCAGGAATATAGTGTTGAGGCCAGGAAGGACTGGCAGGGTGCACCAGCTGCCCCAGGAGCTGAATGCTATTGGCACCAGCCTGATTCCAAATGTGCTACAGCTGTTCCAACCATGCCTTCCAAACACAGTGGTATTCTTAGGGGAAAGGAGGGAGAAGTGTCTGTGCTTCCAAAAATGCACGTCTGATTTCTAGAAAAGCCTTGTGAAAGGAAGTTTAAAATGTTTTTTTTTTAGTAGCTTACTATAATTAAGTTTGTTCAGGACAATAGTGAATTAAAGAAAGTCACCAGAATAAGGCTTTTTTGCCCTTTAAAATAAGGCTCTCTAAATGCAATTCACGAGAGTGTTTGCCCTGACATTATGAGTTATCACAGACAACAGAGACTGGTCTGGAGAATGAATGTATTTTGGGGAACCGAAACACTTAAAATCAAAACACAATAATTAACATAAAACATTGAAATTCAGAAGATAATTATATTATTTAGTAGAAGATAGGCAACAAAACCTAAGAATATTTCAAGCCAAGGTTTAAGATAACATAAATAGATAAAGGAAATAATCCTGGCTTAATGACCCTCAGAATACTCTGGGAGTGAAATCTAGTTTCCATAGTGATAGCTTTTTGCCTAGGTTTTTTTTTTTTTGACACTTGCTCTAAAACCCCAAATGGCACAGACATCACAAGGCCAAAATCATTTCCTCATCTAAATTTTTCTCTGGGATTTTTTTTCCTGCCTCATCCAACATTCCTTTGCAAATCAACACTAAGCTAGCATGAGGAGGTCTTTTCAATGACTTTTTTAAAAAGGGGTGAACCATTCTATGAAGCCCACATTCAGAGCTGGAATAAATAAGGGAAATACAAAGGAAGGGTAGCTACCTATTCTAGGCATAGTCAGGCCACCTGCCCCTAATGACTAACTGAGAAGGTAGTGGTGATGACAGAAGTGACCAAGGAGCCCTTGTTGCCAATATCAGGGAAGAGAAGCTCACAGAATGATAGATTTGTCAATGGAAATGAAAGCTACCAGTTTCACTCCCCTCATTTTACAGATGAGACATTTTGGTCCCAGAGAGGTCACACAGATAGGAAATAGCACAAAGTAGGATTTGAATCCAAGTACACTGATTGTAAATCTGTGGCTCTGTACACTTCACCATGATGCCTCTAAGGGGGAAATTCTTCTTCCAAGCTTGACTAGGCTGGTTTATCATATTCATGAAGGAAGAATTTATAAATTATTGAATTTCAGAGTTGGAAGACACCTTAGAGATCACTCACTCTTACCTCCTTTATTTCACAGATGGGGAAACTGGGTCTTGAAGAGCTATGGTAGTTTGCTCAAGGTCATGCAACTGTTTGTAACAAGGTTTGGAGAAGAATCTAGGTCCAGTTCTCTTTTCACAGGACCAAGATGCTGAGTCAAGGTTGGCTATTTTCTGGGAAGGATAGGTCTGCTGTGTACATGTTAATCTTCTTTCATCTCAGAAGAATCTTGCTGAAGTAAAATCACCCTTACATCAGTAAATGCCATATGTTGAAAAGGAAAAGCCAGTCTCTGATCAGTCCTTAGCATTAGGACTAAGGAACTACTCTAAGTAAATGGTGAAATGGCATGTGTGTCAGTCTCTGAATGGAGAGCAATCTAGTATAGTATAAAAAGCATTGGTTGTAAAGTCAAATTATATGGATTCCCCTGACATTTACTCTCTCTGCAACCTTGGACAAGTTAAGAAATACCATTTCCCCAAGTCCTCAGTTTCCTCGTCTATAAAATTGATGGCTATACTAGATGGTTCCTAGGCTCCCTTCTGGATCTATGATCCTACAAATACTAAATAGTTCTATCATTTCCCCTTGAGGTGGTTAAATTCAGTTTATGGTAAGCCTCCCTAAGGATACAATTACCAACACCCAATATTTCCATAGTAACTTAATCTTTCTGTGAGATAAGTAGACATAGGACAAGTATTTCCATCCTAGAGATGATAGAAAGGGGGCTCAGAGAGGCTGTCCCATAGCCAATGGTGAAACTAGTCTGAGAAACCACATATCATGATTTCTATTACTTCCAAATACTCAGTTAATTCAACATGGGCCCCAAATCTGGAGGTAAGCCCAAGTTACCGTCCCTAACAGGGCCAGGTTAATCTTGTTCTGAGAAGCAGCAATAAAAAGGAATTAATTCTTTATGAAAAGGGTCCTCATTTGCAGCAAACCCAGCCAACCCTATACTGGCAGAGTCTTATTTGAACACTTTGAGGTCTGGAGCAAGACACTTGACAGATTCCACAGACTGCTCATTCATTGCTCTTACATTTGGTGCATTTGAATTTTTTATATTGACTTGTTTCAGTACTTTAATAGTGATGTGTTTATCATGCAGAGGCAATTATAAAAATTCATAAAAAATTCCAAAGAGGGTTTGGCATAGACCAGGATATAATTGAATAGGACCCAGAGGAAAGGGTTTATTCAAAATGGAAATCCATATAACCTCTATTTTGGTTAACAAAGAACTTCTGCCTATGGAGTGATATATTTTAAAAGCTTCCCTGTAGATGCAACATAAGCATTCCTACATGTCAGGGTAATCTCTATTGAAAACATATTTAGTGAATGACAAGTTGATTGGCCTGAATTTGATAAAGCTAGAATATAAATACATAATTTCAGGGTGGCCAGCATTATGACAGATGTTGAATTCTGCATGAACACAGAAATAGGATGAACTACATAGAAAATGCTGACAGTTTGGTGAATATAGGCAGTAAGGAAAATAGACTGAGACTGTCTGGGTAAAAAAATGGTCATGGGGATTGAATATATGGCAAAATGCAGGGAAACAATCCTTGGGGTTTGTGCTAGTACACAGTCATATCCCACTGAACAAGTCCAATCTTGTCTGATCTCAGAAGCTAAAATATATCAGAACTGGTTAGTATTTATATGGGAAACTACCTGGGAATATAAGCTAGTCTAGTCCAAAAGTTATACAAGTGTCCCTGGGGATCCCCAAGTTCCTTTCAAAGGGTTCAGGAGAACAAAACTATGTTCAAATACTAAGACAATATTTGCCTATTAAATATTCCTCTCTTTTCTAACTACATTATCTGTGTGAGGTGGGATTTTCTTCATGTATTTAAACCACATAGCTCAAGGGATTAAAGAGAAACATTCCTTTTATTTGATATTTTCTAAATTCAGAATAAAGCGGGGGCAGGGTGGAGAAAAGGAACAGAAAGTATTTCAATTTATGTGGAATCTAGAAAATATGAAGAGTCTCGGTGTCAGCTAAAGTTGGAAAGAGAGGTTGTAACTGGAATGTGAGTGACCTTAAACATGAGGATAAGGAGCTTAAAACTTATTCATTCACCAACAGCAAGTCTTTGGTTTCTGAGACCTATGGCATTCTAGATCCCCCAGGTAATCAATTGTCCACCTCTGCTCTAGAGTACTGCAATCTGATTGATAATAATCTGACATTTATCTAGCTCTTTAAAGTTTTCAGAACATTTTACATATGTAACCTGGGGTGGGTAGAGGGGGGAAGCAGTGACTCTCAGACTTGGGGGAACAGGCTGTACCTACTCAAGTGCCTTTCCCCAACCCTTAAAGTTTGAAAACAGGACTCTCCAAATTAGGATGAGGGCAGCTAGGTGGTGTAGTTGATAAAGCATCAGGCCTGGAGTTAGGAAGACTCATCTTCGTGAGTTCAAATCTGGTCTCGGACACTAGCTATGTAACCCTGGGCAAGTCACTTTACCCTGTTTGCTTCAGTTTCCTCATTTGTAAAATGAGCTGGAGAAGGAAATAGCAAACCACCCCAATATCTTTGCTAAGAAAACCCCAAATGAAGTCACAAAGAGTCAAACACTATTGAAAAAAATGACTGAACAGTAACAAATTAAGTTGGACTGAGACTATCTCAAAAGAGGGTCCTCTGCATAAATAATTTATTCCTTTTCAATGCTGCTTCTCAGAGATGTTTTATCGAGCATTCTCAAAGTTCCTGGTGGTCTGCCCTTGACTTTGAATTGGAAGGGAGTTGGGGAAAGAAGAGGAAAGAGCATGCCAGGGACCATTATACTATAACTTCCACAGAGCAGTCACCAAAACTTATGAATCATTTGATCATGGCACAGTAGCCACAACCAGAATCAGAAGATGGTGGAGATGTTCTGAGAATGAACTACAGACTACTGGATCTGCACTGCTGACTACATGTGAGTTAGAAAGACAAAGCTATGACCCTCTCACCTTCTATTTCTCCAAGAAACCACATTTATTTAAAAATCTAGCTGGCTTGGGGGTTGGGAGAGACAGAAGAGAAGACTTCCATGCAGGTAACACTAGTCTGGTGGAGGGCTATAACTGAATGTACACAGTTACCATAGTGATGCTTCCATTACATAGTAAAACTACTAGTGCCTGAATTCTGTCATGGTGAGTTGCCATGTTATCTCATTGATGCTTACACAAAGGCACTGTGAGCCAAGTACTACAGGTATTATCATTTTACAGATGAGAAAAGTATGGTCAGGAGAAGTTATCTGCCTAGTCTGTTGTCCCACATCTAGAGATGCTTAAGGTGACATTTGAACTCAAATTTCTTCTGACTCCAAATCCAGTTCTCTAACCACAATGCCTTGAGAGATGTATAGATATAGATAACTCAATTAACAGAACTCTTTTTGTCACCAGGAAAAGAAAAATTAATTTCCAATTCAGATAAAATATTAAGCCAAGATATTGTTGATTCCATTACTTAACATTTGAAAATAACAAGCAAGAGCCCAAAGCAATTAGCCATGCATCTCAATTTTGACATTTACTTCTCTATTACATAGCACCTAGCAAGTTCTGCAGCCTCTCCTGTAGTCACCCCATTCATTTAGATTAGTTAATGGTACACTTTACCTGGGGAAAACCTGACATAAAACCATATCTAGAAATGCATAAATGAAAAGCACATTTCCTTGATGAGCTTCCTGGTACAGACCACAGACACATACATGCACACACAGAATTTCTCCAATCTGTTAATTGATAGTTACTGACTTGCAAGTCCATACCTCCTTTTTTTCTTTCCAATTTCCCATTAATCCAGCATAAATAGGAATGGTTATGAGAGCAATCCAAATCCAAGGAAAAGAACAGATCCCTGAGGGGGATAATTAAGGATTATGGCACCTCAGGATTAAATCTAGATGTGGGGGTAGAAGTAGAAGGAGGATCTGGGGACAGGGAAGGAAAGGGAAGAGGGACTGAGTATAGAAAAGAAAGAAAGGGAGGGGGAAGAAAAGAATGAGAAAGGGGAAGGAAAGAAAGAAGAGGAGGAAAGAGAGGGAAGGAAAGAAGAAGAAAGAAAGAAAGGAAGAAGAGGAAGGTCAATTCCTGGCAAAATGATCAAGTCAAAAATTTATCTAAAATTAGTCTTCCACTTTGCTGTTAACTATAAAAAATACAGTTTTGCATTTTCCGCTTGTTTTTATGTGAAAAATGCCAGGTTCTGCCAGCAGTATAAAGCAGTCAAAAGAATCCCTCTTTTGGTATACTTGATATCTGAGATGAATGAAAATCTAAACTGAAATGAAAATTTAAATAATCCAACCAGGTCCCTCCTCAAATGACCATGTAGCCATTTCTCAAAGATGTCCTCAGAACCCTACAATAGTAACTTCAAAAGATTGAATATATTTCCAAACCTCTTATTATAGAAAAGATAAGCTAGAGGCACAGAATGAAACAAGGCATGGCTGGAGGTGGTGATTTTTTTTTGCTAGACTATACATATTTGTCACAAGGGAGAGCTGGGAAAGAGAGGCAAATAGGTTAGTGTATAGTGATAGACATGAAAAAGAAATCAGTTTTTAACAAATCAGTTTTTAAATGCACAGAAGAAAAAAAGAGGACAAAGCATTTTTGTTACTATATTATTAAATGAAATATACATTAATTATTTACATATATATGGCTATGTATGAGAGGGAAATAGGGTAGAGTAGGTAGATATAGATAGATAGATAGATAGATAGATAGATAGACAGACAGACAAACAGACAGACAGATAGCTGACCTTGGAGCCAGGAAGACCTAGATTCAAGTTCAGCCTTTGATACATACAGGTTGTATGACCCTAAGCAAGTTATTTTAACTTCTCAGTGTCTAGGCAACTCTCTTAAGACTGTAAGTTGCAAAGAAGGTACAACTGGCATTGGTAGAAGGAATTTTCTCGTTCAGGAGTTCCCTATACTAATTAAATCATAGGTCTAGTGGTTATTCCCACATGTATGCATGTGTATATATATATATATATGTATATATATAGAGAGAGAGAGAGATGTACATACATGTATATATACATACATAGAGATATGTGTACACATATTTATATATATACATATATAAATATATATATATTTAGAGAGAGATGTATTATGTATGTATGACTCTCTTTTTAAAATGGCCTGTCCATAAAGCCACACTTTTCTCATACAATCCTCTTTTTCTTCATGTATTGAATTGTTCACATTTGTTAATGACTTAAGTTTGCAGTAAAAAAGAAAATTTTAAATAAAATAAAAAAGTCTTCCCAAGAGACATGCATTTTTTAGAAAGTACTGATTATTGTCTTTCCTTATAAAGAACAAAATCCTGTTTCTGCAGCTTCCACTAATTGCTCCATTGGTCTTACGGGAGGAAAGTAATCATGTCTAATCCCTCTTCTATGTGACGGACAGCCCTTACGCACAGCTCTCTCATCTCCTTAAATTGCCTCTTTTCCAGACTAAAGATCCTCATTTCATAGGATCAGAATTCTAAAACTGGGAGAGGCTTTAGAGGGCCTCTAGGACAACAATCACCACCTTACAGATGAGGAAACTGAGTGACAGAGAGGTTAAATAGTTTTCCAGAATGCCCTTGATCCCCTGGCCAGACTGTAAACTCCTTAAGGCAGGCATTATTTTTACTTTGTATGCCCAGTGCTTAGTATGATGCCTGGCACATCTCCTGTTGATTGATCTACCAACTGACTGATTAAAACACTGAAAGTATATGATGGGGGACAGGTTCCCTTTTTTGCATAGTAGAAACAATTTGAGAAATACACAATGATAATCAAGGTTGAGGACATGAACAAAAGGGACCCTAACAGCAAAATAATGTTCTTTTAAAATATCAGTAGTTTTCTTTAAAAAATAAAAAATTGCTGAAAATGAAAAGTAACCAGTATGCTAATACAGGCAAAGTTCTGGTTGCCTAAAGAAGTAGCCACCACCATTTGACGCAACCCTGGTATTAACCCTGTTAAGCCTTGAATATCAATCAGGCACTCTGATAGAGGACTGACCTTGAAGTCAGAAAGACCCAGATTCAAATCCATCCTCTCGTACATAATAGCTGTAAAACCATGGGCAAATCCCTTAACATTCTACTGCTCTAGGAAATTTTCTAAATCAGATATAATGTTATTAATAATCCTCATCAGCGGGCATTAGTACATCTCAGGAATGAGTTACTTTCATGGATGTAATCCTAGTTCCAGGAAAGCCCTCCCCCCCAAAAATCCCTCAATGTGGCATATTATACAACAGTCCTACTAAAAAAATAATGACATCCCATTTATCACACAGATCCTCAGTAGCAAATTTATGGAGAATTATAAAGGATAAGAGAGCATGGAAGGAGTGTGATCCATGGAAGGAAGACATAATAAAACCAATATACCAAAGCACCATGTTGTCAATCAGGGTCTAGAAGTTCAGGAAGTGAGGACAAGGGACGGTAGGACTCCCTTAGGACAACCCATTGATAGGTACTTATGCATGCTACCTTCACATCCAGTCCATTTCCTTTTCAATGTCTCTAGATCTTGGAATGCTTTAGTTTCCCAAATAACCCTTAGTCACTCTTTTTCACTCTCTCACTCTGTGTGTGTCTCTCTGTCTCTTTTCCCTCCTTTCACACTCCCATCCCTTCCACTTCGTCTATCCATCTCTTTTCCTCTCTCTTGACCTCAGTTTATCTTTCCACTGTGACTGTTGCTTACTAGTCCTAACCTTGAATTGGAAATCTGAGACTCTGCCCTATCTGATGATGTCCTTCTCCTTTGGAAGAGAGACTGGCAAGGGACCACCCAGCATGGTGTCAAAAAACACACTATCTACACAAGTAAAGCAGAATTATAGTAGCTCAAAAGAAATACGAAATGCTCAAATTTAGGGACATCTCCACCCAAATATTCATATGGACTATTTTTGCCTGACCTGAGATAGTCTTCTGAGCTCATATTGGGCTGTTCAACCACAGTTTGACACACTGTGCCTTGACTCCAACTTGGTGATGTCATTTTGGTCCTGTTCAAGAATGAAAGACGACAACTGATCAACCAACCCAAAGCAGTTCTGAATCTCATTCCACCCTTCTTGGCTTGATTCCCAGCTAGAGGCACCCTTCCATCACCACAACCAGCACTACTCGCAGGCTAAAAGATTCTTGGTACCCACTGTAGGATAGTCATTTGCTAGCTATTAACCAGTTCATGCAGGACAAAAGATCCAATACAATAGTATCTGCTAATGTAAATCTGTCCCAAGTTTTGTGTGATTCCAGGCTGAGTTTGAAGCCAGCAAAATGTAAAAAGAAAAGAAAGACTCAAAGGTTGTACTTACTACTGAAGTCTGGGTAGTAAGGAGAAAAGTTGTGCCATTAACCAAAATAGAGAAGTCAGAAAGAGGAAGATTTTTTAAAAAGTATTGATCTTCAGAAATAGACCTGAAGACCGGTATCAATAGGACATCTGAATACAAATGACAACAGATAGATGAAAATGCAAGACTGAAGCTCAGATATCAAAACCAGACTTAACGATTTAAGAAAGATTGAAATTGAGGTTACAGTTATGACATCTCAGAATAGGGGTTCATGTCCATCTGTAGCGTATCCAATGAGGAGTTATTAACCACAGTTTGAAAACACTGTGAGGGAGAATTCACTGTCTCCCATATGGTCCATTCCTTTTGGATACCCCTAACTTTGAGGAAGTTTTTCTTACATCAAGGATGAATCAGTACTTTTTCCAAATTAGTACGGACCTTGGGGGACAAGTTGGGAAAAAATCCCTCTTCCAAATGCATGCCCTTCAAAATCCTTGAAGAAGCTATTATATGGATTCTAAACTTTTTTCTTCTTCACATTAAACATTCCCAATGCCTTCAAACGACTCTTGTATGACCTTCATCATTAATTTGCTTTCCTCTGGATGCACTCCAATTTATAAATGTCCTTCCAAAAATTGGCACCCAGAGCTTAATACTTCAGATATGGTCTGACCAGTTCAGAGTACAGTAGGGATGATCACTTCCCTAGTCATATATAGACATTATTGTCTCAATGAAAAAGAAATTGCCTTGTTTGGGGAGAGGGGGGAGCTTCCATGCTACAGTCATATGGAGCTTGAAGCATATTAAAACACCAACAATACTTTTAAGGTGAATTATTGTCTAGTCATGCCTCCTCCAATATTGTTCCTGGGAAGCTGATTTTTTTTTACCTCTAGTACAATTTTCTCTTATAAGATTCAGAAAAATGTTCTAAGATATTTTTTAGACCTTGACTCTGTCATTCAATATATTAGAGTCTCTCCTAGATATGATCTATATGTGAATTTGTTAGGTATAGTATCTATACCTTAATCCAAGTCATTAATAAAAATTGTTAAACAAATACATTGGACATTCTTTTAAACATTTCATTCCATGATAACATCAAATCATTAATGACTAAATACCCTTTAGGTTCTGTCATTCAAACAGTTCCTATATTCAGCTAATTGTCCTATCATCTAGCTAACATCTTTTTATCTGGTTTACAAGAAAAGCATGAGAGACCTTGTCAAATGATTCCCTGAAATCTAGATAGACAACATTGTTAGCATTTCCCAAATCTATCAGTCTATTAACCCTATTTAAAAAAAAAAAGAAAGTAAAGTTATTCTGGCATGCCCTGCTTTTGATGAATCTATGGATTCTGTGTATTATTTTGACCACTACTTCCTTTTCTAGAAGTTCATTAACCTTCCTATGATTATGTATTCTAGAATTTGGCTAGGAATCAAAGTCAAGTTCACTGTCCTATAGTGTATACATTTCACTCTCCACCCTTTGTTGAAAATCAGGACATTTTATTTTTTCCATTTCTGCAGTACTTCTGTTCTCTTTGAATCTAACATAACTGACAGTGATCCAATAATAGCATCCACAATTTTTTTTCAGCACGCTGGGATGTAATTTACTTACACCTAACAACTTGTTACTCTCTTATTAACTTAATACTTATCTTGGTCATCAATTCCCTATTAGCCATTTCTCTTCTGTCCTTTCTAGACCAAAGATAGTTCTTCTTGGCAGGTAAAATAACATTTAAGTTACTTTGTCTTCTCTCTATATTGAATTATTATCATTCCAGCCACTCAAGCAGGGGCCCTAAAGCCTTCACTGATCCTCTTTTACACAAAAGAATACATTTTTTTAGCTCTCCTTGATATCCTTGGCTCATTCTGACTTTTAAAACACTCCTAAAAACTAATCTTTAGGACAATGCCATGCTTTTATATTCATACTCAATTATTTGTCCTTGCTTCTGTCATGTGTAAAGGCATTTTAAAAATCTAAGTTAGTATATTATAAAAGAATTAGAAGAGAACAGGATCTGTACTTTTCACAATGCTGGCTGGTGTAGAATTTTTCACCAAACAAGTGATAAAGGAATCCTTCCCTACCTTCAATGTTCAGATCAATGCCACCTCCTTCATGCAGTCTGATCCTACTCAATACTAGTGGCTCCTCCAAAAAGCTGACTTGTATTTACTTAGCATATACTTTTATTTACTTAGATGTGTACATATGTTTCTTCTTATAGGATATTAAGCTATTTGAGGACAGGGGCAGTTTAAATTTTTTCTTTATATCTCCAGTTCTCAGTGCCTGGAACATAATAGATGCTTAATGTATGACTGTTGATTGAGGTCACAAAAATTTTTTTAAAAGATCATTTCAATTATATGAAATCGAGCATTTGGGTAAAGAAAATGAGTGCAAGTAAGCTAGAGTAAGGAGGAATACTTTTCATTGAAAAAAAATCTTTGTATCAGACACCTCTGATAGCAGCCATTCTCAAATGAATGTGGTCAAAGGATAGGAAGAAGCAGTTCTCAAAAGAACTGCAAACTTTTAACAACATGGATAATTGCTCCAAATCACTCTGAGAGAAAAGCAAATCAAAACAACTCTGAGGTTTCATTTCATACTAGTCAAATTGACAAAGTTAACAAAAGATGTAAATAGTCATTGCTCGAGGAGATAGTCACATTGTGGAAAATAGATATCTCATAAGCCATTGTTGGAGTTGTGTATTGATCCAGCCATTCTGGAAAATAATTTTAATTAAATATTTTTTAAATAACTCCTATGGTCATGCATATTTTACTCAGAGATCCTAATGCTAGGCATATATGGCAAAAAAAAAAAGTCAAAAACAGAAAGGTAAGTCCAATATATACCAAAATAGTCATAATAGTATTTTAAGGTATCAAAGAACTGGAAACAAAGGGATTAGTAGTTAGGGAATGGCTAAACAAACTATAGTATATGAATATACTAGAATATTACTACACTGTAAGAAACAGAGAATTTGAAGAATTCAAAGAAGCTTGTAAAGACTTACATAATCTGATTCAAAATGAAGTCATCAAAAAAACCAGAAAAATAATCTATACAATGATTTTAGTAACATAAATGCAAAGAAGAAGAAAAGGAAATTAAGTGTTATATAATTATATTAATTAAGCTTGATCCTAAAGAAAAATTGAGAAAATGTACCTCCCTCCCTTTACTGAAAAAGTGGGGCAATGTGAAAGTAGAATACTTACTCTAACATCAGAAATAGTTGATATGTTCGTTGGTTTTGCTCAACCGCTTTTTCCCCCACTTTTATTTTTAACCTTTATTACAAGGAAGATTTACTGGGAAGTAGAAAAAAAGAATGTGCTTAGAAATGAATATGATGTAAGAAACAAAAAATCTGTAAAATGAAATTTATATCAAAAATATAAAATCTAAGTTAGTTGTTGAGATATTTATGTGTCCACATCAATCTCCTTGTATTATTTCCCATTTTTCTCCTCTTCTAATACATGTTGTAATCCTGTGGCAAAATGTAAAGCCCCTTAGGTCAGAACTGTCTCACTTTGGTATTTGTACACTGTATACAATTAATAAATACTTGATAAATTGGTTCATCAGATTCACAATCTCTCACTCAGACTATTGAGATATCTTCCCAACTGGCACCCTTGCGTAAAGTCTCTATACCCTCTAATCTACAACTGCCAAACTGGTATTTCTAACACACAGGTTTGATTAGAACACTCCCTTATCAAAAGGCTCCAGTGGCTCCCTATTGCCTTTAAGACAACCTTCTGGATGACTTTTAAAGTCTTCCACACCCTGTCTTCATTCTCTTTTTTTCCAGGCTTATTCCACATTTCTACCCTTTCTGCCCTTCAGCCTATCTGAAAGCTGCTGTTTCATACGGTTCAGCCCAGAGGACGCATTAAACACAGGAGCTTTTCTGATTCCCCTAGCTGATGCTATGACTCTCCCACTCCACTTACTTTTGAATATGGTTTATATAATTATCTTACTTATATTATATTGGTGAGTTGCTAGATGATGCAGTCAATACAGCACCTGGCCCAGAGTCAGGAAGGCCAGGTTCAAACCTGACCTCAGACATGCTTACTAATATATGACCCTCGGAAAGTCTCTTGACTTCCATTTACCTGGCTTTCCTCAACCATAATATGAAGATAATAATAGCACATAGCTCCCAGGTTTGTTGTGGGGATGAAATGAGATATCTGTAAAACACTTTGCACGGTGCCCAAGACATTGTAGGCATTTAAGAAATCCTTCCTTTCAGCTCCAAGCACAGAAACACTGAAACACAATAGCTGCTTAATAAATATTTGTTGTTTGATTCATCCACATCAAAAAAAAAAAATGAAAATGTGTAAAGTATTGCACTGGGGTGGGAAGAATGCCTAGAGAAAACAAAAGATGACTGCCTGCCCCAAGGAACTAAGCTCTTCCTGGTAGGGAGGCAAGTTAAACAAATGAATACAATTCCACTGCTTCCAAAAGTTGAACTATTAAATGACTAAATATAATTCCCAATTTCAATAAGAGTTATCTTATTTTCCAGATAATAGGTTCCAGGGTAGGCACAAAGCATTACATATAAAAACTTTCCTCATTATCAATCAACTAAATTCCCCATAGAGCCATAGATTTCTATTTCTCTCCTATTAAAATTCTTGCTTTTGTAAAGAGAAACATGCCAGGCATCCAAATCTACAATCCAGTTAATTCTGAAAGGCTCTAAGGAATTTGATGAGAGGATCATTTAAGAAGGAGAGGTTTGGCACTATTAGGAAAAGAAAGGAAGAAAGGATTTGGGGCCCTCAATAAATATATGTTAAATTAAAGGTCCAAAGTCAAAACTTGAGAAAAGTTGGCCAAAAAGATCATGCAAACATAAGCATCATCGGGGAGAAGAATTGGACTCCAGAGCCAAAAAGTCAGATAGTTTGAGGCAGCCCAACAGAGGATCTTGAATGTCAGGGTAAGGCTTTTGGCATGGGTGGGAAGGGTAATAGGGAGCCACTATGGGGTTTTGATGATAGGGGTGACATTGTCAAAGCAGCGGGTATGAAAGATGATTTTGGCAGCAATGAAAAGCCTTGACTGCAGGGGAGCCATGCTGGAAGCAATGAAGAAAGCCAGTGAGGAATAGGTTATAATTACTGGTCTTGGAACATGATCATTTCCTTGCCATTAAAATGATCTTCCCACAGTAAGGCATAGAATTTACTCCTTCCTACAAAGAGATGGTTTAGTATTTTGGGGTATAAGAGATCATGATTTTTAACATTACATTTAACATTTAATATTAATTCTGCACAGATTATCTGAAAAGAGAACATACAGGAAGATTAAAGAGAGAACAAAGAGGAAAATTGTATCAATATCAGAATAAAAAACAAGAAAAAGAAGTATTTATTAGGTATAACGACATGCCACGCACTGTTCTGTGCTCTGAGGATACAAAGAAGGGCAAAAATATGACCCCTGCCTTCAAAGAGATCACATTCTAATGAGTAAGCCAACACATGCAAATGGAAGCCAGTAACACCAGAAGGTGGAAGTGAGGAGGGGAGGAGTTTATTTATTACATTTCTCCACTAGACAATATTTTCTTTCTAAAAATTCTTGAATAATGGTGGTGCCTTGAAACCAACTGCCTTTAAAGGGAAGTGAAATACATGATTCCTTTGCAGATAAATAGAAAAGCAAAGCAGAAATGGTGAGTTTCAATTTAGGATAAACAGGCAACAATGGAATCTTTTGGATCAGTGTTAGATTTCAAGGAAAACTCTACTATCTCAGTGAGGAATTACTGTACTTTCGTATGAAGAATCCTTGTCACCTAGAGTCTCACTTCTGATCATGGCACTCATTTTAATTCCACAAGAAATGAAAAATGTCATCTAAATTTCTCAGTGTATTAGTTTCTCCACCTGACACAAACTACATACATATATATTTATACAAAAATATTATACATTATGTTATAATCTATTACATATAATATATTTGTAATATGTAACATATTACATTGCAAGTTTTAAATAGAATGTTATATAATGTTTATATACAATGTTATATAATACAATATTATATAAGATAAAATAACATAGTTGTGAATAACATTTATAAAATTATATATCATATAGTACAGATTATATATAACTACATATATAATATATACAAGTTACATAGGATCAAACATTTCTGAAAGGAACCTTACAGATTATCATTTTTTCCTCTTGGATTCTTTATTTGTTTTATTTTTTATTTATGAAATAAATAAGCATTTCCGCAGCAGTAGAATAAAAAGATAATTATCCATGAAACTGCAAATCTATTATGTACAGTTTGTTATTCCTTTTAAATATATAATAAAGTTATATAAGTTTCTTTTTTCTCTTTGCCCCCTCTACCCACTCCTCACCACATTCTACAGGCGGCTACCATTAGACACAAATATCATTTAACCACCTTAGAAAAGAAAACCAAGGGGAAATGGCTTGTCCAATGTCAAACTACAGCTACACATTAAGGACTACTATATTTATCCATCTACCCTAAAGATGAAGTCTCCTATACATGTCATCTCCCCCCTGTTGGCACGTCAGCTCCTTGACAGCAGCGCTGTCTTCCTTTTCTCTCTGTGTCCCCAGTGCTTAGAATAGCATTTGGCACATATAACTTATTTAATAAATGTTTTTTCATTCATTCAGTTCAGAAAGAAACAGAGCATAGGTAGAAATCACAGGCAGTGAATATTAGGAACAGTGTAAACCCTGGCATTCCCTAGCCTATCAACACTAAGTAATGCCAATACCAAAGGGCTTGGTAATTAGCCAGTCTGTAGAAACAAAGAAGTAAGCAAAATCAGAGGAAAGAGTCAAGATCCTCAAAATATTAATTTGAGGATGATAGGCATCAGTCAAGAAATTCAGAGATGGACCCAGATTTGGTCCATCATTTCCTTGTTCATGATTAGAATTCACATCTCATGGATTTAGAGCTGGAAGGAGCCTTAGAGGTAATCTAACCCACCCCTTTTATTTTACTGATGAGAAAACTGAAACCAGAGAGGTGAAGTGATTTACCTCAGGTCAGTAGGGCAGAGCTAGGCATTAAACCCAGCATCTCTTACATCAAAATCCAGCACCCTTTCCTACAGCACTTCACTATGACTGGTAGTCTGTTGAAAACACTATGGAAGTGTTCAGCCTATCTCTCTAGGATCATGTCCTTATCACTAATCAATGTGGTCCTATCAGTACTGAGCAATTGTGATGCATTGTAGGTTTTTGGAACATAAATAGCTTTCAGGGAATCATAAAAGCATTTTGGATTGTTACTATGAGCATAAAACTGAATTTCATCTTTCTTACTGAGCCAAGAATTCTGCCTCTCTCTAAACTTTGCTTGTACTTTGCTTTTGGTGGAATTAAATGCTACCTCCTGAGAGGTGGATGAACTATCCTGCTAGTAAATTCTGTGGAGTTCTTGTTTTTCATTTAGCAGCTTCTGAATTTCCCCAATATTTTCATCAAACCAGTCTTGGTGTTTGAAAGTGTTCTGACCCAGATGAGCAAATAGAGCACTGTACTATATATTTCTGAAAGCTACCCACTCGTTTTCTGCTCCACTGTTTCCAACTATGAGTTGGCTCAACTTTCCCTCCAAGTTAGCAACAAACTGTTCACACTCAGAGAAGAGTTCTAATTTGTTGACATTAATTCTTCTAGTAGTCATTTTACCTTGGGGGCAGCCCTTTTGATGAATGTGAATATTTAGTTTGGAAAGGATAAGTCTATGATCAGTCCAGCACTCTGCACCACACATTGCCTTTGTCACTCTCACATCTTGTCTGTCTCTTTTCCTTATGATCACATAGACTATTAGATGCCAGTGTTTCCTGTGAGGGTGCATCCATGAATTTTTATTGTGTTTAGGCAAAGGGTTAGGGTGGTCATGCAATGTGCAAGTCTTTAGCAGTAAATGACCATGGCTGTTGTTGTTTCCAACTCCAGTCCTCCTTAGGACCCCCTGCCAAGTTTGGTAGTCTGAGCCTACTCTAGTATTAAAGTCACTCAGATAAGCTTGTCCTCTTTGGCACATGGACAGTCTACCAGCACCATGCCAGGAAACTGACTCATTTCCATTTGAACTGTCTTAGGAAGATTCTGAGGATCACCTGGCGGGATAAGTTACCAGACACGGAATTCCTTGCTCACACTGAAATGCCAAGTATTCAAACTATGCTTCAGAGAGTGCAACTCCCATGAGCTGACCACATTGTTTGAATGCATGCAAAATATACCCTTTCCAAAAGGACTATTTTATGGAGAACTTGCATGGGGCAGGTAACCACATGATGGTCAGAAGAAGCAATACAAGGACACACTCAAGGTCTGTCTCAAGAACTTTGGATCTGATTGTGCCACATGGGAGACACTGGCACAGGACCACCCAGAAAAGGTGCTGTGCTCTATGAGCAAAGCAGAATTGAAGCAGCACAAAGTAAATGTAGGATGCGCAAATTTGGAGTATCCACCCCAAATGTTCACACTATCTAAGCCCAATCTGTGGTAGCGCATTCTGAACTCGCATTGGTCTGATCAGTCACAGACACACTGAAACTTGAGTTTATCATGGTGATGTCATTTTCGTTCTCTTTGGGAATAAAGGATAACAACCAAGCTTTGGTAGCACATTAGAATTTACAAAATACTTTTTCCTCTTAACAACTCTGTGAAGAAGGTAAAGAAAATATCAGATTTTATAACATTTTCATAGATGAAGATATTGATACCTGAGAAGCATTTAGTTATTTGCACACCCACACAAAACTATTAAGTGTCAGTTCAAAGACTATGTTCCTAAGCAATCTTTCCACTTTATCTCAATTGGAAAAATCAGGAGGAGAAATAATTTAAGAGACTGAATCAGTGGAAAAACTTACTGCTAAACAAATATGCCAGCAAGGACAGTAGTCAAAAGGACAATAGAACTTGGGAGCAATAAGCCATACTGGCAAAAGCAGGAGGGGTTTTTTAATAGCTAAAGCACTCAGGATAGCACACTCAGAAGGATAAACCCATCATAAATAGCATGTGGTTTTCACTGTCCAAATAGACCAAGTAACCAGTTCACACCACTCCTACTTTGATCTCTCAGCAACCAAACATTCAGCTGCTCCTGGTGGACTCTTGAACAGACTAAACATTTTTCCACATAGCAAAAACTCAAAGGAAAACAGAACACAAAACAGAGTCTACTATTTTTTTTCAAAAGCCTTGAATCAGATGTGAACATCAATCACCATTTCCATTCTTCAGGATCCCTGGCCCCCATTTCATCACTAGCTTCTCAATCTCATTTTTTTCCCTATCAGTAGAGACAGAACACATACACAAGATAAATGATGATATGAAATAGCATATAATCAGCCCAAAACAATCAGTGCAGATGCCAAGTACTGCAATTCAAAGGAGAGTTAGATCACATTAGGGTATATCACAGGTATGAAACATGATGCTGACCTTTAAGGAAAAGCAAAACTTGGCAAAAGGGGAAGAGGAAGTGGTCATTCCATTGTGCAAACAAAAGGAATTTATAATGAATTTTTAGGAAACAACAATCAGATCTATCAGCTATACTGGAATATGAAGAATTATTGGAGAACAATAATGACAGATGAGCTTAGACCTATCCTGGCACTCCCAGCAGCTAATGCCTTGCCCTTTCAGATTACCTTCCCCTGTACATATCTTATTTGGACTTGGTTATTTACACGCTGTCTTCTTCATTAGAACATAAGCTCCCTAAGAAAAGGACTGGTTTGTCTGTTTGTTATGACTTTTCTTTGTATCTCTAGCACCTAGTACAGTGTCTGGTATATAATAATTTATTGTTGACTGGAAGACAGGTAGATTGGCTGATTTTGACTGACTGACTGAGTAGAAAGGAGATTAGTACCAATCATGAAGGACAGCAACATGTACAAAGCAGCATATTAGGACAATTAAACCAGCCACCAAATGTAGAATTGATTGTAGAGGGAATGAGACTAAATGGAAGAAGGAGAGTTAAGAAACTTGCAGTATTTCATGTTCAAGATGATGAGGGCTTGAACAGAGATAGTGGCAATAGAAACGTAAATAAGGAATAGGTATGTAAAGAGAGAGCATCCTAATATTTTTCTAGTACTTTTTGATGCTTCAAATGTGGTATAGCATGCTTCAAAGGACGTAACAGGGCACTTTAAAAGTATTGTCAGAAATGATAAAGGTGATGAGGTTTGCAAGAAATGCTAAGAAAAACAATTGGGCAGGTGGGCAGATAGCTATAATGGACGAAAAGAAAGATTTAAAAAGAGGGTATCAGAGCATATCTAAAGTGGATGGGACAATGGGGTTAAGGAAAAGCTACTCGACTCAAATTTTGCTTGTTTTCTACCAAACAAAATGATCACTGGCAGAATAAACCTGGCTCTTGGTAAATGGATGCTCTTTACAAACTAACTTCCAGGGTACCAAAAGAAGAGGCAGATGTAATTGTTGAAGCACCATCAGAGAAGTATGGAAAAATATGGAAAATGGCAGATACTTTGCAACACTAGCTATAGGTAAATGACATTCTGATTTTTAAAAAGTAGAAGAAGTACAATCTGCAAAACAAACCAGTGAGCTTAAATTTAATTGCTAGTAAAATTCTAGAATATAGATGTCTTTGGGGTTATTCCTCAACATCTAGAATAAATATTTATTAGAGCTTCATCTGAACTAAATCATACCAGACTAGTTTTACCTCCAGTAATAGTATCAAAATAAATGGAATATAATAGACATGGCTTATCTAGATTTCAGCCAACTATTTGACAGTGATCATCTCAATCTTCTCTTACTAAAGTAGGAGGCAAACTCATTTGTTGGGTGGAACAGTACATAAAGTGCCAGGCCTGGTGTCTGGAAGACTCATCTTCATTAGTTCAAATCTAGTCTCAGACCCTTTCTAGTTATATGATCCTGGGCAAGTCTCTTAACCCTATTTGCCTTAATTTCTTCATCTGTAAAATGAACTGGTGAAAGTTTTTGCCAAAAAAACCTCAAATGGGGTCACGAAGAGTTGGACTCAACTGAAAAACAACTGAACAGGGTAATACAAGTAGAGTTGGGGTCTTGAGAAAGGAAAAGGTTTGAAACAGCTATTACTGGTAGTATGTTAAGGAGTCTATCAGAGATAAATAAAAAGATTACCATGCAATAGTTGAAATCTTGGCCTCAGACACTTACTAGCTGTGTGATCTTGGAAAAGTCATTTAATCTCTACCCAACTCAATTTCCTCAAATTGAAATGGAGATGATAATAGCAACTATGTTCCAGGATTATTATGAGATCAAATGACATCATATTCATAAAGCATTAGTGAGTGCTTCCTCCCTTTCTTCCTGCTTTCCTGTAGCTCCAGTCTACTCTTTGTGACTTGTTCCAGTGGCACTTGGTGGTCTAGGAGTATGAGTAGAAAAGAAAAATCATGAAGGTGATCCAGTACTGGAAAGTAGAAAGGTAAGAACAATGGAAAACTTAGAATCAAGAAAACAATGCATAAGGTCAAAACTGTGAAGAGAAGCAAACTGAGAACGAGGGTTAAATACATGGGAAATACAGAGAAAGCTGGAGAGACATGAGACAACACCATTATTAATAATGTCATTAGTAATAATCATTGTAACAGTTATCCCACTCAGCACCAGAATCACACATTATTTGGGCTCATACGTAGAAAAGAAATATGACTTGAGCATGCATAGAGCAGCAGGAACCTTGAGTCAAAGTACAAAATGTTTCATTGGAACAAAATTGAAAAGCAAATAATGGGAGAAATTATGCAATAAGACCATTCTCAAGCCATACACACATGAGTTCAATTTCTCATAAATTTACACACCAGGAGGGGCAGGAACAAATGTCCAGAAAATGAATACTCCAAGGTAAGAACAGGTTTTGCCTTTGGTCTTACATAATGATTTGAAAAACCTCTCTTGTCCAGCTTCCCATGGTTTAACATTCTGGTAACTACCCTCATCTTGCTGATATTTCAGTTAATCCTCCCATAACTAATTCCTCAGTATAGACCTACCTCTCCCATGCCATCACTCTTCCACACCCATCTCTGAAGCATTTGTCACATTCTTACTGCTATAAAATCCTACTCTGATACACAAAAGAAATATATGGGTAGCTTTAAGATTTTCAGTCACCCATCTCAATAATAATCACTCTTAAGCTTAGAAGGTCCAGAAGAGAGGCAGGGGCCTAGTGTTATCCAATGTATGAGCTTCAGAGTGCAGTAGGTTTAAGGTTCTGGGAGAGGAGAGGGGAAAGGAGGAGGAGGGAAGGGGAGGGGAGATTCTATCCAGTAAAACCCAAGTTAACTGGGCATCTTCTGGGCATCCAAATTTACCTTCCTTTGGAGAGAAGAAGAAAGGGGAGGGGGAAGCAGACAGGGGAGGAGGAGCTGAGTTACCCAGCTAGCTGGGTTCCCATTCAGGCAGCTGCATCTACTCACAGATTGTTGTGTTCATCCTTTGCCAAAGAAGATCATGACATCAGAGATATGATGACATAACTTGCACTTGACTTTGTCTTGAGTGAGGGAGGGCTGTGCAGGTCACCAGCCTCACTTCTCCTCCAGAGCCATCTGAATCCAATGACCAGATATTCATCAGGATGACTGGAGATGATCCATCCCCTGGCTACTTCTTAAATAGGTCTATTCAATGAATGAGCGTTACCTCCTCCTAAGTGAGTGCTGGAAGGGGGTCAAGGTCTCCCAGTGCATCCTGGGTCATCTCCTGTCATCCTGAGGAATATTTGGTCACTGGATTCAGATGGCTCTGGAGGAGAAGTGAGGCTGGTGACCTGTGCAGCCCTCCCTCACTTAAAACAAAGTCCAGTGCAAGTCATGTCATCATTTCTCTGTTGGCATGGTCTTCTTTGGCAACAAAGGACAAACACAGCAACACAACACTCATCTCAGTGAAAGGCCACTAGTCCTTACTCGTGTCTGAGTAAGGGTAACTAAATTCTATTTTTCCCCACCTCCTTGCTCAGGGAGAATGCCCCCACATGGTCAACATCTACTGGTTTGTCTGGAGTAAGAGATAAACACATACATCCTTTTTTCAGCTGCCCTTTCAATTCCCATCATGCCTTGTACATAACAAGCAGGCAGATACACAAATTGCCTAGAAGATTCTATAAAGCTTTAAGAAGGTATTAGAAACACTGGAGAGGAGGAATACAAACTGTGACCTCTACCAATATTCCAGTTCATGTTCTTCCCCAAGTTGCATGATGATATGAAGGTTAAAAAAAAAACATTCAAGTTTAGGATGAGTAAGACAGTGGGGAAAAAAGGATAGGAGAGAGAGAGAAATGTTTTCCAATCTTAACTATATTACAGATTAGTAAATTAAATTATCTAAACTGCTATCTGAGAAATACTCTATGCTCTACAATTTCTTTACAATAGCTCTCAGCAGCTTGAAAAGTGATATTTTTCTTGCTTTAATCATTCTGAAGGAGAGTCCATGTGGAGAAAGAGGGCTGGATTTGAACTGGAAGTAGATCTAGATTTAAGTACTGACTATTCCTTACTGTTAATATGATCTCAGACATTTAAACTTTTCTGGGTGTGCCCTGGATTCTTCAATTAGAAAAGAGATGGATTTACAGCTCTAAATCATATGATTTTTGGTTGTAGGAACTTACAGGGAAACTATTGTTTTAGATTTAGAATAGCCTGTGGACCATTGGTTCAGAGACATTGATTTAATTAAGAGGTGCTTAATCTTCTTTGTGTCATAGACCATGAAGTCTATGGATCCCTTTGAAGAATATTGTTTTCAATGCATAAAATTGAATATATTATGTATAAAATACATAGAGGAAACCAATTATACAAAAATATAGTAATCACAGTATATTTTTAAATCTATTTCAGATCAATGTTTGCATAGCTCCTATGTAATTATTGCATTTGCTAGAGAGTGACCATTAAAAGCTGCTTTTTCCTAGTTTTCATGTCCCATACTTTCAAAAATAGTTCGCAAGACCAATTTTCTCCTACCCCCTTTCAAAAATACTTATCTATTGTTATCTTTGCCAATTCCAAATACATTGGATGAATGTATGAAAAATCATTAGAAGGTTTTAAGAAAATTGGTACACTTCATTTTTGTTTCTTAGTTACAAAAAAAAACCCAACATCTGTTCATCTCTAGCCATCTGCAGCAGGTACTGGAATTACTGGAGAAGCAGCATGGGAATTTGTGACCTTATGATCCTTTCATGAGGTAAACAAGGAGCTAAGACAACCTGTTAAATCCACTCAAGAGATGGGAACAGGAGCCAGCTTTAGATACACAGAGCATATGGAAGGAAACAACACAAACTCCTATTACCCATTAAAATAATGCAGATAATCTAAAAGGGGAAGCACTTACTTCCTAGTCTCTTCTTTATATTTGTCATTGGCAGGGTCATCTCTAATAGGGTGAGATCTACAACATGTCACACTGTGTACCCTCTGCTTCTCCCCTACAAGGGCATACATTTTTATATGAATGAAGCCAAAGGCAACCTTGAAAAGAAAAACAGTTACAAAATGGCAGCTGATTGGGAATTATGGAAAGAAGGAACTGTCCTACCATTTCTTACTGTTGATGGCTCAGGAGTTGAAAGTACATAGAAGAGGCTTCATTCCTGTTTAATCCCACTTGGCCAAACACTTCCTTTTACCTACCTGCTCTCTTTCAGCTCTCTATGCCTCATTTCCCTCAGCTGAAAAATAAGGATGTCAGTCTTGATGACCTATAACTCAACTGAGTGAAACTTTGGATCAGAAAGATCCTTACAAGTCAGTGAGTCCAACACCCTCATTTTACACTTAAGTAAACTGAGACACAGAGAAATTAATTAAATAACTGAAGTCATATAGCTAGTACTTATCTGAGGTGAAATTTGAACTGGTCTTTCAGTGTCCAGATTCCAGTACTCTCTCTACCATGTTATCTACATATACAGCAAGGTTTCAAAAAAGAAAATTCAATACACATTTCATAGTTACATGCATGGAAAGACTTTCAAGAGCAAATAATGTCTAGTTCAACCAATTTAGATGAAATCATCTTAAAAACATTCATGTCAGTCTATATTTACGAGTAATTTTTTAGAAATAAAACAAGCATGCCACTTTTCAAGGTTTGTATGGGGTAAAGAGGAGACATTCTATATGTAAACCTCTCGCTACAAATGGATACCCACATATAAATTAAAATTTTTCATTTGACTGCTCTACTTCTTGAAACTTCAGTATGTAAAGTAAAAAAAAAGTCACACAGAAAAATACATATACCAAAAAAAATTTTTTCTCCACAGGGGCAGTTGTTTAGCCATACCTTCTTTAATTGAGCAATTGATATTTTGATAGGTAGGATTTTCCATTTCTCCCTACTGAATTTCGTCTCATTCAGATCAACCCAGAATTCTAGCCTTTTGAGACATTTGATGTGTCTGACGTTGCGCTAAGTACGGGAGGATACAAAGCAAAACAAAAATAAAGTGCCCCAAGGAATTGAGAGAAATTAATATCATATTAATAACTAATTATTAATTTATGATCTGTCTTTTTCCTTTCATTTCCATTAAAATCCAACTCCTGACTTCTCCTAGCCATCAATGCCCATGTTGATTAGTTGGGCTGGACTCCATCCAACCGGGAGATCTAATTTCTGTTCAGAGTATATATTCTAGTCTGGGTGAGCCTTTCCCCTGGGAAAGAACTCCCTGTCCTTGATACCTTCCCATTAGAGAGCAGGGCAACACACCTCATGAAGGAAAAAACCAGTTAGAGAGGTCTAGAAGGAAATGGCTTCCCCTGCCCAGATGCCTTAAGGCTGTTGAGTCTCATGATCAACTACATTCTCAGCTGGAGGAGCTAAAGACTTTTCACAAAGCTTATATCCTATTCAAGGGTAGGGTGGGGTGGGAGATGTGCACAGAAAATTAAATATAAAATACATACAATGTAAATGCAAATTTATTTCTTTGGGGAGGGTACCAGAAACTGAGGGATCAGGACTTCCTGTAGGATATAGTCCCTTACCTAAGGCTTGAAGTAAAACAAAGATTTCATGATATGGAGTTGAAAAAGGAATAGTTATGGAGAAGGAAATTGAATGTCTTATAGCCAAATAGTAAACTAGTTTATCTGGATCATAGAATGCACAATGGAGAGTAACTTGCAATTAGCCTGGAAAATTAAACTATTAACACCCCCCAGCCATGAAAGACATTAAACGCCAAAAATTGGAGGTTATATTTTACTCAAAGGCAAGAGAGAGCCACTGGACCTTCTTGAGTAGGGGAGTGATGATCAGATCTGTATTTTCACAATATCCCTTTGGCATCTTTGATAAAGAAAATTGGAGAGAGGAAAGTCTGGTTCAGAAATAACAATTAGAAGGCTGTTGCCAATAGTACAGTTAAAAGATGATAATCTGAACAAAGGTGGTAAACTGTATAAATGGTAGTTTTTAATACGATGTTTATATATATATATATATGTGTGTGTGTGTGTGTGTGTGTGTGTGTGTGTGTATGTATACACATACCTGGGGTACTTTACCAGTCTTTAGAGTTCATCATATTGCCTCCTTTCTATTTAATAGCCTCTTTTGTTTCCAATTGTAATTCCTCAGTACTTATTTTTTGGACTAGCCAGCATTCTAAAATGGAAAAACTTATCCACAAAAGATCTGAGGGCAGGGTACATTTGCTGTGATGTATGGAGTTTGACTGTGGTCAAAGGAAAGGCTGTTCAGGGGGTCTGGGTTCAAAAACTGCCTTTACCACGCATGGAATGTCATGGCAAGTTACTGCACTCCTCTGAGTCTTAGCTGTCTTATCTATAAAATGAAAGATTGGATTAGATGACTTCTAAGGTCTCTTCTGGCTCTAAACTATGATATTAATTGAGCAAAACACTGGATAGAACATCCTACCCCAACAAAGCAACTTTATCATGTGAAGTGGAGATACAGCACACATCAGCCACATCCACATTCAAATTAAGTATGAAAACATATCCCAAAGCTGACTATAAATGAGTCTTGAATTAGCTACTCCTCTCCTTGGGTACCATTCAGTGGATTTCCCTTTTCAGTGCATTAAAGGTTGTGTTAATTACTTGAAAGCATTAGAACACCTCAAGCAAATGACCCATTTTTACCTTGCTCACATTGGAAAGGTGGGATAGGCCCATTCAAAATTTCCACAGTTAAACTGGTTTATAAATGATCAGGATTAGTCTCATTAAGATTCATTTCCAACCAGTTCCTGGCAATAAGAAGAAGAAGAATGCTTGGCATTCCAAAGCCCTTTGCATTTTGAAATTCTTGACAATCAAAAATTAAAGATTGTTTCATAGTTGGCTGAGTGACTGCTTTAATTATCTCACAGCTCGAAATATCTAGGAATGGTTTCCTCCTTATTGGATGGGAGTAGTTTGGTTTTTGTTTTTTAATCCATTGAATAATACCATTTGAAAATTCACACCACTCAGAATCTAACCCTGGAAGAATGAATTCTCTCACTCCATGTATTTCTTTCTGCTTCCAGATAAATTAATCTCTTCCCTACCCCACCCCCAATTCTTATAGCTAGAAGACACATCGTGCTTACCATGTTCCCTTACTCTGAATTTCAGCACGATGGTCAAGAAGAGATTGCACATAACAAGCTCTTTAGCCATTTTCAGTTCTGCCAAAGCAGGCTGTCAGTAATACTATTGTCATTAAACATCTAAGTATCCTCTTGGTGCAATGAAGTAGAACCCTGGGGACCTTGATTTAAATTCTTCTCAACTCATCCAGGGAAAAGTGTGATTTGTGGTCTGGCAGATATTTGTCTGCTTCTGTGGACTGATTCGGGGCTGGGTATAAATGATGATGCTCTTTCAAGGTGAAGGATAAGTCTGGGACCTCAGAAGACTGAATAAGTGGGAAGCAGAACGGACCAGGAGAGGTCACTCAAGGTAGTTCTTGCCAGATTTTTCCTTGGCTGTGGCCATCTGGTTTCTGTGTCAAGTTCACCAGGTAAAGGAAAGGAAATGCTAGCCTTCCTTTTTAATTGTGAAATGCCCAACCATCCCCCAAATCAGGCTGTTCCTCAGTTTCAACTCAGAAAAAGGAATGTCATCATTGTAATTCCTAGTAGCTCTCCCCCGTTTCCACTTCAATAGGTGTCCTATAGATGTGAAGGCCCATAATAGCTTGGTGTGCCATCAAACCATCTCTACCCGAAAACAGCTGCAACACTTATCTAATTAAACCCCAGCGCCAAACTGTGCATTTCTGCATCAATCATTAATATTGTATTTTGGATCTGTTTAAGCTCCGACTGGGGCTAGGTGGCTCCCTACACACTGGGTCCCCAAAGGAGATTTTTCGAATAATCTTTAAGCTGCATCGAAAAAATAAAACGGGCAGCCTGCTGTTAGACGAGGGCACTGCTGCCCTGGCAGACTCTGATTAACTGTTAATACTAATTGAGAGATGGATATTGCATGTTCCAAGAAGATTTTTTTTATATATTAAAAGGAAATTACAATTCCCTTTCCTTCCAAAAACAATGGCTCCTTGCCCTGATTCTCCAACACGCCAAAAGAATCATGGTTCCTGGGCCCTTATTCTGAAGCTTGTAGAGGTGTTACGTTGAATCACAGCTTTCCTCTGGGTAGCTATCCCTGAGTTAGTGAGCTGTGATCTCTGTGTGGAATTGTGATGTGCATGCCCCGCATCTGGAACTCTGGTGAGTGATATTCAGAGCAATCAGACGGCCCAGAAATATTTATGTAAATCTCAGCCCTAGCAAGCCACATGTTGATACGCTTGGGTTTAAGTGAGTAAGCCAAGAGGAAAAGCAAACTCAATCCCTTCTAATAAATTTAAGCCAGCAGAACTAGCCAAATGAGACGATTCAGACTGAGAAGGACTTGTGCATACCGTATGAATGTTTCCTTCCTCTACTACTGCAGTAAAAGCACCAAGAAACTGTGCCCAAACACACTTTATTCTTGAGTAGGAAAGGACTATAGCCCCTACCCAGTGCTTGCTGTGAAGTGGGATTACCCTCAGAGTCAAGTTACTAGGAGGCATTCAGAGTAAATGGTGCACCCGAAAGGGGAGGAACTCCATAAATAGAGCATGGACCTGGCTAAGCAGAAGGAGAGCTAAACAATTGTAAATAAAATACATGGATAGTATCTAGAAATTCTTCCCTCATCCTCAGGACTACTGGGGCCATGCTGAAATAGCTTTTTTTTTAATGTTTTAGGATGCCACAACTTATGCTTTAGGATTCTAAAATTTATGATTTAGGATTCTCCAACGAAAATCTATAAAAAATTCTAAGAAGAAACAGAAAAGAACCAAAAGGATCACATAATTATAGATCTAGAGTTCTTAAGGACCCAAGAAGTCATCTAATCCAATCCTTTCTTTTAACAGAGAAGGAAACTGAGGATGACTCAAGAGTGGGAAAAGACAAAATATGAAAAGGTTAAAGTACGAAGATTGTGCAGTCTAGAGTAGGGAACACTGAGGGATGACGTTATAATACATATAGTATTATAGTTATAATACATATAGTATTATAGCATACAGTAATAAGAATGATGTTACTAACAATATCCAGCATTTATATAGTACCTACTATGTGCCAGGTATTGAGTTAAGCACTTTACAAATATTATTTGGATCTCACAACAACCCAAATGTATAAGTGAGTAGGGAAGTAGGTGAGAGTATGGTGTTAGTATTATAACCCCCATTTTACATATGGGAAACTAAGGCTGAAAATGTTTAAGTGCCCAGCTTTGCACAGCCAGTGAGTGTCAGAGGCAAGGTTTGAACTCAGGTCTTCTTAACACCAGTTCCAGTTTTCTATCCATTGTAGCATCTCTCTACTTGAAGATTATCACAAAAAAAGAATAGTAAACTGTGGGTAACCAACAGGTCTCAAACTCTTTGGTGAGTTAGGGGAATATCTACCCTAAGCATGTTGAAACATCTCTGTCAGGATGGGCAGATGAGAACTATTTGTTTTAAAGGCCATTGCAGGTATTTGGTCAGACATCAGAGATGTCAAGGTCATCCACTGCATCCTGGGCCATTGCCAGTGATCTTGACTTTTATCCACTGGACTTCATGACTCTGCAAGAGAGAGTGAGGCTGAAGACTCTGCCTCATTTACATCCAATTCATCTGCAAGTCAAAATATTACCCCATGATGTCATGGGTCCTCTTCCTTCAAAAACTATGAACAAACAACTGCCTTTAATAAGAGGACAATGACCTTCACAACAGGAAGAGGAATTTTGATGAAAAGGAAAAATTTTCTAATAGCAAGGGCTAGTCTAGGTTATAAAAGGTAAAAGGTCTAGCATGTCATCTAGTCTCTACCAGGCCTTGGACCCTGCAGGTATTAGGCGGTCATTAGTCAACACTGGTCCCAAGGTCCCTGCTGGTACTGCCCAATAACTCCACTGATCGCAAAGCTGGAGAGATTCTCAATGCTTTCAGCTCTCAGCTTGAGCCATACTCTTCAGCTGAGGTTCTTCCCCTTCCCTGTAAGAAGAGTGGGTTCTGCCATTCTTCTTTTAGCTTGAAGGTAGGAGTAGAAGAGAGAGAGAGAGAAGGGGCAGTTGCACTTCTTTTAGAGTGGAAAAGGCCTTACTCATTCGGTTAATCTATGAACAAGGGGAGGAAAAAACCTTCAAGGGTCACCTCATCTTGAGGTAGAAAAGGAGTCTGCCTTTTTCTCCAGTCTTTGGCTGGAATGGATGTTTTCTCTCCAGAAAAAAAAAATCCTTCACTCCAGATACCAAGCTCCCTCTCCTCTCCCCACGCCTTACCTAATTACAGCCTTCAGAACCCAGTTTATTTTTAAACCCTTATTTCCTCAGTAGAAAAGCCACAAGACTGAGTTGAAAGATAATTACCATTAATGCTGGGAAGACTGAGTTCAAGTCCTCCCTCTGACCCATACTGTGGCACTTGAAGCAAGTCACATAAACTCCCAATACTCAGATAACTCTCTAAGACAACAAGTTGAAGAAAAGTTGCAGATCAATATTGGTAGAAGGAATTTCTTTGTTGGGCATTCTCAATGCTAATAGAATTAAAAGTCCAGATAAAGTAAAATTTCCTAGTCACCAAAAACAGCATATCTGTCAGAGTCCTCACTTTGACTTAAGGTTAAAAATTTATTGAAGGTCTTTAATTAATTTCTAATGGCTAAACTTTATCCATTAAGCACTTGGTTAGATGGTACCCTTCCTTAATCACTGAGTGCAGTCAGTCCACAAACATTTACAACATGCACACCTGCTGTGTGCCAGGCACTGGGCTAAGCAGGAAGGATACAAAGAGAGCAAAAAAAAAAATTATGTGCAAACAACAGAGACAGAGAGAACACAAGGAGAGGAGAGGGAGAGAGAGACAGAGGTAAACAAAGAGAGACACAGACAGGGACAGAGACAGATGAAAAACTAGAGGCAATGAAAACATTAAATTAAATGGGTTGGGAAAGGCTTCATATAGAAGGTAGAATTTTAGCTAAGAATTGAAGAAATCTAAGGAAGCCAGGAGGCAGACGATGAAGGAGACAGTTATAGGTATAGGGAACAGCCAGTGAAAAGGGCTGCAGATGCAGTGTCCTGTGCAAGGAACAACAAAGTCCAGTGTCACTGAACTGCAGACTATATGAAGAGGAGTGAGAACTAAGGAGATTGTGGGAAGAGGGCCAGGCTGTGAAGGGTTTTAAAAACCAAACAGCATTTTATATTTGATCCTTGAGGCAACAGGGAGCCACTGGAGCTCATTGAGCAGGGGTAGTTACATCAGTCAATCAATATTTATCAAGCATTTACTATTTACCAGGCACTGGTCTAAGTTCTGGTTACCTGGCTAGACGTGCTCTCGAGAAAGAGCAGTTCGACAGATGAATGGACAGCGACAGGAATGAGAGCCTGTACCAAGGGGCAGGCAAAAAAAGAAGGAGGCATATGCCAAAGATGTTACAGAGAGAGAATCAACAGGACTGATTGGAAAGTAGGGGTGAGAACCTGAGGATGATATCTAGGTTAAGAATCCTGTAACCAAGAGGGCAATGTTACCATTGACAAACAAGTAAGGAGGAAGTGGGGATGACTTGGGGGAAAAGATGAGTTCAGTTTTGGAGAGGTTGATTTTGAGAGATTTATGGAACCATTTTAGTTACAAATGACAATTGCTAATTAAGCATGTGACAGAATGCTAATTAATATGATTTCATGGTCTAACTTAGGAGAAGCAATGTGAGCTAGCACAAAGAATTTGAGTTTGGAGTCAAGAGATAGTCTAGTTTCCATCTAGCTTTGCCACTTACTAGCTTTATGATTCTGACCAAATCAACTTAATCTCTATGACTCTCAGTTGGCTCTCCTGTAAAATTAGGGTCATAAAGCTCCTACTGTCTGCCTCACAGGATCTTTGAGAGGAAAGCACTTTGTAAATTTTAATGATCCACAGAAATGTGCAGGATTGTTATTCAAGAGTAAGAAGCCGTCTGTTCTAGTGGCTGGAAGGCTGACCTTAGAGCTGAGAAAATCCAGTTCAGGCTTTTACAGCTTGGTAGAACCTGTCAAGACCCATACTCCATTGAAGTATCCTCCAAGAACCCAAGATCACTTTTAAATACAATGAAGCATCAAAACAGGATTTTAACAGACATTTATGTATTGATGCTTATGGAACTCATTTCTAAAATAATCCAAGTATATTGTTGACAATATTGGAAGCTAGAGATGTTAATATGGCCAATACTTTTCATTCTGATTATCATGAATATAGTCACAGAGCATAATTGATGCTAATTCTCAGATCACAGTCTCTGAGGGAAAAAATCTGCCATCTATACATAGCTTAGTCAAGTGCTGAGGAAAGTGCTCCACTACAGATGATAGGATCAAATCAGATTTCTGTAGACAATTAAATATGCAACCCATTCAACTGATGAAGCTTCAAATATTAAGCAACACTTCAGTGGTTTCCAAGCAGAATTTTAAAAAGAATTACGAAAAATGATGAACCACTTAGCAGGGACACCCGGTGCTAAGGACTGACAATTAGCTTAGAGATAGAGGTCACATACCAGTAACATCAGGGAATACTTCCTTTCAGCCAAAGCTTGTCCTTGGCAACACAGGACATCACCCTGCCCAGGGAGGTAGTGATTGACAAGGAAGTAGAGAACCAAATCAAAAGCTCAGCAAGTCCTTTGAGAGACTGGTAGACTGTAGCCAACACAGAATCCATCTAAAGCTATAAAATAATATTACAGTATCAGTTCCGTCTGGACAAGTCCTGGAGAGTCAGTTATGTAGTAGAAAGAACACTGGACATGAGAGATCTAGGTTGAAATTGTAGCTCTGATTTTTTTTTAGACATGAGACCTTTGTAGAATCACAAGCTCTCCCAGTCTCAGTTTCTTTTCTAAAATTTAAACAAAGCAAAACAATGCTACTTGTATTACCTACCCTCATTAGGTTATAAAACAGCCTTATAAAGCATAAAGAACTGTAACATGCAATTCTAGAGTTAGAAGAGAACTCATTATTCATCCTGTACCCAAAAGATGGTCATTCAGCCTCTCCTAGAAAACCTTCAATGAAGAGGAACCCACTCTCATGGTATCCCATCCCACTCTTGGATAGCTCTAATTTTTTAGGAAGTTCTTGCCAATATCAAATTTACCCATTTGTAACTTTTATCCAGAGTTTCTGATTTTTAACTCTAGCACCAAATAAAGCAAGTCTAATCCCCCGACACACACTTGCCATGTGGTTAGACATTCAAATATCTGGAGATCCTTGATCTAAAGCTGGAAGAAACTAGCCCAATCCCCACATTTTATAAATTAGGAAAACTAAGGTACAAGGGAGGTTAACTAATTCATCCAACATTATAAAGTTAGTATATACCAGAGGTTAGATGGAACCCATGCCCTCTGACTCCAGAGCCAATGCTCTTCAACACAAACTATTGAGTCTAGTCTTTTCAACCAATCCTCAATACATCTAACTCTATTATCAGCTAGCCTATAGCTGTCCATCATTTTCACAAGATTAGTATGATTAGCATTTTATTAAATATTTTGCTAATATCCAGATTAAGTATATTTGCAGCATGTCTCTGGTCTAACCATTTTAAAATGTGGTAAACAAAAAAAAAGAGTAAATGAGATTAATATGGTATGACCTGTTAATGATGAACATGTACGTTCCAAGTTCCTTGAGAGCAGGGATTGTCCTTTTTATTAATTGTATCCCAGGCACTTAACACAGTGACTGGCACTCAGTAGATGCTTAATGATTGTTTATTGGAATGTACTGGATGAAGCGTTACTGGCTCTTTGTAATTACCTCTTGTTTACTAGAAGTTTCAATGTTACTGTTTTCATCATCGTTGCCATCATCATCAACATCATCACTGCCATCATCACCATCATCATCTCTGGCATTTATGTAATGCTTCAAGATTTACAAAGCACTTCATAGGTATTGTCTCAAATGATCCTCACAACCATGTGAAGTAAGTAGTATTATTATCCCCAATTTATAAATAAGGAAACTGAGACAGACAGCGATTAAATGACTTGCCCAGGGTCACACATTTAGCAAACATATGAGACAGAATTTGAACTCAGGTACAGCATTCTATTCACCATACCACCAGATGCCTCAACATTTATAGAGAGACTTTTCTTGCTAGGAAGAAAAGTCAAGTGTGTTGGCCTATAGTTTGCAAACTCTTTTAAAAAATATCAGGAAACTTTCTCTTTCTCAATCACCATGACTCTTTAGTTCACCATAATCCTTAAAATGTCATAGACAACGACTCAGTGATCAAAAATGTTTTGATGAATCATGTTTCAAGATACATTTTTTATCACAAAATCACTTTGTGATGACATCTACCAGTTCATTCACCGTCTACGAAAGTTCACTCCCTTGAATTTTTCAAGCAGCAACATGTTCTTTTACTCTTTATTTAGCTTCCCTGTGAGCCTTTTATTTCATTGTCGTTCCATCATTTCTAGTGCAAAAGTCATTCTCCTTGACAAATAAATTGAACGCAAATTAAGAACTGAGAATATATAAATGAAATCTATCCTTATATAAATTTTTAATGTGAGTTTAGGACTGTCATTGGACTCATTAACACAAATACAGCAAAGTTAGTAAGTCACATTTATAACATTAACTATCAACCAGAGTCCAAAGTCCAGGGAAAGAGCAGAACAACTCAATTTACTGCCCTGAGTGCAATACGTATGCATATCATTTCTTATAATCATTATCATCAAGATATTCATTTTGAACTCCTTCCATGTTCGGACTAGTGTAATAAGTGATCTACACAAAGATACAAGATATTGTCCTCCAAAGACTTTTATAATCTAGTTGGAAAGACAAAAAATATACATATAAAGATAAAAAATCCAAATCCACAAAAGTCCTATCTCAATGCCTCTTTGTGGCATAGACATGACCCAGGGTTTTCCAAACCTATGCTAGTAGAAGATAAGTAAACTGGACAGGCTTCAAATACGGACCCTTCAAGACTCGTGCCTATTATCTACAGAGAAGTCAAACCAAAATCAGAGAAGCATTTTATCAGGTTGGCTGAAGACTGATCAACATTTTAACCACAGCATATCTTGAAAACGATGCATTAAGTTATAGAGGAATTGTGATATGAGACGGTGCTAGTCATATGTTCCAAGGAATTAATGATAAAGAAGGAAAAGTCTCATATACAACAAAATATTTGTAGCAGAAGTTTTTGTAGCAGAAAAACCTAGAAACAAAGTAGATGCCCAGCAAACAGGGAATCCTTGTAATTCATGAATATAAAGTATGTTATTGAACTATAAGAAATTATGAAATTAATGAATATAGAGAAGCAAAAAAAGATATGTAGACTGGTTCAAAGTAAAGCAAACAGAATGAATACATGAATAAATGACAAAAACATTTTTCTACTATTGGCCAAACACTGATAGAAAAGCAAAATACTCTTGGCTATGAAAAAGCTCATACTCCAATTGGGAGAAACACATATAGATGTTCTAAAGATGCACGGCAGTATATCAAGAAATTACAAAGTCTAGGGCTGCTTAGTTTGCATCAGCAGGTCAGACAGTAATTGCCAAATGATCTTACAATACAGTGGAAAAGCAGATGGGAAGGCCTGGTGGTCCCAACTCTCACTAGAAGAATTATAGATGACTCTTTGCTCATCCAAGTAATATAAATAGCTATGTCCACCCTGTGCATTTTGGGCAGTAAGAAGAGAATGGAAGGACCCAGCCTACCACCACTGGGAAGCAAGGAGTGAGCCTGAAGGTCTGAACAGAATAGGGACTCTGGGTTCTTTCCTATCTGGGGTAAAGTGGGTCATAGTCTAACTAGGAGAGAAGAGGAAGGGAATATTGGCAGGAAGTTAGAAATGTGTGTCTCCCATGGGGTCTTCATTAATTCCACTGTGAAAAACAGAATAACAGATGAGATAAATAATAAAATATATATAGGGTTTACAAATCACTTTCCTCACAACAATCTTGTGAGGTAGGTAGTACAAGCATCATTATTCCCATTTTATAAATAATGAAACCAAGGCACAGAGAGATTAAATTATTTGTCTAAGATCACACAGCACAAAGCACCTGTCCCTTAATTCCAAATCCAGTACACTTTTCACTATACCATAACTGCCTCTAAACCAGGGATCTAACCCACATTAATTCTTGTATATAGCCAGGTCCTGATTAGTGTGAGTACTGAATCCCATGAAATGGTCCCACTATTTGAATTTGAACTGCATATTTTTACTGAGCTGGAGCCAATTACCATATTTACATAATTATAACTTCAAATAGTATGAATTTGAATACATGAAACCACTACTCTGGATTCACTATTCACATTAATCTCAACCAAGCTAGATTTATGTAATATTCAAGTCTACTGGATACTATATTTATGCAAAAATATGAAGGAGTACAAACTCCCACAGACCCAGAATCCTAATCCCCAGAAAATTCTAATGACCAGAATGTTTTTCCTGTACAATGATAAATTATGGGGGAAATGTGAAGCCACCAGATTCTGAAATGCCTTTTTATTCTTCAAATTAAATATTTGGCATTATATTCATGGGAAATGTTTTGTTTTCATTAAAGTTCTGTAATTCTTTGGAAATTGGTAACTCTCATAATTACCAATCATGGTATCTCTCAGCCAGGATATTAAGCTAACCAGAATACTGATTCCTTAACCATCTGGTTAAACAAGCATGTAGTTCACTGAATTCATTTCAGTTCAATAACCAGTTATTAAGCAATTATTGCACTTAAGACACTACCTGAAATGTTGGATGTAGGTGAAAGGACTTGTATCTCTTATGTCTGTCATCTCTGTTCTCTTAAAAAATATTAACAGTGACACTGAAACCTAAGGTGACACTAAATGACACAACAAGAATTCAGATAAATCTTTTAATATTACAACAACACTCCCATTCCAAGTGGAATACATACAATGTGGATAATTAATAAGTATCTATATGTTGAATAGAAGCAAGACAATGGTGACTTCAATGGCTTCTAATTATGTACCATTCAAACATTAGGAACAGTAAGTATAGCTTTACCTACCTATTAATACACAGCCTACAGTCTCATTTCCTCCTAATAGGAGGACATGACAATCCCTTCAGAGAATTTTAGAAATGAACATTATGAAATAAATGCTTTTCAATTTTTGGAGATGCTGGAGTATTGAGCAATTTTTTTTTTGGTGAGGCAGGAGAATATACTAACCCATACAATCAGACCTCTTTACAAAATGAGAAAATGTTTTAAACAAATGCTTTCAATAATAGAAAATGTTGCAAACTAGCAAGCTGTTCTCAGACTCATTAAAAGAATGTTGCATAAGAAAACCACTTACAAAGCCCCCCAATTTTGCTGAAAGACAAAGACACTAATTCGAAGACATTTCCAATTCCAAAGTGGTTCTGAGAATTACCACTCAAACCTTTGCAATAATGGAAGCACATTTTTAAACAGAAGAAAGAAAATCTCCCAATCATTATGTTCTGAGTGGTCACACTGTACCCAGCTTTAGGAGATGAGCATACTTTGTTGCTAGGAGATTCAAAGCCCAAGTGTTAACTAGATAGTAATATAACTAATGTTCCATCTGTTTCATGAAGTTGTAAGTAGACAACCTAGGCACATAAGTAACAAACTAAAGGCTGAGTATATGTGAAAAGACTAACCGTAATTAAATACAACTTATTGAATGTTTAATCTGACCCCAATTTAAATAATATTCTTTGTTATGCTTATGACTCCATAGTGTCACTCATATACCCACTCTCTCCAATAATGAACATTATAACCCACATTCATGACTTCTCAGTCTGTGCTTCAATGGAGAGAATGACACCATTCTACTTCCTGGCTTCATCCTCATCGACCTGAATGCTTACAGTGGTTTCCCTGTTTCCAGTCTCAATCATAAACCAACTAGCATTTTTTTAAGCATCTACTGTATGGCAGACACTGTAGATAATCATATTGTGATATCATTTATTATTTATACATCATTCAAGCACAAAGGACAGATAACACCTAGGCACTGGGGGTAAAAAAGGAAGGCAAAAAACAATCTCTGCTCTCAAAGAGCTCACAGTCTAATAGGGAGAAGGCATGCAAACAACCAGGTACCAAAAAAAAAAGCTATAGACAGGATAGATTGAGGATGATCTCAAAGAGATTCAGATGAGAAAGGGTTCTTGCAGATGGGAGGATTTTAAGAACTGAAGGAAGCAGGAGGTAGGAATAAAGAAGGAAAGCTATTTCTCCTTTTATAAAACATCCTCCACACAGTTGCTAAAATCTTCTTCCCAGATCTGACCATGTCACCTCTCTGCTGAAGAATCTTCATTGGTTTTCTATCAACTCTAGAAATGCATGCAATGTACCTTCCTTGGCATTTAAAGACATTCATAAGTAATTTGGGAGGGAAGAAAGTCCTCAAAATATAGGAGGAAACAAGATACTAAAATGTAAACAATCTAAGAAAAGGTACAAAGATTAGTTCTCTTATACGTATGTGTGTGTGCGTGTGTGTATATATATATACATGCACATATATATATATAGTCTTCTAAATTCAGAAAGAAAAAAAGGCTAAGAGGTTAGAGAGGGGAAAGGATAAGAGGGATCTTTGGTGAGCTGGTACGTTAAGTAAAAGGAGGGCAAGGTAGCAGGTAGAAGTAAAATAGAATCAGGAGGGATTAAGAAATAGAAAATACACACAAACATAAAACAAAAATCAGATGTAGCATTTATCAGGGGAAAAAAACAGGGGTAGTAATTATGATCTCAAACAAAGTTAAAGCTAAAATAGATTTAATCAAAAGAGAAAAACAAGGAAATTACGTGTCAGTAATATTAATCAATATTGCTTTAGACTATTTAAAATAACTAGACAGCATAAGGTTGGAATATTGCTGTGGTATAGGAAACAATGAGTTGGTAGACTTAAAAAATATGGAAAGACTTGGACCTTTGAAGGAAGACATTATTCACCCTCAGACAAACAGAGGACCAAGAAGTGTAATATAGTAGATGTATATGAATGTATATGCCTATATATACAAATATGAATATGATTATAGATATCTAAGTATATGTATGTGTGTGTTTGTATATGTTTGTGCATATATGTATGTGTGTGTATGTGTATATATCTAGATAGATATATCCTGCTTAATTGTAGCCTTCTGGGCAGGGGAGGGGAGGGGAAGGTATGAGGAAAAGAAGAATAAAGTAAAAAGTACACAGCAGAAAACAAAAGAGAATTTACAAGGAAGCAAAGAAAACTGAACAGCTCAGAATGCAATGTGTAGTATTTATTATATAGGCTTTCTTGAAATGAAAATTTATTGCTCTATATTTTGAATCATCTCGTATTATGCTGTGCATATAGCAATGCTTTTTAAATGTTTTTATTCTCTATTTAAGTTTACAATATGTTTCTTTTTCTTTTGTCTTTCCTTATTGCATATTTAAGTTTCAATATTTGTTTAAAACAAATTAATAAAAAAAATAGGAGAGGAGATTAGGGATTAGGAAAAGCTTCCTGTTGGAACTTACACCACATCTAAACCTTGAAAAAAACTAAAGATTCTAAGAAATGGAAAGGAGGAAAGAATACATTCTAGTATAATTTATACATACATACATGTATGTACATACACATATACATACATACCCATATAAGAAATGCCTACCTGACAACTAAATGTATAAACATGACTCTTGAGTTGCATGGATCTCTAGAATCTGCCTCCCTCCAAGGGAAACTGATTTCCACATTGAGGGGCACTGGAGAAGGACCACAGTAAGGCACTTGCTTTTTCCTTCACCTATCCCCAACAGGAGTTTCATGTGATCCAGGAATACCAGTCTGGTTCAGAAGGAAATCTGTTTCTCTGAACACTCATTACAGAGAGGCTAGGCTTTAACCTACACTAACCGTTAGTTCCTTCCCAGTAAATGTTGACTAAACAAATGATCAGAAATAGTGAATAGGAAGAAAATTCCATTTATCCATGCAAACAGTGAGCAAAAATTTGACATGTCATACAGATTGGAATGTACAAGAGTGAGTGAGCATTTAGCATGAGTTGAACTCAGCTCATCAGCTCGTAGGTCCTAATCTCCCCCCAAGGAGATCCTGTTCTAGTAGTATCTAAAAAGGCCAAATGAAAATCAGGAAAATATTGAGGACTTGGTTTTCCCTACACCTTCCTTTCCATGTGTGTCTTTCCCAGAGAGTCTCTGTCACCACCTATGTTCCCAGAGCTGTCACCCCAACTCCATCCCTTCTGCAAATACACATCACATTGTTCTCAGCATTCTTGGAATCACATTCACTCTGGAGTCATGTCTCCTACATATCTAGCAACAGGCATGGTTGGAAGCCTGGGGAGGTATAATAAATGCATAATCTATCCCTTTTACCTAGTAGCATTCCCATCCTACTTTCATCTCCTAGATATTGCATCTCCCATAAAGCTTCATCTCAGGTGCTACTTTCTGTAGGAAGTCTTTTCTGATTCCCCCTATTGTTAGAGCTTTTTTTCTTCAAGTTATCCTGTATATATGTAAATGTTTTTTACCCTAGTAGAATATAAACTCATTAAGGGATGAGAATGTTTTTCCTTTTCTCTTTGTATCTGTGACATCTAGCACAGTGTCTTTTAGATCCTAAGTATTTTTTTAAATTTATTAAATTGAATCCAAGTGAATTAAATTGAATGACTTTCTGAGTTGATAATTAAAGAGATAATACATGTGGTTGTATAAGTTCTAACAGGCCTGTTTAAAAATTAATTAACATTATATCTATAAAGGCATAGTGATGTAGAAGGGAAAATAGTGGAGTAGGAGTCAGAGAATCTGGTTTCTAGTTCAGAGCTCCAGTCTCTATCCTACTCTTGTCACAGATCCCAGATGCAAGATAGGAAAAGAGAACCTGCAAGGGAGAGTGGGGAGAGAACCTCTAGAGATCACACAGATGTCAATTCCCCATGGGCTCTACTGGGCCCCTGTGCATTCTTGTTTCTGTTGCAGGGGCCCAGGCCACCTGAACCAAAGGGTGAGCAGTACTGCTCCTGGGAAAGAGCAAATGGGCAAGCCTTCCTCAAACAGGTTTGGAATAGTGGGGCAGATACCCATCCTTGATTCTATTACATTACAATGAGCTGAAGTCCAAAGTCACCGAGGGTGAGAAAATAAAATCTTGTGAGTGCCCAGAATGGGTTCCAAACAGATTGGAAGAGTTAGGAAAATCTTACGTCTGGAAATAAGGAAGAAACCTTAGTGGATGGACCCTTTAAATTCCAGCTTAAATTCTAGCTCATACGGTGGGCAGACTTGTTGAAGAGGAAAAGGTGTTCGATTTGGAGAATTGGTCCAAATTCAAGCTTTGTTACTAATTACCTATTTTAGTCTGAGGAAATCACTTGATCTCTCTGGACCTCACCTCCTTCATTTTTAAAACAAAGGGATTAGACCCTCCTCGGTTCTTTCCAACTTTATATCTGCGATCCTATGATCCAGTTCAATAAGGAAAAAGAGCCACAGAAAGAATCAGGGCAACTCTCAGCACTACTCAACCTTTAGAGAGAAGGGCGGAAGGAGATCCAGCAATGAACTAACCAGTCTTTATTAAGCACCTACTATGGGTCAAGCACTATGTTAAGTGCTGAGGATAATGGGAGGGAAACAATTAAATAACTCCTATTCTCAAGGAGCTTCCAGTCTGTAATGGAGACAACATGAACATATATATAAGAATATAAAAACAGTCAAAGTAAGTACAAAGCACTTCTAAAATGGAGTCACTTGAAGCTAGATGGGGAAGGAGGAAGATTAAGTTTCATCTGGCTGAGCCTTTGATGGAAACTAGAGATCCTAAGAGGCATAGGTGAGGAAGGAATACGTTTCAGACATAAGGGGCAGCTGGTGCAAAGAAGTGGAGATGGGAAACGGAGAATCACATGTGAGGGACCCAAGTCTGCGCTTAGAATTACGGATTTCAATCATTATCAAAGTCACCCTTCACCTTTTAAGACTGAAGAGCTCTGATCTTTTCAATTCAACCTCACTTCCTTTTCCATGCTCATTTTTATTTCCCTCCTCTGGATCTTTGCTAGTTCTACTATAGCCTTCCCAAGGTACAGTGAGGTGATGTATCCAGAATTCCATAAAGCAACTCAGATTTGGTTTTCAAGCTCTTTTTCAAAGCATTTATTTTATTAGCCTTTATATTAAAACACACTGATCCCTTGGGCCATTCAGATATATACATACATACATATATATGCTTTGCATTTTTTTATTCATGCCACAATAAAATTGTGCTTTTCCATTAAAATTCATCTGCCATTTTCCTCTTTACTCACAACAGTTTTCAAGATCTAAATGTACTTCATCCCCAGCAACTTTGTTCTGGTACTACACTACCCAAATGAATTTAACATCATTTGCAAACCTGTCCTCTCCTTCCTCCATATCATTTAATGCCTAAATAGAGCGGGAGCTCTTTGGTTACAGTTGAACTAAAGTATTGTATAGAGGTAAATGAAGTGTGCGTGAAAAGGTTTACAAGTCTCACAAATTCTTCTAAAATTAATGTGCTTATTTGGGATTTATTTAAAGTTAGTGTAATTAGTAACAATCCCATTTACACAATCTTCTGAAGTAGAAGTGTATGTTTTTATAAACACAAATCAAGATGTCTATTAGGAGGATAACATGAGAGTCCTTTTGATTAACTAAAATAGTTTTGAATCACTAATCATTGGTATGTAAGCATGGGAAAATATGAGGTCTAATATAATTACATCAGTTTCTAGGTTTGGCCAGGTATCTTTGAGGCAGTGGGGTACAATTAAGTCAATTAATCAATTGCTGCACCCTGCTTATATTAAGCGATGCCTTGATGATTTAACCAGGTGAGAACACTTTTCTGTAGAATCAATCATAGGCGTTAAAGTGCAGAAAAAGTCACTGATCAATTTACATGTCCTTGAAAGCTATTGGTTGAACTAGAATGAGTTTGTATGGTAAATATGCGCAAATTGTTTGAGAAACTAAGTCATCAGTAAACCCAGTGATTTGAACTTCCACAACTTTACAGGAGAGTCATTTCAGCCAATTCCCCAAAATAGAATACCTTGAAGGAAAGGAGAAAAATCTATGGAAACAGCGTTGATCTCTGTATCAACTTGGCTGGAAGACCTCAGGAACTTCACAGAATCGGAAGATTAGAATTTTTTTCTAGGTGTCCTAATAATGTTCCAGGAAGAGCAACCACTGAGGGCAATGATTGCATTAGCAACCAAGGCCAGACAGTGCAATAAAGACTGGTAGATTCAAAGCTCTATAAGGCAAGAGAAAAGCTATACCATACATAAGAGGAAAATTTTAAGAATTCATGATAAAGAGTTTTAAGAGTTATGACTTATCCCTTTGCCATGTGTGCTCTCTAAACATGAGCCCACCTTTCACCGGACTCTATAGTGGGAGAGTGCCACATACTTTGGGACTGAATGCTTTGGAACAACTATTTTTACTGCACCACCTTGGTAAATACCCCTTTGTAAAAGCTAATTAAGAACAGCTGACTAATTGATATTACCTGATAAACATGAGGCGAGGCACACTCATGGGGGTTTTCTCAAGGTATAACATCAGACCAATACCCATCAATGTCTCAGGGTCCCCTAGAACCATGAGTATAAAAGTAGCATCTACCCCTTAGTACCCAGTCTGCTAATGCAAGTGAATGTTGGGAGGCTAGTGCCAGATTACTGGCTATACAAAGAAATTAGAGTATTGCCATTTAAATTGTGATTCAGAAACTCAACATAATCAAGGTCTTTTCTAGGTGACAAGTTTCTAGAAACTCAACAATCCCGGTCATTTTGTTTTTGCAACATACAGAAATATTATCAACACTTTCCTCACTCTGAAAAGAGCTTTCAGACCAACTCCCACTAGAAGCTCTTTGGTGCAGCTGAATCTCTGTCAGCCCTAGGCTCTGTTCTTAACTCTGGGTGTCAATGAGCAATCAAGGAAAAACTAGGGCAGAAAATTTCAAAGGCTATTAAGGAATTTAATGATCAAGAACACCATTTGGAGTGGGGGAAGGGGAGGAGAAGGAGTGAAGAACGAACCTCACTGTGCTTTCTCTCATGAGAGGCACACTTGCAATTATGGATATATCTTAATTAAAATCGCATATTCATGTTTTGCCTTTTCAGTTGGCCCTCGTATAATTAAAACTGCATTGCATTTGATGTATTTATAATTATATCTAAATGGTTATGTTAATGTTAGACTCCAACATGCTGAAAAACAGAAATCCTAAAGTACATTCCTTTAAATTGTTTCATACAGAGGATTCATCCTCAAAATACCGAAAGTTCAACGACACATTACGTCTGTCATGTTGATGCCTTCAGGATCAATGGTCAGGGGTACTTGTCTGATAAAAGAATGCTGAGGCTATAAAAGCAACAGACAAACTGAGTTAAAGGATAATCTATACATAAAATGCAAATAGAATGGATTTTAAAAGGCCTAATTAAGATCTTACAGAATCTAATAGGATATAATTAGATAGCTCACTAACCTAAAGAAGAAATTGTTACTAGGAGACAGACACATTAGAGGCATTAAGCAGTTCTTAAGTTTGGATTGCCCTATATCCCTGTCCTTTCTTTCATAGGCAGAAAAAGCTCCAGATTGGGCGTTAGGACACCTGATTCTCTCGGCTCTTAAACTACCATCAGAACACTTATTTCACTTTATTGAGATACAGATGTATTCAGAGATTCATAGGATAATAGATATAGATAGAAGGGACCTTAGAGGCCACCTGCTCCAGTCCCCTCACTTATAGATGAATGAACTAAAGCCCAGAGAAACTATATGCCTTCCCTTCCCAATAGTCATCGGTACTAAGACACAAAAGTGAAATCTAAACCTAGGTCCCCTAACTTACAGTCTAGTACTGTTTCTTCTGTAGAATTCTGTTGACTGTGGTTTACAGCTCTAGATTCTTGCCTTGATCAAACTTTGAAAGTGGGAAGGAATTTAGAGATTATCATATCCAATTCCTTCAGTTGCTTTGAGGGTAGAAATCAGGACATTTTTGTATTCCCACCACTTAGGCTGGCACATAATACGTTTAGAACCCCCAACATAAATCAGTGGAATGGGCTGCCTCAGAAGGTAAAAGATCACTCTTGACTAGAATTCTTACAGTAGGCACTGGATAGCAAATTGTGGAGAGACATGCTATACAGGTGTGGGTTGGATGAAATGGTGTCTTTCTAATTTAGAGATGCTGTGATTCTATTAATAATGGCTTCCAGTGAGTTCCCTTCTGTGCCCACCAGTAAAAGAACACTGATGTTTTTCCTTATGACCATTTGAGGACCAGCTTGAAAACTACCATTTGAATCTTTTGTCAGGGATCACTTTCTAATCCAAGTCTTGCTGAAGAATGAATCAGGAAAGTCAAAGGCTCTTAAAATCCAAAAGTCTTATATGGTAACTAAACATGGACAACTATGAATTTAGGATTTCCAATTTGCTCATTGGGAACAACATGCTTATATAAGGGCTCACCTAAAAACCATTCATGCTCTTATGTGTGCAAAATGGAGGAGTTCATTCTCCCAGGTCCTCTGCGGCTCTATCTGTCCTGTCTGCTGCCCTGGCTCAGAGAAAGCTTCTGGGTGAAATTCAAAGGAGAAGCTTTGTCGTTTACATTCATTTTACATAAGTAGCTACTCTTCCCTTCCAGTCTCAAAAAAGCAGCTGTGATAGGGACTTCTCAAGAACAGTTGTCCCCATGGCAAATGAATTAAGAGGGTATAAGTGAAAGGCTGCCAAGTTTGAAAAGCGTCATTTTTCACCTAGGATGACAATAGAGATGGAGTCTGCTAGGCAGATTGAAAAGTCAAGTAGATTTTTGTTTAGGTATCATACCTCTAATTGGGAAAAGGAAGAAGACAGGGCTGGCTGCTTGACAAAGGATAATGAGTCTGTCTACCAGGTGTTCTAGCTCAGATGTGTGTAAACAGTTATCAGGGTATGTGTCCTTTGAAGTGAAGGACAGAAAGAAGAAAATGAAGTCTTCCGAGTTAATGTTGCTATACACAGTTCTGTGCAAAAATCCTTATATGCAGTATTGAACATCCATCATGAGGGAGTAGACAGAGCTCTGGTCCTGGGGTCAGAGAACATGAACTAGATTGAATTTTAGCTTAGTGACTTATTTACTAGCTGTGTGATTGGGGGCAAACCACTTAACCTTGCTAGACCTCCATTTCCTTGTAAAAATAAGGATATTGGATTAGCAGACCTATTAGGTCTCTTACAGCTTTAAATCTATGATATTATGAGCCTATTATCTTGATAAATTAACTGACACCAATAATTCTCTAGCCTCTATTCCATAAATGTATGGTATATCTAGTATTCCTCCAGCATGGGGAAGAGGAAAGAACATTAAAAATGAGAACTGAGATCTTCTTTCCAGATCTGGACCTAGCAAAAACTAGATCCATAATCTCAAGAGGCATTAGCCATGAAGCGGCATTGAATATCACAGTGGAGAATTTGGCAGAACTTGGAGTCAGGAAGGCCCAGGTTCAAGTCTCACTTCAGGCACTTATTAGCAGTATTACCCTGGGCAAGTTATTTAATCTTTTTGCCTCAGTTTCCCCATTTGTAAAATGAGGGAGTTGGAGCTGATGATTCCTATGGTCCAGTTTCAAATATATGACCCAAGGATCTACTTTATCTTTTTGAGGTTTGTTTGTTGTTTTTTTTTATTTCTAAAATGAAAGAATTGAACTAAATTATCCCTAAGGTCCATATCATTTTCATATTCTAAAATTCCTAAATTTACAGATGTAAAAATTAACCCAAATTACATCACCATCTACACAACCAGAGAAATAGATGAGCTGGGGCTGGATCCATAAGGTTAGACTGAATGTCTCAAAAAGGCAAAAGAATAATTTTTATTCAATACTTTCAACCTAGCAGAACTAAGCTTTAAGATAGGGATCCTTTATCTGTGTGTGTGTGTGTGTGTGTGTGTGTGTGTGTGTGTGTGTGTGTGTGTCATGAACCCTTTGGACCATCTGGTAAAGCCTATGGTCCTCAAGAGCAGGGTTTGTCCCCATGGCAAATGAACTAAGAGGGTATAAGTGAAAGGCTGACAAGTTTGAAAAGCATCATTTTTCACCTAGGATGGCAACACAGAGTCTGCTAAGCAGATTGAAAAGTCAAGTAGATTTTTGTTTAGGTATAATAATGTTTTTCTCAGAATAATATTTTTAAGTGCATAAAATAAAATTCTATATAGGATTACAAAGAAAACAAATTACATTGAAATATAGTTATTAATTTTTTTTTTACAGTTCAGACCCCCAAGTTAAGAATCCCTGACCTAAGGCAACAGTAATAAAATCAGTTAGAGGAAATAGAGCCACTGGGAGAAAACATGCAAGTGTCCTTTCTTTGTTAAATCACAGGGGTAATAGCTTCTTCCCAGATCTGATGGTTATATTAGTTATTAAAGTGGTTATATCGAGTTGTTATGGCACATATGAAAGTTTTAACACCAAAAAATGTGTTTGATAAGATTATGAAATGAAGAAAAGATGTTCTTTTCTGGGCTATCACCCTGACAAGGAGAGTGAAAAAAGATTTTTCACAACTTTCCAACATTCTCTGTTCAACAGCAGAAAAATTAAAGTGCCACCATGAAACAATAATGGAATTTGAATGAAATCTCTTCAGTTTAAGGCATGATATTTGAGGAAAGACACTGGCAATTGTGTGGGGAGTATGCAAAAAAAAAGAGAAAAGAATGGAGGCCATGTAGTCTAAAAGAACTGGGGGCATTTAACTGGGAGAAGAGAAAATTTAAATGGTCCGTGATAGTGGATTTGAAAGGCCCTTATGTGGAAAAGAAATTAGATTTTTCTTACTTGGCCCCAGAGGGCAGAACCTAGAGCAATGAATAAAGGTTCCAAGATAAGGACTCAAGCTTTATATGAGGAAAGGCTTTGCAATCATTACATCTGTCCAAAAGTGGAATGGGCCTACCTAGAGAAGTAGTGAGTTCTTTCTTTCTTGGAAATCTTCAAGCTAGGTGATCCCTCATCACTAGTGTTGTAGAAGGGATTTGTGGTCAGACATAAATGAGTCTGGTTGACTTCAGAGGTCCTAGCCAAATACCAAATCTGAGATTATATAAAAGCACTCACCAAGTACCCTATTTCTCACCATATTCCTGCACATATTAGATGCTAAGTATAGCTCTCTAATAGAGCAAGAGTCAGAGCTTTACCCATTCTCAGCTCTTAAAAGTAAACCAGCCCATTAGTAGGGAAATGAGTATAAAAGCACATATGTATGGAGTTTTTAATGGGTCAAAGCCTTTTCATATACATTGTGGCATGTGAGTCTCACCAACTTCTGTGGAGAGGCAATGCATTATTCAACTAAGTCTAAGGGCTAAGTAATATGCTCCATCATAGAAGCAGTTAGGGGCAGTCAGAACTCAAACCTAGACCAAATTAGTGTCTAAACTGGTACTCAAATTTTGCTGCCTCTTTGAGGATGAGCAGAAGAAATTTCTTCTCTGACACAAGCTTTAATTCAAATATCTTTCCTAAATACTTATCAAGTGATAGACAAGATGAGGCCAGTTGGGAAGACTCCATGCATTTACGCATGCGAGGTACCTGCTCAACAACTGTAATACAGCAATGAAATACCTATCCTCCAGCTTCATCCCTGACTCAAACCCAGATCAGAATTATTCAGGTGATCCCCTGAGCTCTTGGGATGTGACATGTGAAATTCCTTTTCTCCTGCCACATTCCAGGATCCTACTTCTCCGTGAGGGAGACTTAGTAGTGAAGATTTCAAAAAGTTAGTTTTCTTTTTATAAGAATTATTGTTATTTTAAATGTTGAATTGTACAGAGTCAAAAAGATTGTCTAAATTTGAATGGTATTTGTAATCTACATGACCACTCTAGTTAAAGTTCCATGCAGTGCTTGTGAAAACTGGGACTTTTCATTTCAATCTTGTCTGACTCTTTTAGACCCCATTTAGGGTTGGTTTCGGGGTTTGTTTTTTGGTCTTTGGGCAAAAATACTGGAGTGATTTGCCCTTTATTTCTTCAGTTCATTTTACAGGTAAGGAAATTGAGGCAAACAGGGTTACATGACTTGCTCAGGGTCACACAGCTAGTCACACAAGTGTCTGAAGCCAGATTTGAACTCAGGAAAAAGAAGTCTTCCTGACTCCAGATTCGGCACTCTAATGTCACCTAGCTTCCCACTACTGGAGGTTAAAGGGTTAAGTCCTCTGCATCCCCTGCCTCAGCACCTCTATCCTCCAAAAAAACAGTGTACACCTTTACACTGTGAGAGCTCACTTCCCTCCTACACTGTCAGTAATCCCTGTCTCATTCCTCCTCCAGGCTAAATTCTAAACTACCTCTACTCTGTCCTCCTATTTTTGCCTAGTCCTTTCCCACATCCTACTCCCAGCAATTTTTCAGCTTCCTTTTATTTTCCACCTTCCTTCATGAGAATCCAAGTTTCACGATAATAATTGTCTTGTATCACCAAGCTTAGCACAGTTCCTGGCACATAGTAAACACTTAAGAAATGCTAGTTGACTGACAAGGGTACATTGTTAACTTAGGACACTGAGACTTTAAGGGACTTGCCTGCCATCACGCAGAGAGGCACTCAACAGTTCCTTACGTTAAGCTGAAATCTGCCTCCTCGCACCTTATATACCCATTGCTTCTTTCTCGTTTCAATCTCAGTTGCAAAAGAGAATCAAAAAGTGTATTTACACATCCAGATTTACTATTTCTGAAGTTTCAAAGGTTGTAAAACTGTACTACTTAGTCTAGATGGTGGCTGTGAGAAGAGGGGTGGACGTAAGAGTCGGAAAAATTTGAGTCCTAAGACATTATTTACTAGCTGTATGACTGGTCAAGTCATTTAAACTTTTTCATCCTCAGTTTCCTCATATGTAAAGCAAGGATGATACCTCCTACCTCCCAGGATTACGAAGTTTCATTAACTGAGATAACGTATGTAAAGGTGCTTTGTAAATCTTAAACTGATACGTAAATTCGAACCGTTGTCATTACTTTCATGATAACCACTACATATTTGATTCCATCCCATGGCTTTGGGGGTTAGAGGGGGAAACGCTCTGAGAGCTGGGCATGACAACAGGGCCACTCCTGTACTCACCCACTTCATCCTGCTGTTGGAGGGAAGATGCCAAATGTCTTTGGAACGGTCTTTTTTTTTTTTCTCTACCACATGAAGAGCTTTGCAAATCCCTGTGCATGGTTCTTCAATCTCCCCAGCCGAAAAGGCTCTGGGGATGATAGAAAAGTCAGTGGTCAGCTACCAGTACCCAGTGCATGGTCCCAGCTCCAGCTTGCAAAGAGTGCAGGGGACATACCCAGGGCCTAAGTCCTGTTCAGTCCAGTCTGTCCCTCAAGCACCAAAATGACTGCGGGACAGGGCAGAGGGGAGGGGAATTAAACTCAATTAGACAAAACCTAACTACTCTTGACCATGCTGGGAGTGAGGACCCACAATTCTTTGGAACTAAGCTTATTGCCCACACAGGTGCCTTAGGTTCTGAATCTGGATCTTTTCCTCGAGGTCATATTCCACCACCAGGTGTTGGCATTTCTACCACCAGGACAACTGATTGGTTTGATTTAGAGAGAGACCTCATTCAGACTCCACATATCGCATACATCTTTCCACTAACCCACATTTTGATAAAAATTTGGAGGTACCATAGTAAATAAATTTTTATAAACATCTATTGTAGATTTGTTACAATGCCTTGCAGTGGAAGAAGCCTACTCTTGAAGTAAGAAGGCCTGGATTCAACATCCAAGACTAGTACTACCCATATGACTTTGGGCAGGTCACTTAACATCTCCAGGTGCTTCATATCATGGAGCCATATTGTAGTAGGTGAGATTGTGTTATAATTAAGTCCTTTCAGGGCTTCCAATGAGCAATTCCACCTTGGATTGGGGTCCAAGACTTCTATTGTTTCATTACATTTTATAATGAATTAATGCACAGCAAAACTCTAATATCAAGATAATGTATTTAAAGTACTTTGTATCAATGTGAGCTATTATCTTTCTTCTCATATTTTTGTTACTAGCGTCAATACCATCATTATTCTTGTTAAATGTGTTAAATTCTGTCCTGCATTAAAATTTCTAACAAGCTGAATCATATGGATAAAATATTTGGCTTACAGTCAAGTACAGTTCAAATTTTGCCTTAGGCACTTTGCCTTAGACTCCTATGTGACCCTTGCCAAGTCACAACCTCAGTCTGCCTCAGTTTCCTCAGATGTAAAATGAGTGTTGAACTAGATATCCTCTACCATCCCTTCCTAGTTTTAAGTCTGTGATCCTATGAAACATAAGAAAAAATTTTATTAAACAAGTAAACTATCTGCCTCAGGTGTGGAAAATATTGTCCAGGGCTGTCTAATTATGTTTTAAAAAATCAATCCATCAATATAAATGTAGTAAACCCTTAACATCTTTAAGGCTCTATGGAGGAGATGGAGCACTCTAAGATATGTCTTATCATAGGCTTAACATTGAGCCAGTTTAGCAATACTAAAGATATACACACATACATATATATCCAGAGTGTGCTTCATTTTTGAAAAGGGTTATGTAAATGAAACATACATGGGGGAAAAAAGAGTAGGAGGAAAATTTCAAAGTCCTACTACAAAAGATTTGAAGCCCAAGACAATTGCATTGTTTCAAGTCCTCAATGGTGGCTCAACAGGACACAGAGAAGGACCCAATGGGGCACTTGACATTGCATGTCACCAACCAGCCAGTCATCAATCCAAGCATGTATACAAGGGATGTCTGGGCTTCAGGAAGGGCTGCCAGCTCATTTTCCCAGGGCTTCCCAGCTGTAGAGAAGGGACAGTGAGTACTCCTTCTTCATCCTTTGATTATCCCACAAGCCTAGAGTGCATCCTTCCCTGGTGCTGCCACTCCGCCTTAGGCAAACTTTCTGGCAGCTTCTCTAATTGCAGCATTAGCCAGCAAGCTTTGAAGTCCACATTCTGGATCCCTTAGGCCTGTAAGACAGTCATCAAAGACTTCTGGCCAGCTGCCTCAATTAATTGAAGCCCTAATTATCTGAAGGTCTGATCAGAGCATTTGCATGCACACTTGACCAAAATGCACGACAAAAAGTATACTTGATGGTTCCTTTGGGTAGCTCAAAGTCCATCACAAGCCTGTGAGGCAAGTAAAGACTTGTGATCCCGGTATCTACCAGTCACTGTTGAAGCTCAGCTACCTTTGGGATAGAACATGAGATATACTGACAAAGCCACGTTAAAATAATAATTTTTAGAGGGAAAAAAATTGTTATATGAAAGACAGCATGGTACGATGGAGAAAACATCAGATTTGTAGTTAAAGGACCTTCGCTCAAACCCTGCCTCTATACTCATTACCCATGTGAACTTGTGCAAATGATTTCACCTCTGAGCTATAAAATGAAGAGATTGAGCTAAACACCTTTCCAGCGCTAGGTCTATGACTCTATGATTCCATGACTTTATTGCAGCAGAATTAGGATATAATGATGGTAAGTGTGGTTTGATCAGGTCAATATAAGTTCCCCCTAATAACCCTTAGGAGTATCATTCTTCTCTTATATGTGGAAGAGAAAATGCCTTAGAGCTCTTGAGCATGTCTGTAGAGCAATGAGGTGGTCTCAGAATAATAACTTAATTAGAAATTCATCCTCGGAAATAGCTGAATGTACTGACCATCACAAATGTTCAGCCCTTACTAAAAGACTGATTCTACCTGACACAAGTGGTTTAACATTTTAAAGTTATGTTATGTATACATCCATACATATATATATACATGTCAGCTCTCCCTCACTCAAAACAAAGTCAAGTGCAAGTCGTCATTATTTCTCTGATGGCATGGTCTTCTTTGGCAACAAAGAACAAACACACACCATATACACATGTATGTATATATGGATACATATATGTACACATATATAAAACTTTACCAAAATGCATTTCTTTGCATAAGACACTTTAAAAAAAACTTAACTATGCAAATGATGTGACCAGGTCATCTTGAAAATATCTCTTTTAGTAGGAATTAAAGTCAGAATTTAATATTACTATTTAAAATTACTACTACTACTTTAAAAAATTACAACTCAAATATATTTGAATTCTTACAGCTTTCTGAATAAATTTTGTTACCAACCCCTTGAAAGTACCAAAAATTTTTTTTCTTTTTTTAAACTTTATTTTAGACTCAAACACCAGAATATAAATACAGAATAAAGAAAAAAAAACAAAAAGAATCATAAACTTAAATATTGTATCTTAAATACAAAGGAAGAAAGGACAAAAAGCATGTCATGCATAGCAGAATACAAGAGTAGATTCAAAATACATAAGAAGAGATTTTCATTTCAAGGAAGCCTTTATGATTAATACTATACGCTGTATGGAGAGGTGTTCATCATTTCTTTGCTTCCTTGTAAGCTTTCTTTTGATTTCTGCTGTGCACTTTTGTACTTTGTTCTTTTTTTCCCTGCTTCCCTTCAGGCTACATTTAAGTGCAGATATGTTCCTGTATAGTTATAGATATATACATATACATATGTATATACATACATATATAGACATATACTTTCCAAAACACATTCTATTCCTGATCTCTGTTTTTATGTTTGTGCATATCTCATTTCCTATCACTCCTGCCTCTTCCACTTTACTTCTATCTGCTACCTTGGCTTCCTATTACTTGCCTAGCCCCATCCAAGGATCCCTGTCCTAAGATCCCATTCTTTTCTTTCTTTTTTAAAAATTTATTTATTTTCAGTTTTCAACATTCACTTCCACAAAATTTTGAATTTCAAATTTTCTCCCCATCTCCTCCCTCCTTCTAACCTATGACAATACATACTCTGATTACCCTGTCCTCCAATCTGTTCTCCCTTCTATCACCACCACCACCCTTATCCCCTTCCCTTCTATTTTTCTCTAAGGCAAAGTAGATTTCTATACCCCATTGCCTATATATCTTATTTCCTAGTTGCTTGTAAAAACAATCTTTAACATTCATCTTTAAAGCTTTGAGTTCCACATTCTCTCTCTTCCCCCCTCCCCATCCACCCTCATTGAGAAAGCAAGGAATTTGATATAGGTTATACATGTGTAGTCATGCAAAAGACTATCATAACAGTCATGTTGTGAAAGACTAACTATATTTCCCTCTATCCTGTCCCACCCTCCATTTATTCTGTTCTTACCTTTGACCTATCCCTCTATCATAGTGTTTGTTTCTGATTAAACTTTTCCACAATCTCCTGTCCTTTTTATTATTCCCCCTCTCTTATCCCCTTCCCCCCTGCTTTCCTTTATGGTAAGAAAAACTTTCCTTTATGGTAAGATAAAACCCAGCTGAGTGTGCATGTTATTCCCTCCTGAAGCCAAATTCAATGGGAGGAAGGCTCACTTATTCCTTCTCATCTTCCCTTTCTTCACCTGCTTTGTACAACTGCTTTCTTGACTCTTTTTTGTGAGATGATTTACTACCTTCTACCGCTGCCTTTCTCTTTCTCTTTTTCCTAATACTTTCCTCTCAACACTTAATTTTCTTTTTTAGTTATTATACCTTCACATTCAGCTCATCCTGTGCTCGCTCTCTGTCTCTCTCTCTGTCTGTCTCTCTGTCTCTGTCTCTCTCTGTCTCTCTCTCTCTCTCTTTCTTCATATATATATATATATATATATATATATATATACACACACACACACACACACACATATATACATGGATAGATAGATACATAAACACACACATAGGTGTGTATGTACGTATGTGTATATTCCCTCCAACTATCCTAAAACTGAGGAAGGTCTCATGAGTTACAAATATCATCTTTCCATGTAGGAATGTAAACAGTTTAACCTTAATAAGTCCCTTATAGTTTCTCTTTCCTGGTTATCTTTTTATGCTTTTCTTGATTCTTATATTTGAAAGTCAAATTTTCTATTTAGCTCATTCAATAGGAATGTTTGGAAGTCCTCTATTTCATAGAAGTTTCATTTTTTTCCCCTGAAGTATTATATTCAGTTTTGCTGGGTAGGTGCTTCTTGGTTTTAATTCTAGCTCCTTTGATCTCTGAAATATCATATTCCAAGCACTACAATCCCTTAATGTAGAAGTTGTTAGATTTTGTGTTATCCTGATTGTGCTTCCATAATTCTCAAACTGTTTCTTTCTGACTGCTTGTAATATTTTCTCCTTGGCTTGGGAACTCTGGAATTTGGGTACATTATTCCTTAGAGTTTTCCTTTTGGGAATCTCTTTCAGGAGGTGATTGGTGGATTCTTTCAATATCTATTTTACCCTCTGGTTTTAGAATATCAGGGCACTTTTCCTTGATAATTTCTTGAAATATGATGTCTATTCTCTTTTTTTATCATGATTTTCATGTAGTCCCAATAATTTTTAAATTATCTCTCCTGGATCCATTTTGTAGGTCAGTTGTTTTCCCAACGAGATACTTCATAATGTCTTCTATTTTTTCATTCTTTGGCTTTATTCTATAATTTCTTGATTTCTCATAAGGTCGTTAGCTTCCATTTGCTCCATTCTAAGTTTTAAGGAAATGTTTTCTTCAGTGAGCTTTTGCACCTTGTTTGCCCTTTGAACCATTCTGCTTTTTAAGACATTCTTCTCCTCATCAACTTTTTGGACCTCCTTTGCCATTTGGGTTAATCTAATTTTAAAGCTGTTATTGTCTTCAACTTTTTGGTGTGTTTCCTTTAGCAAGCTATTGACTCATTTTTCATGATTTTTTTGCATTACTCTCATTTCTCTTCCCAATTTTTGCTTTGATCTGGCTCATCACCAATGATGTAAGAAAATACCTCTTCACTGAGAAAGTAAGAATAATAGTCTGTTTCTTTTTCCTGTGTTTGCTCATTTTCCCAAACAATTACTTGACCTTTGAGCTCTTTGTTAAGTGGGGGGCTCCAGAAGCTGCCTCTCCTTCAATGGTGACTACCAACACCCTGGAAGTAGGGCCATGCTAGGGTCAGAGGGCTAGGACTGGACCCTGCTCCCCTCTCAGCAAGGTAAGAGATCCTTCCCAATGAACTTGGAAGCTGTCTTTGGCGTTTACAGGTTGAGAAGTCTGGAAACTGCAGTAGCCCCCAGTGATTCAATCCATTAAGGTCTGCTTCTCGTCAGTCTGCACCGGTGTGACCCACACTGACCTGAGCTCTGCTCTCAGTGCAATAGACCCTTCCAGTTGACCTTCCAGGTGGTCTTGGACTGGAAATTTGCTTCAGTCTGTCTTTTTGTGGCTTCTGCTGCTCTAGTGTTTACTTACTCATTTTTAGAGGGTTTTTTGAGGGGTTTAGAGAGAAAGCTCCAGCTTCTACTCCACCATCTTGGCTCTGCCCCCTCCCATTTCCATAAATCTAAACACTCTTTCCCTCACCCTCCCCTTCAGAATCCCTCCCTTATCCTCTCTCCCCTTCTATCCCCCTACCATTTTATTTCTTCTGAATTTAGAAGACTTTTATACTCTTCTAAATATATATGTATTGTTCCCTCTTAAATCCATTCCCAATGAAAGTAGGTTACCAGAACCACAAGCCCTTCCCCCATCTAATTTCTCCATATCAGTTCTTCCTCTTGTACCTCATTTGTATAAAATAATTACACTTTTTAGCTGTTCCTAATGGTTTTACTTTTTTAATTCATATTATATTCAGGTTTACCCCAGTCTTTCTAATGAGCTACCCAATTATTAATAAGAATCTTAGACATACACTTTGCATTTTACATATACAAAAAGTAAATGATCTGTCCTTATTGAATCTCTTGTAACCAGCTTTTGGTATGTACCTGATGTTTCTCTTGGCTCTTGTATATCAAATCTTCTATTAAGTTCTGGTTTTGCTTTTTTTTTAACAAAGCCTTGAAAGTCTGACAGTTGATTAAATGTCCATTTTTTTCATTCAGGATTATGTTTAACTTTGCTGTGTATATTTAAATTGTTTTATTCTTGTTGCTTTTAATATTTTATCCCTGAGCTGGGGTTTTCAGAATTTGACTATGATATTCCTGTGAATTTTCCTCATAGGATCTCTTTTAAGTGATGATCAATGGATTTTTTCTATTTCTACTTTCCACCCTTGTTCTACTGTTTCAGGAGAATTTTCTTTAATTATTTCTTGTATTATTATATCAAGATCTTTTTTTTATCATAGCTTTCAACTAGTCCAATTAATTTTATGTTTTCTCTTCTTGATCTATTCTCCAGATCTGTAGTTTTTCTTATAAGATGTTGCACTTTCTCTTCTATTTTTTTCATTCATATGTTGTTTAATTATCTCTTGGTCTCTTATAATTTCACTGGCTTCACCTTGCCCAATTCTAATTTTCAAGGTGTCATTTTCTTCCTTGAGATTCTGAATCTCCTTTTCTAATTGATTGACTTTCACAATCTTCTTGTTTTTCTTGGATTATTCTTTTTTTGTTGTTTTTTGCTTTTTCCTCCATCTCTGTCATTTGATTTTTACAATCTTTTTAAAAGATCTTCTATGAATTCTTTTTGGGCAGGTGACCATTTGACATTACTCTTTGGGTAGAAAGGGGTTTCTTTGTTTCAATATCCTGCTGTGAAGATGAATCCCAGTATTCTCTATTCCTATAATAACTTTCTGTGGCTGAAATAACTTTCTCCTTTGCCTGTGCAATTTTGTGGCAATAGTTTAATTTTGGTAATCACCTCCAGTCCTGGATTATGAGGGATGATGCCTCTTGCCCAAGATCTTCAGTTCCATCCTCTATCTTGGAACCAAAGCCAAACCTCCAACTTCCTGTAAGTGCTCACAGCCAGGGGCATTCTGCCCCACTGCTTCTGCACTCACTAGATGTGTGCTCTTTCCTTCTGCCCTCCTTCCCTCCACTCTTCACAGCACAGCTGGGTCTGGTGTTCCTTGTCAGCAGATGTTCTCTCCATCTTCCCAGGCTCAGATATCCAACTCCTCTTACTGCCCTAGGGGCAAAACTTCCTGTGGAAGCCTAACTAACCAAACCAACTAACCCCAGGGATTGTCACTTGTTGTTAAAGTGGATCTGAGCCTGGAGGTGTTTACTCTTCACAGAGATCAAACCTCATCCTGGAATTTTTCTTGTGATCTTCTCTAATTGTTCCAGGAAGACTCCTATTGTTCCCCTATTCTTATTTATTTTTGCCCCAACTTTGTTCACCCCAAGATGCTATTTTTTTCTCTTTTGTGAGGGAAAATCTTGACAATTTAGAATTTTCTGACCTACTCTGCCATTTTCCCAGAATCCTCTCCCATAAAAATTTCTAAAAAGGAAATTATATTGGAGATTTCTGGACTAGGACTCTAGCCCAAGAGTGGTCCTACCTACCTCAAAACCTACTAAAGGAAGCAAACGTTAGATACCACGTAATGCTCTTAGGGTGCCTTCCCACTCATTGGCACACAGACACCTATGACAGAGAAACTTCATGAAAAACTCAGACAATACAGTCTGATCCTCACTTTGCACCAAATCTGCCTAATACATCATGATCGTGAACAGCCTAGTTATCCATTAGTAAGTCAATTCAATTCAACAAACATTTATTAAGTTTCCATATGGGAAAGATTCTGTTCTGATTACTTAGACAAAGACAAAAATGGCATTGTCCCTGGACTTCAGAGGACTACATAAAATGTATAATGCACACTAGAATATGATAGCATCAAAAGAAAGATCCCCAGAAAATGCTTTGGGAAATTTGGTAAGGGGAAGAGATTGCTTTCAGCTGAGGAGGGAGAGAAAGGAAGGCTTCATGGAAGATGTGACAGCTGAATTCAGCCATTAAGATAAAAGACTCAATTCACAAGCAAAGATGAAAAAATAATACATCCATGTATCCAGTCTATTCAATTGCACAAAGACTGAGAACAGTACATAGAGTTCCAAGAATAACTGAAAGTCACATTTAGCTAGTATATCATAGCCTATAAAGAGCAATAATGTGAAATTAGTCTGGAAAAGTTGATTGGAAGCCCTTAAATGCAAAGAAATTAATGTTTCATCATGTAGGAAATAAAGGTTCAGTGAAAATACTGAACAGGGGAATGACATGGTTAGGACTGTGCCCAAGGAAGATGATTTTGGCTGCAACACAGCGGATAATTGAAGGAGGCAGGGAGGGACACTGGAAGCAAGAACACCAGTCAGGAAGGTATTAAAGTGATCCAGGCAATAGGTAATGAGGGCCTGGACTGGAATGGTAACAGTGTAAATGGAATGAAGCAAAAATGCAAAATATTGCGGATGTAGGATCAACAGGACTTGGCAATTAATTGAATATGAGAGGTAAAGATAGGAGAGAAGGGAGAGTCCAAAAAGACGCTTAAGTATTCGAGTGATTGGAAAGATGGTAGTGCCATCAAATGAAAGAAGTGATAGGAAGAGAATAATAAATTAGTGCAGAAGAACACAAAATAATGTAGGTGGCAGAAAAGCCAGGAAGTTGCTATGCTGCAGAAATCAACAAAAGAGGTTATAGGAGGACTGGATGGTCTGCAGTTTTGAAAGCTGTAGAAAGGTCAAAGATTGAAAATAAAACATGCCAACAGATTTAGAAAATGAAAGGTAACTGGTGACTTTTTTAAGAGAACAATTTTAGTGGAATAATAGATTCAGAAGTCATAGCAAGGTGCTGAAGAATGAATAGGTAGAGTGGAAATGGAGTCAATAAGTAGTCTTTCTGGGATATTGGTGCTTAAAGAGGAGAGGTACAATAATTTTATCAAATTCTAGAATAACGGGCAGAATTTTTCAGTATTACAAAAACATGAGTAAAATTTTAAACATCAGGGAAGAAGACAATAGGGAGAGTGTGAAAATCAGAGAGGAACTCCAAAAGGAAACTGGAGACCATGGGCAACAAGAATGGCCACTTCATTCTCTGAGACTGTAGAAAATAGAGAAGGAAAAACTGGGGAGTATATGAAGTAGAGAGGTGGAGAAATGAACTCAGATAGGGCAGGTTAGAGGTAGGAGAAGATGGGATCATTTAATCTTCTCAGTAAAGTAAGAGATGAAGTTACTTACCAAGAGGAAAAGGAATTGGGTAAATCTGGAGAGCTGAGAGGAAAAAGGTGAAACTAAGAAATCACCCATCAATTGGAGAATGGATAAACTAATTGTGGCATATGAATGTAGTGGAATATTATTATATTTTAAGAAATGGCGGAATGTACTGTTATTGAGCAAAGCAAGCAAAACCAGGAGAATAACTTATATGATAACAAGATTGTAAAAACAAATTACTTTTAAAAACTTAAGGACTCTGATCAATGCAACAAGCAACAACACTTTCAGGTTACCAGTGATGAAGCTTGCTAATCATTGCCTGACAGAGTAATGATTCCAAATGCATAATGAGATATATTTTGGGCATGGTTAATGTGGAAATTTATTTTACTTGGCTATGCATATTTGTTACAAGAGTTTTGTTTTTCTTTTTCAGTTGGGGAAGGGAAATGAGAGGGAAAGAAAACATTTTTTTTAATTAAAAATATTTTTAAAGGAAAGAGGAGAAGATTCTGAGCAGCTGCTCTGGAGAATGTGATACGAAATCAATCACTGTTGAATCTAAGGATTGTCATGCAATATTTTGCAGACTTTAGAGCACTATATAAATGAAAGTTATCCTTTTTTAGAGGTAGCTGGATGGCACAGTGGATAGAGTATTGGATCTAGAGTTAGGAGGATCTAGCTTTAGATGGAGGCCATCTTCAGTCATCCTGATCTATATCTTGCCACTAGACTCAGATGGCTCCAGAGGAGAAGGTGAGGCTGGTGACTTTTCACAGCCCTCCCTCACTTAAATCCAATTCACTTGCACATCATGACATCACATCCCTGATGTCATGGTCCTATTCAAGAAGGAAGAAAGCAACAGCTTCAGGTACTTGCTAGCTATGTGTACCTGGGCAAGTCATTAAACCTCCATTCCTTTCAGTTTCCTCATCCATAAAGCGGGAATAATATAACACCTATTTCCCAGGGTTATTATGAGGATAAAATGAGATAATATTTATAAAGTATTTTAAATACCGTAAAGCATTATATCAATGCTACCTGTTACTCATCTGAATTGGTTCCATGCTAAACAGTTTTGTGACTTCCTCTAACAGTATTTATTGGCTCAGTAGTCAGAAACAAGAAGCAAATGTTGAGTAGCAAGGATTGTGTTTCTCGTCCTAGCCCTAAACCATGGGTTGGAGTGGGAAGTGGGGAAGAGAAATTAGAGGAAGAAATTGTGGGATTTGGGAGAGGTTGAAAGGTGTGAATAAATATTGAAGGTAGTTTTAAAGAGATGTGCTGTCTTTGGGAGAAAGCCAAGATCCAGTGAGTACCAGAAGGTAAGCCTAACATAATAGGAAGAGATTCAAAGATGAAGGCAAGGATCTTAGCAGGACTTCCAAAGAGCACAGTAGATATCATCGGCAGAACAGGAAAGGAATTGAGGAGGAAGAAGGCTAACATCAGAAGGATGAGAGGAGGGATGTGCAACAGAGGAAAGGATTCCTGCTTGGACAGACAGCAGTTCTGAATCATGGGGATTAAGGGCTCTGAAGGTAGGGACTTTCTACCCATAGAAACAAGGAACATCAAGTGTGAAGAAACTCGGAGACTAAATTAACCCCAGAGTTCTAATTAGAATGTTGGTAAGGAGGAGGGTCTGTTGACCAGTGTCTCCCTGAGGGAACCCCTTTATTTGATGATATTGGGAAAGAGGATGCTGAGACAATGATTATATTACCCCTTTGTTTTCATTAAATGCCTTAATGCCCCAGAAAGCAGCCCGAAGAGTATAGAACTATGAATAGGAATCCTTACACTGGGAGAAATTTCATGAGCAGGTAAAGGAGAGAAGGGCAGGGAACCATCTACCCTGGTAGCAATTGAACCAAGAGAGGGGGATAGTGCATGGATAGTGGATTGAAGTAGCATGCCCCAGAAAGGAAGTTCATGGCTATGTCAAACAGCATCTTGCTTTTCCTTGCTACCCACAAGTATACTTTAGGCTTCTGATATCACTAGCAAAAGTGAGCATAGTGGCAGGGCTATCACCACACAGGGAAACTATTTTCAATAATAAATGATAACTAAATCAATAAACTTCAATTTTTTAAAATTAATTCTCAGATCAAAAGAATTTAGAGGGGTGACTAAGTATGTTTAGAAGTAAATTTGCCCTTTTCTTTTTAGAGTAGGAGGAAGAATCAGGTTTACATGCCCGGCTCTATGATCTTCCCTTGTCAGGCCACATCTGCTGTATCGTGTTCAGATCAGGGCACTACACATTAGGAGGGACATTGGCAAGCTGGGACATAGCCGGAGAACAGCTATCAGAATGACGAAGGGACTCAAAACCAAATTGTTAATACTGTGGGAGAGACAACACAGCTGATGCACAGAGTCAGGATGGGAGCCAGTATGGTTGCTGCCTTAGGATAGTGCAATAGTATTTCTTCCCAGAGCCAAGACACGTAAGATGTACAGCCAACATATCAGCAGTGTTAATGTTGTGTTTTAGATCAGTCGTAATGCTTCTGTGGCTGAAAACCAATAGAAAGTAGGAGAAAGAGAAGTAGTTAGGTGAGACTTTCATGATAGAGAAACAACATGGTGGTTATCATATGGGCATTTTCCCAGGTGCAGTTTCTCATGCTCTGCTGGGAAACTCACCCCCCTCCAGAAAGAGAAATCCACAAGACATATCCCATCTGCATGCCCTTTGTGTGTCTGCTTTGCCTACAGCAACATTTGCAGACTACCAGTGGTCTTGGCATAACACTTCTAACACTAATGGGAAGCTCAATTGTCTGCATGTCTGAGCTATCATTTTTGAGCTACCATTACATCTCCCCAAGGGTGTGCCAAAGCTGGTTTAAGCTCCAAGAGCTGATTGTTAAATTTTTAGTGGGAGCATTTATACCTTGGAAGCCAGCAAACCCTACAAATCAAGGCTTAATTCATCATTTTGTTGATTGTCTAAGCTCAGCGATGCGTTAATAATACACATTAAACTTTAAAAGTGTTTTCAGGGCACTTTTTAAAGTCAAAGATATACAGTTAAAGATTTTTCAGCACATCAGTGTCTCTCCCTAAAGTCAGTTCTGCATCAGTGATCATAACTGATGTCAGATGATGACCAGTTGAAGGAAATAAGGATTCTTAGCCTGGAGAAGACTTGGGGAACATCATAGCCATCATCAAATACTTTCATGTTGAAGAGAAATTAGTTTTACCCTATGTAGCACCAATGGGAAAATCAGAACTAATGGTTGGGAGTTAGACGAGAGTAAATTTCAACTAAATATAGGGAAGAACTAATTTCCTAACGATTAGAGCTGTCCAAAAATGCTGAGGGCTATAGTGAATTTCCCATCGCTGGAAATGTTAAAGAGGTCCACTTGTCAGGGATATTGTAGCAAAATTCATGTTTAAAATAGGGTTTGATTTGATATTACCAACATTCCCTTCCAAGTCTAGGTATAATAATTCTAGGATAGATTTTTGTCAGTGCTTTGAAGAAGGGTTGATTTGTTTTCATTATGAGGAACAGGAAAAGAAAACTAGAATTAAAAAAAATAAAATGTGACATAGAATTAAACGTATACCAGATGAATAAAGAACCCTACCAACATATTTCTACTTCAAAATATGACTCTAAGTTAACCTCCTTTAGAAAGCCTTCCCTGTGACTGATGAAAGCCTGGAATAAGAGAAATGAAAAGGTGGGGTATTTGGGGGTGGGGGGTGGGGTTGAACACTGGTCATCCTCCACCCCCAAATTTGGTTAGAAAGAAGCAAGTCTTTCAAATTTTTCCCTGGGTTTCTTCTCCTCCCTCCCACCCCAATCTTTATGAATTCATTCTTAATTAGTCTTACTCTCATTTCTTAAGTCTGTATCCACTCAGCTCTTGTGTACTCTTTTCTAGCTATATTATGGCTTCTAGACAGATTTCCCTTTCATTGGGCAGCTAGGTGGCACAGCGAATAGAGCATCATGTTTAGAGTCAGGAAGACTCATCTTCATGAGTTCAAATCTGGCCTCAGACACTAGCCATTTGACCCAGGGAAAGACATTTAACTCTGTTTGCCTCAGCTCCTCATGTGTAAAATGAGCTGGAGAAGGAAACAGTAAAACATTCTAGTATCTTTGCCCAGAAAGCCCCAAATGAGGTCATGAAGAGTGGGACACAACTCAACAGTAAAAAAGACATGGTCTTCCCAGTTGAATTGTAAACAAATGAAGAGAAGAGATTGGTAGATAGTGCGGTATCATGGGAAGATGATGGGAGTGAACACCTGGAAAGCCTTCCTTCTGGTCCCCAATCCACTGCTGATCAGCAAGTCACTTAATTTCTCTGAGCCTCTATTTCTACGTCTGAAGAAAGATAATCATGCTACCCTATTCCACAAGGTCACCGCAAGAATCACATGGAACACTGTATATGGAAATTCTTTGAATCAATGTTAACAAGCATTTATTAAGTGCAGTTGGAAAATCAATAATAACAATCAGTTTAACCCTTTAAAGTTTGCAAAGCACTTCTGAATTTCATAACAACCTTGTGAGACAAGAACAACAAGTATTATGGCAACAGATGAAGAAATGGAGGTTCAGAGATATTAACTTGCCTGTAGTCTCATAAACTGATATGTATGATAGGTGGGATTTGAACCCAAATGTTTCTGACCTTAAGTCCAGCATTCTGTCTTAGCAGAGAGCTTTCAGTACAAAGTAGGCAGATTCATTGCTAATAGATGTTTTAAAAATCTTTACCTCTTCAATCAAGAGTGAGAAGAGAAATTCAATTTACATGAGCAAGCTGCTCATTACTTTGACCTTTGAAACATACAATATCTAGCCTATAGGCACTTCCACTATTTTAGTTATTCCACAAAACAGACTTTTTCAAATGGTGTTAGTCATTGGCACTGGCTATCTATAGCTGAGATGTAAAGTGCTTTTTCTCAGTCATGGGTAAAGCAGGTTGGCCTGAGAGTTGAGATGTGTATGTTCTAGGCTTGACTCTGCCATGATCTTGTTTCAAGGCCCCAGGCAAGTCAACTTTTCTGAGCTTCTGTTTTTTAATCTCTTCAATGAGAGAAATGGATGAGATAAATTCTAAGGTGCCTTATAACTCCAATATTCTGTGACTCTGATCTTCATGGAGGAAAAAAATTATATGGGTCCTATCCAGTTGCACAGCCTTGGCAATACATTTTAAAACTCCATTCTCTACACATGCTACTCTCAATGAGGGGTAGGGATTTGCTTATAGGAGAATAAATATAAATAATTAAAAACCTGCAGAGAGCAAAGTCTTATTTATAGGGATTCATCGTCATTCTAGCACCTGGTGGGTGAATGATAAAATTACATGAGTTTATTAAAAACACAAAATTGGATGGTTCCAGCTCTATTCCATCCAATGGAATGAGAACAGCTAGCTGCTACATAGAAACAAGGACTGTCAGTATTCAAAGAGTAATTATGGTGAGAGCTAACTAACATTAGGCAGATTGAGTTTGCGACTACATCTGCTCCCCATTGTGCACAGGGCTTCCTGGACATCACCCCATCTCTGGAGTTCAGATGTTCACACTATGAAATGTTTCCAAACCCAACCTTAGCCCTGGTTGAATGTTCTGTTTTATCATTCTCTCTTTATTTATGATTCCCCACATTTCTTAAGATAAAAGCTTGCACTGCAAAAGCGGTCTAAAGCATACCCCCCACATACAAACCGATCTCCAGATTACCAGTGAAATTGCTGCCTTTGTATACTTATGGACTGACGTGATAACTGAAAATAACTTCCATTAGCACTATAAAAACTCCAGCTGATACCAAATGAATTTCATTTGATACCAGCAGAGAAAAATATTGGCTACTGAGGTATTCTTTGTTCATGGATATTTACAGTTAGCTAGAATCCATGTACCATTCAGACAGCCAGAAGGCTCCAGATGTTTTCCTTTACTCTGAGACTTTTTATAGAAGGTCTTCCACCCAAATCCTGGCTCGCCTTTATCTATTAAAAGATAAGCTCTGGTCTCATAGTCTCTGTTCTACCTCTACATGCTGAAGTCACCAGGAATGAAATTCTTCATGGTGGATATGTAAACCACATTTTCTGAAATGCAGAGGACCCTGATTGGTAGCCACTCCATCCCTACCCCATTTGTGTAAATTTTGGGAACAGCTAGAGAATCAAAATAGCCAATAATGCCTGCTTCCCAGTAGAAACTACAAATGAGGTGACATTTACAAATAACGCCAACTCCCTCGGTTCTTTAATCTGATTCCTATGATGAGATGGAAGGATGGATGGAATCAATATGTTAATATGTCATATTGGAGGCAGGGGTTGGTTGAGGATCATGGTGAGGGTCCTTGTTTGAAAATTAGAGAAGTTATAAAAATTAGGCATATAATATTCAAATCATGAAAAATCTGTATTAAGTCAATATATGTTTTGAGAACCATAGTTTTCATATGTAATTCTTTCAACCACTTAAAAATAGAGTCAACCCACAATAAATGCTATAGAAATGTTGACCTTCAGTGTATGAGGAATTAGACAGATGGAACATGCCATATGTATTATATTTCCACCTTTAGTTTCTAATGAATTTTTAATATCCTCAAGAATATTATTACTCTGTTGCTGTGTCTCCTTTAATACTTATGAACTTTGTGCTGAAAAAATTTATGAGTATTTAAAAGGCCTTCTAGCTGTGGCTCTTAATCTTTTTGTGTCATGGACCCTTTGGCAATATGATGAAATCTATGGACCCCTTCTCAGAATAGTGTTTTTAAATGCATAAAATAAAATACATTATATTACAAAGAAAATCAATTATACTGAAATACAGTTTTAAAATACTAAAAAAAACAAGTCACACAACCTAAGGTTAAGAACCCCCACAATAAAGCATTCTACTGTACATCCAGTGTATCCCTTGATGCTTCACAGCTTTCTCTCCCTCTCTCTCTCTCTCTCTCTCTCTCTCTCTCTCTCTCTCTCTCTCCTCTCTCTCTCTCTCTCTCTCTCTCTCTCTCTCTCTCTCTCTTTGTTTCTCTTGTTTCTTCTTTCTCTTCTCTTGTCTCTCTGTATGGCCTTGTCTCTGTCTTTTCCTTTTTCTGTTTCTATATAAATAACTCTGTGTCTTTGCCTCTGTCTTTCTCTTTTCTTGCTTCTGTTTGTCTCCCTTTTTCAGTCTGTATCTCTTTCTGTGTCTCTGTGATTCTCTGTCTCTGTCTGTCTCTGTCTCTCTCTCTGTCTCTCTCTCCTCTCTGTCTCTCTGTCTCTCCTCTCTGTCTCTCTCTCTCTCTGTCTCTCTCTCTGTCTCTCTCTCTGTCTCTCTCTCTCTCTCTCTCTCTCTCTCTCTCTCTCTCTCTCTCTCTTCCACATGGCACTTTTCAGTGTCAAAAGCATGATCTTCCCAATGACCTGTGAGGTAGTAAAAGTATTATCATAGTACTATCATCCTCATTTTCTATAAGAGTGATTTGCCTGGTGTCTCATGTGAACAAAGAGAAATTACTTTTTTTCCTATTTTTTTTAGATCCTACAACCCCCACTACAATTAATACAAACTATGCCCAGTGGGAACTCAGTAAGTGTTGACCGACTCATTGACATTTGAGATCAGTATTGCTTTTGAAAAAAACAAAAAAAATCCTGACTTCCCCACACATATTAAACAAGCCCAACAAGGATAAGGAGGAATTGGGGGAGGGAGTCTTCAAATAATTTCCAAAACTTCAGAAATATTATAGTAAAATTTATATTTGGAAGAATATAAATTATTAAGGTCCCTGCAGGCACATTCATGATTCCATAATGTTCCTGTGTCCAAAAAAAATGGAATTGATAGTCTCTGCACCCAATTAATGAAACTATTTCAAATTTTACAATAAAATTAAATCAGCATTTAGCTGGCTATGAGATCACAAATACATAGGAAAAACCCAGTTTTATAAGGTTTACTGTAATTCTTTGGTAAAATCAAAAGAAAAAATGGTAGGTAGATGCCTAATAGTGCCAAGATTAATGGCTATTAATAGGTCATTCAAAGTTGTCCCATGTTTAAGAAAGGCACACTCCAAAGTGCATATATCATATATTCATATGTAGATCTATTCATCTTACTATCTCTAGTACTTTTTAAGTAACTACTGTATGCGCAGCACTGTGCTAGGTACTGTAGAGAACAGAATGGAAATATAAGATAGTACTAGCAAGAAGCTTGAGATCTAGCAAGAAAGACAAGATATACAGGGGTGAAACATTTAAATAAATACATGTTTAGGTGCAGGGATGTCTGCCCCAGCAGAAAAGTACCTTAGAAGTCCAGATGAAGGAGAGAGGAATATAGGCTAAAGCTGTTAAGGGTGGGGAAAATGAAATTTAAGCTGGGTCCTGAAAGAAGCATAAAATTTGGATAGGTGCAGAATAATGGGGAAGATATTACAGGTGAACACAGAAATGAATGAACACAGCCTTTGTGGAGAACATGGAAATTTGACTGAATAAGGCTGAGGCTTCAGATTAAACCATAGTGGGAGCAATTGGCACAGGGAAGCAAATGACTCCCAATGACAACTTCTATCCAGCAATTGTCAATACATTATAGTCACAGGATCATAAGATCACATATTTAGAGTTTAAAGTGATCTTGGGGACCATTAAACCTAGCTTCTTCATTTTACAAAGCTACCACTTTTGTTGAATGTAAATATTTAATTTAGAGAGGCTGTCTATGGTCATTTCAGCTCCCTGTGCCACAAATTGCCTTTGTCACTCTCACATACCGCATGTCTCTTTTCCTTACAATCACCATAGTGTATCAAATGCCAATGTTTATTGCCAGGGTGCATCCATGAAATTTTATTGCGTTTAAAAAAAACAACATTGGTGATGAGAAGGTTATAAGATGCACAAGTTTTCAGTAGTAAGTGACCACTGATGTTCCTGCTTCCAACACCATTCCTCCCAAGGACTCTGTGCCATGTCTGGTAGTCTGAGCCTACTCCAATATTAAAGTCACCTAGAACTATAAACTTGACCACTTTGGGCACATTGATGATGAGGGTCTCCAAGTCATCATAAAACTTTTCTTTGACCTCATCAGGGTTTGTCATGGTTTGTCATAGGCACTGACCTTGCCTAGTCCTCCCTCACTCAAAACAAAGTCAAGTGCAGGTCATGTCATCATTTCTCTGAAGGCATGGTCTTCTTCGGCAATGAAGGTCCAACACAACAATGATTGATGATGGTGATGTGGCATTTTCCTCCAAGCAGCAATCACGTTGTCATGAGACTGTCATTTTCTCCTTTTGGTAGACATACAAGCTTGTTGACTACCTTAGTTTTGATTGCCAAACCAGCTTCACAATGCTCCCCTTCAGTGTGACCACTTCAGAAAAATGTGTATCCAGCTCCATCTTCAGTAAGCTGGCCTTCGTTTGCCAGCCTTGTTTCACTCAGGGCTGTTATTTTGGATGTGATACCTACTGAGCTTTCTTGCAATAAGAGATGTTCATATTTCAGGTCTACTGGATTTTGTGTTATCTTTAAATATACACATACTCCATGTATCGATGGTGAGTGGAATCACCTTTGCAAAAGTTTTCATATTTTTTGTGTGTTTTGATCACAAGGTGGGATTCCCTTCTGCTGTGGTAATCAAGCCAGGGTTCGATATACAGAAAATTTTTAGAGCACTTTTTATAGCCCCTTCCTCACACCAGGAAGTGAGCAGTATGGTCCTTAAAACGCTGCTCAGACACCCAGGGAGCCACCAAATTCTACCACTACTTCCAGTGAGAAGACATTCCTATGGCCTGGACCACCTGTGTCCAGGTTTGTAACTAGAGATCCCAGTGTGTCTGTATCTGCTGCTGTGTCACTTGCTTGTTGCCACAGGACTTTGAAGTAGATAAAAATGGTAAAAGTTGAATGTCTTTTGACTTGTAGAAACAAGCACCCCAACATACATAGGAAGGCCTGCTGTACAGGTTATTAAATCTGCTTTTCTAAAAGGAAAACAACTTTTGAGGGGTTAACAATCTACTTTAATCAAGCACATATATCATTCATTTGCTTCAGGGAAAAAAGTCAGCACCCTGAGCTTCAAATATAAACAGAAATTACAAACAGAAAGACCAACAGACAGGGCTTCCAACTGTCTGACTATACATCATAGATCAACAGACAGATACAACTGTCTGACCCTACATACATAGTTACCAGAGAGAGAAGCACCAACCTCTGGGTTTTCAAAACTCTTTAGCTGCTACCCAGAGTATTGTCTGACCAAACAAACACTTCCAATGAGTAAGCCCCAAAACAAAACTTCACCTCAGAGTACATATTCACTTTTCAGAGCCAGAGGGCATCAGGACTCTTGAGAACCAGTGCCTCACTAGAAATTAACAGAAGGTGTGAGTCTTACCACAAAACAAATCTCCCCTAATCAAGCTTTCCTTAATAGGTAGGCCCATGAATGGGTGGGGAAGATTTTTAATTCTCTAATTAACATTACATTTGTACATAAATTGGATTTTAGTGAAGCAGTTGCATGAAGTTGTCAATCTCTCTCTTCCAGAGTCATCACAGTTCAGTGGTAGGACAGGGAATCTTTAATCTTTGGTCTTTGTACCCTTAGTCTATGCTTTTCTAATGCTCCCCAGGAAACACATATTTTCTAGGTTTGTGTAATTCCACATCGATGCAAAGCACAAAGTATTAGTAGGGAAAGACAACATGCATATTAATTCAAACTTCGTGTCTTCATACTTTGGGAAGTTCTAGGTTGTTGTATCTAGTTCCTTCTTCTCAATCTCCCCTTTGGACTTTTTTTTTAATTATTTTTTTCCTGAACTTAATAAACACTAAATAAAATCACCATTTCCATGTACACAGTAGAACAGAGGTTTGATAAGAAAACAAAGTGCTCATTTTGTACTTTTTCACAAGTAACTCTTCACATTGACTGTCCTGTGCATTTTAATTGATTGAGGAGGTGCAGTAGGTAGTTCACTGGCACAAATATGGGGAGAAGCCACTTTACTGGCTTTGTAAATGGTCATGATCAGTTATATCTAAATAACTCTATAAAGAAGGAGGCCTTGAATAATGAGGCTCTTTATGAAATTTAAAATTATAATAAAGGGTATGTTGTTAAATGTTTAACAACCAGCTTGGGGGGAAAAAGTACACCATACACACTTTTAATCTGCATTATTAACATTTACTCCATCACTTTCTTAAGTCTAGAAAACCATTAAAACAGTAAAGCAAGCCCTGATTTGCAGCATTTGCGAACTTCTAAAATGGAAATGCTCACATTGAAAATTTACCCAGTCTGAGCTAGCCCCAGCACACCCCTGCATATAATAAGCAAGCAAAAGTATCACTTATATAAAATGTATATGTATATATAATGTTTGCTATTTAATCTTTTTAATGATCAAGTAAAAGTGGCACAATATTTCACATATATTTGTATACATCATGGACTCGTAGATCAGAAGCAAAAGGTCCTTAGTGAAAATTTCTATTTCTAAGTACTTATAACAAAAATAAAAAAGAGAACTAGAAAAAAAACTAAAAGTAGAAGCCATGAAAATTAAAGACATAAATAAAATTAAAAACAAAAAGCATATAAAAATGATGAATAAAAATGAGCTATTTAAAAAAACTAACAAAATAGACAATCCATTGGATAATATGGTACAAAATAGAAGAGAATAAAAACCAAACTAACAAAGTTAAAATGAAGAAATATTCTCAGTGAACAAAGAGGAAATTTTTTCAAAATTATCAGAAACCATTCATTTTGTACATTATATGCCAACAAAACTGAAAACTGAACAACAGGATATTATAGTACAGTGAAAAGAGCTCTAGAACAGAGTCAGAGGATGAAGATTTATATCCATCTCTGCCACTTAATAGCTTTTGACCTTGCACAAGTCATAACTTTTCCTAAATTCAGCTTTGTTATCTATAAAATGAAGAGGTTGAGTTAGATAATCCCTCAGGTCTGTTCTAAATTTAAATTTGTGATCCTATGAAAACCTTAAATGAAATGGATAAATATTTCCAAAAATTTAAATGCATTCATTAACAGAATGGGAAATAGAGAACCTAAACTATTTTATCTCAGAAAGGAAAACTGAACATAAATGAACTCCCAAAGGACAAAACCAGATGGACTGAAAAACCAGATGGAAAAGTCCAGATGGATTTACAAGTGAATTCTATAAAATGATTTTTTAAAATAGCTGCTATGCAACATAAACTATTTGCAAAAAAAAAAAAAAGGAAAAGGAAAGGAAAAGAAAAAAATTTACCCTGCAAACTTTTTTCTATAAGATAAATAGGGTCTCAGTACCCAAACCACATAGAGATAAAACAGAAAAAGATAAAATACAGAGCACTCTTTCTAATGAATAATGATATTAAAATGTTAAATAAAATGCTAGCATGGGGCCACACAATAGTGTGTTTTTTAAAAAATCACAAGGACCAGGTTAGATTTATATAAAAAACGAAAAAGTATTCTAATAACACTAAAATAAAATCTAACACTAAACTAAATATAAATATAATAGCAATGTCAAACAATTTTAAATATCATTATTTCGCTATTAGGAAAAACCTATAATAAAATACACCATTCATTCATAAGAAAAACACTAAAAACAAAAGAAATGAAAAATCCTTGCCTTAATGTGAACAAAAGACACTTATCTAAAAGCAAGAGCTAGTATTTAACTACAAAGTCAAATAAGTAGCCTATTGTCTCCACTATTGTTTAATATTATGCTATAAATTCTAGCTACAGCAATATAAGAAAAAGAAATTGAAGGAATACGTCATGCAAAGGGGAGGTGAAATTACCTCTATTTACAGATATATTAAGTCAATAGAATTAGCCTTCTTAGTGACATTCAGACCACTGATTTGTATATAACAAGTGTGTGTGTGTGTGTGTGTGTGTGTGTGTGTGTGAGAGAGTGTGTGTGTTAGGACATAGATATTCTATGAGATAGATAGATAATGTTAGGAGGAGGGAAAGAGAAAGAGAGGAGAAGAAGAAGAAGAAGAAGAAGAAGAAGAAGAAGAAGAAGAAGAAGAAGAAGAAGAAGAAGAAGAAGAAGAAGAAGAAGAAGAAGAAGAAGAAGAAGAAGAAAAGAGGAGGAGGCAGGAGGAGGAGGAGGTAGGAGGAGGAGGAGGAGAGGAGGAGGAGGAAAGATAAAAAAAGATATGGAATACCATTAATACATTCCACCTTGACCTACTGACTGAAACAAGCTACTGATACTAAAAATAGGCAATGGGTAAAGTACTTTGAAATCAATTACAGTTTTGCATAGAGGTTTAACCGATATGAATCAATTGTAAAACAAGAAAACCAAAATAGCCTGAAAAAATCACCTTAGTGATAACAGAAAACTGTATGATTACTTACCAAGTAGAGAGGTAAACAAGAACAATACCAATCTGGAATATAAACTACTTAAAAATCTTATAGAGAAGGATGATAGCAGATTAAGATCAGAGGTGCCTCAGAAACAGTGAGATGCAATGGAAGAAGAAATGTTAAAGTTTGGTGTGAAATGCAAATAAGGGAAGCTATCTTCAGAGCATCTAAAGATCAAATTAGAGGAAAACCACAAAGCCAAACATGGAAAATATCTGCAAAGATTGTTTTGTGGTTGTTTTGTTTTTTTTAACAAACTCTTTTTGCCTACCACTACAGTCAAGTCACCATGTCAAATCCAACATCTTGGGTCTGAGTATGCTTCTACACATAATAGAAATGTCAGTGAAGGAAAGCATTATGGCAGACAGCAAGACTGACCATGAATAGAAAGATTTCCATACTGGAGAAAAAATAAATTGGGATATTTTAAGGGATGAATTCTCAAAGTATATGGAGGAAAGACAGGAAAGTTGTGAAAATTTTTCAGATCTCACTATTACCCCTCCCAAAAAGCAACTGAGATTACATTAGTTTTCACAACCCACATGCCCTCTTTTCCATCTATATGAATTTTTTTATAAGAATAATATACACATGTGTTGAGAGCATCCTTGATAAATATATTAGTAAATAAGAATTTTTTTAAAATTATATTACATATCATTACAATATTATTAGGAGGCTTTTATAATTGATATTTCACTATTTACTGTCTTTTCACCATTGCATAATTTGGAAGACATAGAGCATACAAAACACCATGTGCTTGTTATTTGTTGACCATTTAAAAAATGATTAGATTCATGGAAAATATTACCTTAAAGGTTTTTGTTGGTAACTGTCAGTACAGAACAAACACTAAAACTTGAAATAGTTTTAGGAAGAATTTTATTAGGTCATTTGGGAAAGGAAAGAGCCAGGAAAAGTTATGGATCCCTCCTCAAGTCTTTGTGAGGTGACATTATATAGAGTGCAGACAAGAGCAGAAGAACAGTTAGGCAGTTTGAGATTCATATTGTGAGCAGGTATGAAGTCAAATATGAAGAACTCAGAACATAAGCTTTGGGTGAGCCCAGAACAAGACCTGGGTGGGTTCTAAGCATTCCTTATGGCCACCCGACTTCCCTGGAGCATCTCTGAGATCAGCCTGACTTCTACCATAAGTTTTGGATTAGACAATTTTTCAGCCACATTAAGCTAGGTTCAAACAATATTAATATATAATAAATAATAACATATTTTCCCACATTCTCCTTCAACAAGATGTCTCACAAGCATATATCAAAGTCGTACAAGAATCCTTTAAAGATATAATGGAGACAACCTTGTCTGTTCACTCTGATCATTATTATCTGATAAGAAATAAAATGGGGTTGCCACTCCATGCTTGCCAACATTATTTACCATTGTTATGGAGGAGATTCAGCATAGAGTCCCAAGTCAAAAAAAAGGATTCCCTATAGATGGCACGATCATCTTTTTTGTAGGTGATATTTTACTTAGTCTTAGAATCAAGGGTATTGCAGAGTCTCCTAAATGAAAATCATAATTACTGAAATGAGTTTCATCTAACTTTCCATATGATAAATTCCAAGTGGATTAAAAAAATCTCTCTTGTATAGACTATAACATGCAATTATAGAGTCTCCATCATTATACATATTTTTTACAAACACAGTAAATGAGGATGATGAATTTAGTCCAGATTTAAACAGATGTAATAATCCTGTACTGAATTGCCTTCGGCAACATGAAGGAGATTTTTTAATAATCACAAGCTTCTCTCTGAAACAAAAGGCCATATTTTTAGCAACAGCATTCTTTCAATAATATTGTATAGTAGCGTATCATGGAACAGTCTCTGAAGATCCTCCAAATGGTAACGGACATGCTAACAGGCTACAGCACATTAGGAATGAATAATTCTCTAAACAAAACTTGGAAAGGTGTAATCAAACAATCAAAAAAGGTGGGATAGTCATATTGAGAGAACAGGGGAAATTGATGGACATCCTGAAAGTTCGATATTCTTGAAATGGCAGGTAAAGTGAGGAAGATTTCCACTATGCTTAGTGCATGCACAGGAAGAATTTATGGGATGACATGGACAAAAATTGCACAGGCATGAATGGGTTATGAGATTCATTGCAAGAGGCAATATTTCCATCATTTTTATCACAAATCCATTACATTAAAATGTGATGGCTACTTAAAGAATCCCAAAGAATCAGAAAAGAAACAAATTGGTATGATTAATAACTTTGATAAAGTAGCAGGAAAAGGCAGGAGATGACCAATCATTTCAGGGGGACAGGGACTGCAGGAACTTCTCTGCCACCTCAGTATTTTTTTCTCTAGTTCCATGTCAGGGCTTGTATTTGTTATGTGCCGCAGCCTGCTCACATTTTTATCCTTCCAGTGATATTAATTTTTAATTCATGAGAAACTATAATATTCTATATCTTGCTGCTATACAATTTCTTTAAGTATCTCTAGATAAATGTCACATCCTTACGTCATAAGAGTGATATGGTTACTTACAAGGCACTTTAACTGCTTTCTATTAGGACCCCACTCCAACAGTTTTCCGTAGTCACCATACAAATACTTTTTGTCTGCTGAATAAAGTATAAACTCCTGATGAAGGTATTCAAGATCTCCTACTCCAACTATCTTTCCAACCTTATCTGACACCATACTTCCTTGTTTATTCTACGCTTCAGTTATATCTCCCCTACGTTCTCTTTCTGTCTTTGTACATACTGTGCCTTATCTCTGGAATTGTATCTTCTGCCTCCCCCATCCCCATCTCCATCTGCTTAGTCGCTCTCTGCAGTCTGTAAACCACACACAGCGTCCTTACCACGGCACCCTTCTTCCTGCAAAGATGAAGTCCCAGCGGAAACTGGAAATTCAGGTGGCACCTCCTCTCTAACGTCTTCCCTGCGGCAGCGGAAAGTGATCTCTCCCCACTAAAATTTCTTACAATATTTTGTCTAGATCCCTCCTTTTCACTCATCACACTTTCCCTTTGACATTATTATCTGCATACATGTTTTTCTCAAGTAGATTAAAAATTTCTTAAAAGTGCCATCTGGGTTATATCTATATTAGTATTTTTAATGTCTTAAACATAGTAGGTGTTTAACATATGCATTCATTGAATTGATATGTATGTTTAATTTGAAGTGGTAGAAAAACAGCCATGTCAAAAATATTCAATAGTCAGGTAGAGGTTCAGGACTGCCCCTCAAGGGATTGCTGAATCCAGAGGTGCAATGTTTCTTACTGCACTCACATGTATTACTACAGTATATGTGGTTAGAGGGAAGGGAAGTAACGGAATTGTTAAAGGTTCCCATGCTCATAAGGAATATCCCTTCTACCCTCCTTTCCTCTAGGTTTGGCAGGAGGTAAGTATCTTCCAAATGAGGAATAATTACAGTTCAAGGATTTGTTCTTAAGTGTGTAGTTTCATATTGTGGGCAGCATCCTTTGATGATTTTGCTCTTTTCATCGAAGGATCTCAAAATACTTTAAAAACATTATGTTCCAAGAAAATAGTCCTTCTGTTAATTATTGAAAGATCAAAGAGACTGCAAATGAAGGCCTTTTTCAGTTTCAGGGGGAGAAAACAAACTGAAAACAAGTTAGTGCATTTTGAGAAATCTGTGAGAGTGAGAAGAGCTGATTATTTAAGAAGCAACCCTTATGTGAGTAGGAGTTCAGGAGCTGATGAGGATGAGTTGAGAGAAGATGTTTGAATTCTCATTTTTTTATTATTATTAGGGAAAAGCATGAGCTATCATCTTTTTTATTTTGTGGACTTGCTTAATTCCATGAATTAAAAATAAAATAAATTAAAATTAAAAGAAAATACTAAGCAAATCTCTTGTGCCTGGGTATTGTGACCTATTCATTCTTTTTAAGGATTAGTAATGTGTCTGAGTGATTGGGAATGATATGATTAGCTTTTATAAATCTTATAAATCTGAACTGCTATTTTATTATAAAAAATAAAATAAGGAAAAGGAAAAAAAGGAAAAGAAGAGAAAAGAAAAGAAAGAAAAAAGAAAAGAAAGGCAATTGGGGAAAAAGATCTCTCCAATCCATTTACTCCACTCTCTCATGCATCATACTTATCTGAGTGCTTGTTCAAAACCACATTATTCTGTAAGCATTTTGATAGCAGGTCATGTGTCATATTTCTTTTTTTGCATCATAAACACTGAACACAATGTCTTACACATAGGCACTTAATAAATATTTTTTTTATTTTTAAATTAATTTTAAACTTAAATACAAAAGAGAAAAGAAAAATATATATTGTCATGTACCCAGAAGAACATAAGAGAGAATTCAATATAAAGCAATAAATTTCCATGATAAGAAAACCTATGTAATCAATGCTACACATTATTTTCAAATCTGTCCATCTTTTCTTTACTTCCTTGTAGGGATTTTTTTGTCCTCTGCTGTGCATTTTTACTTTATTTTTCCCCTTCCTCCCTACCCCTAGAAAGTTACAATTAAACACAGATATATGTGTGTTTGCGTATGTATACAAACATACATCGACATCCATAAATACACACATGCATACACATATACACTCAAATTCATACCTGTAAGATCATAGATGCTTATTTCCACTTGTCATCTGTTTTTTTGTAGGTGGATATAACATCTTCCTTCATAAGTCCAAGCCTTTCCATATTTTTCTAATCCTATCAGCTCATCATTTCCTATACCATAACCCAATCAAATTCCATCTGAAAGACTGTCTATGAGAGTTTTTTTCCCACTTTTCTGCATACTTCTGTTCTTGGCTACTTAAGTTTTATTTATACAGAAAATTTTCATTTAAAATAATCAAAATTATCCATTTTACACTTCGACGCTGCTCTCACCTTATAATATGGCTTAAGGTCTGATACTACTGAATCTAGTTCTTTGACATCTTTTTCCCTGGTTTTCTTGAAGTTCTTGACTTACAGTTCACTGCTCTTCCAACTGAACCCTGTTATTATTTTTAATTCATTAAGATAATTTTTAGTAATTTAATTGAGATGGCATTACATAAATAGATTAGTTAGGTAAAATTTACATTTTTATTATATTAGCATTACCTACCCATACACAATAAATATTACTTCAATTATTTAGATCTAATTTTGTATAAAACATGTTTTGTATTTATATTTGCATAGTTCCTATGTCTGTTTTGGTAAGTATATTTCCATATTTATTCTTTGTACTGTCTAGTTATTTTATTTGGTCTAAAACTATTGATTAATATGACTGACATTTAGTATAGTTTTCTGATTTTTCTCTTTTGATTAAATCCATTTTAGTTTTAACTTTATCCGAGGTCATGATTACTGTTCCTGTTTTTCTACATAATAAATTCTACCCTTACCTTTATTTTATGTTTGTATGTATCTCTCATTTTTATCGCTTTCCTGAAAGCAACATATTGAGAATTCAAAATTTTAGTCTGCTATCAATTTCTGCTTTATGGGTAAATCATTCCATTCACATTCTAAACTATAATTATTTGTTGTATATCTTCTACTTTCCTATTTTCCTCATTATCTTTCTCATCCTATTCCTATCTCTCCTCACTCCACTACTTTACTTCTGCCTGGTATCTTGTCCTCCTAGTCTTTAACCTATCCCCACGGGAATCCCTCCCTTGTCCTCTCCCTCCACCCTATCCTCTACCCTCATTTTTTTCTGAATTTAGAAGACTTTTATACCTTTCTAGATATGTATGTATCCTCTTTAACTAATTCCCAATGAGAGTAGGGTTCCAGAACTACCAGCCCTCCTCCCCCATCTAATTCCTCTGTATCAGTTCTTCTTCTATCTTGTCATTTGTATAAAATAATTTCTTTTCCTACATCATTTTGCTTTCCAGAATCACATCATACTCAGTTCTACCCCACTCTTTCTTTCAAACTATGCAATTACTAATGACAATCTTAGAAAAATAGTTTACATTTTCATATATAAAAAGTAAGCAATTTTGAGTCCCCTATAACTAGTCTCTGATGTTTGCCTTGGATCTTGTATGTCAGATTTTTTATGAAGTTCTGACCTTTTTTCAACAAAATCCTGAAAGTCCATCAATTCATTGAATGTCCATTTTTTTTTCATTCAGGATTACGTTTAATTTTCTGGGTATGATATTTTTGGCCATAACCCCAATTATTTTGCTCTTCAATATATAGTGTTCCAAGACCTGTGGTCTTTTAGTGTATCTGCTTCTAGGTCTTGTGTAATTCCAATTATGGCTCCACCGTATTTGAATTGATTTTTTTTCTTGTTGCTCATAATATTTTCTCCTTAACCAGGGGTGTTTCAGAATTTAGCCATGATGTTCCTGTAGGTTTTCCTCCTAGAATCTCTTTCAGGTGGTAATTAGTGGAGTTCTATTTCTACTTTCCCCTCTTGTTCTTACACTTGAGGACAATTTTCTTTAATTATTTCATGTATTTTCATATCTAGATTCTTTTTTTGATTATGGTACCCCTTTCCCAGAGCACTTCTCCCCCTCCCAATTTCTGCAGGTGTTAGAATCAGGAGGAATTGCTTTCTGTCTGTCCTTTCTCATAAAATTGCACCAGTGGTCACACCATCCTTTATACTAAAATATAAATATAATAAATACTAATATATATGAATATATATAATATATAAATATAATAAATATAAATAAATACTAATAACTCTCACTCACTCCCCCTATTTTGACTCTAGGTTAAAAAAATTCCTATTTATGACTTCAGTCAGTGTTTTGGGTAGAATCATATATACATTATTAGACTACCGAGTTATGAAAGACAATGTGATATAATACAGAAGTGTCAAACTTGGCCCACAAACAGTTTGATCTAGAAACCAGATGAAAATAAAATTGAGAAATATTTACTAAAATAAATAAAAATACAATAGAGCACAGACAATGTTAGTATGTGGGTTTCTAAGTCAATATACGGGCAGCTAGGTAGTGACAATGGAGGGTCTGATGTTAGGAAGCCTCATTTTACTTCATTCAAATCTGGCCTCAGACACTTTCCAACTGAGTGACCCTGGATAAGTCATTTAAACGTGTTTGCTTCAGTTTCCTCATCTTTCAAATGAGCTTAAGAAGGAATGGGCAAACCATTCCTGTATTTTTGTCAGAAAAAAAAACCAAATGGGGTCATAAAGAGTCAGACACAACTTAAACAACTGCAACAACAACCACAAAAATCACTATGTGGTACATAGGGATTGTTCTATAAGTTTAGTGGCCTCCAGTTCTATTTTAGTTTGACACCAATGATGTCGTGGATAGAGAGCTTATCCTGGAGCCAGGAAGACCTCTTTTTGCCTCCTAACACACACTGACTATGTGTCCCATGGCAATCACTTAGACTCTTATTGCCCTAGGCAACTCTCTAAGACTGTGAATTGAAGAGAAGCTGCCAACCTACATTGGTAGAGATAGTTTTTCATAGGGGAATGCCTTTGAAAGCACAAGTTCCAACCCTGTTCCATTTTGGTGTTCACTACAAGAGTTGAGAGATGTGATCTGAGAAACATATGTGTTTGTTTCAGATGGCCAAGATGCCCATCTCTGCATCAATCAAGTAGAAATGTACAGTATAAGAAACAGAGTTACAATGGACTGATAGGAAGAGATACATTGTTTACAAACAAAATACATTAGCTGGCATATAGCAGCTGTGATTAGCTTAATGACTAAGTGCTGTTTTAAGATTGCAAATATCTAAACCCCACATATCTTACATGCTATTATTTGGTTTGGTAAATGTTTAGACAGCTGGCGGAAGCTTGCCCTGACACTGGCACTAAAATGCACACTACCAAAGCAGAATATACCAGGCATCCCTAGAAACTATTCTGAGAGTAGAAGTACCTGTTCCTCAATTGAGAAAATGGGGCCCATATCTGCTATTTTTTAGGAAAAAGTGTCTGTAACTTAAATTCCATAATCAATAAAGTCCATATAGTGATTTAAAAAATAGCAGTGCCCTCCCTTTCTTAATATCCTTAAGGTCTATAGAATCTCAGAACCTTTAGAGCTAGTATATATTATCCATAGTGTATGTAACTAGAAGGAAACAGAGCCCACTGATATAATGAGATGAAAACTTTCTCATCAGTGCTCATCTTGAATATTGAGTTTGTGTTTGTGTGTATATCTGTGAGTATGTGTGCATACAGTTTTCCTTTCCACATCAATAACTCTCCCTGTCATCATTTTGAAAAATATTGTAGGTCGGCATAAGAAATTAAATGGGAACTTGTGGGGAGATTTGCAGAAGTCACAGATGGTGCATCAAGTTCAGCAGATGACACAGGAAAAGTTTAGAAACTCAGAAATGCATAAAATATGCGTATAGTATTGTATAATATCAATATATTTATCTTTTAATACCATAAATATACCCAAATTTTACTGGAAGGTACTATAAACATTCCCATAAAAGAAAAAGAAAAAAATTCAGTCTTCTCTAGCATGAAGGGAGGACCAAAAAATTTTCTGTGGATTTTCCAAATCGTGGGGGTGCTATGCCCCTTAACCCCCGCAATGTAGAAGGGATAACTGTATACACACTCACATTGTTTTATACATGTAAACACACTGTTATATAGATATAACAATTGGATGTGTTCCCTGTGTTCAGCACTGCCTTCTAATTACCATCTTCTTAAAATTTAAGAACTCCACAATTAAACCAGCATATATCAAGTTTCTACTATGTACAAGACACCATGTAAGACACTGGGAATACACAGATTTTTTTCCTGTCTTTGAAAGACTTATCTTTTACTAAGGTGATACATACAAGGACAGGGGACCTGGACTTGAGATTTCTTGATATAGGGAAATCTCAAATAAGGAAATTCCATGTATCAATGCAGATCAGCACCTTCTCTGAAACTTCTTATAATACTAAAGAGTTACCTAAATACTAAATTAGTTACCTAATACTAAAAAGTTACCTTAAAGGTTAAGTGACTTGCCCAAGGTCACACAACCAGTATACAGTTATCCCTTTCACACCACAACTTTCCCTATCATAGTTTCACTATGTCATGTGTTGGTATAAGAAATTAAATGGGAATTTCGGAGGAGTTTTGCAGAAGCCTCAGATGAGACACAAAGACTAGCAGACAACATAGAAAAAGTTTAGAAACTCAAGAAATGTATAAAATATATGTATAGTATTGTATAATGTCAGCATATTTTACTATTTAATACCATAATAATTCAGACTTCTTCTCTGATATGAAGGGAAGGCCAAAAGTTTCATGCAAATTTTCTAAATCACAGGGGCACTGGGCCCCTAACTCCACAATGTGGAAAGGATAACTCTATATGAGTGGCAGGACTTAATTTATTTTCTTTTTTGAGGACTGCAAGATCAAACTAAATCAACAGTGAGATGTGGCAGCCACAAAACCCAAGCAATGTTGAGTGGCATTAAGATAGGCATAACTTTCAAGAATAAGGAGGTGACAATCCCTCCATACTTTATCCTGGTTGTACCACCACACTTTGGGAAGGACACCAATAGGGTGGAGTGTAGCTAGAAGAGGGTAACCAAGATAATAAAGACCTTGAATCCATGTTGAATGATCTTAGCATGCTTAGGCTGGAGAAGAGAAGACTCATGGTGGATAAGATAATTCTTAATCAAGAGTTTGAAGGGTTCTCATGTAGAAAAAAAAAGATTAGATTTGTCCTGTTTGGCCAAAAGGGCAGAACCCATAACAATGAGTAGAAGTTCCAAAGGGACAAATGTACCCTTTAAGTCAAGAAAAATTTCTTAACAATTAAAACTATCATAAGTGTAATGGACTTTCTTATGAAGTTGTGGGTTTCTCCTAATGTGATACAAAGAAAAGATTCCTGGATTTGGATTTACATTCAAACTCTGGTTTGAATCCTTATGACTTTAGATAAGTCATGTTAACTTCTTACTTCTCTGAATTTCAGTTTCCTCTGCTGTCAAATGAAGGAATTAGACTCCATGAATTCTAAGATCCCTCCAGCTCTGAAATCTATGATCTCAAGATCCTATGGTCCTTCCTTCATTGGAATTCTTGCAGTGAGGTAGAGTGAACATTTCTCAGGCATGAAGTGGGAATTCTTTTTCAAGTCTAAGTTGGGCAAGGTAGTTCCTAAGGTACCTTCCCAGTCTGAGATGTCATGATTCTATGAAAGGCAGTGGTACACGAAGGTCATGTAGCAAAGGAGGTAGGTAATGGTCAAAATTATCTCTAATCATGGTAAACCACTGCATGAGGAAGCAGTGGAAGAAGTACCAATGGTACTTGCAAGTTCCATGAAGTACCATAAGGTATCGTGTCAAGAACTATCTGAGAATTGTCAAGAAGCTGAGCCACAGTACCTGGGTTTACATCCTGCTTCTGATGTTTATTTCCTGTAGGACAATGGGCAGATTTGCTAAGTTTCTTTGGGCTTCAGTTTTCTCTTATGTAAAATACTCAGATTCAACTAGATGACCTCTAAGGTTCATCCCAGCATTAAATTGGTGATCCTTCCTATGCCATATGGTAAAAGAAGGTAAACTAGATACCATTGGTAGTAGATATTGGTAGTATCTGGATGACAGCACTGAGCAAAAATACTAACCCTAAAAGAAACAAAAAGATTAATCATTTCTAAAACTGTCATAATATTCCAAAATATCCTACCAAGGTGCTTCCCTTAATAAAATCAATAGGGATACGACACAGAATAATAGGTTCATAGATTTAGAGACAAAATGGACCTTAAAGGCATGGAGTCCCCTCATTTTACAGGTGATGAAAATTTAACCCAAAGAGGTTATGTAACTTTCCCAAGGTTATCCAGCAAGCACATAGCACAGCTGAGATTTGAACCAGTACTTCTGTCTCTAAATCCAACTCTCTTTCCACAGTATCATGCAGTCCCTCCACATTTACCAGTTCAGTCATCCTCCTGTACAGCCATCTCTGTACTTTAAATATGGCATCTATCTAGCCACCTAGCCATCCATCTACCAATTATCTATCAACTTTCTATATTGCATCTCTATCTCTCATCTATTTATCTATCTATGCCTCATATTGGTAAACATCTTCCTTATAAAAAATGTGTTTGCCATTAAGATCCCAAATTTCCCTTTTGGATGTCACCAGACTTGTGTTTCTAATAGCTAAAACGGGTAGAGTAAGGGGCATATATACAACTCTGGTTTCTTTAATTTAGAGATGACTATAATAGTTACACCAGTGGATCTTTAAATTACTGAACATCTCTGGATGTTTATTCCAAATTCTTCTTTTGATGTCAAAGGCTGATTCCTGATGTTTTCTCCATTTCTTTTTGGAAATTTCATAGACCCTTTAGTGATGAATTGTGAAATACGAGATCAATTTCTTGCCACAGAGTTCTGGATTTCGCTATGAAATAAAGCTCTGTGATCCCTTGAGCAATGAGCCAAATTCCTTGACTCTGCATGTAATATTTTCATTATTGATGGAAGCAGTTCTTTAGTCCTATCCTACCTATCTGTAGCTACTTAGAAAGTAGTGTTATGTATCTAATTTTTTTTCAATTAAGTGTAGTACCAAGCCCTATGCTGATTATAGGAATATGTTAACTTTCCTGTTTCAATTAAATTTGAATTTTCTTGGAACATCTAATCTAAATTTTTTTTATAGCCATCAATCTTTTATATAACATGTTGCTGACTTTTTGTGAATAAAAAATTTTTCTTATCATTAATAATCATATTTCTTGAGTTCATTCTCTCCTTCAACCTATTACTTAACATTGTCCTCTTTCCTACTTAACATTTATATAGTAGAACACTTTGATAGGTACAGGTATCCAGGGAAGGTTAGCACATCTAGTGTGAGGGCTACAAGCCCTTTTCAGGTCTGCTTTCTACCTTTGTTATCCAACCAGTCACCCAATTCTCACTGGATAGTGAGATAGATGAGCTGTAGTATATACAGCTGCCATACCCTAGTAAACCTTTTTGACAGACAAGATAAACCAGGTTAAGGGTAACCAAGAGGCCTCAAACTCGTAGGTAAGTTAGCAAGATGTCTCCCCAAGCATGTGAAGACTTCCTTCAGTAGAATGGACAGATGAGAACAATTTGTTCCATTGGTCAAGAACATGGATGGCTGTATCAGGCACTGCAGAGTACTTAGAGTCTGGTTAGACATCGAAGATGCCAAGGTCATCCATTGCATTCTGAGCCATCACCAGTGGTCTTGATTTTTGTCTTGTCACTGGATTCTGATGACTCTGCAAGAGAGAATGAGGCTGACAACTTCACGCAACCGCTTCACTTAAATCCAATTTATGCAGGAGTCAAAAGACATCATCCATGCCATTTTACCATTTTTCCCTACCTCAAGGTCCTATGACAGCAGACAATGATGAAGCAGCAGGTACAAATACACCGACAGCTGAAGTCTGTACACAGGCAGCCCAGGCCACAAGGTCATCTTCTCACTGGACTGAAGCAGCAGTACAATCCAGAAGCCTCCTGGGTGTCAGAGCAGCCTTTATTAAGGTCAGTACTGCTCACCTCCTGTTGTGAGGAAGGGGCTAGAAAATGTACCCTAAAAATTGTCTACTTCATCCAGCCTAACCCTAGCATGCTTACTGTGGCAGGTGGGGATCCCAGCTCATAGTCAAAACCCCCTAAAAATTCTAAAAATTGTACAAAAATTTTTGTGAAAATGATTCCACTCACCCATGGCATATGGAATATACACATTCCTACAGAAAACATGAAATCCAGTACACCTGATAAATGAACAGCTCTTATTGCAAGAGAACTCAGCAGGCATCACATCCAAATAGCAACCCCAAGTGAAACAAGGCTGGCAAGTGAAGGCAAGCTTACCAAAGTTAGAGCTGGAATGGCTGCAGTGATGGCAAGCTTTGTGAAACTAATGTAGATTTTGCAATCAAAACTATCTAGTCAACAAGCTGTATGACTTCCAAAAGCGGTCTATGACAGGCTTGTGACAATGTGATTGCCACTTGCCAGAAAGTGCCACACCACTGTTATCGGTGACTATGCTCCCACCATGGTGAACCCTGATGAGGTCAAAGAAACATTTGATGAAGAATTGGAGAACCTTGTCATTAATATGCCAAAAGAAGACATGCTTATGATTCTGGGTGACACTAACACCAGAGTAGGCACAAACTATCAGATATGGCAGGGAGTCCTTGAGAGAAATAGAGTCAGAGACAGCAACTGCAACACTCACTTAACTACTTAAGACTTGCACATCTCATGACTTCTCATTACCAACACTGTCTTCCATTTACCTAAACGCAATAAAACTTCATGCATGCACTTGCAGCAAACATTGGCATTTAATAGACATATTCAAAGAAAAACAGACAAAAAGTATGTGAGAGTGAGGAAGGTGATGTGTGAACTGGACCCACCAAAGATTTATCATCTCCGAGCTAAACATTTGCGTTCAATAAAAGTTGTGGCCCCTAGAGAAGAAGACAGGTTAAAGCCTTTCTCTGAGTGAACAGTTCCTTGCTAAACTGGAGATAAAGTTGAACCAAAAAATGTTGGCAACAATGGGACAGAAAAGGAGTAGACACTTTCAGAGATATGGTATACACCACTGCATTTACTCATCTGGATCAGAACAGTTGTAAACATTAATATTGGCTTGGCAAAAATGATGGGAAATGCAGAAGCTGGTAGGTGAAAAATGAGATCTCCACAAGGTTTACCAGTAGGATAGTTCTTCAGTCTCTAAGAAAGCAGCATTTAACTCCAACAAAAGCAAAGTGCAGTGAAGCTTAGACAGATGGATTGTTGGCTCAGTAAGATGGCAGCTGAAATTCAGTTTTACACTGATAGCAACAATCCAAAATACTTTACCCTAAAGGCTATTTATGAGTCAAAGAACCTAAAGTGCATCTCAACTACTGGGTACTGATGGAGCTACATTGGGATAAGGATGTGATCCAAGCAAGACAGGCTGAACATTTCCATAGTGCTCTCAACAGACCATCATCAACCAATACTGAAGCCTCAGGTTGAAGTCAAGTCCTCTCTAGCCAAACTTCCTACTGAAAAAGAGACTTTGAATGCCTTTAGGCTCCTCTCATGTGGCAAAGTATCTGGTGCTAATTTTACTACAACTGAGTTTTACAAGGCAGGGGGTTCACTCCTTATATAAAAGCTGAATGAAATCTTCCAGGTTATATGCAAGAAGAGATTATCCCTTAGGAATTCAAGGATGCCTTCATTATCTATCTCTATAATGGGAAAGGAAATAAATTGTCCTGTGAAAACCACAGGGAGTTCTCTCACTTACTCATTACTGGCAAGATTCTTGCCAAAAATCCTCCTTAATAGGACTGAAACTTCACCCAGAAAATGGTCATCTACCTGAGAGTCAGTGTGGCTTTAGAAAGGGCTGAAGAACAGTCAATATGGTGTTTGCTGCCTGACAACTTCAGGTGAAATGCCAGGAGAAGAACAGAGCTCTGTACACAACATGTGTTGATCTGACCAATATTTTTGATACTGTCAATCGTGAGGGCTTGTGGAAGAGCACGGCAAAATCTGGTTGTCCAGTTTAGTTCATCATTATTGTACACCAGTTTCATGATGGCATGCTTGCCAGGGTTCTGAATACTAATGATGCTCTCATGCTTCCTCCATTACCAGTGGAGGGAAGCAGGCCTGTATGTTGGCTGTATGCATGCTTTTAAGGATGATGTTTTCAGCAATGTTGTCAAATGCCTTCAACCAAAATAAAATAGTATCAAGATCAGCTATGACAATAATAGTAAATTGTTTAACTTGAAAAGGCTACAAGCCAAGATTCAAGTGGAAGGAGAGTTGCACTCAATGAAACCTTTGAGGTTAAAGTTGAACAGAGTATGGATCAACTCACTGCCACTCGTGCTAATTCTGGTCTGACAATTAATTCAAAGCAAACAGAGATTCTCCCCCAGCCAGCACCACACTACACATACATGGAACCATTGGTTACAGAAAATGGAAAAAATTTTCATTTAGTGGATAAGTTCACTTACCTTGACAGTATACTTTCCAGGGATGACACTGCCAGAGGTACCCCAGTGTTTGGAAGTATGGGAGGAAGGAAAGTGTCAGAGAGAAGAGGTTTTAGACTGAAGGTCTACAGAGCTGTTGTGCTGGTGTCATTGCTTTATGCCTGTGAAATCTGGACAAGATACCAGCACCATGTGAGGAAACTAAATAACTAAATTGCTTCCACTGGAATTGTCTTAGGAAGATTCTGAAATTCACCTGGCAAGGTGAGATATCAGACAGAGGTCTTTTCTTGAGTTCCACTGCTAAATATTCAAACTCAACTGCAGAGAGCACAACTCTGATGGGCTGGCTGCATTGTTCAAATGCCAAACATAGATTTGCCTAAAAGACTATTTTATGGAAAACTCAGACAAGACAAGTGCTCACAAAGAGAACAGAAGAAGCAGTACAAGGACACTCTCAGGTTCTCTCTGAAGAATTTTGGATCAATTGTGAGACATGAGAGACACTGGCATAGTACTGCCTAGCATGGCATCCCTGCATCAAAGGATGCACTATGCCTGAGCAAAGCAGAATTTCAGTAGCTTAAAAGAAACAAGACATGCAAATTTAAAGACCTCTCTACTCCAAAATGTCCATATGGACTATTTGTGCCCATCTTATAGTACAGTCTTCCAACTTCATGTTGGTCTTCCCAGTCACAGTCAGATTCACTGAACCTTGAACCAACATAGTGATATCATTTTGGTCCTCTTCAAGCACAAAGGACAACAACCAAGTAAAATATTTTATACAATTAACTGCATCAGTGAGATTTCTTTCCTCATTACTTCAAAAGATCCATTGTAATTTTGATATAGTTTGCCATCTCCACCGGAATTGGGCTAGGGATGTACTGGAACCAGTTTATACTACCTCACAAGAGTCTATTGTTAAATTTTCAGTATGAGCATTTACACCTTAGAAATCAGCAAAAAGTATAAATCAAAACCTTTTGTTTTGTTGATTGTCCAAACTTAAGAAAGTGATGGAGACAAATGTTAAGGATGCAGATTTAATTTTAAAACGTCCTATTTTTTCAAAGATTCCATTGTTAAACATTTTCCAACACATGACTCACAATTCCTCAGAATCTTGGGCCGTCTTCATTAGTTATTGTGTGTGTGTATATATACATATATTTAATACATACATATAATACATTAATATATAATTAATATATAACATATATATCAATATATAATATATAATACATACAAATAATATATTAATATTGTATAATATATATAAATTTGAGCAGACAGTGAGTTGACCCAAAGAGACTGCTATCCATCTGACCTTCCAGATACAGCCGTTAGACTAAGCAAAATCCTAAGCAAACTGACAGGTTCATTATGACAAAAAATTCTGAAATCTAGAGCCATAACTAGGGTAGGACAACTGAGACTTTGTCCTAATGCAGAAAAATTAAAGGATACAGATATCATCACCCCAGGGCACCTTTCTTTCCCTGCATGTTTGACCCCTAATAACAATGATGGCAACAGTTTCATCCTAGGCTGAGTTTTTTTCCCCTTGAGTTTCCTGAAAATCTCTGTGTCCTGTGTGGGCTTCTTCCTCATGGATCATGTCCCAGTCAAACCTGTCTTCTTTTGTTTTTTTCAGCTTCAAAAATGGATACTTATGACTCTGAAAATTTTAAAGTCTATCTAAAATCCACAGAACAGCTTCATTGAATTAAAGTGAACCATCTGTCTTGGCTGCCCATGCTTGGCATTGCAAATAGTCTTCAACAGAATTAATGGAAAGAATGGGGTTGCTTTTGATGAGGTAAATGAACAAATCATACAAGGCACCAAGCAACAGACTTCATCATCCTATCAGTGCGAAAACTCTGATGAGACTAGGCTTCAGGTCATCTGGAGGACTCACCCTGGGCACTAGTGGCCCTGAATGGTGCTTGGAGAACCATTGCCCTAAAAGAGACTTGACCATGATCCCTATCCCTGATGGAGTTACCTGCTCTGTCCTGGAACTCAGACCAATCAGATGCATTTTCCTCTTGTCATCGTGCTCTCTCTCCTCTATACAAAAGTCTGTACATAAGTGAACAAAAACCTAGATTAGCACTAGAAGGAACTTTAGAAATGACCTAGTTCCACCTCCTCATTTTATAGGAGAAAAAACTAAGACCCAGAGGAGTTAAATTATTTACCAAAAGTTTCTAATTAGAAACAGATACCAGGACCCCAGCATCCTGTCTCTCAGGTAATTGACTTTTTTTTGACAATTAGGTACTGTCTTTCTCAAAATGAATAAATCAAGTTCACAAACTTCTCCAGAGAGTTAGTCTTATATGGAACTTCCTCCATCCCAAGCCAGCCAACAAAGCTTCATGTTCAGGATAAGCACAACATGTGAGCCACACTGATCTCACAGAACCTTTATGGTATATTCCAGAAAGAAAACACACATTTGATTTCAATTATCATGTTGTTACACCTCACTTCCACACTTCTAACATGGTCACTCTTTCCTCTTATTAGTCTCCATGTAAATCACAATGTCACAAGCCACAAATACTGTGAAATTCTAAGCCTGCCATGAAAAATACTGTTTTTGATGCATGTCATGAGAAATTGACCAAATCCTGCTCTCCTCCCAGCTTCCTGCTTACAACTGTCTCTACCAAAATGATTTCACTATCACATGCCTCCTCTCCCTCTTCTCCCATCACTGCTGATATGAAAATACAGTTAAACATTTAATTTTATTTATTTATGTTCACTATATTTCCCCCTGCATTCATATGATTCTCCTTGAACAAAAGAAATCTCTCCATTTGGGAATCCCTAGCTCTTTCTAATACACATGACAAATTGTAAAATTTGCCATTTTTGCCATGACTACCCCATGAAATCCACACTCTTTTCCTAGGTTTAAGTCCTTCTCTCCCTCTTCATAAATAAGGGACCACAAGCCATACTAGAAATGTGGATGACAATGTAGCAGGACCATTGCTTTATCACTTTGTCCCTTGTCCAGGGGTGTGCTAGATGCAGCCAGTTCCAATCAGCTCCTGATCCAATTATTAAATGTTCAGAGTGAGCATTTACACCTCAGAAACCTGCAAACGCTACAAGTTAGGGCTTCATGTGTTGTTTTATTAGTTGTCTAAGCTGAAGAAAATGATGGAGAAAATGTTACTAATGCAGATTAAACTTTAAAGTATGTTATGCTTTTTGGAAAGCTGATTGTTAAACATTAACTATCACACCTTTTTTCCTGTCCCCTAATGGGAGGATATTATTCTCCCCCTGAGAGATGTGGTTTGATAGGAAGTAAGGGACCCTTGGATTCATGGAATCAAAGGATCTTGGTATGTTAGAATCATAGTAATAATAAAGAACACCTAAAACACCTAAATGTAACACCAGTATCCCCCAAGATATCTTAGTACCCACAAACTAGTGAGAAAAAAACTACATCCTCCACCACTATAATTTGTAGTCATGATGGCTTTACAGAAATTCCTTCTTTCATCACTGATTAGGTCACAGCTGCTCTTTTCAGGATAGGTATTGGCCATATAGCATTGCCTTCATCCTCAATATTTTGCTATTTAATTTGCTATAAGGACTAACTTCCTTAAAAATCGCAAAACTCCCACTTTGACATTGATCAATTGCCCATAGATGTTTTGAAACTAATTTCCCCTTTTAGCATTGCTTCACCTAACCATTATTATTGTTTTTGTATGATTTTTCATAGAGTCAATGAAGTCCTTTATATAAAGCATAATTATATCAGAATTAGCCCTAAAGTAGATGATCCTGGGGTTCACCAAAGGCATCTAGAGACAGATTTCAAGGGGTCCGTAAACTTACAAGAAGAAAGAAGCTACATCTTTATTTTCAATAACCTTTGGTTTCTTTTGTAATCCTTATTATTTTATTTTATACATTTACAAACATTAATTTGAAAAGGGTGCACAGACTTCACCAGACTACCAAGGTCCATGACACAGTAACTTGATTCCCAAAGCTCATTGGTATGGGATTCTCTCCTCATCGGTGGTGATGATACACTGCACCTTCATGAGGGGTGTGGCAAAGTTGGAAACAGCCAACAGAAAATGGTGGAAAAGAGAGTATTTGTTTCAATCTCATCACTTTTAAAGATATAAACAGTCAATCAAAGGAAAGACTACCCCACCTATATGGTGGGGAACATAGGAGGTCATATTGGGCAAAGTAGGCATACTCAAAAAAAAATCTCCATGTTAGAACTGAGCATACCTAATGAAATTGAGTTTACAACAGAGAGAGAGAGAGAGAGAGAGAGAGAGAGAGAGAGAGAGAGAGAGAGAGAGAGAGAAGGTGAAGAACTGTTGCCCTAGAACTTTCCTAATACTTGGTACCTCTGACTCCCACCTAAGGGTTCACAAAGTATTACCTTCAGAAACCCTTTGAAGACAAAGCAATACAACTGAGGAAAGATTTGTCCCTTATTAATAGTAACTTACATTTATGCATCACTTTAAAGACTGAAAAGTGTTTTATGGATACTATGTCATTTAATACTCAAAATGATCTTGTGAACTAGGTACTACAAGTGTCGTTATTCTCATTTTACATATATTTTAATTCGATAAACATTTATTAAGCACCTATTATGTTGTTCCAGGCACCGTACTAAATGGTGGGGACACAAAGAGCAAAAGATAGTTCCTACCATCAAATTGCTTGTAACCTAATAGGGAAAACAAAATGCAAACAAATAAATATAAAACAAACCATATACAGGATAAATAGGAAAGAAGGGAGGAAAGGCACTGGAATAAAACCAAAGGACAGAGAAATTATATGACTTGTCCAGAATCATACCGTTTCAGAGGTGGGATTTTAATCCACACTTTCTTAACTCTCAATACCATGCTATTTTCCAGTGTCTCTCTCTCCTTATATTTTTAGTTAAACAAGAGTCTCTTTAGATCTATCATTACTGATCATAAATTAGTATTCCTCTTAAAGCTTTTATTAGCAAAGGAACTTAGAAATCATTTACATTCATTACTCACCCTCACTAGGTTATTCTTCTTTACTTAACCCAAGAAAAGAAAGATGAAGTAGAAGTGGAACTAACTTGTTTCTGCATAAGCAATCATACCCAAAGTGAGGGTAGGACTTGGTGTGGGAACATTTTTTTTGCTCTTCTCCATCCACAGCCTCAGTTTCCTCATCTGTAAAATGGGAAAAACAATAGGACCTATTTCACAGGGATGTTAGATCAAATGAAATAATATATGTAAAACTTTTTATATGTATTGCATAAATGTTAGCTATTACAATGGCATCATAAAATTTTAAAATTGAAAGAGAGACTTTAGAAATTGTCTAGGTTAGACCAACTTGCTATTTTACAGGTCATGGCTTTATCTAAGCTCCTCCACTAACAAGGTTATATTCTCTTGGTGGAAGAGTGAGCTGGGCAAACAGAACTTTAGGATTCTAGGTTCTGGCCCTGCCAATAGCAAGGTTTGTGACCTTTTGTAAATCACTTCATTTTCCTCACCTACAAAATGGAAAAGTTGGATTAAATGAACTTTATATTCTAGGATTCTTATTTAGAGTGGAAACACAATAGGATAATAAACTGAGTGAGTATAGTTAATTGCCTTTGTGCACCCTTACAGATGTGAAAAGGGCAATGAATTTCAAGTCAGAGGATCTGGGTTCAGAATCTGGCTCTGCCATTTGGGTGGTCTTTGTACCTCACCTTAATCATCTTTAAAATGAAAGGGTTGCACAAGATGGGCTTTGAGATGATGGCCAGTTATGAATCAATGCTTCTGTAATCCCATGATCCCGTGCATCCCCATACTATTTTTGCTCTTTCCTGTCTTTCTAATTTATTTGATATAGCATGTCACACAGCACCATGGACATTTAGGTGCTTCAACATGTTTAAAGAAAAAGAAATTTTCTAGAAACTGAATTAGTTTTTCTGTGGGTTGATTCTGAAAGATAAATTTATCTGCCTCAGAAATGTTATCTAGGACAGGGAAAATTGAGATAAGAATAGTGTGGTTTAGTAGAAAGAACTGCGTGAATGGAGAAAATAGTACATCAGGAGTCTAGTTCTGGTTCTGCTGATAATAAGCTTTGTGACCTTTTGCAAATCATTTCAGTTTCCTCATCTACAAAATGTGAAGGTTGGATTGAATGATCTTTAAACCTGGGGACACATAGTTACAGCAGAAATCTAATAGAATAATAAACTAAGTGAATACATGGCCAAATTTCCTGGTTCACAAAACACAGAAGCTGAATTATTCTTGGTTCCGAGGCAAATCCTAAAAGAGAGGTACCCTTTTCCTTGGGATTTACCAGAAACCTGCACCACCTGGTTAATGAATGCTATGATTAGGATTGTCTTGATACAGCAGATTATCACACTGGATTGAACTGGTTGCCAAGTTTGAATTCTAACAGTAAGAACTTTAGATTTAAAGTCCAAGAATTTATGCAATGCTAAGCAAATTACTTCACATCTCCAGATCTCCGTTTCCTCCTTCATGAATGAGGGAATTGGGTAATATTAATATGCGTGCGTTCCAGTTCTAAAACCCTCTGATCCCAGGGGTCAGCTTTAGCATTGGATTGGATCAGTATCCAGCTCCATCCCTAACAGATCTGAGCACCAGAAATTTTATTTGCTATTTATTTATGGCTTATGGTTTATTTATATGTTTGTTTGTTTATCTCACTGAATCAACAGACATTTCTTAAACATCTGCCATGAATTGGATACTCTGCTGGGTTCTGGAAATACAAACACAAAAGCAAATTAGTGTCCATCCTCAAAGACCTTATTATGACATGAAGTATCCCAAGAATCATTCATCATTTGTGCAGAAAAATCAGACCTATCTTCTTCACACTGGCCCAGAACTTGACTAGTCTTTGTGGTGAGGAAGGTTCAGGCAACGATTGCTTTGGTTCTGACTGATGCATTTTCCTTCGCATTAGGCACCAGCTTATCACTAACCTAAGGAACATGGGAGGTTTGATGGGTAGAGACTAACAAAGGGTTCTATAGGAGAAGAGCAAAATATGTTACTGCACCAAGTCCCACCCTCACTTTGGGTATGATTGCTTATGCAAAACCCAGTTACTTCCACTACCATATTTTGTACCCTTTGGAACAAAAACAAGAATTGTCCAATAGTGCCATCATCATATTGCCTCTCTCAAAAAAAAAAATCAGCTTTTGTTTCCAGTTCATTCTGAGTACTTTGACTGCAATAGCAGAAAAAAAACAACTTCTGATTCCATTAGAATCTTGTAAAAGTTGCAATTTCCCACCCAAACTCAGAATTTATTTATTTATTTATGTGGGAGATCAAAATACCTTAGTTTCCATAAAGCTCAAAAGGCATATTTCAGCACTACAATATCAAGTTATGTTTTTCAAGTGGGAAATGACATTCTTCCTAAAGATGACGTATAACCTTTAATACTTAGCCAGATTCTAAATGATAGGTAGAAGAGCATAGACTCACTGACAGATGATGAAAAGGCTATTAATTCTAAAAGAAAACACAGCATTAATCAGAATTTCCTCCTCTTACTAAATTCTCATGAGTTTTACTAAAACAACTGTGTTGTCAGCAAAGAAACAATTGATGTTGAACTACTAGGTAGATTTTTATAGGGCACAACTAGCTTTTAAAAAAAAAAAATCAGAATTCAAAGTGAATATCCTGCAAGATATTGTCTGTCCTCATGTCCAAAGGACTTGATAGAGTTAACACAGCTATCATTAAAATAAGGTTGGTATTTGTAAAACAAATGAAAATTTAAAATTCAATTGAAATTTTCTTTAAGGACTGAGATTTGAGGAAATGTAATTGTAAATTTTAGCCAGAAAACCAGAATGCTGTCAGAGCTTTATCTTTAGGGGGAAAAAAAGAACTCCCCTCAAAACTCACCCTATGTGAATTTCTCTGGACCTATTCATTAAGCATTTGGAGTATTAGGATCAGCCCATAGGGAGGAATGATTTTAGCCAATATAAGAAGTTCGGCATAGCTGGTCATAGACAAAATCACAAAGCATGAGAAGTCTGTCTTCAGTGCTTCTCTCCCCCAGCACTCTTTCCCACCTTTTGAAAAGTTCTATGAAGCAGGGCAGGGCAGATATAGGAGCAGGAAGAAACTAGTTGTTGACAGCGACTCAAGTGAGGGCATCAGCTTCTCAACTATTCTGAGGATGCTTGCAGGCAATGTACAAAAGCTGGGAAAGAACAAACCTCCGGAACTGACCTTTAGACTGTGGCTTCAGAGTTTATTCTCTTGTCAAATAAGGAAGGTGGCAAAAGGACTGGGGGAGAACAAGAGGACCAAATCATTTTAATAGGTGTGTTCCCTTCTTATAGAGTTGAGGAACAATGAGGCAATCCCCATTGTTATTCCAGGAATCTTAAAGTTCAGCCTAAAGGAACAAGACAACGGATCTGCACATGTCCGACTTCATTTCGGAAATTAAAATTTAAAAATACAAAATATTTAAAATAAACACCAATACTCACTTACAAGAATAGTGGTGGTTAATTTAGGTCAACTGGATACTAGAAAATATATGGTGGGGAAAAAACTAGCAAAATAAATACTCCAGGCATTGGAAATGTCATGGTTCCCAGGCAGATGATACTATTAGGCAAGGCTTGTTGGCATTCTAAACAAGCTGTCAATAGCTCTGCTCACCAGCTTATCAGTCAAATCTGACACATTCAAGCATAAATGATCCAGAAAGAATATCCTATTGATATTGTGAATTCTTAACCAATTTTCTGATAGAGAAAAAAAAAGAGGTGTTGAAAATGACTCAGATGGCCAACGTGTACAATCATAAAATCACAGAGGTTCCCAGTATCATGTCTAAAGCAGTCCTGCCCACATGCCTTTTTTTTCTGTCAATCCTCATTGCCAGGAATTCACTCCCTTCTCTTCTCTACCTTGCTAACTCTCTTCTCCTCTATCTTCTCCACTTACCTTTCCTTCAAGACTGACCAATTCACACCTCTATGAAGCATTCTCCAGTAATCTTCCCCCTCTCTGAACCCCTTTTAATGAAATTCATCAGTCATCCACAGAGCCCTAACTCAGAGGCTCCCCATTTTGTCATCTGGCCTGAAGCACCTCCCTTAACTTTTCAATAACCTTAAAGGGAAAGGTATATTTTTCCATGCTCTTATTATTTATGATATCCATATCGCATAATGTAGAGCTCCATTATAAATCATCGTGTCCTATTTCATGTTTGTTTGGATTCTATCCTTAACTAGATGGCATGCCCTTTATACTTTCTTTGTATCTTTCAGAATAGTGCCAGAACACAGCACAGAAACTTTATAAACACTTGTTGTTATAAATACTAGAAATGAAGAAGTGAGGTCACTGAAAGTTAGATTTAATGCCAGTTTATAAGATAGACTGCAGCTCACAAGTCATATGTAACTCCTTTAGCATTTATTGACCACCAAGATTTTTCCTAATGCTGCCCAGGGCACTTTGGAGAACAAAACAGTTTACATACAACTCTCTCCAAAGAACTATGAATTAAAACACCTCTCAGGCCTTTGAATCTGGAAAGGATAAAAATAACTGCCAGGATTTGATTATCACAACTTTTAAGTAAGATAAGACCAGTGTCAAAGTTGCAGAAGTTGAGTTTTTAACCTGAGGACTTTTCCTTCTGTTATTTGTCACTGTATCTAGAAAAGATATCTTCCAGTACAGGTATGCTTAGGGTCAGGTTCTTGTGAATCTTTTGTAGAGGAAGTTATGCTCTCCAATTCTTTATAAAGGGCTAGAGCTCTGACATTCAACAAATACATTTTTCTAAGACGGGAAACTGCATATATGAGGTATATGTTACAGCTAATGTTTTTTACTGAGTATTCAGTATATCGGACAAAGCAATTGGACTGAAGCGGGAGAAAGAACAGAGTTATGACAGACTCAAGGAGAGGGGTCCAGTCAGATGGACACATAATGCAGTGTATTCCCAGGTTTCCAAAAGCAAAAATTCCAGAGACCCAGAAGACTAGTGGTACCATTTGGATAGCTTGCAGAGTCACACTCAGAAGCAAATTCCTAGCATGGTGGTTATGCTTTGCACTGGGAAGAGGTAGAGTCAGCCTGTTCTTCCCTGGGCTTCATTAGAAGAGTCGAGCCCTCCATTTTCCTATTTTGCTTTGGACTCAGGAGACAGGAGTAACTGGGCAAGTAAAACAGGGAGAAATGTTGAGGGTGGAGTAGATTTCAGGAAATCATGGCAAGGGGAAGGAAAGATGATAGGTGACGAACAGGAGACAATCATGGCAAACTGGTGGTAGCAAACACCAGAATCCAAAATAAAAGTAAAAGGAATGCTGACCCCAGAGAGGAGGATAGCAGACATACGCCAGACATATCCACAAAGTAGTGCATTCAGGCTACTGGGACTTCATGTGTTGGCATCATGAACTATAGAGACAGCTAGGTAATTCAGAGGATATAGTGCTGGCCTTGAAATCAGGAAGAGCTGAGTTCAAATACTGACTCAGACACTAGATGTCTGGCTTTGGGCAAGTCACCCAATTACTTCCTACCTCAGTTTCTTCAACTGTAAAATGGGGGGGGTAATAATAGCACCTACTTACCAGTGTTACTGTGAAGATCAAGTGAGATGATATTTTTATAAATCACTGGCACATAGTAGGTACTTAATAAATGCTTCCTTCCTTCCTTTTTCACTTCCTTCTTCCTTCCTTCCTTCCTGGTTTCCCTTGTGGGCATTGTGATCTCAACCAAAAGAGAAATAGACAAGAGTAGAGAGACAGGTCAATATGAGTAATGCTACATATAATCATTCAGTCAGTCAACAAACATTAAGCACCTTCTATGTGCCAGGCTCTGTGCTGAGTTCTGGAATGCTAAACATTTCCTTTTCTATTCCTTATATGCCTTGAAACCAAGTTTCTTTGAGTCCAAATGACTTAGCCTTGAAGGCTTGCAAAAGGAAAATGGAATGCCTCTAGGATAAGAGAGAATATGTACCAGATGGCGATGTTCCCAGAGAAAATTCTGGGTGAGTGGGAACAAATGGGAGCCATAAAAATATTAATTATTGAGCTGTTTCAGAGACTGAGTATGTGTATGTGTAAGTACATATCTTCATTAATATACCAAGGATCTGTTGCTGCCATGAAAGAGAAAACAGATGGAGAAGAGTGATAGAGTATAGTATTTACCCAAGAATGTTTGTTGGGACCTTGGAATTCAGCTTGAGGAGGGAACCTGGTGGACAGAACTAAGCCAAGTGATGAGACAAGCACCTGATGAGTTTGAGAATGTGTGAATGAGAAGTAACAATAAGAAAGTGCTAGAACAAGTCTAATTCTGTGCCAGACGTTGAGGAGAAAAGAATGGAGAGACTGAATCGAATATCATTCCATCTAGGTTGTTAGACCCAGATCTTCCACTAATGGAAGATTAACTTTGTTTAATTTTGGATAAGTAACATCACCTCTCTAGCACCCAATGATCTCATCTGTAAAATGAGGGAGATAGGACCTTACTAGCTCCATAAGGGGAGTAGAAGTAGGCATGCATCCACAAATCAAGCACAATAAATGCTTGGCTAAATATGGGGCCAATAAAGCAGGAGAAAGAAGGTAAAGAATAGTCTGGTGGGTGCCATGCAGGAGTTGCCATAATAAACATGTTTTAATCAATCAATCTTCTACGTTGCAGTCATGGAGAGATTGCTACTGTAAGCATTTATTATCCTGTTGATAAGGACAAAGCACAGATCGTAATTGCTTTGTAATATACAATCAGAAGTTAATATGATGCATTCTTTTTGCTGATGTTTGTATTGTGTATACAATCATCAGATGGTGTGGTGATTACATTAATTCTTCAGTTAGGGGCTACAAGAGGGAAGTGCATTGCCTTTCATTTCTGCAGTGTGACAACCCCCTGGAAGAAGTCTAATTAATGCAATGGTGAAGTCTAGTAGGGTAAATTAAGTGAGTATAAATCAACCATTCCTAATCAAAAAGCAAGACAGTATCATATTTCCTAGAGTTTCTTTGTGTTACTTATTACTACACACTGGTTTCAACATCATCATTATTAACAAGTATTTATTGAACACCCCAGAGTGCATGCTGGGATGCTACTGTCTTCTTTCCTTGTTGTTATTCATTGAGATGAGAGATAGGGGGAGCTTGAGCATCATATTCTTAGATTAAAAAGCCTAATTAGCCTAGCCTGGAGGTAATTCTCGTCTATGACTGCCCCTCTTAATAATCTGACCAGCTGGAACCAGTTTCCTAGTTGTTTCCACTATCCATAGACAATCACAGATGAGAACAAGACCCTTAGCCAGAGATCCTCATTCTTCAACACACAGAGAAGACATTCCTCTCTGGAGCCAATCCCAATTGGACGCATCCAGCGAAAAACATATAAATTCACAACAAAGGCAAGGAATTCTTTGATTATTACAGACCTACATACCTGCTCTTATCTGTGGAAAAACCTAGCTTGGTTAGACTCGGATAAGCAGCCAGAATTTGATCACCAGCATCAGAGGGGTCTCTAAAACTGGTTTTTATAATCTAACTGCCACCACAGAGGTAGCAGTTGATGAGAAGATTCCTCAGCTGTGTTTCCTAAGTAGTTATGGCCGTGTGCCTGAAGTTTCATGCTTACTCTGCCCTCTATGATTGACAATCAGCTCCAGCTGCTTGTGACTGTGTAGTGGACATGGACTTCCCAAAGTGCACATGGTCCTGTGTGTTTACTCTCATGGATCTATTTCCCACTCGTGTGGAACTCAATCACGTTAAAAAAAAAAAAGAAAGAAAGAAAACTGGATGGAGTAATCATGATCTCAAAGTTAAAACTAAAATAGATTTAATCAAAAGAGAAAAATAGGAAATCTACACTATGTGTCACCAATATTATTCAGTATTGTTTTAGACAATTTAAAATAACCAGACAACGTAAAATACCTGAGAGTATACTTGCCAAAAAAGACATATGAACTGCATAAAACATAAACATAAAACACTTTTTATACAAATAAAGTCAGATTTAAATAATTGGAGTAGTACTTATTGTTCAGGAGTAGGTAAAGCCAATATAATAAAAAACGACAATTTTACCCAATCTATTTATTAAAATGCCATCCCAATTAAATTACTAAAACAATTATCTTACTGAGTTAGAAAAAATAATAACCACCTTCATTTAGAAGAACAAAAGATCAGAAATTTCAAAGAACATGGGGAAAAAAGATATAAAGGAATGAGATTCAGCAGTATCAGACCTTAAAGTATATTATAAGGCAAGATCATTATTGAAGTATAAAACTGATCATTTTAGTTTTTTTAATAAAAATTTTCTTATATAAATAAAACCAGTGTAGCCAAGGATAGAAGAATGTAGAAAATTGGGGAGGGTGGAGTAGAACTTTCATGAATAGTTTCTCAGATAGGATGTGATTGTGTTGGAATACTCTTGTGATAGAGGAAATGATGAGCTGGATGATTTTAAAAAACATGAAGAGACTTGGACCTATGAAGGAAGATGTTATCCACATTCAGAGAAAGAGATGACAAATAAGAAATGTGCATAGTACAGTCTTGCATGTATGTATATGAGTGCATATGCGTATGTATACACACACATATCTTCACTTAATTGTATCCTTCTTGAGGGGGAAGGGGAGAATATAAAGTAAGAAATGAACAGCAGAGAACAAAAGAAAACCTACAAGGAAGCAAAGAAGAGCTGGGTAGCTTTGAAAACAATGTTAGTATTAATTATATAGGTTTTCTTGAAGTGGGAATGTATTGTTTTATATTGAATCATTTCTTATGTTCTGCTGTGTACATAGAAATGCTGTTTCTTTTATTTTGTATTTAAGTTTAAAATGAAGAAAAATGTACAAAATAAAATAAAAAGACCTCAGTCACCATGTACTAGGTTTTCCTTTTTATCACTAACCACAACTTAAGCATCCACTCTCAATATACATTTCTCAGTGCATTTTGGTGAATGTTATGTTAATGCTAATGAAGTTGAGAGAAAAGGAAAAGGACAAATTTTGGAGAGATGGTGGGGAAACAGGCACATTACTGCACTATCGGCAGAGCTATAAATTGGTATAGACTTTCTGGAAAGTAATTTACAATTATAACCCCTAAGTTACTAAGCTTTACATAATGTTTGATCCAGCAATACCCGTCCTCAGTCTATACCCTAAAAAGAGCAAAGGAAGATGAAAATGATCTATATGTACAAAAGTGTTTGTGGCAGTTTTGTTATGGCTTTCCAAACAAATTGTGATATATAAATATAAAATAAAATATTTTTTGCCATAATAAAATGGTGAAGGGGATGATTTCAGACAAACCTGATTTGTAAGAAGAAGACCTATGAACTGAAGTAGAAAGACTTAACATCTCTGTCAATGCAATGACAAATTATAATTCCAGAAAACTGATGATGGATGAATAATGCTACTTGCCCAGGAAGAGTGGTAATAGACTAAATATTCAGAATGAGACACATAGTTTTAGACATGCCAATATAGGAATATGTTTTACTTGATTATGAATATTTGTTGCAAGAGTTTTGTTTTTCTTTTTTTTCCTATGGGAAAGGAGGAGAGGGAGGGAGAGAAAATGCTTTTTTATTTTTTTAAACAGTTCAATAGACAAAATGCATATTGATGACCAACAAGTTTAATTAATGTTATTTACTTGATAAGTAGTATAAGTGAATGTTGTGGAATAGATTTCAATATATTTCAAAGAGAAAGAATATAATTTAAAACAAAACAAATCACAAATAACACCTAGAATTACTACTGGAGGAAAATTGAGAAGAAATCAATAAGTACTGTCCCATATGCCTACATTTCATTTCTATAAAATTTTTAATACAAATGTCTACACAGATTTAGAAGCTTTCCTTGAAGAAAATATAAGAAGGAACCAGGCAGCTTTCACAAACATTCTCTAGCAGTCTACATCTTCACAATCATACAATTAAAAGGTGCAGAAGATACAAGAACCAGGGGAAGGTTTTCTCGGACAACAACTTGAAAGCTAAACCAGTCTGGAGATTACTTCTGATTAAGTCCTATAATCCCCTCTAGCCATCATCATCATCACCATCGTTGGCATTTTATAACAGCTTAGAATTTACAAGGTATTTTACACATATTTCATTTGATTTTCACAACTTCTCCTGAAGGTAATTGCCATAGCTATTATTAACTCATTATATTGGTAGGGATACAAAGGCTCTGAGAGGTTAAGAGATTTTGCCTAGTAAATATATGAGGTATGCTTCAAATCTAGATTTTCCTGACTCAAGTCAACCATTCTATTCCCTATCACCTTTAAAATGTCCCAAGTTCCTTTAGGCCAGATAAGATCTAGAATAGCATTGAATATCTTAGGAATTTGACTCATTTCACTTGGACCCAGAAGTCAGATAAAATAGGTGGAACTAACAGAAAGGTAAACTTCAGTTCAATATAAGGGGAAAAAAAATTCTAGCAATTAGAATTGTCCAAAAAGCTGAATGGATTTCCTGGGAAGAATAGTAAGGTGTCTGCTACTCAAGATTTTCAAGCACAGATGCAAAAATAACTTCCTGTGATACTGGAGGGAATTCCTATTAAATATTCCTATTAAATTACCTGTGAGGCCCCTTCCAATCCTAAAATTGCACAACTACTGCAACCTGGAAAGGACCCCTTAAACTTTGCCCAGTCCTTCCTGATGTAATCTTTGCTTTATTCATGTATAGAATAGCCATCGTAATAATATCTCAGACTAGATGGAGGGGTGGACAGAGAGAGACAGAGAAAGAGAGAGAACATGTGTTAAGTATTTATGTGTTCCAGGCATTGTGCTAATTGTTGGAAATACAAATACAATCACACAGAACAGTCCCTAACTCCACGAACCTTACATTCTTTTTTTCTTAATTTTGAATTTATTTACTTAATTTTAGCTTTCAACATTCACTTCTATAAGATTTTGAGTTTTCCATTTTCTCCCCTTCCCTCCCCTCCCACTCCCCAAGATAGCATGCAGTTTAATATAGGCTCTACATATACATTCATATTAAACATATTTTCACATTAGTCATGTTGCAAAGAAGTATTAGAACCAAGAGAAAGAAAAAACAAAATAAAAGAACAAAGGCAAAAAGATCAAATAGGGTACTTCAATCTGCATCCAGACTTCATGGTTCTTTCTCTAGATATAAAGAACATTTTTCCTCATGAGTCTTTTGGAATTATCTTAGATCCTTGTGTTGCTGAGAAGAGCCAATCTATGAAAGTTAGAAGGACCTTACATTCTAATGGGGAAGATATCATATATAGTGGAGCTGGAAAGGTTGGGAGATTGGGGGGTTTGGAATTTAAGGAGAGAGAGACAATGGATGAGGAGGAATCCTCAGGGTCTGAGTGTAAAGGGAAGCATGGTTAGTGTCTTTTTCAAAATTAATCTCGTGTTTTCTTGTCTTTTCAAAGAATCCTTAAATCCTTCTTCTCATTTGATGCTAAAAACAATCCTGCTATGACATAGATAGGATAAGGGACAGATAAAGAACCTGAATCACAGAGAATATAAATGACTTGCTATGGCCACAGGATTAATAGTGACAATTGCTAGGACCCCAGATATCCTAACTCTCAGCTCTCTTTCATTGAACCACCTGCCAATTTGCACTGCATACTTCCATTGCACAGAAACTGATTACCATATTTAATATGACTTTGAATAGTAAAAATTCTAATACATAGAGTCATGTCACAGGATTCATTACTCGCATTGGTTGTGACCCGGTTTTATAGTTTGGGCATAGCTGGTACAGACCTTTTACCAGCATCTTTCATTGTGAAGTTGACTTCCAGAGCCCTCTGGTCCTTGGGAAATGAGGTCCACACTGAGTTATCCTCTAGGTCTTCTCCCCAGGGATCCCAATATAAATGATTCCTCCTCAGTGACTTAATGAGGCCATCAGGTTGAGGCAGGAAGCTACTGAGTCACTTCCAGCCAAAGGAAATGGCTTTATTTATGGTAGTATGCACAAACCAACTTGGTAGTGTTAAATTAAATGACTTCCTTCTGGCACTGGATAAGCCCCAGGATAATTGAACCTGGTACCCTTTAAAACATCCCATTAAGTATTTGTAAGCTGTTAATTGCCTTTCCTAAGTTTTCCCTCCTCCACTCTGATCATGATGAGTTTTCTTAACCTCTTATAGGAGGTTGCATTGTATGAGATCTCAAAGGCCCTCAGGTTCAGTTCTATTAAACCAATGTTGCCCTGTCTTTAAAGGAACCTCTGTAAGCTTCAAATGAGTTCAACAAAATGTTCAAGAGGTTGTGATTGTCCAAAGTCATATAGGTAGTAAATGGCGAAACTGAGATCTGAACACACATCTGGCTTTCTACCACATCACCCTGAACTACCAAGCAAATGAATGGAGATCCTGTAATAGATAAAATTTTGCAAAGTTCTGCCTCATTCTCAGCACCTGGAACACTTATTTAAAGTGATTGTCATTAAATTTATTTAATTCAATCAAAAATCAGATCATTGATTTAGAGTTGGAAAGGACCGGAAAGGTCATCAAATACAACCCACTCACCTTACCAGTACAAAAACTAAGGCTCAGAGTATATTAAGTGATTTTCTCAATTTTCCATAGGTAAATGCCAAAAGGTAGGACTTGAGTTCAGGCTCTCTGATTACAAAACCAGTACACACAGCTACCATTTTCCTCTACCATAGTTAAGGAGTGTTTCTCTAATATTGGTGATAAAGTCAACACGGAGTTCAGAGACCTTGTGTATTGTCAGAATTCATTTGAGAGAGAACTGAGGCTTCAGTAAGATAAAGGGGGTACAGAGAACAGAAATGATGGAAGTGTAACTGTGAGTCAATCTCAGTGAAAGAGGCATATTTAGAAATTTGGAACCTGAATTATTTGCATATGAATCTGGAAACTTGGGAGCCCTAGAAGTTTGCATCTGAACCTCTAGATTGAGGGAATTCAGGGAAGGTGGGTACTGGAGTTGAATGTGGAGGTAGATACTTCTCAGGCTACATTTTTAACCAGAGAAAAATTTTTATGGGCTCTGGACCCTGTACTGGGTGCACTGTCATCCAGCGATATCACTTTGGGGAAGCAATAATGAGAGAACCTGCTATAGATGTGAATGTTACCTTTCCAAACTACAGAAAATTTTACAAAGGAAAAGAGAAGACCTAAAGGTAGGAAGAGGAATTAGACCCAGCATTCAAGGTATGAAAGAGCAAAGTAGGTCTGTATTCTGGTACTAACCATATAGTAGGAATAAATGGAAGAGAAAACATTGGATTCAGTGGACCTGAGCGTGAATCCTGGTTCTGTGTGACATGGGGAAAGTCATTTTACCTCTCAAGACCTCCGTTGCCCCATAAGTAAAATGAAATGGTTAGACTACATGACCTCTAACATCCCTTCCTTCTCTAGAGCTCTTATTCTCTGATCCTATGTTAAACAGATGGATATAGCTAAAAGGAAATAACAGATGACGAAGAGGGGAATCAAAGATATAACTTCAACATTAGAGACCAAGTGAAAGGTTGCCATTTCTTTTGTCCAAAGCCTAATACCACAGCAACCAGGTGTAAATCTCATTGCTGGTCATGCAGATAGGTGGTATTCAGCTAAGGCACATGCCATAAACTCAGTAGAGTGTTGCAAAAAACAAGGATGCAAATGGGCATAAGTTATTACTTTTTGCACCACAGTTTCCCTGGGGCTTCAGAATCACCAATTTCTGAGATACAAGTCATATTTACCAAATATGAAATATACAGCAGTAAGGGGTGAAGGACAAACAGTCCTGCTAAGGAAACCCAAAGATGAATTGTAGGCAGGTCTTTTATTTAATGAGCAACCAGACTCAGCTAGAAATAATGAAATCTCAAACATCATTTGGTCTTCTCTACTCCTATTTTGTAGATGAAGAAACTGAGGCCTGGGGAGAGTAAGTGATTGACCCAAGATCACATAAGTAGTAAGTATTCGAGTTGGGATGTGAACCTAGTTCTTATTATAAGCAAGAGTTCATAACCTTTTTGTGTGTCATGGACTCCACTAGGCATCTTGGTAAAGCCTATAGATCCACTGTCAGTATGATGGTTTTAAATGGATATAATAAAACACATAGAATTGCAAAAGGAACCCATTATGTTGAAATACAGTTTTTAAAAATAAGCTTCAGGTTTAATTAGGTTAATAACACCTCCCTCTTCTTCACATCTTAAAATCACTAACCTTCTTCAAAGCTCAGTTCAACTCTTACTTCCTGCTCCATTTTCCCCAGCTACTAGTACCTCTTGCCACCACTAAACTACCTTGTGTTTACCTTGTTTACATGTCACATCTATTTATTGTCTATTAATTGTCTTTCCAGTAGAATGTGAAACCTTTGAAGGCAGAGACAGTTCCATTTTTATTCTTGTATTCCCAGCGTTAAGTAAAGACTGGACCATAGTAGGTGCTTAATAAACGCTTATTGATTGGTTAATCTATACATAATTGATAGATACTCCCAACCAATTGTTATTCTATCAAAGCCATATGTAAGAAAATTCCATTGTTAAAACTGCTATATTTAAAACACATTTTGGGGTGAGGAGAAGGTCAGATCACACCAAGATTTTCAATTCCCCATGTTCCTCCAGACTCAGAGGAAGAATTCCCAGATGTGGAA